>JAJLZH010000004.1:0-600000 GCA_030572115.1 Starmerella apicola | reverse complement strand
CACATTAGGTGTATTCGAAGCATCCCTCGCTACTTGAAGTAGCGACTGATTCCAGTTTTGAGCTTCAATGGCGGCGTCCAGCACCACAGGATTCTGAAACCATACTTTCCCCAGGCCCAGCTGGTATTGCAAAACATCCCTAGAGTCAGCATTAAGAAGGTTGAGACTCAGGTGAGGCGTAGCAAGAAGAGTACGGTCAAAATCTATAATTACAAGATCTGTGGGATCCAAATCTTTGGTTCTGAATAGTTCACTATCAAAAAATTGCAAGCACGCTTTCTCGGCTGCAGTTTTAGAATCTGAGGGAGTATTATAGTGTGATTGAGCATTCTTATGAGATACTGGAGCCGGTCGAGAGAATTTATAATATGGTGAAGTTGTACTGGTCGCAGGTGGTGCCATCATTGGCATGGGTGGAGGCACAAACATTGGAGAAGGAACGCTGTACATTGGAGGAACCATAGGCATAGCTGGGATTCCGTAAGGCGTCATAGGAGGGTAATTGGTATCTCCTCTTAGGTGACGTCCATTTCTTCGAAATTTTGGCATATTGTTGACTTAATATGTCAGCGAATCTTCTAGGAACTCCGTATGGTAGAATGTTTGTAAATAGGTAGTGACTAGTGTGCTACATGATACGCCCAGTGCTCATAACCCACCATAGGCATCACACGTCAAAGTTTAGAGAGACAGCCAAGCTTTTAGCTGTGGTCCAACTAGATATTTTACACTATCGAATTTTTACATCTAAATGCTTAATATCCATTCATTTTAACGTATTATCACACAGTATTCCATCAAACATAAATATAATTGCACCTATACATTGGCTTCGCGTTCAACTTTATTCTAGATATATCGCATAAATGAAAGCGCGTCCCTACCCAATTAATCGTGCACCGCGGTAAGGGCACTCTATAAGGGCTCACTACTCCACTAGTTGAGTTGATCCAGTTCAAATTTAAGTTTATTTACGGGGACTTCTCGTGGCATTCCATCCTGAATTTGTGATTATACATCTATTGAGTAAATCACACTATTGTTCAGAGCCTTTTATTATATTTTGGAATCTTTTGATCCTGATTCCTTCTTTTTTATTTTTTATACTTTCCAAAACGCGTTTCATTCTCGGTAGGATTCAAACTAGTACCGCATACCAGCGTGTGGAGATTTAAGAGCCTTCAAAACTAGGAGTAAAACCGTCAGAAGAAATCAATAAACGCGTTTACAGTAAACTATGAATAACGCGCGTAAACGATTGAGCGTAGACTCACGCGATGCTCGTGCTAATCCCACCTTAGATACTCTGAATACCCCGTCAGTGGACACACAGACTCAGCCTCGATTACATGCAGATCATACTTCCCGGGTTCAATCCCAACCTACGAGTCCGCGAGTTCCTTTTGTGAATAATATGGCTCCACAGGGTTTCCCACCAGCGGCATTCCCCCAAAGTCTTCAAAACGCACCTTTTCCTGGCGCAAACCAAACACAGTCTCCCCAAGATGCATTCGCTTCCTCCCAGGCTGCACAACTGGGTCGTCAACTTTCAGCACGTCGTCACAGTCGAAAGCGCAGTTCTACAATATATGTACAGCCACGACAATTCCGCTCAGGTTCAGAACCTATTCGAGAAGAACCTGGTTCTGAGTCACCCTCCGGGTTGCTAAAAGGTGCTAGCACTTTAGCTGCAGCTCAATTGCTGTCAAAATTACTTGCATTTGCTCTCAATCAACTTTTAATTCGTTTTTTGGGCGCGCGTGACTTGGGTGCGGCCAGTCAGTTAGACCTGTTGCTTTCCACATCTTTGTCGCTTAGCAGGGAGGCGTTACGCTTGGCTAGTCAGCGTCAGTCCGTGTCCAAAAATGGAAATATAAATGAGTATACTACTGATGGGCGCGCTGTTCTGGACACAGTCATTGGCTCATTCCAGGAAACAGTGAATATGGGGTGGCTTGCGGTGCTGATCGGCAGTACGCTTTCTTCGGTCAGCTCCATTGTATTGTACTGGTATGGGGTATGGCCCAGGGGCGCTTTGTTAGTTACTTGTGCTGCTGCTGCAATTGAGCTTGGAATAGAGCCATGCTTTCTACTTATGCAGCGCAAGCTCGAGTTTTCCCAACGGGCTCGCGCTGAGTCCGCAGCACATGTAGCACGAGTTGTCGCAATCGCGCTATTTTTGATAATATTCCATACTTCGCCGTTTTTGGGATTTGCACTAGGACACCTGTGTTATTCGCTGACTTTGGCCGTGTTCTACTTGAAACCGAATATCAAGGCTGCAAGCGATACCGGGTATAGCTTGTTCCCTGCCAAGGTTTGGACAAATCAGCTTCAACAGCGAGCAGTATTTATTGGTGACAACGCATGGAGAACTTCCTGGGAACTAAGCATTCAGCAAGTGATCAAGTATTTCCTCACAGAAGGTGATAAGCTTGCCGTAGGCCTCATGACTACCCTCGAAGAGCAAGGTGAGTATGCCCTTGCAGGTAATTACGGGTCACTTTTGGCTCGCCTTTTGTTCCTTCCTGTCGAAGATGCTCTAAGGGGATACTTCACTCAGATACTTCCTAAATCATCGCCTTTGGGGCCTATGACATCACTTACTAGTGACCCTAGTGTGAACCTCAGTAACAACTTGAAGCAGGATCCTCTCACCTCACCTACACCAGGAGATGTTTCCGGCTCATCATCTGATTCAGAGAGTGACCCATCTTATACGGAGCCCAAACATATTTCTAATGAAGGTGTTGAAATTCTTTCCACGGTGCTAAGGACTTACGCCTATCTCGGAATTTTGGCAACCGGTTTCGGTTCCCTGATTACCGGATACCTTATTTCATTTGTTATTCGTACGTCTAAGTTTGGCAATGTTGTACAGGTTCTATCTGCCTATACATGTTACATTCCAGTTTTGGCCTGGAATGGTTCACTGGATGCCCTTGTTCAGTCAGTTGCGTCCCTTGAAACGCTGAGAAAGCAAGGATTTGTTCTTGCTGGTCTAGCCTTATGCTTTGTTTTCCTCACTTATCTTTTTGTTAGTGTGATGGGAATGGGTGCAGTCGGTCTAGTGTGGGCACAAATCATTGGTATGTCACTGCGTACAGCTTGGTCGTTGCATTTTGCTACGGTATACTTTGGTAAGGGATGTAGTTGGCTCAAATTATGCACACCACCGTGGTGGGTCATTGCTGTGGCTTTGTTCAATATAAGCATTGCGCGTTTCGTTGTTGGTGAGGCCACTCGTGCTTTACACTTCTTCATTATTGCTAGTCTTGCTGCCATAGTTGTGGGCACCGGTCTGTTTGCTGAGCGACAGCAGGTGATTGCTCTATACGAGAAGGTGCGAAGTCACCGCAAGAAGACTTCTTTGGACACTAAGAAATACGAGTAAGTTTTTTCATGGGAATATATTCCACTGACTTTGCTAAATTGAGCGACCATAAGTATATATTATAATGCATTTGATGACAGTAACTTCAAATTCCTACCGTTAATTTCACGGGGCATTTATGATAAGATTAATGATAAGAATAACAATTATGATAATAAATACGTTTATATTTTGTGATTTTCTAGACTCCCATCACGACCAGAGATTTTCCACGCCTCGTTTCACAGTCTCATCGTCACCCAATTTATCATCAAATGTTTCAATGATGAGTTGATCAAAATAGCGCGGTTTTGGAAATGCATATCTTCTGTATTCTTCAAAAATCATCGACAAGGACCACCTTTGTAACCTGCGAATGCACCCTACGACGCACCCCGTGCGGTGTTTCCCCATGTTACAGTGTATAAGAATTGGATGATTGGCCGGATCAAGGGCTATCTTAAGTGCTCTTTGAAGGTCACTCTGTTTTACGCGCACAAAAGGCTCCTTGTTTCCGTCGAGCCCTACCTGAAACAGGTTGATGTTATTCTGCTGACAGAACTCTATGTTCTCTTCATTGTACCCCTCGGGTAACAGAAGCAGGATACTTTTGATACCTTGCTCTTTTAGGAAATTAAAATGCTCTTGTTTTGGGTATGACGAGCGGTATATTCCGCTGCCAACAACACCAAAATTCGGTGGACTCTCCATGGTTGAGCTTATTAGGGCTGGGGCTAAAATTAGCCGCGAGGTACAATATATATGTAAATATGCACGTATATGTATATGTGTATTCGGCATAAATTGAACAAGCACAAGTTTCTTTCATAGCAAAAATTATGAAATATCAATGAATCTTTTAATATCATCTAAAGGTGCTATAACAGCACCCACAAATTCCTCAACCTTAAATAACCACACTCGTGTATTCTCGATTACCACCGATGCAGAACCAATACTTTCTACTCCAGGTAACTCTGGCGTATTTTCCATGATTTGCACTGGCTTCTCACTCAATCCAGTACCGATGTACTTCAAGTAGGCTTCACGGGCAGCCCATGCGATGCCATCTTGACTTGGTACTTTGCAGAATAATAGTTTTAATTCTTGGCTATTGAAGGGTGTTGTCGAAGATGTTAGATCAATTCCTACTGGTTGAGTTTCTGATATCACGCAGAGCGCTATATGTTCATGATGAGTGATATTGAATTGGCCACTTGGGAAGAACGGCTTTCCACTTTGGGATACCTTGAGACTGGATAAGGGCTGTTGAAAATGGTCAGCTGCAGCCTGCTTGAGCATAATAGAAGCTAGTTTAGTCTTGGTTTGTTGTAAATGAAAGTCACCTCTGTACTCTATATCGAGTCTTTTGCATCTATTCACTACCTCTTCATCGTTCCATCTATTTGTATTAACCCCAAATATCATTCAGATGGGTTGTCGCGTACACCCAATAATTTATATGTATAGATAACTAACCAGCACTGTACCGCGCTTACATAGATAGATCGATAGTCGGTACATATTAACCCTTACCACATCCGGCTAGCACTGACACATTTGCCCCACCTTCTCATAGTATCACTATCGCACCATTGACCTAAATGAGGGAAGATCATGTCCGCTCTGCGGTTGTGTTCCTGCAGGAGCCACAAGTGGCTTCAGCATCTCTGGCAAAGAAGGTAGAATTCCTTGAATCCAAAGGCCTTACCACTGAGGAGATCAACGAATCCATCAGACAAGCTGATAGTTCTAGTGGCTCGGGTTCCACAGCAACTTCCTCTGGCAGTTCCTCTCCTGAGAACTCCTCGGTAAATACTTCAACTTCAACATACCCTGTACAAACTCCTCCCAGGCCAAGTTACATGATGCAACAGCCTCCCCCAATTCCTAAGCGGGACTGGAAGGACTATTTCGTCATGGCGACTGTGAGCGCTGGTGTTGTTTACGGAATATACGAATGTACAAAGAGATATGTGTGGCCCATGATTATGCCCCCAACTACGCCTGCTCTTGAGGCTGATAAGCAGGCTCTTGAGGAGGAGTTTCAGCGCACAGAACAGTTACTGAAACAATTGCAAGAAGACACTGACGAGCTAAAGAAACAGGAGGACTTGCGCAATGAAACGTTTAATACAGTTATGGAGGAAGCTCGTACTGTGATCAAACAATTCAAGCAACACATCGACGAACATCAGGGTGCCTCTAAGCTTGCCCTTTCAAATGTTGAGACATTGCGTGATACAATCCCCAGGTCCTTGCAGCAGCACTCTGATGCACAGGCGCAGGTCATTGACCAGCTTAAGGATGAAGTTCAGAGTTTAAAGATACTGGTGAACCGAAGAGGAATCACTGGAGGCGCTCCTGCCATTCCACCCGCTTCTTCAGTTCCCAGCACACTTCCGGGATTCAACAGAAAGAAGCCTGCTGAGGAGAAACCTAAAGAAGAACCAGCTAAGGAAGTGAGCTCCAAAGAACCAACACCAAAGGCGGAAAGCCCCAGCGTTGCGAATAAACCAGCTGATAATCAAGGAGAAAAGAAAGATGAAGGCTCATTTGTTCCTGATCCACAGTCTCGCATTCCTGAATGGCAGCGTGTTGCTGCTCAGCAGAAATAATTGTATACTTGTAAATGTTTAGTGTTATTTAGAGTTCAGTATACAGACGTTGGTTAAATTGTAGGGTAAGGGTGATGCACAGTGATAACCGCTTGATTACGCATCAGGTCGACCAATCCGCATACTGCCCTGCTTGTAGTCACAAAGTTCATCATCAAAGCCAACACTTCAATTGATCATTCTTTTGATCATGGGTCAGGCTTATCGACAATGGAATTGTACCACGTGGATGCTGCGTGTTTCTTTGGTGGCTCTCCTAGTAGTCAGTGTTGTTTCCCTCAAGACACACAAGCACGAACTCATAAGCTTGACTGGTTCTGACTTGTACTCATTTTGGCACTGGCCTTGGAATCCACCTCCACAACCTAGTAATGGAGAAATTGTCTGGGCCAAAAGTTGCGATGAGTCTTTTAATTCGACAATGTACGAGTGTGGCACTCTTTATGCCCCTCTCGATTACTCAAATCCTAATGACACGCGCCAAGCGGAGGTCGCGTTGATTCGCTACAGAGCTGGTGAGGGGAGAACCCCGCGCTCGGAAGTACTTGGGTCCATTATTCTAAATCCAGGTGGTCCAGGAGGTTCGGGTGTACGCTATCTTGGAAGAGAGGCTACAGCTAAACGCATCGATACAATTCTCGATGGTAAGTATGATTTGGTGTCATTTGATCCTCGTGGAGTCGGTAAGACATTCCCTAATCCAAAATGCTTCCAAGATGGTGAAAAAAATCTTTACTTCAACAGCATTGCCGATTCTTATGGCTTGCCAGGGCAACATGGACGAAAGGTAATGAAGCATGAAGTGGGATATCTACTCGCGGAACTTGATCTTCTGAGTGAAGTTTGTGCAAAAAGTAGTGATGCAGAGTATTTCCAATACCTTTCAAGCCCTTTCGTGTGCAGAGATATGAACCTAATGCATAACATTCTGGGAGATAAGAAGCTCAACTATTGGGGAACGAGCTACGGAACCACTTTGGGCTATACGTACGCGTCCATGTTCCCTGAAGATGTCAATAGAATTATCCTCGATAGTGTTGATAATGTAGATCAATACTATGCAGGTTTGTGGAACGCTGACATGGTAGATGCAGAAAAGGTACTAGACGGATTCTTTGAAGAGTGTGAAGCCAGTGGACCCGACAACTGTAAGCTAGCACAACTTCCTATTGGTGATGACGGAGATAGTATCAAAAGTATTGTGCTGCAGTGGTTTGATAGTTTAAAAACAGAGCCTGCAATTGTTGTCAATGCATCGCCGCCTCGTTTATTAACCTACGAGACCGCGATTAGCGATGTTTACTCTGATTTGTATGCCCCATCTTACTGGCCAAGTCTAGCTGAGCGACTTCATGATGCAATTCGCTACGGAAACTCTTCCGCTTTCTTTGATAAGATTGATTTTCACCCTGCTCCTACTAGTGAGAGCTTTGCGATGCTTGGTATAGCTTGTGGTGATGCTCTTACTGAAGTTGCCACTGCCGATACTAAATGGGGAATTTCCAAATTTGAGAAGTTCTGGAAGCCTATGTATGAAGATAGTCCCCATTTCTCTATTTATGATGCATACATGGGTGTTGCGTGCTCTTCTTCGTGGAAGTTCAGGGCCGCTGAGCGGCTGGAACATCCTAAATGGGGCAATACATCATTCCCGGTCCTTCTAATTGGTATTGATTATGACCCTGCTACGCCTGTTCGCAATGCCGACCTAGTGTCTAAAAAGTTCGACAACTCTGTTGTGGTTCGTCGAGCTGGCTACGGTCACGGATCGGGCTCTCAACCTAGTAAATGCCTAAACAATATTATTCACAATTACTTTGTCGAAGGAGACCTTCCTTTACCTGGAACACATTGTGAGGTTGACTCACGGCCGTTCGCGAAGACTACAGATAGCTCCATGGTAGAGTCAATTGTTCCTGAACGTTTGCTCTCGTTGAATATTCTTCGACACCGTAGAGTATAGAACTCAAAAATAAGTCGAATAGAATATGGAATGAACTTCAGTATGTATGTTCGAATTTATCTATTTTAAACATCTCTCTAAGTTGTGCATCCCGACAGTCGTTGGTAAAATTCATCATCCATTGTGTGCGAACACAATGTAGATCATTCGTGCCTAGATCAAACCACCAGACATTAATTATAAATACATAGTTCTACTCGTTATCAACCGTATTATCCTCCTCTTCGGCCTCCTCATCTTCTTCCTTGTACATACCCTTAACGAAGATTTCTTTGCCGGTGAACCGGCCAAACGGTCTCTCCTTGGGCTTGTCCCAGCCCATCTCTGCTCTGAAATTCTTTCTCCATTCAGCAAAGCTTTCTTTAGTGACAGGGGTTCCTCTAAATTTCGCTTGCTCTTTCTCCTCTTCAAGGTTGAGTTGTCGAAGACGTTCGGCCTCCTGATCCTGAATTCTGGCATTAAAAAGATCCTCCGCCTGCTCTTTGATGGCAGATATGATTGTAAATACTGAGCTGATTCCCAAATTTTCTTCACCTACTTCTTTGGCGTTGTCCATGAGTTTGCGGCAGTCTTCATTGGTGAACTCATAGTCATACTTTCGCTCGGTCTCATCAGCTACTTCTGCTGCACCAGTATCATCATCAACTGCCTCTTTTGAAATAATTATAAGCGGTATTGATGATTCAGGATAGTCCTGCGTATACTGAATATCCACTCGAAGCTGCTTGGGGGGTTCAGTCTCAAGTTTTAGATGAACGGTGAGGTTTTCCTCGTCTACAATTTCTAGTTCTTCAGGATAAATAGACTCGAGGATTTCCAACTCCTCCGCCTGTTCTTCTTTGCCCATTTTTCCCTTTAAAAATGTGTGGGGTCTTTAGTTTTGGTGGACTATTAACGATGAAAGGTCTCTCTCTCTCTCACACTTTCACTTACACTGTGTGTGAAAGTGTGTTTAGGGTCTATCCTATTCTTCCAAAACCCATTGTATTTTGCAAGGTGTGCAAGCACTTCCCTGAAAAAAAATTAAAAGTAGGCGAATTCAGCGTGAATTGCTTATAGGATTTTAAAATGTTTAACAGAATAGAATTTCAGGTGGATCCTAATCGATATGTGCAAAAGCTCATGAAAATTTGCGAGAAAGATCCCAGTAATGTCGATGCCATGGCTGATCTTGCTGAGGGTCTATTTGAATTCGGTGAGGCTCAAGAAGCTCTAAAGGTGATTCAGACTATTCTCAGTATCGACCACTTTGCCAATGATAACTACCGGGTATTTTTGTGGGCTGGACAGCTCTTCGGTGGATCGACCGGACTTGAATTCTATGATTTTGCATTGGAGCTGATGCGAAAACAGTCGGAGGACAAGTCCGCTGAAGAAAGAGAAGAAATAAAGCAACAAATGACTCAGACACTTCTTGGCATGATCGAAATCTGGATGACAGATCTGTGTATGGAACCTGAAGCTGAGAGTAGGTGTGAGAAACTAATTTCTGAGGCAATTGAGTTGAACGAAGAGGATCCCGAGGTCTATAGTGTGTTGGGAAGTATTCGCTTGTCCCAGTTAAAGCATTATGAGGCCAGGCAAGCCCTGTCGAATTCGTGGAGTTTCTTTCTCCGTGCGCTCGAGCGCAGCGCTGTAGACAATTCGGTTATTCCCAAGCTTATTCGGCTGGCACAGAGCTTGATCGAAACAATGCAGCTCGATACAGTTTTGCAGGTGACTGCAGCAATTTATGCACTTGATGATTCGGTACCAGAGTGCCATTACCTTAACGCGCTTGCGCACAAGTTGAGCTTGAAGCCAGATCAGAACCCTGTAGAGTCCTCAATTCATATAATCAGCATTCGTGATTCGGTGGAAGCACTTGAGAAGGTTGACAAAAGTGAGCCTGGTTTAGTGGATCCTGAGTTGTTACAAGCTGCTATTGATATTCGGGATGAATTGCCTGAACCAGCACATGAGAATCCATGGGAGTTACTGGAAAAATCGCTTAAAGCCAACGACAGTGACGATGAAAATGACGCAAGCAATAATACGGACGATATCAATGAGTAGGCGGAGTCATAAAACTAGATAATTAAGTATGATATGTAGAGGTGAAGTATAATAATCAAGCCACGCAAAAAGCAGCAGCAAAAGCGTACAGAATGTAAACAAAGTAGTACAATACGGCACAGCGCTTGATACTCATTGTAAGGGGACTTTTCGCTTGTTCCTTTTCTTAGCTTTTGGGTACACAATTCAGATTGCAAATTGATATACACATAGTATACATTATGGTTCATTTGTTAAATATGTTCAGGATGCTTAAACACGGTATTGTTGGCGTATTAAAGGTTCATGTGACTACCCTGTAGATGAATCTAGCACCTGTTGTCAGTTAGTGTCTTCCCACTCGCTCTCATTTTCAGGGAGAACCTGTACGTACTCTTCGGGGACCAGCCCCGTCTCGCCCGTCTCTAGGTTCTCAGCCACCAGCCATCCCTGGCCGTGGCGATAGCTGATCCATACGATCTGGCCACCCACCAGTCTAATTTCGTTACAGTTCTCTGGCTCGAAATCAAACAGTGCAACCGCGCGGCTGTATATGTCATCTGGTGTCTGCCTTATGTATTTAGTGTCATTCGTATCATGAGATTCGTCATATTCGCGGACATGCTCCTGGTTATCATCCTGTTCATCATATTCGTGATGTTCATCATCGTAGAGTTCGTGGTCTTCCACGTTCTCTTGCTGCTCCGGTTCCGGACGGACGCCATAATGCAGAGGGTGTTTATCGTGATATGCAAAGTCACGCACTTTTGCATATGGAAGTGCGCTAGTAAATTCCATTATTTGGTGAGCAACCCAACCTTACTCGCAGTTTTTACGCGTTATCTAGCGATCTGACGAGTAGAAGAGGTAGGGTGTGATGGAATAAATTATTAGAAAGAAAAAATAACTGGAGATTTTCTGTCAGTGCAACAGATTGACTAAACCTCACGCTAGATTAGGCCAATACTGTCGTTCAATTTCACGGATCAGTGCGTTTCCTGTCCAAATTAATGGGGCTGCGCAGCTAGTATAAGGAAACGTTAGGTGTATAAAAATGACGTGATGGGCTAGGTCAAGTGTCCCCGGAACCGGGTAAAGAGTAAAGCTGGGAAGTGAGAGAGGTGAGAAAAGAACATCGTTAAACACTCCTTGAAGTCACACTAGTTGCGTATCTTGTTAAATTATCATCGCGAATTCTCTCAGTAATCATATATTACCTCTCAGGATTAAATGGGAACAGGTTCACACCGTCCCCAGTGGGAAACTGCCAAGGGAAGGCCGGATATCACCGGCGGTATCAAACATGCTCGTGCGCTCAAGTCACACACGCAATTGAAATTTCGTGATCCCACTAAAATTAAGGCATCTCCCAGAGCAATTGAGTCTTCACCAAGTTTTGAGCCAGCTCCGGCTGATCCAAAGCTTCAATCCAAAGTCAAACCTGAGTCTATGTCACAGCAGCAGCAGCAACAACAACGACAACAACAACAGTCCACTTGTGAGAATTCCGAGAACGATTCTGAGGATGCTAGTGAGGATGATGAAGATGAGTTGAAGCGCGAACTCATGCTTCTTGATAAACGCGAAAAACTAAAGAAGCAACTTGCTACACCGCAAAAGTCTAACAACGCGTCGTCGTGGAGAACAGAATCTGCGTTCAAAAGGAAACCTCGAAATCAGGACAAAAATTTCCTCGACAAAGTGGTAAAGTGATTTTACTGATTCATTTTCCAATGAATGTTCTATTTATTTACGAATTTTATTTATTTATTAATACAGTGTGTGCTTGATACATGTAGCTGTACGACTTTCACCTCATATATACAGAAGATCGAACCCTGCCCTGGCAATCACCATCGTCATGATATACACCTTCTATATATTTGACCGGTCCAGCGAATGCGTGTATCGACGCGACTGGCACCAGATTCAGACTTCAAAGCGTGGTGAAGCAGACGATGATGTCAGTAAAACCATATTTGGAATTGTACATCTCCTGCGAAATTTCACCCGCAGCCTTACCAACAGTGATTCGTTCCTGAACTTCAGCACATCCCTTTATAAACTTCATTATTTCGAAACACCCGCAAACCTCAAAATGGTGCTTATTACTGACCCCAATGCTCCATCAGCAGCGCAGGCGCTGCAAAGGATCTATTCAACCCTCTACCTCGAGTATGTCGTGAAAAACCCGCTTAGTCCGATCAACCACAGCGGCGGCGCTGGCGTCGATAACGAACTGTTTAATATTGGGCTAGATGCCTTTATTCAAGCTCTGCCTGGGTACGTGTAAAGTGTTTTTTGAATAGATGTGTGTATTAATCTGATACATATAAGAGGACAATTTTAAGGTGTATAATAATAAGATGTCTATATGCATATATAAATAAATTAATTTTTTCTTACTGGCATGCAAGAATGAACTAATAAAAGATCAGTGTTGCTCGATCTTCGTGCGCTTTGCTTCAGCAGGAATCTTGTCTGTTGGCACTTCGTCTGTCTGTGATTTCGTGTCTGAATTGACCTCTTCAAGGTTTCTCTTCTTACGTTCCTTTGCCTCAGCCACAAGCTTGGCATGCTGTTGCACCTTCGCTTTTTCCTCGTCATGAACAATGCCATTGCTGGCAACACCGTCCACGATTCGGAACAAAGGTTGAGTGCGCCAATGGGGCACTGTATAATACGCATCGTTGGCACTGGATTTCTCAATCACATCCGGCCCCTTCGCAATGAGTTCATTCACACGCTGTTCAACTTTCTCTACAATGCTCTCGAACCTATCATAGTCTCCAGTTCTGGTAGGACCTAATTCGTTGCGGAGGTCAGTTTCCTTGGCAAAGAAGTTGCGCAGTAGCTTGAACATGTGCGTTTTCATAGACACCGCCGAAGCTTGTCCAGGAGTTTTCTTACTTATTTCAAAATACTCCCTCATTACCTTATCCACACGAGGGAATTCATCCTCAAGTTCGGAGCCAGCAACCCTGGGGGCAAACACCGCAGGATTGCACAATGCAGTCTCAGCTGTCATTACTGCATCACAGCCCGTGGCTGCCAAACACTCGTCGATGTTGTGGCGATAAATTATATTGCCATTGGCAATTATCACGGTTTCCTCTGGTAAGTTATCGCGCAAAAATTTGATCTGGGACCAGTCAGCCAAACCAGTAACTTGGCCCTTCATTTCTCTGGTGCGGCCATGCACAGTGAGCCAAACAGCTCCGGCCTCAAGAATACGTCGTGCATATTCTAGTGTTTTGTTACAGTCCTCAAATATTCTGATTTTAGCGGTAATGGGGAGCTCAGGGACCTCAGTGCTAACAGCGCGAATGAGCGAGGCCACCAGGTCCCACTCTTCCATCAAGAAAGAGCCATAATGACCCTTGCGTGCAATGCCCTGGGGGCAACCCAAATTCAAATCTACCGCATCACACTTTCCTACTACGAGCTTTGCGGCAGCAACAAACTCCTGAGGGTCATTCGCGCAAAACTGGATCACGAGCGGACGGTCTCCAACATTGTTATCACCGTCCTGTTCGCACAGAAATTTGGTACGATAGTTCTCCATCGTTCCGAAAAGTCGGGCATGATACATTGGCGAGTAGCAGATCTCTGCACCATATTTCCGACATAATTGGCGCCAGGCCAACTCGGACTGGTCGACCATGGGAGCTACCACCGTCTTTGGTGAACCGAGCTTCTCAAAAAGCTCTCTACCCTTTATGGTATTAGGCAATGATGCCATTCGGACCATGGGATTCCTGAAAAAAGATTTAAAGAATTGAATTTTCTTATGCAACAACGGACCCCGCTGGGAATTTTTCAATCCTACAAAGTTGAAAAATAAATATTATGTAATTAACATTGGAGTTCACATGCTACCAGAGGACAAAACAGCGAAGGATAAGTCAGATGAATGACTTAAATTACATCTTTTTACATCTTCGAATTTATTTTTCATTAATTCTTATTAAATACTATAAGCTTGACTATTTATGTACATTCAATGAATCGCTCTGCCTCCACCTTGAATCACGTTTTCGTCCTCACCTCCAGGTTTCAGCACAATTACCCTTCTTCGAGCCTCAATCTCTATCCTTAGTCTGGTTTTCTTAATATCCTCCTGTTCTCGTGATATGACTCTCACTTTACCGATTGTGTGGCCCTTGACTCGTATAGGAAATTCAGAGATTGACATCTTTTCATTGAACCCAGACGGATCCAGGTTGAAATCTTGATAGAGCGCTGCCAGTTGTCCGTAGCTGATCTCAGTTGGATCAGATACGCCAAGGATAGTTGCTAGCTGTTGCTCATTACGGCTAATTGCTTGGTCAATTGCAATTTGGGCAGCCATAGGTATTCTACCAGTTTGAAAATTGGATGATGCTGATTTAATAGGGCCTTTTTGAAGATGGAAAGACGCTAGATCCTTCCATCTTTGGTCATGCAACTGGTCAGCCATGGACTGAAGTTTTCTCAGTTGCCTCCTCCACAGGAAAGCACCGACAAGAAGGGGAGGACCAGCTAGAATTATTACTGCAGGAGCAAGGATAACTGTTGCTGCCGCCAACGTGGCTACAGCTCCAAAAGCCTTAATTGGAGCAGGTATGTACTTCCCAATGCTCCCAAATAATCCTGGTCGAGAAAAAAGTTTGATTGGTCTATCTTGTCGAGGCATACCTAGCTGATGAGCGTGAATGACCTAAATGGCCCACACCTATATTTCATTAGGGCTGGGTGAGAATAAGATAGAAGTCGAGAAAGAGCTTGGTTTACTAAATATCTTGCGTTTAACATTGTATAAATTATATAAATTATAGTTTTATTAACAGAATACATATTCACTCAGATTAGAAAAAAAAAAATAGTTTAGTGGACAGACTTTGTTTAGTTGCATGGGAACAATGTGCAGCTACATGATGCACACCTTCATTAGCTTGCATAGCCTGGTGAAAACTAACCACCACGTTTGCACCACTCACGACTCCTGCCAACATGACCTGAAAGTTAACTTCTACAAACAATTAAAAACAAATAAAAATAAATCAGTTTATTCATTCAAAAAAAAGTGCTATATACTTGATACATCTTAATCATGTGTGTATGATTGATGTGCGCGCTTTAAGACAATACATACACGTGATCCGCCTACTTTATTTGGCGAAATTTCTATACCTTGATTTCATGCCTGTGGATCCAATCAACATTGCAAGGCTGGAGAACCAGCCTGACAAATTGCGCAATGTCTGTATTCTTGCACACATTGATCATGGAAAAACTAGTTTGAGCGACTGTTTGCTGGCTAGCAATGGTATTATTTCTCAGCAGCACCAGGGTGAAATTCGGTATCTTGATTCACGTCAGGACGAACAGGAGAGAGGAATTACAATGGAAGCTAGCGCAATTTCATTATATTTTCGCACTCCCAGTTCTGAATTCCTCGTGAACCTGATTGACTCTCCCGGCCACGTTGATTTCAGTTCCGAAGTCACGCATGCCTCGCGACTTTGTGATGCGGCTATTATTCTTGTAGATGCTCTTGAAGGAGTTGGAAGTCAGACCGTGAGTGCATTAAAGCAAGCGTGGGATGAGGAGCTCCAGAGCATTCTTGTGATCAACAAAATCGACAAGTTATATGATGATTGGCAGCTCACATCCCAAGATGCAGCAACTCACCTTCACAAGCTTGTAGAGCAAGTCAATGCTGTTTGGGGTCAATTCTACGTCGGAAAGCGCATGGAAACAGAGAAAGATGATGATGAGGTTGTCTATTTCTCACCTACAAATAACAACGTGGTATTCTGTAGTGCGCTTCAAGGATGGGGTTTTACCATCCAGCACTTTGCCGCAATTTACGAGAAAAAGATCGGAGTTGACAAGACAAAACTAGCTAAATTCCTTTGGGGTGATTATTCTTTAGATCCTAAGACGAAAAAGGTAGTCTCTGGAGTAGCAACTAAACGAAAATCCATGTTTACCCAATTCGTTATGGACAACATTTGGGCTGTTTACGACGCAGTGGCAGAGGAAGATACATGGAAAATTGACAAAATCGTTCAAGCTCTCAATCTGAAACCCGTTAATGATTTGAATGTGAAGTCGATCTTTCATCAGTGGATTCCAGTGAGTCGTGCGGTACTCTCTGGAATTGTATCTCTCCCTGCACCACCAACTGCGCAAAATAAACGACTCGATTGTGTACTCAGAAATACACCAAGTCCTGAACTTATTGACTCCAGATTGAAGGATGCCATGTCTACAGCCGACATCAATGGCCCTCCATTAGCGTATGTCTCGAAGGTAATCAGTGTTCCTGATTCTGACATTCCTACTGGGTCCCCTATTGATGCAAATGCAGTACCCGGAACTAGCTCTAGCGGCGCACGAATGATGGCTGACCGTTTGGCGGCCTTGAGGTTGCAAAGCGAGCGACTGACAAAGAGTGAATCAGACACCAAAGTTGTGGTTTTAGGATTCTCTCGTATTTATAGTGGAGTGTTCAAACCAGGAATGGAACTTGATCTTCTTGGACCCCGCCATGATCCAGCGGAGCCCGAAAAATTTCGCACCAAAGTTAAAATTAGCGGCGTGTACATTTCCATGGGTCGTGACTTGGTGAGTGTTTCCCAGGCTGGCCCTGGTGCAATTGTTGGTTTCTCTGGCTTAGACGATCACATTGTAAAGAGTGGCACACTCGTACAAAGTGGAATGATCGGTCCAAATATGGCTAGATCTGCACATGTTGCGGCCCCCATTTTGCGAGTAGCTGTTGAACCGAAAGATCCTCGCGAACTTGATGCCGTTGAAAATGGCCTCAGACTCCTCAATATTGCTGACCCCAGTGTTGAGTTTGAAATTAGTTCTTTAGGTGAATTCATCTTGGCTACATCGGGTGAGTTGCACTTAGAACGGTGCCTAAATGATATGGTCAATCGCTATGCTAAAGTTGAGTTGGATGTTTCTCCTCCTGTAGTTCCCTTTAGAGAGACTATATGCGCCCCCTTTTCCGGCGAAAAGCCGATAACGATTGATGTTAGTGGTTCACATCTTAGTTTGGAAGTAAGACCAGCTACTGAACAAGACCAGGAGAACAGTGAAAATTCGATCCTTAAAATAAGAAATAACTGTTTGATCGATGGAACCCCAGAGAGAGTTCTAATGAATAAGAAGTTCGGTACGCAAAGTGTTATTAGTGGGTTCTCAGCGGCTATGGCTAGGGGCCCGCTTATCGAGGAGCCGGTTCATGGGGTCTCCGTGGTTATTAAAGAACTTACAAGTCCTAATGACGATACTAATGCTATTGCCCAGCGCAGACTTATCTCTGCGACTAAACGTGCGATTTATGAAGCTATGCAAGAATGGGGACAGAGAATCATGCTAGCGATGTACCTTTGTGAGATTCAAGCTAGCACTGAGGCCTTGGGCCGCGCTTATGGTGTTATCACTCGAAGAAAGGGTAAAGTTCTCACTGAGGAGTTGAAGGAGGGAACTCCGTTTTTATTGATTCGCGCAGAGTTGCCCGTAATTGAAAGCATTGGATTCAGCGAAGAAATTCGCAAAAAGACGAGTGGTGCTGCCAATCCTCAGCTTACTTTCTCTCACTTTGAGACTTTAGAGGAAGATCCATTCTGGGTTCCAACCACTGAGGAGGAACTTGAAGAGCTCGGTGAGATTGCTGACCGTGAAAACATTGCACTGAACTACGTCAAGCAAATTAGGCGACGGAAGGGCTTGAAGGTCGGCGACAAATTAGTCGAGAATGCTGAGAGCGATCGCTCTCATAGACATTAAGCCACTAGAGAGATAATGATATAATTAAGTGATAAGGTGTCCTTGCATACTATATATATTCGAATTGAAATCTCGAAAGAGCCGTGATTATTTACTTACCAATTTCCAGAATGTATATTGCCCTTTATTAGTTCTCATGAATAAAAGGATGTGAAAGTAGCTCTTCAGCAGAAGCTCGCTTCTCTGGATCAATTTCAAAGCACGAGCTCAAAAAATCTTTCATATTAGAGCTGCAATCCGTTGGTATGTGAGGCTTGATACCACTTCCAATTTTGAATATAGCCTGGAAAGTCGTTAATTCCGGGTATGGATGTTCACCATTATATATTTCAATTACAAGACACCCCAGACTCCAGATGTCTGCTTTGGTGGTACTCTTAGATGCCCTCGCAACCTCTGGTGCCATCCAATATGCAGTGCCCTGCATTGAAAACCGTTGAGCGCTAGTATGCTCTTGTTTACTCAGTCCAAAATCGCTAATTTTGACTTTGTGGTCATTATCTAGCAGGATGTTTGCTCCTTTAATGTCACGATGAATGATGCCTCTGTCGTGAAGATAGCTCAGACCATGGAGACACTGTTTTATGTATTGAGAAATGTCTTTTTCAGACAAAACACCATTTTCTTGGATGTGAGAGGCCAGAGAACCTCCACTGACATACTCTAAGAAAATATTAATAGTAGTGTTCTCACGCTTGAAACCACGATATTGTACAATGTTCTCATGGTCAAGTTCACGTAAGAACTCTACCTCTCGTTTTAATCCTTTAACAAGAGTATCAGAATCTCCACTGATTTTCACTTGCTTAACTGCCATCACATCACCGGTAAATGTGTTAAACGCTAAATATACGTTACCAAAGGAGCCTGTACCAATTAGCTGACCACGAGTCCAGTGCAATGGCGACATGTCTTCCTTATCTAAGAGCTCTAAAATGTCTTCATCATCCCTCCCGAGTAGTGAGAATTGTGATGAAGTGGACTGTAGTAGAGTTTCATCAAGTCCTGATAATCGCAATTTATTAGAATTGGAGATAGAGCTCATGCGTTTCGAGTACCTGAAAGACTCTCTCCAACTACCCCTGATAGCTGAAAATCGCTTGGTCAGTATTCTGGAATTGCGCAGGCCCTCATTGAGTCGTTTCTCATCAGTGTCAGGGAAGAATTCTCCTATACGGTCTGTCACCTCATAAGAAGTAGGCCGATTATTACAACTAATTAAAGCGTGACCTTGTGTATTTTGCGGTGTAATGTTTGCAGTAGCATCATTTATACCATTTCTCCGAATAGCATCTGTGGGGCGTTTGTGATCAGAACTAAGAATACTTGAATTAAGTATAACGGATTTTGAATTATCATAATCCATCATAGCAGAGAAATTCGAAGCCTTGTCACCAGATGGTAAATCATGGAATTCAGATTTTTCATTATCTTCTGTACTGGAGGTAAAACTAGCAGTTGCAATCAGTTTTCTAAATCGTAATCTATCTTCAGCGAGGGGTATCAGTTTCTTTAGATCTCGCAGTGAAAGACGACCGAGCATATCCAATGAAATTGAATTAGATTCAAATTGGCGCTCATATTTGCCCAATCCAACTTCATTTAGCCATTCAACTGTAGATTGGGTCTTATTGTTCGGTGTATTAAGGACATCTTTTGATATTCGTTCTCCACCATCATAATGATGAGGCGATTCAAGATCAAATGAAGTTTTCAACAACAAATCAAACGCATTGGATAATTTATTTTCACGAGTTACTATTACTCTTTTACTCACATTTGCTTCTTTGTTAGCGAGAGTATCATTAGAGTGCCCCACGTTGAGCTGAAAAGAATTATTCGATTTTTTTTGATCTATGACTTGTGTCTTGCTACTACGAGTGTTTGTATTCTCAAAAAGCTCACGATTACAAGGATCATTTTCCAAGAGATCAAAAGCTTCTTTCAGCACTCTACGCTTGGTACTTAACCCTCTATTTCCACCATCTAGGTACTGAGGGTGAGATGTGGAGTTAGTGTGTCCTTCAACACGAAATGCCCTATCATTAGACAATTCGTCTTTTACTAACTTACCGGAAAACAGATCACTTGGTGTCAGTTGTGGCTGGTAGTGTGCTTGGCCTATAGGTCTATGTTTCGGCTGCTCAGACATGAGGAAATTAACGATTTATTAGAAGAAGCAGTGATTTCCACAATAATCTTTCTAGACAGCAATTGTGGGCTTTATAATATTCAGAAAATCAAAGCACCACAGGCGTCGATTAGCTCTGCAAAATGCTGAGCGCTTTCTGCTTGGTGTATGTGAATTTTATGAGCTCGGTTATCAGTCTAATATCCCGTGGTGCATATTGGTGGCTAGGGTACACCAGCGTCTGGGAGAACACTAGGCTGGAAGCCATAAATTGTCGCTAGTTATCATCACGTGCAGATAGGTCATTCAATATTCGGCTGAATATGCCTCGAGATAACAAGGGCTGCTGCATTAAGCTTACGCGTGGGCTCATCTTAGGATCAAATGTCTGCGGTCATTGACGAAGAGGCACATCTGTTAGGCGATGAAATTAACAAGCGGCATTTGGGGGTATCATCGGCAATATTTCTGATTTTAAACAGAATCATTGGAACAGGAATCTTCTCCATTCCGTCCTCAATTTATCAACTTACTGGATGTGTTGGCTGGTCATTGGCATTGTGGATTATTGGAGGCCTCGTTGCTGCATGTGGTTTCACCGTATACCTTGAACTAGGACTTCAAATGCCTCACAGTGGTGGGGAAAAGAACTATCTTGAAAGAATATATTATTGGCCGCCTAGGTTGGCCCTTACCGTTTTCTCAGTTTCAGCGATAATTCTAAGCTTTAGCACCAGCAATAGCTATGCATTCGGTAACTATGTTCAATTGGGATTGGGACATACGCCTGATGAGTATAAAACGAGATGGATTGCCATTGTCACAGTAGCAACAATCTGCCTCTTGCATGCTCGTTTTCCTGAACAAGGCAGGAAAGCATTCAATTATCTCGGAATGGCAAAAGTTTTCATTCTTGTTCTAATAGCGATTTGTGGTCCTTTGCTGGCATTAGGAATTATCGATATTGACGGCGGTGCCGTGGCCAGACATAACTTTGGCGAGAATCTGTGGGAAAATGATGGGTTTGGTGGTGGATTGTATGATGTCAGTGTTGCTCTGTTACGCATTTCATATTCTTTTAGAGGCTGGGAGACCTGTAATCTTGTTATGGGCGAAGTTAAAAACCCCAAGCGAACAACTATGATTGCAGGTGTGACAGCGGTAGTAGGAATCACTGCATTATACAGCATGTGCACGTATGCATATTTCTCAATTATCCCAAAAGAGGAAGTTGCAGACTCTGGCGTGGTCATTGCAGGTGTTTTCCTTCTTAAACTTTTCGGCGAATCAGCTGCAGCTCGCCTCCTTCCACTCGTCATTTGTCTCAGTAATTTGGGAAATATCTTAGTTGTGACTTATGCTGCCAGCAGAGTTACCCGGGAAGTTGGGCGTCACAACATTTTACCGTTTTCTAACATTCTTGCATCTGGTGGACCTTGGGATACTCCGCTCGCTGGCTTGGCCTTGCACCTTCTAATGACTATTCTCACACTAACACTACCTCCTCCAGGTGATGTGTACAACTTCGTTATAGATACTAGCACATATCCTGTCACTGTATTTGCGACCCTTATTACACTGGGTTTATTGGTGGTTCATCGAAAACCAAAGGAATGGAACTGGAAGAAAGGATATCGTGCTCCTACGATCCCGCTTATCATATTCGCGGGATTTAATCTTATCGTTCTTGTATTCCCATGGGTACCCCCGCCTATTAAGAAAGAAGGACTCCCCTACTATGCTGCCCCTTTAGCATCACTAGTTGTCCTTTTGAGCGGAATTGTATACTGGGTCATCTTCAAACATCAGATCGTTACTCAAGAAAACATAACAGAGGAAGAGGATTCACAATAAATATTCAAACTATATATATACTGCATCTATAATAAATATGTATAAAGCGATTACTATCATTAGCCTTGTGAATTGGACAAAACCTCCGAAGGCATTACATCCAACAGCTCTTCGGCAGATGGACGATCCTCAGGATATCTTTGGAGAATTGTTGTAATGATTGGATTAGCAATACTGGATTCATGGAAAGGGACATCGGTAGAGGCAATCTCCTGTGAATCTTTAAAAGGGACCTCTTGGAACATGATAATATAAAGCAGAATACCTAAAGCCCACACGTCCTGAGGCTTTCCACTATAGAGTTCTCCAAGAACGATTTCAGGAGCAGCATAATCGATAGTACCAACAAAGAGATCAAAAGGTCCCTGTTTGACATAAGCAGAACTTCCAAAATCGATGAGCTTAGCAACACCCTGGTCGTCTACAATGACATTTTCATCTTTGATATCACGATGAACGATATTCAGAGAATGAATATGAGCGACTGCACTTACAACCTGTTGCCAAATATTAAATAGTTCCATGGGACTCTGTTTGCCACTTCTCTGTTCAATAAAGTCAAACAAGTCCATGGCATTTGGACTACCACAGGGAATCATCTCCACATAGTAACATTTCCGGTCTTCAAAAAAATCAATCATCCAAACAATATTAGGATGTTGGGAGGATCTCAGCTCGTTTAGGATTCGAATCTCATTGGGAATTGTTCCTAAAGCGCGATCGCGAGACCACGTATCAATCAAAATACGGTCTTTATAGATCGATTTAAGTGCGACAACATCATGAGATTGAGGTGTATGAACCAGACTTACTTCTCCATAAGCACCACTTCCCAACTCTTTAATAACTTTAAAAGATTCCACTTTCAGTTCACGCCGCTTTTCACCTACTTTAACATCCATATATTTCGCCTCAAGAGACTGGGTGGCTCTCACGCTTTCAAGTGCAGAGAGCGGCAGCTCATAAGATAATACGCTGTCACTGCTCATTGAAATAACGGAGCCCGCACGAGACCTGAATGATGGGCTACTGCCAGGAGTTAGATTGGGTGTTTCATTTTTTGGGGTTCTCATGCTCGATGCGCGACTCGGTGTTCTGCTAGGGGTTCTGCTTGGTGTTCTACTAGGAGTTCTGCTGAGGGCTTGACTAGGAGTCTTCGGTGAGTTAACAGAAGGTATGGACGAATCTTCAGGCATTAATTCCTCTGAATTGGTTGGGCATGGCCGCGAATAACTGACCCAAAGTACCAAGTACTCGGAACTGACAACTCGAACTTGCAAATCAACAAAACAACTGAACTCACCATAAGTTGCAACAATCGAATGTTTGGGGTCTCTAGAAGGAAATGGCGAAATGAATGCAGACGAGTCCAATGGAATACCAACATGATTCCTGAACGCATGCTCAGGAATAACTACACCAGGTGAAACGCAGTATTGAGACACCAATGACCATAGTTCTGGAAACTGGGGGATAATATCAGAAATAGGCTTTCGCTCGAGCTCACTCTCGCCTACTCCTAGCATTGCCTTCAATGAAGAAGCATTATAACTCACGATATGCTGAGTTTTCGAATCTAATACAATGGTTGACGCAATATTATGAGGGAGCCACAAACCTGGACCTGCCAGGTAAATATCTTGATTTTGTGAGTATGGCGAAGTGCTTTCAACACGGCAAAATCCCTCACTGACTGGTTCATCAGTTGAACTACCTGCTTCAAGTTTGGTTGCGGGCACTGGAGCAATAACCCAAACGAGCACTGAAGAGTTAGGCGGGGCTTCCACCCACGCCGACACAAGCGATTGTTCAGAGCCATTCCTGGTACCATTAATCAGTAATACTTCTCCACAAAGCTTTATCTGAGAGGGGTTTTGGAATATACAAGCCTCTAGAAAACTGTGAAGTTGCGGGAAAACCAGACTCAACACAGTAGTTGACTTCACTTCTTGGTCAGTCAAGCCCAACACTCCTTTAGCAATATCATTCAATGTTTTGATCTTGAAGGGAGCTTCTGGCTCTGTTGTGAAAAGGGCCTGTCCTACAGCACCTTTGGAATTTTGATGAGGAAGAGGTGTCGGGATTCCTCCCAATTCACTATTTTGCTCAACACTAGCACCTGCCTGGGGTGTATAAAGCTGATTTTTTTTCAGAATCATTGACGATGCACGTCTCATCATCGAAGGGGGTCTGATGAAGGGCCGGTTCTCCTCAGCAGAGTCCATATAAGGCACCGTTAGAAACTCAGTTACTTCATCATCATTTTTCTTGTCATGACCTTCAAGCGGAAGGGGCATCCGTTGGTTTAGATATGGCTTTTTAGATGGAGGTATATCAGAAACCAAACGCTTATGGGTGGTACTAGCGAGTTTCTTCACAAGAGAGATATCAAGGTGTTCATTTGTGAGTTCACTGTCATTAATCTTAGGATCAGAAACAAGCACCGCAAGACTGTGTTGCATCGCTCCAAGGCGGATGTTCAATAAGCTGCCTGTATTCTGTTCATAGGAATATGAATACTGCGATTGAGCCAATCTGTCGGGAAACTGTGCCCGGAGAACTAGTTTAGTAGGTGCGAAATCAACACTCTGCTTAACTTGTTCTTTCATAGGACTCTGCAATTGAAAGGGGCGGACACGTTTTGGGCTAAGCTGCAAACCATGATCACTGTCATCTGAGAGTAGAGTAGTATCGGAATCAACCATGAAAACAATTGAATCAAAGATCTGAATGTACTACCCCGTGAAACTATACCCTATTGCGGAAGACTAAAATGCTCGCAACTGATATCAATTGTGGTTAGTATGGAGGGGACAGAGTGAATTGCACCTTAGATAAGCACTATACTTCGTACTTCCGAGATATATGATCCGATCAAAAAACAAAAATAGACCACAAAATAGACCCGAATGTTCTTTGAGCTAGGCAATTCACAGGGAGAGACAACACTGGCAGTGTTGCGCGACACGCAGAGAGATTTTCCCTTGCCAACTGCGGCCAAACGGTGTAGGGTTGATGAGGAGCTCGCCTCAATCACGTGTACCACTTTACTCGGGTGGAGTAAAGGGGATGAAAGTTTCACATGCTTACAGGCACAGGCACGTTTGTACATGTATATGTATCTACTTACATACACGGGCGAAGATGTCACTAAAACGTTCACGAATACTGCCAATTGAGTTTATATATTCAAGAATGAAAAATTTAACCTATGAATCTCCACTGCCTATTAAATTTGTATAGGACTGTATTGAGCCATGTTTTGCCATCACAAGTTTAGCTCAGGGCGACAAGCGCATCTCCTTGATTTTTAGAGGAAACACTACATGGTAAAATTGTTGAAGGCCCTATTCAAGTTATATCAAAAGGAACTCAAATCTCAGTATATTTCATTGAGAAATGTACTTCCGGATATCCTGCTGATTTACTCTGTTCTTATCTCGAGCTACATATATGTTCACGTGCTCCTGCAGTGGTATTTATATATAGAGGAGGAGTCAAGATATGTATTATGGCTGTATGTTGCAAAGTTGAATTAAAAGGAACTGCTATTCGAGTTTACAGAGCACATTTCTATGCTAATTTTATAATTTCAGCACCCAAGATATTTGATTCCAACTTGAAACATCAACATTCACTCACTCATTGATGAGAAAATATAATTATTTGAGTACATATATAAATAATTAGAGTTCTATGAATTGCACTAGATACATAGACACATAGACACATAGACACATAGATATAAAGATACACATTTATTTAAATTTACATCATGTTATTATCGGAACCAATGGTGGCAGAGGATTATTTATTATTACTATACTAATACTCCCCCGCAAATCAGTCATACACTATTGCTTGGGACAGTAAGAGTGCACTGCAGTCGCTGGAATTTAGCGCCCTTACCTGTTCGTATCTGACCGAGGAATACAACACCACAACCAATCATACACCTTGTGTTGAGGAAAGGGTGTTGGTTTGTTCTCCCAATAATACCAGTATTATGTAACTACACAAGCGTTCGTTCCCATGATGGCTCTCTGTCTATGCCCAGTCAACGCGGAGCACCCCAGGCAATGGCTTGGGAACCCCAGGCCCCACTACCCGTAGCTTATAGCATAATTTTCCCTTTTCCTTCTGACCCTTTCTACTAATACTTGATTGGTAAACGTAAAGCTCGGCAATTCAGCGTTCACTCCACATCATAAATTAGAAAGATATTTCAAAAATGTTGAGATCACTTTTGAAGACCTCTTCGCCTGTTCAGCGTCTTGCCATTTCCCGCTTGGCTTCGACTGCTGCTGCCCCCACAGCCTCTGCCACTCAGGAGCCTATTTCTGCCCCTACTTTGAGGAAGCTCGACACTCGTTGGGAGAAGTTGACCGAGGAAGACCGTGATGAGATCATCGACGCGCTTGCGGAGCGTCAGAAGGGTGACTGGAAGCAGCTTACCCCTCTCGAGAAGAAGGCCGCGTGGTACATCTCTTACGGTGAGTGGGGCCCGCGCCGCCCTGTCCACGGCAAGGGTGATGCCCAGCGTATTTTCTTCGGCACCTTGATTGGTGTCGGTGCTGCTTTCGCCCTCTTCTGCACCATCCGCAGCTTCTTGCCCGAGAAGCCCAAGACTATGTCTGCTGAGTGGCAGCAGGCCTCCAACGACGAGCTTGAGGCCATCAACGCTGAGCCTTTCAAGGGATTCAACCAGATCCAGTCTCCCCCCACTGGTATTTCGGCTGCCGACGTCGAGGATGATGATGACGAATAAGCGCGTACACCATATTAATAACTTTAAAATTGATCTTATTATACTGAGCTATTTATCCAAAATTAGCGCATGTCTCAGCATATAGATCCTATATATTTTTAGCTGTAAACTTGTTGCTCTGATATGCTTTTGAGTTGTATGCTCTACTTTTTTTATGATCTAATAAGAACGTAGAATATGTGTTGTTGTTCTCTTTACAGTTAAATATACACATATATACAGATTCAATTGGGCTACATATACTCGCCATGCTATTCATTAAACATTCTTACTCAACAGCGTAACTACCATAGTCAGGATCTTCGGGAATATCAAGCAATTTAAGAAGACCGGTGGCAACGTCATAGACAATTCCATGTACTTCAACGCCATTGGTCTTCACATGTTGCTGAACAATATCATTGGTACGCACATTGTAGACCTGTTCAATAACATTGAGCTCAACCAATTTCGCCTCTTTTTCTTCGGGGGTGGGAAGCTCGTTCAACAACTTGCTGTATTTCGCTCTAACATCCCTCAAATTTCGGAGCCAAGCCTCCAAAGAGCCACCAACACGCTTGCCTTCCAATACAGTTTGTACGCCTTTGCAGCCAGTGTGACCACAGACAAAAATATGCTTACAACCAACAGTCTCTAAGGCGAGCTGTATAATGCTTTGAGAGCTGGGGTCACAGTTGGGAACGAGATTGGCAACGTTACGGTGAACAAAGACTTCACCGGGTAACAAATCGAAGGCTTGCTCACTCACACGGGAATCTGCACAGCCAATCCACAGGATAGAAGGATACTGGCCCTTGGCATTAGATTCAAAAAGACCTGGGTTCTGCTTGTTAAGGTTTTTGGCCCATTGAGCGTTACGATTGAGGAGTGTTTCAATTTTATCGGTGGGCGCAAATCTAAACTTAAAAGAACCAGCCATTATGATAAGGATCGACTCTTGTCAAGAGCCGAAATTTTGGAATTATTTATGAAAAACATCCGCTATCAAATATATACCCACTCCAGGCGCTGCCGTTTGGGCAGGGAACTTAACGCACGCGCGGTTGGTAGTTGATAGGGCTGTAAAAACCGAGCATAATAACGCTGTGTCAATGGCTGACTTTGACCACAAATGGCTGTAAAAACTGTAAATCGCCTTGCTTAACCCTAAACACAAACGAACTCTGCACGTTCAATGGCTTGATATTATGAAAGTGTCATCAAATAGGTGCCTGAGTTGGCGGCACAATTCCCCAACAATAAATGTCTCGACAAAACAAAGAATTCATTTTTCAGTGTGTGATCCATTTCCGATTCGCAACTCTGCTATATAAATTTAAAGTCTAAGTACCCATGATTATACATATACTTCTTTCTCCGGCGAAAAAGCAAGAATTATAATTTTTTCTCGTCATTGATTTATCTGTTATTGGTTAGCATGCTGATCAGTGTTAAAAAGCTCATATTATTTTGAGTCCACACGGTTATTTCAGGTGAAGAAATTCGAAAGCATCCTTTCAACATACTTTTTAAGCAAAACTTATATTTTTCGCTAGATCTGGAATTGCGATCGGCAGGATGGAAAAATTTCCGGAGTGCGCTTAAATGCTTTCATATTGGCTTATTCTCCTTACCCTAAGTATAATCCGCTTACATTAGCAGTTCGTGTGCCAGCGCGTTCAAATGCCAGTAAAAAAAAATTATGGAGCGGTAACAGACCGAAAATAGTTCTAAGTTAGTGAAAATTTCCCATAAAGATACTTAGTCTCATTCAGCAATTATTTTTTTAGTGAGTATTTATGTTAATTAATTATGAACTCAGTAGTGTAATGATAAGAACGGCAATAAGAACGAGCGATAACTGCATCTTGATATCATCTGATTTCTACCCTTGTGATATGCAGATCGCCTACGAGGAGATTCCACATGTGTGTTCGCCATGTTTAGGAGCAAAGGACGTCAAAATAATGCGTGACAGTACCGGTGACGAATGTAGAATATGTCGTTCTGTATTTGTAACTTTTCAATGGACTCCACCGTCTCATAGAACGCGGTCAACAATAATCTGCAAAAGATGTGCAGAATCCAACGATGCTTGCCAGAGTTGCATCAAGGACATTAAATATCATATTGATCTACCAATACGTAAGGCTGCTTTACGAATACTAGAAGAAGAGGGCGGTAATGACAGTCAAAAGAGCGAAGTCTTAGAGAAAGTATCTGAGAGGTTTGGCCCAAAAAATATCAAGCTACAACAGAGTGATTCAAAAATTGCCACTTTGAGAGCGATAATAAATAGGTTCCCTCTTCCTGATAGTAGCATTGAAGATAATGTTTCATCTAAGGAGGTAAAAAATGAGAATGGCTACTCTGACTCCTGCAATGACTCGAATTTGAAACATGATGTCTTATGTGTATATGGAATTGAAGAGGATTTTGACATTAATGCACTACGCTCGTATTTAAAGGCATCAATTGAGCATATAGACTCGAATCCTGCTGGCAGGTATGCATTTATTACCTTTTCACCAGATCAACCTCCAATTGAATTGCCTGTTTCTTATATAATAGATGGAAGAAGACTAATATTTGCCTGGGGAAAACGTGTTAGCGTGCCAGGTGGGCTTCAACGTCATGTTGGCGCTATAGTGCGGTCATTCTTGAGAGAATATAGAAATTGATTCTGTAATAAATTAGCTTATCCATACATTTCATCATACTCTTCCTCATCATCAGATGGTGGAATGTATTTTTTTGCTTTAGGAGCCAAGAAGTCATGACGACACATTGGACAGGTAGCGTTAGACTCTAACCATTGGGATACACATAATAAGTCGAAGCGGTGTTTGCCTGGACAGGGCAAAGCCACTACAAGAGGATAATCATCATCAAGAAAGTCAGTTGCACAGATACCACACTGTTCGTCTTTTTCTAATTTCTTCTTGTCCACCCTATCAAGAGTATCCATGAAGCCTTGAGAAACGCCTTTGGGACCTGACTCGCCCCCATCAAGAGTAACGCCGTATAAAGCTAAGAACTGATCAATTCGTTGCTGTATAGTCTCACGAGTTCTGGGAGCATCGAGGGAACTAATGTTATGATCCAGCGCGTAACTCATTGCGTATATATCGTGAGATTGCAAGCTACTTAGAGCGTTTATTATTATTATGTGTGCACCGTTACATTAAGGGCTAGGAGAGTTATAGTTTATACAGTGAGACCAAATAAATATTTGAAGCTAATGGCCATAAGGGTTGTTTAATTGTGGTTCTTATGTTGAGAAGTGAACGAGTGGAAGTGTAAATATATAACGATGTCTTCACATTTTATTCTTATAATTTTATTTCTCGTTTTTCGTATATACCTAATGATATCTCCCTAGCGCACTGTGGGGAGTACTAAGCCAAAACGGGTTCTGAGCCATATTATTTTGACCTAACCACAACTCCCAGCGATGACTGCTGTTTGCCCCCAGCCATTGCTTGTATCATTGACGCTAACTGGCGTGCTTAGCATACCCTCTGAGTCCCAGAATAGCCAAACCCCCGTGTCGTTCTCAAACTCACTTTCCCCCTTAACACCGATAAGCCCAAGTATCACCCGGCCTTCGTTAGCGCCACCAATTATATTTTCTGACCTAAGAAAGCCGCTGAAGTTGTTCACTTTTTTCTGCTGCTTTTGTTAATTAATTGGGATTAACTTCAATTCTTCTTTTTGTGTGCTTTTTCCCTCTGTCTATTAATAGAATTCTTGTTTGTTACCGACTAACACAATGGAAGCTCCTAAGCCGACCACAAACGTCAAACTTGTATTGCTAGGCGAGGCTGCCGTAGGTAAGTCTTCTTTGGTACTCCGCTTCGTTAGTGACGAGTTCCAGGAGAACAAGGAGCCTACAATCGGCGCTGCCTTCCTCACTCAGAAGTGCCAGCTCACTAATCGCACCGTTAAGTTTGAAATTTGGGATACAGCTGGCCAAGAAAGATTTGCTAGCTTGGCTCCTATGTATTACCGCAATGCCCAAGCTGCCCTCGTGGTTTATGACATTACCAAGCCTGCTAGTTTCATCCGTGCCCGCCACTGGGTGAACGAGCTTAAGGCACAGGGTAGCCCCAATATTGTCATTGCCCTTGTTGGTAATAAGCATGATCTCACTGGCGAAGAAGAGGGCGCTGAGCCTGGACCCGTGCAGCCTGATGTTGATGATGGAAGTGCCTCTGAGGCTTCACGTAAGGTTGCTTACTCTGATGGACAGAAGTTGGCTGATGAGGAGCAGATCCTGTTTTTTGAGAGCTCTGCTAAGACTGGGCTGAATGTACGCAAGATATTTTTGGCAATCGCCAACAAAACTCCACAAGAAACAAAGAGCCAGCAGCAGGGTCGCCCTGGGGCGTCTGACACTGTTGATATTGGCTCAGGTGTGAGTAACCAGGCATCCACCTGCCAGTGTTAAACCTTCACGTACTCTCTTTATTCATATATATTTTTATTTATTGCATGAAAGCAACGCGTTTACTTTTTATGTAGTATAATCAGGTAAAATGATCTGCTTAAGCTTCAGTGCTAATAATTGTGTATCTGTATCTTGTATTACATATTTATGGTGCTGTAAAGCCTTAGGGTAACCGGAGGAAAGGCTGGAACCAGAGTCAGATAATATAGCAGTTCCAGCATGCTATTCACGGATCCACCGCATACAGCAGCAAAGCTGGCAAAACGACTTTTCAAATATAAATTCTGGGAGCGAAAATCCCTCGATCCAGATGTGGCTGCGAATGCGGTTACTGCATGCAAGCGAATTGCTCGCCAACCCAGAGTTACCACTGTGCTTCCAACGCTTCAGTCACTAATAGAGAACCAAGAAGACCCTAATTATCTCTTGAATAGAATGTATACCCATCGTTCAATTCTTAAGCTCGTCCCAGAAATATGGCCAACACTGTTAACGTGCGCACCAAAGCCCAGTCTTGAGCAGAGTATGATGATACTGAAAGGCTATTGTGACCAGAGTGGTAATCCAAAAGATCTCAACGCAGCATTATTTGCTATAGTTCGAACAGAATTGGGTAGAGGTAACTATCTCGAATGTTTCAAATTGCTGCGATTCTGTTCGAAAGAACCACTCAATTGGCACTTAATGGGTGGTGTGCTATGTTCTAGCTTAGGAATCGTTTCAGCAAGTATATGGATTTCCTCTTGGCCAATTGCTGTTTTATTGGCTGTATACTGGGGTGGTCTAGCCAGTGCATTTGTGAGACAGCCAGTATACCCGAGAGTCGAATGGCTACCCACAGTACCGTTATTGATCAGACTTCAGCGTAATATGCATCTTCGAATTGCAAACCAAATTATAATCGGGTATGAAGAATTGGGAAGCGTAAACGTGGCAAACTATCATTACCAACAACAAAATGGCGACCCCGCTAGCTTGGAAAATGAACTGGACATGTTACTCAGAGAACATGGATTTCAACGGAAAGAGATGCCCGAGGCAGATCTATACGCAGACTATTGGTCTATGGACCATCAACGGTGGCAGCAAGTAGAGTGGAACGAACCTGATCAAGACCCTGCTTTAATTTCACGTCAGAAGAACGACTAGAGCGGTCTAAATATTTATTGTATTATTTATTAGTATATTTATTAAAATTAAACATTTACCGTATATATAAATGCTTTAAATTCATATATTGTTCGAGCTAGGCATGTTTGAACGTGGTTAAGCGTGCATAAACATCATTAAGCATCTAGCCTCGGTCTGCTAGTACGGCGGCCGATTAGGAACAATGGGCAGGGTTATGGGCAAAGGGCCCGCTACCCTCCTTAAACATAGAGGTAGGGGAGTGGGTATGATGAGGTGCGGGAGAGGAAGAGTTCCAGCATCTCTACAATCACGTACGTGTCATAATCCTAGAACAAGGTAAGATGCCTATCACTTCTGACGAAACCACTGTAACCATTACTCACCCTACTTCCTCTGACACTAGTGTCAAAATTTTGAAGTATGGTGCCACAATTCTTTCTTGGAAAGTCAACGGTGCCGAAAAGCTGTTTTTGAGTGAGTCCGCTCACCTTGATGGTTCGAAGCCTGTTAGAGGAGGAATTCCTCTCGTTTTCCCTCGTTTCGGTCCAGCTGGAAAGCACGCACCCACTGATAAGCTTCCGCAGCATGGATTCGCCCGTCGTAGCACCTGGGAGTTTTTGGGTCAGACCGATGAGGTGAGCGCTCAATTTGCGCTCAGCCCAGATCAGCTTAGCGCTGAATTCCGCGAGGACTGGCCCTACGACTTCACCCTTTTCTTCACTGTTAAGCTTGCTGGTCCTTCCGAGCTTGCTCTTTCTGTTGATGTGGAGAACCCCGGCAAGGAGGCCTTCGATTTCAACTTCTTATTCCATACTTACTTCAGAGTACCGGATCTTAGCAAGACTTCGATCACAGGCTTACAGAAGGTCAGCTTCTGGAACTCTCGTGATGGTGTAGATGAGAGCGGCAGTGACAAGCCCATCACCATTTCTGAGGAGGTCGACCGTGTGTATAAGAACTCCCCTGACACCGTCGAGATCAATGGCGAGAGTAAGACTCTTTACACCATCAAGGCGTCTCCTACTCTTACTGAGACCGTTGTTTGGAACCCTTGGAGTCATGGCGCTGAGGCGCTCGCTGACTTCTCTCCTAAGAGTGGTTACAAGGAGACTGTTTGCGTTGAGGATGGTAACGTCGGCGGTTTCACTAGTCTTGAGCCCACCAAGAAGTGGACCGGATCTGTGCACTACACTGCTCATTGACTAGATAAGCCAAAGATGTAAAAGACAGAAAAATATATTAAAGAAGATATGCCTCATTTATTTGTATATATAAAGTTAATCAGTTTTTATTTTTCAGAGCTTGGATTTCCTTACGGATCCATCGCCCCCCGTTTGAGACCCAAAGAATACCACGGTTACCGTGAGGTCGTCTCTGTAATTACGAGACATCGGTGCAGGGATGCTAAGTAAGAGCGAAACTTGTTCTTGATCATTTCCGCCTAGGGCGCTGCGAATGAGATGGGTTGCGGCATTGGCGTCCTGCGCCGATGCCCATTGAGGTGAACCCGTAATGTGCTCACCGCCACCGCTAGTATCTGCTGTACCGGCAGCGGAGCTGGATGCTGCAGCATTGCCTCCAGACTTCGAGCCAGCTTGAAGAGCACTAGTACTGTCAGAGCCGCTGTTACCGCTTCCACTTTTTGACTCGACTGAGGAGCGCCGATAAATCGGAGCCTTAAGGTTCTCCTTATGGTCGGTGACATCCTCGACAGGGTCACCTACTTGACGACGGGGTTTCGATCGGAAAAAAAAGGAAGCCAACCTACCCATACGATCAGCACCGCGCACAGTGGATCCCTGGACTGGCTTACCCTTAGGATTGGTAATAACATCAAGACTTGCAGGCTGGCGCTGCTGCAGCCAATCCACCACTAATCCAACTACTTGATCATTGCTGAGCATTTCGAAAAGTCCATCGGAAGCCAAAACTACAAATCCAGGTTCCTCATCAACCTGCAGCTGGGTGCGAGTAATGACAGGCTTTGCAGTCATGTATGGAGGTGTCAAAAGAGCAGAGGACATGCGGGTACCGAAGAAAAGCGTTGCAAGCTTGCGTTGAATTTCGCGAGACCATTTAACCGCACCGTCACCAAAGCTACGTGTGGGCTCGTAAATCCCAAGAACACGACCATGCCTCACACAAGAATCGTTCTCGCTCTGGGGATGCTCGCTACGAATGCGACGTACCTCGTCCTCGTTAGACCCGGTCTGATCCTCCGTCAATGCCTTTGCTTGCCAGTGTCCGCTGCGCCTGCGCACGCCCAACACTGCTCGAGAGTCACCAGTAATCGCTACTCTAAGATCGCGGGAGGAGGAGTCATAGAATGCTAGCAATGCGCAACTACCACTAAGGGCAGGAGGAAGTAGCTCCACGGCTGCTTTACGCGAAGGACTGGAAAGAAGCCTGGCAATATTGCTTTGCACAATCTCGTCATCAAGGCTAACGAATGCGTTTTTAATCGCGTCGTCAATGGCATCAGGATCAACTGGCACCAATCTACGCGACGAGCCAGGCACAACTGGCTGATATATTTGATTAAGTTGGCCGACTACTCGAGGAATAAGCGCCTCACGTAGCTTTTGGCTGGTGCTAAAACCACCATGACCATCATATATACCGTAAAAGTGCCAGTCAGTATTGCTTTCAACATCATTAGCGCTAACAAGCGGAACACTAACGATTCTTTCGCTGTGATCGTCCTCGCACGGTGAGTTAGAGCTAACTTGGGCAAAATCATAGCGCAGAATACCAGTACCACGCTCAAATTCGACACTTTCTTCGTTCTGACGGAGTCTTGCGCTTACCTGCGCAGGATTGAGCAGGGAAATGTGACTACCTGAGACACCTCCGGAACCACCAGAGCCATTTCCACCTGCAGAGGGTGGGGCATCATTTGAAATGAGTTGCTGCCGAGCAGCATGGAAACCGTATCCAAGAATAAGTGGACCAAGCACCAGAGGAAGCTTGCGACGCACAGAGAGCGCCATTAATCTATTGTTTAAGGCCTGAATTGTCAGTACACTTTAGGGTACGGTAAACACTCCACACAGGGGAATCAACCTCCTACAACTGGGGCTAGCGCCTAAGGCGGAAAAGAGTGTGTGGTTGATGTGGGGAGGAGGATGGTGCCTGGCTTTATAATCAAGCGCCAGAATATTCTAGCTATGTGTCAGTAATATGCGCATGGAGGGAGTGAAGGAAAATAATAAATAAATCATGAAAATATATTGTTTATATGTATTTATATGTATATGACTATTTAAACTTTTTTTTTTTTAATTTTTGATTCTAATTAGTATATTCATTGTCGTGGTCATACTACTACTCTGATCCCGCCTATAAAGCATTAATTGCTTCCACAGAATTTCCGGTTAGTGGAACTTCCTTCCTAATCGCAAGCCATAAGAATCGATGATTGCTTGTGGTAATCACATGACGAAAAAATATCAAAAGTTTTAGTTTCACTTCCCTGGTCCCTAAACCTACTTTTTAACTGCATTACTTCCAAAATGGCAAAAAAGGGCCAGCAGGAAAGCAAGAAAACGAAGAATGCTAAGCAGACTAAGGCCGCATCTGATAAGACCTTCGGCTTGAAGAATAAGAACAAGTCTACTAAGGTGCAACAGTATGTCTCTTTGGTCGAGAGTCAAACTGCCAATTCTGCCGCTGCGAAGCGGAAGGAGGCCGAGAATGCGCGCAAGGCTGAGGAAAAGAAGGCCGCTGAGGCCGCACAGGCTGAGGCTCGCGCATTGTTCAGTAAGGCGATGCCGACTCAAAAGGTCACTACTGGCGTTGATCCCAAGTCTGTTGTGTGCGCTTACTTCAAGCAGGGCCTGTGTAACAAGGGCTCTCGCTGTAAGTTCAGCCACGACCTCGGTGTTGAGCGCAAGGGTGAGAAGCGTGACCTTTACAGTGATGAGAGAGAAGATAAGAATACCGATACCATGGACAAATGGGATGATGAGAAGTTGCAGAAGGTTGTGTTGTCTAAGCACGGTAACCCCAAGACCACTACCGACAAGATCTGTAAGTTCTTCATCGAGGCGGTTGAGAATGGCAAGTACGGCTGGTTCTGGACCTGTCCTAACGGAGGTGATACCTGTAAGTATCGCCACTCGCTTCCTCCTGGATTCAAGTTGAAGACCAAGGAGGAGCAGCGCATGGAGCGCCAGGCCATGGCCAATGCCCCGAAGATCACTTTGGAAGACTTCATCGAGACCGAGCGTTCGAAGCTCCCTAAGGTGAAGACTCCCATTACTTTTGAGACCTTTGCTGCCTGGAAGCAGCGTCGTGAGGCCTCCAAACAGAAGAATGCCGACGAGGCTGCGAAGAACAAGAAAGCTGCCCTCAGTGGTCGCCAACTCATGCTTTCTGGTAAATACACCAATGATGATAACGACGATGAGGACAATATTTGGGACTTATCGGCTCTAAGGAAGCAGGCAGAGGAGGAATCGCAGGCGATCTCGGTCTGATCTTCAGGCATTATTTATTCAGTACTCTCTATATATGTATAGATATACTACTTGTACTTGTGGGAATTGTCGCTTGTATATTATATTCATTTACCAACATTTGCGAAAGTAACAACAACGTATTCACATACATGTAGATTCTCGCTACCGTTAGGCTGCATCAATTGCGAGGAATGAAATTGAAAGTTATAGATTATAAAACGTAAAAATATTACGGAAAATCATAAATACGCATATTGCAACAAAACGTTATATACACTTATGGTTCTTTTTAGTCCTTAGCGTCGCCGAGATCAGTGCTGGTCTCGTCGTTCTCCTCGTCCTCTTCGTCGTCCTCACCAGCGCCCGCGCCTGCGCCTGCACCAGCAAGCATCGACTGCAGATCGGCACCACCGCCGCCGCTCTGGCCCATAAGCTTCTGAAGCTCAGCCAGCTGAGACATGTCGAACTGGCCGTCGCCACCAGCACCACCGAGACCGGGCATTCCACCAGCACCGCCAGGCATTCCAGCGCCAGGCATTCCAGCGCCAGCAAACGCATCATCCTCAGCAGGAACCTCATCCTGCTCATCCTCATCAACCCACTTGTCGAAGTCAGTGCGAACGAAGGGTCTTCTCTTTGTGTCCTTAGTTAGGCGGGGCCAGTACTCAGCCTTGGCCTCCTTCTTACGGAGCTCAACAGCAACCTTCTGCTGAGTAGAGACTTTACGAGTGAGCGAGGGGTCGACCTCAGCGAAAAGCTCGAGCTCAAGAGCATAGGAGCGCGTCGCATCCTTACCGGTAAACTTAAAGTGGGTATCAGTGACGTTGACGTCCGATTCCACCAGATCAGGAACAGCAATGGTTATCCAAAGCTTGTTTTTTTCAGGCTCAGTAGCACTAGAGCGCTGAGCCCAACGGATTTCAGGGAAAACAGTAGAAGGGGTAGACATTTTTATTTTCTTTTTGTGTGAAAATTAATATGTAGAAATAGTTATATAGTGTGGTGGTGGAACATAGTATATATACATCTGTCATATCGAAGCTACTAGAAGCACCCGTGCCCTGACTCCCAACAGTGGCCATTCTGCACTGCTTCCCCCCGTTCACCTTTCTGAAGCTTGTGCGCTGAGGGTTCCGTCTTTGTGGCTCCTGTAAGGTGGGTTGTTCCTTCCGTCTTTGAACCCTGGTAATTTATACCAACCATATCATCCTCTCAACTAAACCAACCCCGCTTAATTTAGTAAGTAGGAGGATGGGGTACCCCCACCACGCACACTTTCTTGGACAATAAGGGCGGCAAACTATCAGATAATGCGGGTGTATGGAAGAATTGCCAAAATTTTACTATGTCAATCATACTACATTAAATTCTTTGTAAAGCATTATAAAATTATCTGTACAGTTATTATGTCTTCAAGGACGCACGTACATGTGTATAAATAAGATTTGAAAAAAAAAAAAAACAGTAGTAACGAGTTTAAGACAAGTTCCGATCTGCACACACACACTCATGACCATGAGTTTATCCGGTGATTAATGAAGGCGGCAATTTAGGGTAGGGGTGAGTAAGTGGAGCAATATCGACGAAGCAGTGCGGGCTTCTTTCACTAATATAACTCATCTCGATAAGTGGCACAGTTAAACCATTTTAAGGAACTATAGTCAAATAGTTGCACCCAATTGTGCACTTCCACCCTCTCCTAATATAAATCGCTCCCCTAATAAGGCTTACAGTATCAACCTGCCACTCTCATGGGCCACCACCCAGCATAAACATACTTGATTAATGATTGACAGACTGGCAGAACCAATTATTCTTCAGATTCTTAGGGAAGTCCCTCAATTGGCACTTGTGAACCGGAAATTATATCTCCTAGCTGAGCTGGGGGCTCGAACACGATTACTTACATACTTTGATTTTGAGAACTCAGAAGTTGAGGAATTGGTTGAAGACATACGGAATCACACCCAATTCCAATCATGGCGAACCGCTGAAGGTGTAGCCAAAAGTGACTATTGGATCTTCTCTCCTGAACATGTCAGTGATAAGAAGCAGGGCGTGTATACGCTACCAGGAGAGCCCTATGGCTTACAACTAACTACATGGGTAAACAAATCTTTACAATACGTTACTCAACTACGTTGTGGAACTTATATGCTATATCTAGATGCGCTCATGGACCCATACGTTATGAGTCAAGTCACTATTGATGTCGTCAATAGTCCCCACGTTCATTGTAATTTCTCTCGGTCGCCGCCTAAGCGGTGGTTAGACACGCAACTCACACGTATGTCTCTTTCGATGGACCAGCAGAGAAATGATTTTGATATGACCCGATATAATGGTATTGAATCAATGAGATGGCGGATAGGTACTATCACCGTGAACCCTGAAAAATCTAGTACTAGTGAATGGGCAAATTTTACTATTCAATTGAAGATTTACGGATGGGACTCCTCTCTTTCCGGTGTTGTTCTTAATTATCTCAAATTTGAGCCTTTGCGAAGTACATATGATGGTCCCACGGAGTGGGTGTTAACCACTCCTTTCGATCGTCCCACGTTTGGCATGGCTCAGGTCTACCGTCGGGCCTCTGAACGTAAGCGGCGAAGATCGATGAAAGCACTTACTGCAGTCTGACGATAAGCTTTTCTTTTTATTTTTTCTCTCTCTTCATTCTTGATTTAATAATAAGTTTTTATAATATTAATTTAATAAGTATTCGTATGATATTTATTCGTACCAAAATAGTGCTGATAACATCTAATTTTCATTCACAGTTCGATCGCCCCACATCACGTGGCGATCGAGAAATGTACAACCACCCTAACAAACCGTACAAGGTACTCCCAGATCCCCCCGCGATCATGCAAGGTCGTTACGACCACACCGTACATGCGGACACTCCTAGCTAAACGTACTTGGGGTGTCTCGTGATATTGCACGATGGAGACACACCGCTAATTATAAATACCGCCTATTAATCCGTTTCATAGATTTGATATAAGACTCTAAATTAAACAACAAAGAATGAGCGACTTTACTGACCTCTTGACTGAAGCTATTCATGGTGATGCCATTGTGCGCGAGTATGGCGATGTAGCACCATCAATCCATGTTACAACTATCAATGAGTATCCTAGGGAGCCAGAAAACCTTCATGCTGCTGGTACTATCGCAAACCCACCTCCCGTTTATTCGCGTATTGGCCACCACAACTCTGACCGTGTTGAGGCAGTTCTTGGTAAGATCCTTGATGGACACAGCGTTGCTTATAGCAGCGGACTAGGTGCATTCCATGCTCTGCTTCTTCTTAAAACGCCTAAGCGCTTGTTCATTGGTGATGGCTATCACGGTATCCACGGAGTAGCCCATATCGCCGAGCGCACTGGGTTGGAGATCTATCCATTTGATAAGATTGAGGAGCTCGCTGAAAAGGGTGATTTCGTACACCTTGAGAGCCCCGTGAATCCCACTGGTCTTGCGTTCGATCTTGATTCATTCGCAAAGCGCGCTCACGACAAAGGTGCGACTTTTATCGTTGATGCTACTTTTGCACCCCCTCCGTTGTCTCGACCCTTTGATCACGGTGCCGACATCATTTTGCACTCGGCTTCAAAGTACTTGGCTGGCCACTCTGATGTACTTGCTGGTGTTCTTGTGACCAAGAACGAGGCTGAGGCTAAGGCATTGCGTGCCGACCGTGCTTTCATTGGCACGATTATCCCCCCTCTGGAGTCATGGCTACTTCTTAGATCGTTGAAGACCTATCCTTTGCGTCTGAGGCAGCAGTCTGAAAACGCAAATGCTGTCATCAAGTTCCTCAGTGAGAATGAGAGCAAGTTATCTAAACTCACTAAGGTGTACTCCTCGAACTTGCAGACAGACAAGTTTCTTACTTCTCAGCTCCCTCACGGTGGCTCGCCTACATTCTCAATTGAGGTCAAAGATGAGAAGACTGCCAAGGAACTCCCTTCCAAATTGAAGCTCTTCTACCATTCAACCTCGCTCGGCTCCGTCCACAGCTTGATTGAGTGGAGAGCTATTACTGACAAGACTGTCGGTCCTACTCTGCTGCGTATCAGCATTGGTATTGAGGATGCCAATGACTTGATTAATGATCTGAAACAGGCTCTTGAATAGGTGTTTGATCTGTGGTGTTCGTATTTATGTAGCCAAGTAAGAATATTAAAAAAGTACTGATAAATGCCATCAATCAGTTCGTCTGGATGTATCGAATAAGTAAGTAAGTACATATATATGAGTGTAAGGATATCAACTAGTCTGAGGTAGCAATCTTAGCCAACGTATTCATGCAGCTTTCCTTAAGAGTCGGACTGCTCGGCTTGTTTCCGCTTAGGTACTGCAAGAAAAATAGTCTGGCGGCATCAGGGTGATTAACGGATCCCAACAGTTCCTTACCATCATCGAAGAGCCCATACCAGGCGGTCATTCCACCATTGACATCGCGGGACCATGTAATGACTTCACCCTTCGTAAGCTTACGCTTTCTGCCGAAAGCACGCTTGATTTCCGCGATACTTTGACCAAACTCTGGAGACTGCACGCTCTTGGCTTCCTTCTGATTCATAATGCTCCGCACGAATCCATCGCGAAGATGGTTGAAGTCGGTATTACGTGTAGGTGTAATTCTAATAGCAAATTGAACGTTCTCTTCCAACAATCTATTAATGATGGCTCTGCCTTTAATCTCATCATTTAGTAGCGAGGTCCAATCAATAGGAGAGCCGTCGGGGTTGGAAAATTGCGGAGCCAATTCTAAAAACACCTTTTTGGCGCGTTTCACATCATCAGCAGCAATATAGATACCAGCAGCGTATACGTGGAAGTTCAAGAAAGTAACGGTCCGTACACCAGTACCCAAGGCAAGGAAAGGAACTTTGTTTACAGAAATGGTTTTAGGGAAAGCATCAACATTAGTAGGGGGATCTAAATTTACGCCATCAAGAACTTCAGGAACAGACTCAAGACCAACTTTGTTGTTGCGAGGTCGATTGAAGTTTGTAACAAGGCCGTATGTTACACCAATTCCTAATCCAATAACAATTCCCTGGAAGAACCGATTTTTTAAAATTGAATTACGGTTTTTGGGGGCATCTTTAAGGACGCGCGAGGTATTAAAAAATCGAGCACCCTTTACTAACGGAGTTCTTAGCCTGAACATATTTAATCGCTCGCCTCTGGTTCGTGCGTTGACAGTTATGGGCTAGGTTCTTTACCCGCCCCATCCTTACGTCACCAACAATGAGTGGGTACCTGCCTTAGCGTGCTGGAGGAGTGGTGCTTGACGGGGCATAAAGCTACAATTTAACATTATTATTGTGATGATAAAATGGAAGTTAGTGTTGAAATAAGAATGTCAAAATATTGCAGAGATTTATATGTATGTATGTATGTATGTGTGTATATATGTGTGTGTATGTGTGTGTACGTGTGTATGTATTTAAACAAGGTGGTCAATAGTACAAAAAACAACCGCAAAATAGAATTACACTTTAATCTAATGGTACTGATTCGTCTTTGACTCTTTTGATTTTGGGCTCTCTTTGAGAATTCGGAGGACGACCCTTGCGCTTAGTGCCTTTGGGAACAATTGTACCATCGTTTTCACGAGAAATAATATTCAGTAATGAACTGCATCTACGCCCAATTTCCGTGGGAGATCTAGACATGAAATACCAATCAAAATCGAATAATCCACAGGTTCTGATTCGGCTATGAATCATCTGGTAGACATTTGGGGTTTCAATGCCAATCTTTGCCAACTCAATTAGCATGAATCTGTCATTAGGTACAGAAAAGCGGTAGCGTGAAGACGAGCCACCAGTCGGTTGGCTGACTGGCATATCAGATAATGGGTTTGCGGTGGAACCGATTCGCTTCTTCAGAAGTTCTACTCGCAATGAATTCTTCTTCGCTTTATTACCGCCTGCAGCAATCTGATTCATATAGCGTTCGTGATCGGCAATTTCTTTATACCTGTCAAAGAATACCTTGTAGTAGCGCTTTATTTCGTCAGCAGGCTTATCAGGCCAGTTTTCGCAGAGCTCATTCAAAGCCTCCTCAGAAAGATTTTGATAATCTTCATGAGTACTTAAAAGGCTGATGAAATGATAGAAGTCTCTCTTGGTAAAATTAGGAAATCCTTGTGAAATAAGCTCTTCCTTGTATGCATAATCATCCTCACTAAGCGGCTCGGCATTCTCAATTTCTTCATTTCTTTGTTCGCTATCGTCTTCCTCATCACTGCTATAATCTTCTGGACTCAGGCGAATTCCAGCGAGCTTACGATAACTAGCCAATTCACGAGCCTGCAGATCAGCCAACTCAGGAGGATAGAACTGGAAGTCGTGAAGAGGGATCTGTTTAGGTGCACGTAGTGGCATAGTCTTGACTGGTTTTCCATCAACCTCAGCAATGGTAGCCTCTTCATGAAATACAGCATGGTTACGAGCTCTCCTATGATGGTGGCGGAACTCTTCCTCGTTGACAGACTTTTGAAGGCTATTAGAAACTTGTAACTGGTTTGACGGAGGTTTATCAAATGTAAATTTCTGTAGATCGTCGAGACCCAAATCAGAATATTTATCATTGAGTTGTTTAGTACGAACTTCACCTGCAGCAATAACATCCGATATATCAAAATCGGTGCTACTGGTATTCATCTTTTGATCAAACACATCCTGTGCACCATGTCTGATCATATTAGCCAGTTCTTCGCGAGCGTTTGCAGCCTTCTCGGCACTCTTGGCCTTGGCAGAGCCCGACTGCTGAATGACTAGTTGGTCAAGACGCAATTTATGCGCAGCACGCTCCAGAATTTTCTCCTCGATCGCATTTTCAATTACTAGACGATATACCCACACCTGTTTTGTTTGGCCTATGCGATGCGCACGATCCATTGCTTGTAAATCAGCCTGCGGGTTCCAGTCAGAATCATAGATGATAACCTGATCGGCAGTAGTAAGGTTAATACCCAATCCACCAGCCCGTGTTGTGAGAAGGAACACAAACTTATCGCTTCCCGGTTTATTGTACTCATCTATAGCACGAACACGGTCCTCGTGTAAGGTTGAACCGTCAATGCGACAGTAAGGGTAGTCTCGTAGAGAACAAAAGTCTTCAAGAATATCAAGCATTCTACTCATTTGAGAGAAGATAAGTACTCTTGATCCTTGCTTCTTGAGATGAGCTAAAAGTTTATCCAATATGAGCATTTTGCTACTATTCTGAACAAGATGTTCATCAGTAGTAAACGGAGGACCTGGTTCAGCACCTTCAAATAGATAAGGATGGTTGCAACACTTCCGGAGTTGCATAACAACGTTTAACAAACGCATTTTTCCATCGCGTCCAGCTCCTCCCTTCTTGTTACTATTAACAGCATCCAGATCTTTAAGAAGCAAACGTTGATACCAATCAAGTTGCATCTCGGTCATTGGAGAGTATAAATTGATTTCTTTCTTGGGAAGTAATGTGTGCTCGACATCATTTTTAACACGCCTCAGTAAGAACGGACTAAGTAACATGCGCAACTGATTGACTAATTCATCAGACTCATCGTTTGGATTTTCAGCTGAATTCTCCTCTTTTTTCACCACACCATTCTCATTTTGCTTGGTTTCATCTTTTTCTTCGTCCTCGTCATCTTCGTCTTCATCTTTCTCATGCTGTGTAAACCACTCATCAAACACATCTGCATCCGAGAAGACGTCTGGGAGCAAAAAGTTCAGCAAAGCCCAAAGTTCGTGTAGATTATTCTGCAATGGAGTACCAGTAATAAGTAATCTATGGCGTGAGAAGAGAACACGCATGATTCGCGAGAGGATAGATTCTTCATTTTTAATCCTATGAGCTTCATCAACGATAACATATTCCCAGGCAATTTTTTGTAGCGCTGATTTCTCACGGATTACAAGCTCGAACGAAGTAATACAAACGTCAAATTTACAAGTTAGCAATCGATCCCTGATAAGATCTGCTCGCTCTTCTTTAGAACCAGTGATAAGAAGAACCTCAGTTTCAGGAGTCCACTTAGCAAATTCACGAGCCCAGTTCTGAAGAGTAGACTTCGGAATTATGACTAAATGAGGACCGCTTATATTCTGAATATGCCTCAAGTAAGTCAAGAATGAAATGCATTGGAGTGTTTTACCCAGTCCCATTTCATCAGCAAGAATACCATTGATTTTATTAACAAACAGTGAGATAAGCCAGTTCAGACCATCAATTTGGTATTGACGAAGCTTTCCATTGATAAACCCGGGGCTTTCAGAGAATACAGTTATCTTCTCATCCTCATTCTCTTCCATCTCAGCGGGGTCTTCTCCACTGGTAATGGGTTTTCGACTCCGACCCTTTTTAGGCCCACGAAGACTAGCTCTGCGTGCTTTTTCATTCTCTCTCTGAGCCTGATCTAATAGTTGACGAAACTCATCATCTCTCTGGGCGCGGTAATCGACAAACTGACGAAACAAATCACCAAGACCAAGGAGATACTTGAACCGTGCAAGGGATTCCTCATGGCGAAGCTGCTTCAGATTATGATCCTTGATAAAGTAGTAACTCATACGAGGATCCTTTTGAGAATTCGTTGGCTTCCGCACATTCCGTCGAGAATTTTTGTAGTTTTGAGCTTCCTCCTCAGACTCACTTTCTGACACTGAGGAGTCTTCATCTCCATTGCTTTCACTGACACTTTCATCAGAGTTCTCTTCATTGCTGTCGTTTGCGTCTTCTTCCTCTTGCTCTTCTTCTTCTTCATTGCTGTCGTTTGCGTCTTCTTCCTCTTGCTCTTCTTCTTCTTCACTGCTATCAGAACTTCCAACAGGAGAAGTTCTACGTATTTGAGCGCGAGTGTTTCTTCGTGAGCTCCGTGGTGTCCGCTTTATGACAGGGGTTTCCGGTTCACTCTCGCTCTCACTGCCTTGAGATTCACTGTCTTCCTCATCCTCCTCCTCCTCGTCGTCTTCTTCGTCTTCTTCTTCGTCACTGCTATCTGAGGGCACCTGTACAGTACGCCTACGAGAGCTACGAGTCGAACGTGAACTTTTTGCGCTCGATTCCTCTTCATCACTCGAGTCTTCACTTTCTGAAGATGGTTCTATAGTTTTGCGATTACTCCGCGTCGTACGAGGCGCATTTCTACTCCTGGGAGTGGAAACTGTGAAGGTATTTCTCGTTGATCTTTTCGGTCTACTTGATCCATTTTTAGACCGTGAGTCGTTATCTTCACTAGATTTACCATTTTTGCTGCTGGAAGCTCTAGAGGCTCTTACTTGCTTCATAGATGACGCTCTTCGGGACCCCTGCCCCACTGGACGCGCCATTTGTGCCTATTATTGAATGTTTGCCAATTTGTTTGGCTATTATGTGGGTTTTGAGGGGTAATCTCGAGATTATCCTTGATTAAATTTATGACCCAGTAAGACCGAAGGGGCGTTCGAAATGCGTGTATGTAATATGTGGACTAACCCTTGAAGATCTAACCGTATATATGTGATGCAAGCTGCCTTTGCCCTACGTCCTAACCCAGAGAGAGTATAACCTGAGTGAGATTTCCTTCCCGCAAAAACTCGACAAGTTTTTGCGATTTCGAAGCACACAAAAATTACACATGATAAGGGTGATGCAAAATTGATCCTTTTTTTGTAACAATTATTATTTTATTTCTTTTTATATATATTGATATATAATATTGCATATTTCTGTCTTCAAGCTCTGTAATTTCCACACAATGCACAAAGGCCTTGAACACGCACGTAATGCATGATCTGGGCGCACACGGCTGTCACACACACCATCGTCACAGTTTGATATTAACAAATAATAAAGATATTATACTAGGTGATTGAACAAGTATTTTTTTGTTATAAATTTCAATTATGGAAATATGAGAAAGACTAATTTGAATCAAATACTCTTAAAGATCATCTGCTCACTGAGAGTATCCTCTGATGTATTAATTTTTACGGTCTACGTGATATTCTTCCCCCTTACCCACCTATCTTTATATAGAGGAAGAGGTTTCGGAACCCCACGCAGTGCCTGAAAGAGCAACTCCTGCTGACACTCTCTATCTTTTTTTTTTCAAAAACCCCGAGGTAAATTTCGTATTACTTTTCAATGATTAATCGTAAGTCTCATTTTGCCTATGATAGCATTATAAATTAGAATTTCATCTTTTATATAAATAATAGGGGTTATCATCTGAAAAGCGGGAAAAGCCGATGATAATAAGTGCAGGGTCACTGTCGAAATTGTTCAGAATTCTCACAATTGCATTACATCAATCATTGACAATACATGTTAGGAAGATTCATCTATCAGATGTGTTTTATGTGATTGCTTTCCATTAGATACAATAGGTATATTTTATGTGCTTATGTCTCGAGTCAATAACAGGGCGGAATGGGTTAGGTCTAAGTGATTGGGGTGTGTCATTTACCATTCGCCCTGAACTCCGTGTGATTCTGCTAACCGACAGATAAAATGTTACACTATACGTTTATTGGTGCCAAATCGCTGGGACATGTCCAGGAGACAGATAAACCACGATAACGCATCTGAACTGAACGCTAACAAATGGCACCCCCTATTGGTGTGATTCTTGGAGCGTTAGTTCTACTTCATGCTACCTACTCTAGTTATGAATGGGTGAGCTTGAATAAGTTACTATCATCGGGAACAACAGTGCGCTGTACATCAGATGTGCGCGTCGAATTGGTCATTGGTTTAATCATATTGACACTTTCAATCGTATCGCAAGGTGTTTCTAAGCTTAAGCCAATCAATATCTCCGATCTTAATAGTGCCAAGGCTCTTCTCGGAGAAGACTCTTACGCTTATCTTGACACAAGACCTAACTTTCAAGATCTGGTTGCTAAGCGTCATGCTTTCTTAGAATGGAGGAAAGAGGCAGCTTCTCAAAATTCTACTGAACCTGATTTGCGCAAGTAAATGTATATTTAATTATCCCAACTAATTTTATATTTACAGAATTATATATTTCACAGCTTACATCGTTGGCCTCTTTACCAGTTCTCCTGTTTACCGTAACACGTATCCCGAGACTACCTTCTCTCATCCAGGAAAATTTCAACTGGCTCATACTATTACACCATTGTTGAGCTCCAATTGTCTGTTGATCCATGATTGCTAAACGCAGTTCAGGAGAGAGTGTGGCACAAAAGGTGTTTGTGCGATCGACTCGCGCTGGTGGAGCTATAAAAGTTTTCCGTGAGCAATACTTAAGAGATGATATTCCATGCGGATCGCAGGCCTGTTCAGCTTGTGCCACTAAGGCTACCCCCGATTACAGAGGAAACCTCCCTATCCCTGTGTTGAGTGATAAACCACATTCTGATTCTAAGCGTGGTCCTCATTATGTTGTCTTAGACACTAATATTTGCTTAAAGGCTATTGATCTTCTTGAGTCGCCTCATGGTTTCGAAGATGTAATCATCCCTCACATCGTACTCGAGGAGGTAAGAAACCGCTCACAGGCAGTATTCACTCGTCTTAGAGCTTTGAGTACTGGAAATGGCTATTCTCAAAAGAGGTTTTATATTTTCTATAACGAGTTCAGTGAGGATACCTACGTTGGCCGCCACAGAGATGAAACCGTTAATGACTACAATGACAGAGCTATTCGTAAGGTTGCCCAATTCTACAATGAGCACCTGTCTGAGTTTGGTATCCAAACTGTTTTGTTGACCAACGATAGGATGAACAGACAAGCTAGTAATAAAGAGGGCATCCCTGCTGTAAGCTTAAGAGAATATGTCAACGAAATCGGAAATAAGTCATTAATGGATTACGTTGCTACTTCCTCCGTGGAGGATGATGATGACGAAACTAAGTCCTCTAAAACAAGCAAGAAAGAATCCGTTTACCCCCCGTATTATTCGACGCCACGGGTTTTGGCAGGACTGCAGGCTGGAACTATGCATCAAGGCAAATTCTCTGTGAGTCGATATAATTACCTTGAGGGTACTGTCTCTGCATCTGGCTTCACATATCCATTACTGGTGATTGGCCGTGACATGATGAACAGAGCATTTGATGGTGACAAAGTTGTTGTTGAGGTGCTCCCCAAGAAGGAATGGCGTAGGCCTCTTGTCGAGATGGCTGAAGAAACTAACACTTCAACACTTGGTGAGGACGATGATGATGATGAAAGTGTCTTCACCGAAAAAGAGCGTAAGCTCCTGGCAGAGGATGCAAAACAACAACAGCCCAGCCAATTGCAGCCCACATGTCGCATTGTTGCTATCTCTAAGCGTAACTGGAGGTTTTATGTTGGTAACATTGTTAACGATTCTGTAACTAACCCAGCAGTAAGGGATACCGGTGCCCTTAGAAGTGTTTTGGTCAAACCTATGGACAACCGAATCCCACGTATTCGTATCAAAACTCGAAGGGCTAATGAACTCAGTCAGCAGAGAATTATTGTTGCTGTCGATGATTGGAACGTATATTCTCGCTCCCCCGATGGACACTTCATCAGGGCGCTTGGAGAAATCGAGAACCAACAAGCTGAAACTGAAGCTATTCTGTTAGAACACGATATTGAATACAGACCTTTCCCCCAAGCTGCTATGGATTGCTTGCCAAAGGATGGTGATAAGTGGCTTCCGGATCACCACGCTCCGAAGCGCAAGGACTTGCGCCACCTAACAATTTGCTCTATTGACCCGCCAAAGTGTCAAGATATCGACGATGCTCTGCACGCACATGTGCTCCCCAATGGTAACCTTAGTGTCGGTGTGCACATTGCCGATGTTACTAATTTTGTCAAACCAGATACTGCTCTTGATATGGAAGGTCGTTATCGAGCAACCAGTACCTATCTAGTTGATCGACGTATCGATATGCTGCCCTCTTTGCTGGGTACTAATCTGTGCTCCTTGCGTCCTCATGTGGAGCGATATGCCTTTAGCGTCTTGTGGGAGATGACACCTGATGGTGAGATCTTAAATACTGAGTACACAAAGTCGTTGATCAAGTCCAAACAAGCTTTCGAGTACACGGAAGCCCAAGCGAAGATCGATGATGAGTCTCAGCAAGATGATCTTGCTAAGAGTATGCGCATTCTCCTCCGAATTTCTAAAATCCTGAAGCAAAAGCGTATCGATGCTGGTGCACTCAATCTGGCCTCTCCAGAAGTCAAAGTAATGTTGGGAGATAATGAATTGAACGATCCTGGAAGTGTTGAAATTAAGAAACCAGTCGCAACCAATTCATTGGTCGAAGAGTTCATGTTGCTGGCCAATATCTCTGTTGCACGCAAGATCTATGAGTTTACACCACAGACGGCACTTTTGCGTCGACATGCTGCCCCTCCCTCTACTAACTTTGATACTCTTAATGACCAACTTAAGCTCAAGGGCTACGAACCTATCAAGCTTGATTCCTCTCGGTCTGTTGCCGACAGCTTGGACAGTCTCTCTGACCCATCGGATCCTTTCTTCAACACTTTAATCCGTATTATGGCGACACGCTGTATGCGACCGGCTGAATACTTCCCTGCTGGAGACTTCGCATACCCAGAGTTCCGCCATTATGGTCTTGCAAGTGAAATATATACTCACTTCACATCCCCAATCAGACGTTATGCGGATGTTGTTGTGCACCGTCAGCTGGCTGGTGCCATTGACTATGAGAATCTTCCGCCCAGTCATTTCCTGAAAGACAATCTGGATGGAATTGCTGATAATATCAATGTTAGACACCGTAATGCCCAGTTTGCTGGTAGAGCTTCTATCGAGTACTTTGTTGGTCAAATGCTCAAGAAACAACAGTCCACGCAGTTACTTGAGGGTTATGTTGTCAAGGTGTTCTCCAATGGTTTTGGTGTTCTAGTTCCTAAATATGGCCTTGAGAGTGTTGTTCATCTGGAGGACGTCTGCGAAGTAGTGGAGCGTGACTCACAGTTCGACGAAGAGAACTATAAGCTCACTGTGAAATGCAATGATGGTAAGGAGCGCACTGTCAGTATATTTGACAAGGTTCAGGTTCTTGTGGAGAGCGTGAAGAATGAGAATACTGGTAAGCGTTTCGTCCGTATGACTCTGGGATAAGCTTCCTTATAAAATGTAATTCTAGGTAATCCTACTCATACATACTCATCCACATATCCATACTCCTATGAATACTCCTATGAATACATACATTGTTATAAATGCATCAACATCACCTTTCGACTATGATAATAATGCAATTTTAGAGGAAGTATAATGGAATAAAAAAAATTAAAATAAAAAAAAAATTATATATTTATTAAATAGCAAGCTACACTCATCAGTTTTAATGCTCAGCAACCACACCAGAGGAGTTCGCGACGCTAAGAATATGCTTCTTGTAGTCGTCAATTGAGCCACTTGTCTTGTAAACTCTGCCATCCTCGCATACCATGATGTCCTTGCATACACGGTTGATGGTAACAACATCGTGGGATACCATAAGAATACCTCCCTTGAACCTGTTCAAAGCATCTGCAAGTGCATCCAAAGCAGCAATATCCAAGTGATTACTAGGCTCATCAAGAATCAGAATGTGAGGTTCAGACAAACCTAGAGCAGCAAATGCAACCCTGCTCTTTTGACCACCAGACAAGACACCCAACTTACGAAGACCAAGAGAACCAGTAATACCAAACGCACCCAAGTGTCTACGATACTCCTCTTCGCCCTTACCGGGTTTAACAGTGGCCAGCCACTCTACAGGATTCAAGTTCAAGTCCATACCATCAACATGGTGTTGAGCGAAGTAACCAATGCGCAAACGTGGGTGACGAGTAACATGGCCCGCACGTGGATTATTCGTACCCAGAAGAAGCTTGAGTAAGGTAGTCTTACCAGATCCGTTACCACCAACAAGGGCAATGCGGGAATCCATATCAACAGTCATATCAACATCCCTAATGATATCAGGACCATCGCCATAACCAAACGATCCCTCAGAAATTTGAAGAACTGGAGGAGAAATAGGTTCAGGATCAGGGAAAGTGAAGCTGAATTCAGCCTCCTCAGTGGGCTCTTCGAGAACTGGGAGCTTCTCCAACTTCTTGATACGGGATTGAGCTTCTTGACTCTTAGCAGCATTGTACCTAAATTTGTCAATAAATGCCTGCATGTGCTTACGATACGCCATTTGGTTATCATATTCACGCTTGGCATTCTTGAATCTCTCTTCTCTAGTGTTGTAGAATTCGTCAAAGTTGGCGCCACGGTAGTAGTCCATACGCTCACTGTGTTGATGGATGATATCAGTTGCAACCTCGTTAAGGAATGCACGATCGTGCGAAACCACAAGAACGGTTGAGGGGTAAGTTAGCAAGTAGTTAGAAAGGAAAGTAATGGAAGGTAAATCCAACATATTTGAAGGCTCATCGAGCATAAGCAGATCTGGCTTACAGAAAAGTGCACGAGCGAGAGAGATACGCATACGCCAACCACCACTGAAAGTGTTCGTGGGGTTTCTTTGAGATTCGGGACTGAATCCCAATCCGCTAAGGATTGCAGCGGCACGAGGCTCGGCTTTATCGCTTTCCATATCGCCAAGTTTCTCAAAAATGTTATTGAGTTGAGTATTGAGATCATCTGCTTCTTGATCCAAAATCTGCTGAACATCCTCGCTAGCCTCGGGGTGCTCCTCGCTAATAGCCTGCAACCTATCAGTAATACGTTGCTGATCCTTTAGTAGGTACTTGCGCCAAACATCTGCATCTAACACGGTATTCAAAACACTCTTCTCATCACCCTTGACTTCTTGCTCAACATACAAAATAGTAATGTGTTTAGGAACTGCCAGTTCACGTCGGCTAAGAGCCTTAAGCAAAGTACTCTTACCAATACCGTTAGAACCAACCAAACCATAACGGTGGCCATGTGCCAGAGTAAGTGTGCTGTCGGCCAAGATACGGGTTCCCTCGCCAACATAAAGATCGAAGTTTTCGATCTTGATATCCTTACTCTTACCCTCGGAGGGGCCCAAATCGAGCGGGTTGACAGTAAGGAAGAACTCATCATAATCTTGCTCGTTGTTGTCTTGGAGCAATTTGCTTCCTTCGTATGTGAGTTCCTTCATAAAGCTGGTGTCCTGGCGCTTGGCTAATTTGGCAGCGATCTTCTTCTCTTGCTTTGCCAACTTCTTGCGATCAACTCGAGTTTCAGTGCGGCCCTTGTTGCCACTCAAGAGATCAAGGTCCATCTGGTCACGATCACCAATATCAAATTTGGCAGCATTGCTTTGCTGGGCATTCAAAAGAGTATCACGATCAAGCTTGCGCAATGCAGCATTACCGTAAGTACGGTTGACATTCTTTTCATAAACTGCCTTCAATTTGTGGAACAAGCTCGAGCGCAGATCTCCAATTTTAGCCTCTTCACCGCCTGCACTAAGCAACAACTGGCAAATGAAGTTCAACTCAGCTTCATAATCAGTCTGCTGAGCAGTTTCCGGTTGAGAAACATTCTCTTCGATATTGTCGATGTATCCGACAGCATATCGGGAGACTACGTCGTCCACTGCAGGAACAGCTTTGCGAACATCCGCGTAGTTAGACATGGGTGTATCTGATAAAAACCAGTCTAGCTGTTGTTCAAATTTCACCTACGAGGAGCTTAGGGTTGTGTGTATGTCTGTATATTGAAAAGAGGGCAATTTTTTTTATCATAGCAACTAGTAGAAGAAAAAAATTGTGGTGAATATTCTTATAAGAGCAATCATTCTTTCAAATTTAATTCTTTATTTATAATAATTTGCATTCATTTTGACTAGTTTGCATATGTGCCACCAATTACTTTAGTACACGAGTTCCCGATACCTGCCTTATTCCTCTCATACCCGTACCGCCCAACCACACACACACACCCATACACCAAACAGCGCTTCATTTTCCCACAACAGCCGAGTCAACGCGCACTTCTACAGCATGGCTTTGGACCGCGTTCCAGCCAAGTTGAGATGGCCTGATGATCAATACATTGCGACATTCAAATATGTATCTATGAATCCACCCCATCAAACACATAATGGTGAAAGGTTGCCTAAAGAGACCCTCTTCAAACAGCTTCACGATGAACTGCACAGATTATTCAAAAATAACGCACCTTCCCTCAAGAGTATCGAAGAGCAGTGCCGTATATTATTTGATTTTGATAGAGGTGATGCTGGCGCTCCTCAGGAGCAGAATAACGACGAAGTAGAAGGTGAGGAGGATGGTGAAGGTGCTAGCCATCCTCAGGAAGTTTCTAATTTGAAGAATGAAGAGGGGAACAAGTCTGATCAAGCAGAAGAAGAGGATGAAGAGAAGACGAATACCAAGGAAGAGGAGCAGGAACATGAACAGGAACATGCAAGACCAAAGCGAGCTGCGCGCGCATCCAGAAGAAAAGCTTCTCAGCCTGCTACGACTACACCACCTCCACCTACCACATCACCAGCTGCAAAGCCTACCAGAGGTGCTCGTACGCGTCGGCGCACTAGGAGTGAAGAGCTTAAAATCAAGGAGGAGGAAAAGGAAGCGGAAGAACAGTCCAAGGAAAACGAATCCAAGGAGACAGACTCAAACTCTGCTCAAAGTGATGGAGATGCCCATTCAAATAATCCTGAAGAAAGCGAAATGGATGAGAAAGAGCCCAGTAACTCACCCAAGAAAGAGCCCGAGTCCTCTCATGAAGAGCCTGCCAAACGACGTGCATCGAGGGCTGCCAGACCAGCCATGACTCGTAGTGAGCTATCTCCTCAGCCTAATAAGGTCCGTTCAGCTCGTACTGCTGCTGCCCCCCATAATAAAAGTTCGCAGCAGCAGCACAAGCAGGCAGCAAACTCTAAAGGGACCAAAAAGGACAAGACACCACCGGCCTCATCACCTCCTGCTGAAATCTCAGATAGTGAGGAAGATGAGAAGAGTAGTAAGGCAGCTCCTGGGAAACGCAAGCGCGGCTCCCGAGGCAAGCCTGAGCCCACCCGGGCACCTCGCAACTCCAGAACGAAGAAAGTGGAAGAGCAAGTGAAGGAGGAAATTGAGGATGAAGGTGAAGGTGAGGATAATGATGATGACAATGACGATGATGGTGAAGAAGTTGATGAAGAGCCCCAGCCAATTAGCAAACGACGAGCAAAGCGCCCTGCAGCTAAGCGAACACCGCCAAAGCCTGCTCCCAAGCGGAGACGGCGGTGAATTATGCGATCGGAAAGTCAGTGAAGCTCTTCCTTATTTGTATTATATATGTATATTCATCTAAATTATTTAATTGATTTTAATTTATAACCATACATACATTTATTATTGAGGACCGTTAAACGGCCGTTATTGACCCTCGTGGCGTAGAGCTTCCCCGGTCAGTGTGATCACATGTTTCCCATCTATCGTGGTGCTCTGAGTCACGGTACCTAACCGATTCTACGACTGAAAAAAATAAAAGATCACAACTTATTGGCTTTAGTGCAAGAATAAAAAAAAAAACCGTCTTCTCATCCAAAAAACTATAGAAGCGATATCTCTTCACTAAAAAGAAACAAATCCTTGATTGTATTCTTCGAGCCTAAAAAAACGTAAAGATAAATCATGTCTCCCCTCCAGTCTATTAACGCACACGTTGGTGACCGTTCCCGTCCTGAGGACTGGCGTATCACTGGTTACTCCCCACTAATCGCCCCTGATCTTCTTCAAAGTGAAATCCCTCTTAGTGAGGCTTCCAAGAAGAATATTATTGAGGGTCGTGAAGCCGCATCCGCAATTTTGGAGGGCCGCGATGACCGTGTGATTGTTGTTGTTGGTCCCTGCTCTATCCACGATCCTGAGGCCGCCCTCGAGTACAACCGCAGACTTGCTGAGTTCAACGAGAAGGTCAAGGGTGACCTCCTCATTGTCCAGCGTGCTTACCTTGAGAAGCCCCGCACCACCGTTGGTTGGAAGGGTCTGATCAACGACCCTGATTTGGATGGTTCTTTCAACATCAACAAGGGTCTCCGCATTTCTAGAGACTTGTTCTGCAAGCTCACCCAGAAGCTTCCCATTGCCGGTGAGATGCTTGATACCATCTCTCCCCAGTTCCTCTCCGACTTGTTCAGTGTCGGTGCCATTGGCGCCCGTACCACTGAGAGTCAAGTTCACCGTGAGCTTGCATCCGGTCTTTCTTTCCCTGTTGGCTTCAAGAATGGTACTGATGGTGGTCTGCAGGTCTCTTTCGATGCCATTGGTTCTGCCAGCAATCCCCACCACTTCTTGTCTGTTACCAAACCCGGTAACGTCGCTATTGTCGGTACCGAAGGCAACAAGGACTGCTTCATCATTCTCCGTGGTGGTAAGGCTGGAACCAACTACGACGCTGAGAGTGTTAACAACGCCCAGGCCCAGCTTGAGAAGGCCAAGCTGGTTAACGAGAAGGATGCTCGTATCATGATTGATTGCTCCCATGGCAACTCTCAAAAGGACCATAACAACCAGCCCAAGGTTGCCAAGTGCATTGCTGAGCAGCTCAGAAACGGCAACCACAAGATCTGCGGTGTCATGATCGAGTCCAACATTAACCCTGGCAGACAGAATATCCCTGCTCAGGGCGGACGCGAGGGTCTTAAATACGGTGTCTCTGTCACTGATGCTTGCATTGACTTCGCCACTACCGAGGATGTTCTTACTGAGCTCGCTGAGGCTGTGCGTGCCAGACGCCAGCACTAAAAAGAAAATCAGGAAAAGAGCACACGCCTTCTTTGACTGTAATTATCATTATTAATATTATTGTTTTTTATATATATTATCATATTATTACTGTGAATATTGCGATTATGATTATTTGTTCCTGTTTTCTCTAGTATAATATGTATAAGGTAGTTGTGCACCCTCTGGTAAAGAATCCTAGCTCTGTATAAGTGGAGAGAAAGGTGAAAAATGAGAAATTGTAAGGGAAAAAATGAATAAATATATACTTTGAATGCTATAGCCCTTTTCTACTGCATTAAAATCTCCTTGAGGCTTTTAGAATCAGAGGTGGCTTGACGCTTCATAGCGATGTAGCGATTTCGAGTAGCTCTAATACCCCGAGCCTGTGCCCTCGGTTCTTTGGACGTTTCTTTCTCCTTTCCAGAATCAATTGGTTTATTAGTACTCTCAGAATCCTTGCTGGACTCCTTCTTGCTCTTTTTATCAGCTTTGGCCTCCTTCTTAGCCTCTCTCTTCGCTTTCTCAGCTGCCTTCTCAACTGCCTTCTCGGCCTTCTTCTTTTGTTTATCTGAGTCTTTCCTCTTCTTCTCTTTTTTAGTCTTATCCTTAGCCTCTTGCTTTTGCTCCTCTTTGCTCTTGACTGTTCCCTCGAGGACTCCGCCAGGAACAAAGTGCATATACAAACCACTGAGGCTCTGCTGCTGCTGCTGCTTCTTTTCTACTTCTTCAGAGTTGCCATTGAGCTTTCCCAAGATTTTCTGGAAAACATCAAGTCCAGTAGGCTGATCTGCTTTACCAATTTCATACCCAAGCCCCTTAGAGTCGGTCTTATGCTGAACTTTTACGTGCTCCTTGGCACCTTCAAACGAATATCCTAGACCACGACCAGGTTTCCAGCCCATATTTAATAACTGCTGATGGCCGAACCTACTTGTATCATTGGCCCATTCAGTATTGCGGGGGTCTGCTCCAACCCGGTTCTTACGAGAACTCTGTGCCAGGCTCAAACCCATTATGAAAAAAATATATTATCTGACCTAACCCGGAATTATTTCAGAGCCCATTTGACACTCATGATACTATATAAACTACACACTACATACATATATTTTCTAATAGAATATTCTGTAAATTAAAATCAACAATCAGTATATAACAGTTTTTTTCATTATAATATATATATGTGTGTGTATGTGTATATGTATCTAACATTCCATTCACCTCATTTCGAAGTTCTACCGAAAACATAGATATAGGCAAACTTCTCCAATTCGTCCACATCTGAGCCTCTGGTAACCTTTTCATCATTGAATAGGTAATTTTCGTTGTCCTTTCTAATAGCTGCCACATAGTGGCCAACATGAACGCTCGCACCCTTGTGGCATACAGTTGAATTCAAAGCATAAGTTGCAGGAAGTGAGGTATCACCAATTGGAGCATTAGGATCTCGAGAATTTTGACCATCGCCATCTTCTTGATTCTCAGACGAATGATCAAGATTCTCGTAGTTACCGCCAAATAACCACTCAACTGCTTCTTCTACCGATGAAGTATGCTTCAATGCAGCCAAGGATTGCTCTGTGGTGAACCCCATGCTCTCGAGCATTGATGTATCAGGCTTGGCTCCACCAGAGGTAGAAGGGGCGGAATCTAAGGCTGCTTGTGCTTCACCAGATATAATTATCTCAATCGCTGCATCAAAATCACCGTCTCCATAGCCTCGCTCTTTAGCGATTTTCAGACCTTCAGTACTCAATGAGTCTGGGAATCCCATAGAAACGAGCATTTCTAGCTTCATTGGGTCAGGCGTAAACTGATCAGCTCCGGTATCTCCGTCAGAATCCTCTATTACATTTTCGCCTTCTTGGGGGCCCTTGCTCAGATAATTGTCTAGGTTTAACTTACCTTCAACAACTACAGGAACATCAACTTTTTGAGGGACCCAATTGACCAGCCTAAAACGGCGCACGTTCACGACTAAATAATGGGGAAATGACTTGAACCGCAAATAGGTTGATGCACGCGAGCCATTACATTTGGGGCACTTCGATTCGATCTCCTCAGTCTGAGTATATATATCCAGGAGTTCATTCATGGATACCGACTTGAACGAACCCGGTTCGCTCTCTACAATAGGAACAGCAACTGAAATGTTTTCCTCATTGGATGTAACGTATCTAACGGCGTCACAGTCACTGCAGGCAATGCGACGCTCTGATTGAAAACCAAACAACTCGGTAGGAAGATCACGGCCAATTTTCGATTTTTGTTGAATTTGGGTAATCAAATAAGTAAAGTACTCAAAGGCATCCTGTTGGCGGGCCGTTGCAAATTCTGCGTGGTTCCTTCCAACAAGATAGCGGAGCATCTGAGGACTCACCGATTCGTAACGTCCGCTATTCAGGCCATCACCTAGTTTTCGCAGTTGTGTTGTGAGATCTTCGGGTCCTCCTAGTTTTTTGTCAGAATGAGCATCATTAAATGCGAAGGTCTCTTTTACTTCGGGAATGTTGAACAAGCTCTGCATAACCGAGTTTAAGTAGCAACTATTACCAAGGTTTTTCATTCCAGTGAATCCAGGTCCATGCACAGTCTCACCATTATCAGAAGAATTGAAGTCCCAGGAGAGGTTCTGCTCCAATTGAAGTTCAGTCATCGACTTTTCCGTTTTCGTTTGCTTTGCAATGTCGATGCCCCAATATGACAGATGCTCCCTAATACTTGGATCCTTAACGTCATCATTACAGGCATAGCAGAATACATCAACATGCCCATCGGGGGTGATACTACCCAATTTTACTGCTAATGGATGTTTTGTCTGCTCATAGTGATCAACGCCATGATTATTACCGCCACTTCCATCAAACTGGCGTCTACCACAGCCCAAATTACCGCACTCTAAACAGAACCATAGGTTTTGATCAAGTTCACAAGCTGAACAGTGCGAAAGGAGCTTGTAGTCACTTGGCTTCTCACCTCTACTCTCAAGAGTTGACTCGAACATGGCAACATGTTCGCAAGGATTGAGCTCAAGTTCCCACGATTCAAGTTCCTGAACTTTTGTGTAAGAGTCGGCCTTCAAAACTTGATCTATTTGATCGTCGAACTGCTGAGCATTGTCGGAATTAAGACTTTTGAACTCGTGGAATAGTTCAAACTCTTCTTCCTCCTTTTCAGGCTGAATACTCAATTTGATTTGCTTGGACTTTGGGTCAGCAAAATCATCTAACTTTGGCTTTTCAGGCGAATTGATCTTACGCTTCTTTAAGTTGAGGAACGCAGTATGGCCGGTGGTGCGTGAGTGCTGGTTTGTAAAGTCATGAGTTGGATCAGGACTTGTACCAATGAAACAGGACAAACACACGTCTACTCCAAACTCAGATTCTTGATTATCAAACGTATAAACACACTCGTCCTTGAAAATAGGCATGCAAATGCTGTGTGTTGTGTGGTGGCACAGATAGTGTGGTGATGTTGACTGAGTTATGTGGGCTGATTAACCCACATGATTGCCACGAGCTGCTGGATGGGGTGAAACTGTGACCTGAGATGTACGCGCAAACCACGCGCCATTCGCATGAACTAACACTATTTTAAAAAATTGAAATCATAAAATATAATATAAATATATAATACATGAATGATTAACTAAGGTGTAAGCTCATGTTCCATGTGAGTTAGGATTAGAGCGGATCAAGTAAATGCAGTCTTATCAAAACACCACCACTTGAACTGAGTTTAGAAAGTTTTTGGTTTAAAGTAAATACAGAGTATATATATACATATCTTTAGTAGTTCCAGTCGAGCAAGGAGTTGTCCTCACGGTCAGGAGTAGTTCTTCTATCGAGAATTTCATTCAAGTACTCTTCGAGGCCCTGCTTGTAGCCGTTGGCGTACTTGTGCTTGAAGTGTTCCAGAACATCCTGACGAGTGGCCTTGGTTTCCTGCTCACTGGTCTCGCCAGTGACGAAATCCATGACTGCCTGCTCATTTGGCAAACCAAACTGGTGGGGGTACTCCTTGAAAGTGCGATCGTTCTCGAACTTAACCGGGCGCATATTGGATGGCGCACGGAAAAAGTCCTCAACCATCTCAGGAGTGACTTCCGCCAAGGTTGCAGGGGTCCACTTGGGGCTGCGCTTCTCAATAAGCAAGGCAGTGACACCCTCGGCAAAGTTGGGGTTGAAGTTGAAGTGGTGGCAAAGAACCATGTCCTGTTCGAGAGCCGCCTTGATATCAAGCTTCTTAACCCTGCGCAAGGCCTCCAAAGTGACCTTAAGACTGAGCGGAGAGCGCTCCTCCAAAGCCTTCAGTGTGTTCTGCACAAACTTAGGACTCTTGTCGTGGTTGGCGCGGAGAGAGTCCACGATCTCCTCGACGGTGTTCTTGCTGAAACACTCATCAATCAACAGCAAGTCGGTAGATGTGAACTCAGACTTGTAGCTGGCAGGAGGCTCGCTCGCATACTCGCTAATGGTCTCATCAACCAAGCGGTAGTACTCCTCGAGCTCAACAGCACCAACTTCAAGCTCGCTGAGACGAGCCTCGACCTGAGGGATAAGCTCTGAGTTAACATAGTGAGAAGCCAATCCCAACCTGTAGGCATCGTAGCCTCTGACGATGTGTGATGTGAGGCCAGCAAACACACCAAACTGACCGTTCAAACGAGAAAGATAGAACAAACCTCCGACATCAGGGAAGTAACCAATCTTAGTTTCGGGCATAGCGAAACCAGTCTTTTCGGTGGCAATACGGAAGCTGCCGTGGGCACTCATGCCGACACCGCCTCCCATAACGTACCCATCCCAGAGAGAGACATAAGGCTTGTTATAGGTAGCAATCAGGTGGTTTAAACCAAACTCGACGCGAAAGTAGTCCGCGTTTTCCTCGCCAGCATTCTCAAGTCCTTTTTCACGACTGCGTACAGCCAATAAGGTGACATCACCACCAGCGCTGAACGCCTTATGGCCAGCACCTTTCACAACAATGGATCCTACAAGATCACTCTTACCATACTCAAGAAGACGAGGGATCATAAGCTCACACATGTTCTTGTTGATAGCGTTAAGCTTGGCAGGGCGATTAAGAGTTGCAGTACGGACGGCGCCGTTACTGGTGAAGAGAACCTCATCAGAATCAGGGGCACTACTCGGTGCAGACGAAGTGCTATAATTTGGGAGCAATCGCGGATTGATTCGCGCACGCAAAGGCATCTTGAGAGACTTTCCAAGAGCTGCACGCATTAATATAGGCAAGCAGGTGGGGTTTGGTGGTGGGGAATAGGGACAAATTTAATTCGGAAAAATATCGAGCCTCGGCTTTCGGGACGAATTAAGAGACAGCGATATGACCTTTGATGTATTGAAAAATTAACCTGATGCAGCAGTCAGGAACTCTACTAATTTACTAACAGCTACAGCAAGTTGAAAGGGCTCACAACGCCAAACCTCTTTTTGATATATGTATGTTGAACGCCCGTGCTTTCTTTCACTTGGGACTTTGTTGACTACACGTTACTGTTAATATATGGCTCAGAAAAATAGCGGGGCAGCCGACGCCGTGGCAACCACACAAACACAGTTGGGTCTAAAAGTTAGACACTCCATACTGCTAAGCATTGTAGTAACAAGACAGCACCGTATTAATAAGTGAATTCGCGTGCGTGATGTAATGTGGGTCTCTCAATACGAAGGCATATATATATATGAAGTCCAGACGTGTAACAAGGTAGGGTTCAGACATAACAAATACGCTTTACTTGCTTAGTTTCTACTGGGATTTTATTACAATTGATTCATCTGTTGTTTCTAGAAGTATAGTGGTTTGAATTTTTCTTGTCTCTATTCACGAAATTTTTTTTACATTTGGATTATAAAAGTACGGAGACAAAGATGTCAACAGATACACAAACTAAGAAGGATGTTGATTCTTCTCAAATTGACACCAGATTCTTTTTAACTTACCAAGAGGAGCCCCATAAAACCAGGAGAATGGAAATCATCGCCAAATATCCTGAGGTCACAAAACTGGTAGGCCCAGAGCCGAAGACGAAGTGGATTGTACTAGGTGTGGTCACACTCCAGTTTGCCTGCGCATATTTTATGCGTGATGTCAGTATGAAGAACCCAATTTTTTGGATCACTGCATACTTCATTGGAGCTACGTGCATTTCTAATGTATTTCTCGCCATTCATGAGTTCTGTCACAATTTAGCATTCAAGAAGCCGTTGTATAATCGACTTTTCGGCATCGTTGCTAATCTTCCAGTGGGCGTTCCGTACTCGGCATCATTCGGACCGTACCATCTTCTTCATCACAAACACATGGGTGAGCCTGATTTCGATACTGATCTTCCCACAAAGCTTGAGGCGCTTGTCCTCTCTAATGTTCTCGGCAAGGCATTCTTTGCTACTTTCCAGCTATTTTTCTATGCTCTGAGACCCGTCTTCCTCATTCAGCTTCCATTCACGTGGGTTCACTTCCTCAATGTAGTTGTACAGTTTACTGCAGATTACATTATTGTTAACACTTTGGGGTGGCAGTCGTATTATTATTTGCTATGCTCCTCCTTTTTGGCTGGATCTCTGCACCCTATTGCTGGCCATTTCATCGCTGAGCACTACTTACTTGATCCACCTACTAAAAAGAGCCCCGACTTGTTATATCCAGAGACTTTTAGCTACTACGGCTGGATGAACATATTTGTATACAATGCTGGGTACCACAGTGAACATCACGATTTCCCCTATATTGCTTGGTCCAAGCTTCCAATTCTTCACGATATTGCGAGTGATTTCTATAAACCATTGCCATACCACACATCTTGGGCAGGTGTTATCGTGGAGTTTATTTTCAATCAAAAGGTGACACTCTGGAATCGGGTAAAGCGCCCATCTTCACTTAAGAACAGACAGAAGTTGATGAGCTCTTTGCATGATTCCTCATAGCTGATCTGATTTCCTAAAAATACCAAAAAGAAGAGATATGTATATTCAAAACGCTAAATATCTATATTACATGGCGTTCAGCATCACTACATGAGATATGTACACTAAAGTTAATAATAGTTCCTGCCCTGAATTATCACAACCCTGATTACTGCATATTGGACCCTCACTTGAACTAAATATGCAGTCATAATCGTCGTTTGAACGCAGCTTAAATATTGCATTGAATCAAGCTAAATCTGCAATAAATATCCATCGAGACTACATTAATACAACAATGAATTACAACTTTAACACGTTATATTTGTTCAATGCTGTTTTGTCACGTCCCGAAGATGAAGAGACTTTCACTGAAATTGACGAATGCTCATCGGAACCAGTGACCTCGAATCTGGCTAATCTTGATCTAGATTCCACCATTCAAGAAAAAAGACATCGACTAGCAGTTGAGTATGGTGTTTTAGTTGATGCATCCGCGCTTCATGCAATTGGTGACATCGAAACTTATATGCACCAGAATCGTACCCCGCTTTTCAAAGCAATAGACGCAACGCTCTATTCGAATTGGAAGGAAGTCAGCTCTAAGACAGATTTGGAAGCGTTTTTAGAGCAAATACTACATTACATGATCGGATATCGGCCAGCACACCCAGAAATACCAGTTTCTGATACAATTCCTGCAGAGATGGTAAAGCAGCTTCTTTTAGTAAAATCTATTCCTGAAAATGCTGCCAAGAGAGATACAATTAAGTTAATTCAGTCCCCAAGTGCTCTCTCTGAATCGACACTAGATAACGCACTAGAACTATTGGACTACTTGCGAGCAGATTATAATAAGCTTTTTGATACTGTCAAAAACAGAGAAGCTCGGGTACGCATATTCCCGAAGGTCGAATTGGAGTGTCTGAAGCCTTACGAGTTTTTGAGATTTCTAATATTCCGTCATATTGGCGTCTCATTATTGATCAAAAACACATCAATGATAGAAAAGATAAAGGAAAGTCAAGCTGATATCTCTGCTGAGTGCACAGAATATTCACTTAAAGAGCTTTCTTCAATATTCAATCGATTCAAGGTTTTATTTTTAGCGTTCAAACTGGCGAACAAGGCTAATATTCCAGTTGTGAACAAGTTGGCTAAGCTTTCAAAAGCAAACCACCGTCCGCTTGCTGAAAATCCTTTGAATTATCTAACCACCAGAAGGATAGAAAAGAGAGATATGCACTGGCTAGAAAATGCCGGAACTGCCGCACTAATTCGCGCACTTAACATGTGTAAGCTTTCATCCTCTCCTCAACACGGCTTCCGGTACTGTATCAGAAATGGAAAAACATGGATTGCAGATAAAACACGAAGCTCGGATCAAATGAGCTGCGCGGAGTACAATTATAGGATTATTCGGCAGCGAGTTATTCAAAGGTTCGAAGAATCTGAATTCGATCTTGGTGCCAAATTTTACATGCCGAGTCAAATTGAATACGGCATTCCAATCTCTGAAAAACAATTAATAGGTGTGATACCTTATATGACCAAGGTTTCGAAGCAAAATGAAGATTTAGTTGTGGGTATAACATGGAGAGAAGGATATGGAGCACGGGATTTGGACCTATCGGCCAATAGTATCCGAGGAAAAGTAGGTTATAGTGGCTCTCGTATGAACTGTGGTGTGATATACTCTGGGGATATTGTGAATTTGAATGATCAAGGCTTGGCTACTGAATTTGTAAAGTTCGAACCAGTTACAAAAGAGGAAGACGAATCTGATTGGAGTTTGGCTCTTAACTGTTTCAGCGGAAACTCAGAATATTACTTTGACATTATGGTAGGCAACTCCTCTTGTCCGACGGTCAATGAAAGTGATTCTCAATCCCCCCTTGACCGAGACTATATGCTGAATCCCACTAATCTTCTTATGACGGCTTATAAATTTCACGCAGTTAAGAGACAATGTACTGTTGGGTTTATAAGAAGACGAGTAGGTGTCACAGAGTTCATCATTGCCCCAGGTGGTGATGGCGATCGTCATGTCAAGAGTTTATTCAGTAATCTTGATGAATTGAGTAAGAATGCTCTTCTTCATAAGATTGATCACTCTATGACACTTAGAGAATTGTTACATGATGTTTTAGGGTGTGAAATGGTGGATCATCCCTCAGAAGCGGATGTAAATCTATCTCCAGAACACTTGGATGCAACATTCTTCACAAGATTGTTCAACTGAATGGCTTGCACATAAAAAAGGGTATAAGAGCTCGCTATATATATCTTGATATTTATTCAACTCACGAAATATCACATATAAAAATAAAAAAAAAAGTATAGATACTTCAAGAAACAAAAAGAATGCCCACTGCAGGAATCGAACCTGCGACCCTCTCATTGCTGCCCGTAGACAAACTTGTTATGTAATACAAGTGAGAAGCTATAACCACTTAGCCAAATGGGCGAGTTTTGTGTTCAAGGATAAAATAGATGAATATAAGGTAAAAGCAATGTATTCTTATTAACCATCAGTATTCACCTTTGACTAGCCATATAGTATATTTTTAATTAATAATTTATGATAATTCAGTATATATTCTCTATTTAATGGTAATATCGAGTCAATGAATAACTTATATGTTGTTTAGTCGCGTTTCCAAGGGAGAGCTGGTTGATGCTGCTCTGCCAGGTAAATGCCACCGTAAGCCCTCCATGTGTTCCATGCTTCAATATAACAAATTAAAGCAGTAGCAATCGCCATTTCACGATTGACAATGCTCTCATTAATGAATAGATCAAATCCCTTGCGGTTAGGATGAAGCTTTACCGAGCCAACTCGCTCACGTACTTCGGCTTCTTTTTGACCTGGGTTACGAATGCGCTCGAGAAATTGACCTTTGAAAGTCCAATGGTAGCGTTCGCCATCTGCTAGCTGAAATTCACGATAATCATCAAGCGCGTCAACCACATGGTCGACCACATGCCACCCCAACTCTAGTTCAGAGAGATTAGCCGTTTTAATCAGCATAACATTACTTCTGAGACCGGCGCGAATAGCTGCAATTGGAAGCTCGTCGTTTTTTTCGTACATTTTATATGCACCCTTCACTGCACGAGAACGAGTCATGTGGTAGATTTTCTCGTCATATGTCTGAGGATTGTCTCCTTCAAAGACAGCGAAGATTTTAGAGCCAGTGCCAAATTCCTTCCTCACTACAAATTTCTTTTCATTTCCAGAAAGCAAATCAACAATTTGCGGGGCATAATGGCTGCTCTCCCTGTGAAAGCCCATAAGGTAGGCATGGGCTTTCACTACGGGTCGCATGAAAGGGCTGAGGATCAATTCAATAGGCATTTTAAACTTTTATTACTGTGAGATATAAATTGGTATGTATTTACTTCGACGTGAAGTAGTGGTATTATATAGTTCACTCAAGAGAGGAATCTTGAAGCATCATCATAGAATGACACTCTGATGCATCACAGATCGATTGTACGGTGAGACCATATGCAAGATAAGATCCGGTATACCGTCATCCTACCGATCCCAAGATTCCAACTTAGGGTTATGCGAAGTCGACCCCTCAAGGCCTCAATTCTAGTAAATAAATTTACAATTATTAGTTATTAATGATTTGGCTATTTTTGCGTTAGTATTTCTCTACCAGATTGAATAATTAAGTTGAATGCTATAGAGGCAAGTGCATCTCTGTGGGTCTCTTGTGCACTTTGAATATAAATATTCTTTCAATCCATAGTTCAGAGAAAACATCACCATTTTTGTCACCTTTGTTATATTTAATCTAATGACAGATATAGAAGTTTAATTCTTTGACTTCGTCAATACAGCTAATCGTTTCCATCAAAATATCCATACAATCGCGTTAAATTCTTGTAAAATAGCCAGTGTAACGTTATAAGTACAGAGCCTGTAACGGTGTGGAGACAGAGTGTAATTCTCAAAATCCGTCAGATACCAAATGATGATAATTTGATATTTCAAAAAGGCCAGCTACGCATTAACGTACTTCAAGTTCAGACCACTATGGTATAAAAAGGTATATAGAAAACTAAAACCATTAAAAGTGCATTTTCATCTGTGCAAAGCTCACAAAAGGAAAAATATTTAGCTTCAATGTTATAGCTCAAAATAAAATATAAATATGCATGAATCACAACACGCTAATACACACAAATAACAGATCTAAGGCTCGGCTTTAACACACAAAAATCACGTGTTTGAATTTCAGCTTCTTCGAACCCATAGTGATTACTAACCGACAAGCTGTTAATTAGCTCTCCCGTGATTCGCCACGAGTTGGTAAAACGAGGGCAGCGCACAACTTCATATTAACCTCCATCTCCAATAACAGTAACGCAAAAAAAAATTAAAAAGACGAATATACATCGAATTTACAACTTTTAAAGTTTGTTTATTAAATCTCGAATATTGTATTTCATTTTTTTTTGTGTGATATTGTAGAAGTAGAGGTGAATCTATCTTAGAACAGGTTTCTCCAGTTGATGGCATCTACGAAAATAGCATTTATGCCTCAGGATAGTATCCCCCCTTATTTCCCGGAGCAAAATATCAGGCCATCTGGCCTAGGTAGTCAAAGCGGCCGTAACGGTTTATGGTCATCTGCGCCTCCGGCTACACCGCAGACTAGCACCACATCCACTGGTTCTGTGTGGGGGTCCCCCCTTTCAGTCTTACCGCCTTTGGCTTCCGCCCATTCTTCGCATGGGGCTCCCTTTGCTTTGAATACGATGTCAACCTCGAGTGGTCCCAGTCCCGAGCTCGGCCACAGTTCTTTAGCTGCATTGGCTGCTGACTCTGAGCCAATTTTGAATGCAGAGGATTCTACCAGCTCAGGCCTTCTCGCACAAAGAACCCAGAGCTCTAGTAACTCTACTATAAATTCTCGACACAACTCTCAATCTGATATTCTGCCCCACTCTCCTGGTGGAACTTCAGTCGGACTAGGCTATAACAGCGGAAGCAACACTGCCAGCCCTTCACCCTCTATGAGTAGCAGCATTTTGGCTGTCAATAATGAGCACAAACAGTCGAAACAGTCGGTTCCTCACACACAGTCGCAGCACAATGTTCCTAATGACGAAATTATCAACACTGCTATTGTAGTGAAAAATATTCCCTTTGCCATCAAGAAGGAGCAACTTATTGATTTCATGGTCCAGCTTGGTGTTCCACTTCCGTACGCGTTCAACTATCATTTTGACAATGGTGTATTTCGTGGACTTGCTTTCGCTAATTTCGCATCTTCGGAAGAGACTGCCCAGGTCATCACTACCTTGAATGGGAAAGAACTTGGGGGCCGCAAACTACGTGTAGAGTACAAGAAGATGCTACCTTTCCAGGAGCGTGAGCGCATCGAGCGAGAGAAGCGTGAGCGCCGTGGCCAGCTTGAGGAGCAACATCAGCAAAAAAATGGCTCCGCTGCTAACGCTGCTAATTACACTATGGCCACCCCTCAGAATTCTCAATCGCAGCAATCTAGTACCAAGCGGGCTAACTCAAGATCTCCTGTACAGTCTGCCCCTCAATCACCTCAGATCCTTCACCACGGTGCTGCTGTACCGTTGTCTGTTGGAACGCCTGCTGCAACCCCTTTGGCAACCCCTACTTCTTCCTTTGGTTCGGGACTGCCCACCCCCTCTCAGCCACTCACTCCTGTTCCGGTGGACATGAATAACCCTGAGAATCTGCAGATGTACACGACTTTACTCCTTTTTAAGCGGGATTCTACCAAGCTGGAATTGATTATTCCTCCGAGCAGTTCAAGTTCCCTTAATGTAAATCAGATTCATTCGTTGAACCTTCTCTGCCCCTATCTCGATCTTCAGTTTCAGGGTTCAGATGAGACCGGCTTGGTGATTTCCAAGAGACCCGTTTCAGCTTCCCCTCTTTTGAAGAACGAGATGGAACCTGATTATTGTAACGCGGGAATTTTCCGTAATGCAATTATCACTCCAGCTGCTCACCCGTTATCTCGTGTTTCTCTGTCAGGTATTCCCTCTGCTCAGACATCCTCAATCAACCCTCTTAACCCATTGAACAGATGGTCAAACAGCTCACCTGTCAATTACGTCGCTAAATAGCTTGAATTTCGGGCGATGGCGTGATTGTCAGTTGTGGGTTTGATATAGTCGCATGGTAGGGTGTACTGGTTATTTAACGATACAAAAGACCCCTTTATGACACTGGAAACATTGATTTCTCTCTGAAATATTGTTTCTCCATTCGATGATTTATTTTACAGAACGAACAATTTATGATCATGCCGTTTAAGATTCCTGAATTTACGCTACCCTAATGTATTAACGATTTACGCGAATGTCCTTTATATTTTTACATTTTATAACTAAAAACTCTTTGTTGAATTTTAATTAATTAGTATTATTGATTCATCATTATATTTATTGTACGGCACCATGACTGGCGTTCCATCTCCAGGTTACAAACCGCGCCCACAGACTCTGCGCAGTTTTCCTACCGATCATTTTTCCGACTACCGGGCACAACACATAAAAGACTGCTGTTTCAATTTGTTTCATGTTCTCGTCCCATTGTCGTTGTGCATCATTGATATAAATATCATTCTCAAATTCCGAGTCAGTTTCAGACCCATAATCATCATCGTATGAGTCTGCCGGGAGAGGATTTTGGATCGATGAAGCGATTTCGCCGGCTAGGTCACTAGTAAGAAGTGGATATTCACTCTCGCCTGACGTCTCTGCCATCTAGACAAATATACTGAGCACTGGCCTATTCCAATCCGCTTCGCACCACGAGCTGGTTACCCTTCACTGCCCGTGGGTTCAAGGGTGGGGGAGATGGTGTACCAAGGCGAATACACGATACTGGTAGTTGAAATCAACTGTGTAGTTTCCAAGCTCAGGGCTCAACTTATTTATTTTCATTTCAAGGGCTGCTTCAATAAAATATTTCAGTGCAATCAAAGCCATTAAAAGGGCTTCGAAGTTCACACTAATAGCATAGGATAAAGCATTCCCATCCAATCAAAATTATTTTAAAAAGTAATTACAGATATTTGTCTCGCCGCCTGTTTGCAAGAACAATGGAGACTGTCAGTGAGGGTAAAGCTAAATTATTTGGTGCTAAGCCAGACGATGTATTTTACAACCCAATCCAGCAATTCAACCGCGATATAAGCGTAATGGCCATTCGTGCATGGGAGAAATCCTATAAACGGAGAAAAGAAGAGCCATATGTGAAGATCATTGAAGGGTTAGCTGCAACAGGACTAAGGTCTTGTCGTTATGCACTTGAAATTCCAAAGGTGAAAACTGTCGTTGCAAACGATTTAAGCGACGCTGCAGTGAAAGAAATTAATTTGAATGCAGAGCACAATGGAGTTTCAGAGATTGTGGTTGGTCGTCAGGGCGATGCCAATGAGGCTCTGCGTGCGGAAAAGGGCCATGTAATTGATCTTGATCCTTACGGTAGTGCCATACCATTTTTAGATGCTGCAGTGCAGTCTGCTTTTGATGGTGGTTTACTTCTTGTTACTTGCACAGATTTGGCTGTGCTTGCTGGTAACGTTTATCCTGAAAAGTGCTTTTCGCAATACGGTGGTACCACGGTACGCAATGATGCAGTACATGAATCAGCATTGCGTTTGGTACTCAATGCTGTAGCTGCTTCTGCCGCGCGTTATGGAAGAGCAATAGAGCCCTTGCTGAGCTTGTCAATTGACTACTATGTACGTTGTTTCATCAGGATTAGAACATCTAAACAACAGGTCAAAGAGAACCTGGGCAAATCCATGATCGTTTATAGTTGTCCTGGATGCCACTCAACCTACCCCCAGCCTCTTGGTATCACGAAACCTAAATTTGGATATGCAAAAGGTCCAGTAGTCGGAACACATTGTAACTTTTGTGGCACGATTCACCATATTGCTGGCCCTATGTGGGGTGATCGTATACACTCTAGGGAATTCATCAAAGATCTCCAGAGTGTATGTGACGAATCTGACCCCGATGTATACAAGACGATCCCAAGGATAAAGGGAATGACAGAGCTTGCGCTCACAGAGTTGGAGGATGTGCCATTTTATATCAGCCCAGCTAATATGGGATCTATTGTTAGAACTCCGAGTGTTCCACCCATTGACATATTCACTAGTGCATTGTTCAATGGTGGTTATGAGGTTAGTCTCACCCATGCTAAACCTGGATGTATCAAAACGAATGCCCCTTATGATTACTTGTGGGATTTATATCGTATTTGGGTTAAGCAACATCTTGAAAAGGAACGTGAAATGAAGCAATCTCCAGGCGCGAGAATTCTTGCTACTGCCCCTAGTCACGAAGTCTCTTTTGAATTCAATGAAAAGGCAAGGGACATTAAGAACCTCAGAGATTCTAAGATTGTAAAATTTCAAGAAAACCCTCGAGAAGATTGGGGACCTCAGGCAAGAGCTAAGAAGAAGCAAAAAGTTGAGCACAATGAAGACCAATGATTCTCGACTGAAACTTAGAAACAATAAGTATATTAAATTGTATTTTTATTTTAATTATAACATTACTTCAAAACCTAAGTAAGTAAAAAGAATACCATATGTATATATATATACAGTATAAGACAAGTTACAGTGCTGGTAGTTGAAACAATGCCTGACAGGACTCGAAGTGATGTCCATCACAGTTGTTTCGAATCGTAACATATAGTAAAGTAATAATAATAAAAACAAAAACAAATTGATAATAAAACACAGAATTTACCACGACTTAAGCTTAGACATGATTCTGCGGCCGTAAGGGGAACGAGTCACCATGAGCGCTGTCTGTATTGAAGCCGCCAATTGTCTTTTGGTTTCAGGATCCAATGACTTCGTAGATTCAAGAGCGGTTTGGATAACATAGTTACCATAATTGTCCATCACCAGTTCATGGAATGTGGCCGGCTCCATAATTTCTGCCAACAATGCACGCTGTAGCTGAGGTGAAGCAGATCTGAAACACTTTTCAACAACATTCGAGGAGAACTTTTGAACTGAAAGTTCACAGATTCCTCCAAGCAGACGCTGCACCATTGAGTCAGTATACCCCTGGACACCCAAATCTATGACATACTGACAGACGTAGTTTCCAAAGGGGTCACGGACGAGAACAGGTGCTTGTGCTACAATGTGAGAAATCAGACTAAGTCTGTTAGCTTCCTGAGCATAATCTAAGCATCTCTGAAGAACACAGCAACCATGACGGTGACTTCCAATCTCAACAACAGATCTACATGCCGCATCGTAAATAAACTGCGACCCACGCTCATCAAGACTCAGCAAAAGCTTTTGAATAACATGGTTGCCATTCAAGTCACGAATCAGGCGAACGACATGACCATCGAGAGCAGATATGAGAATGTTGACCTGCTCAGGAGTAGTCAGGGCATCAATGAGCTTTTGAAGCGCTCTAGTACCGTGCTGATTGATGGCAATAGATGGAAGAGAAGGTGCCGAAACCTCAAGCAAAGTGGTAACCTCAGCAGGAGAGCAATTTTCGAACAACTTTTGACAGAAATAATTTCCGAAAGGATCCATCATCAAAGTGACAATGTGAGAGTGAGTTGCTTCGAACACACGACGGCACACAGCAGGATCGGCATCCGCTAGCTTTCGCTGAAGGAATCTACATCCACGTTGGTCACGACACAGTGAGTATATCTGTTCTTCTGGTGACTGGAGGATGTCGATGTTTGTGTTTGCAGAAAAACCATTTACATTGTTGCCATTCAGAGTGGAAGAACTGGCAGATGAAGGGGGGATAGCAGAAATCTTGGCAGAGCTGGTAGATGAGGATGCACTATGATGAACACCGTCGGTCGTGGGAGACGTATTTCCAGGTGAATTTGATTCATCGCTCACGGAAACAAACCCCATAGACCCGAAGGATCCAGACCGGGCAATGCCAGCATTGCCAGTGTGTAACGGCATGAAATCAATCGATGATGCACCAGAGCTCGAACGTCTACTCTTTCCTAACAAGCGGCCTTGGGGAGGACTTGCACGACGACCTGTATGGGGATCAATATACACATCCTCACCAGGGAATCTCGCAGATCCAGAGCCAATGACACCACCCTGTGTAAGAGAAGTATGTAATGACTTCGGATCTTCTGTCATGCTGGGCAAGAACGTATACGGGTAACTACCCCGGTGGTTGCTGGGCGCAATACTCGAAGCCACGGTCGGAGTAACACCAGGTGACATACCAGGAACCACATGGTCTGGGCTAAGTGGGCTGGACAAGGGAGGAGGGAAGGGATTTGAACCCGACGACTCCAGACCTTGAGCGGCGAATGATGTAGGACCCCCAAATGGATTGGACAAGGAATTGTTTGGAGCAACCGTAGAGCCCATATTTACAGAGCCCTTTCTACCATTTGACAGAGGAACTGGTGCACTTGGAGTTACCGAAGATACGTTGGGAACTCCCAACGAATAGGCTCGGGGTCTGAACCCCTCCTGAGAACCAGAAGAGGATGCAGAAGAAATCGAAAGACGGCTCATACTGGGCTGCACATCTAACGGAGTGTAGGAGTAACTGCGTGAATGGCAATATGGCGGGGGAGCTGCCGCACCCAAATTGGCAGAAGGGTTAGAAGTTGCATTCCCGGGTGCACCAGTTGTGTTTGATGAAACCGTCCACAGAGGTGGGCCTTTGGTACCAATTGGAGTAGATGGAACACTTGCCATGGAGTATGGCGTATGAGGTGTTGCCAATTGTTGTTGTTGCTGCTGGTGCATGGTTGACCCATACGGATGGTTCCCGACGACAGAGTAGCTAGAAGGGCTTGAATGCGAACCAAAGTTAGAGTTAGTACGGGGTGTGTCAATGGGAGATGCTAAGGATCCAGAGCCATAGCCAATGCTTGGTTTACGTTGGTCTCGCATATTGACATTCGGCGTGGAGTATTGCGGGTTGGGCGCAAGGTGCGAAGGTACGAAGTAATGCGACTTTGCCTGTAACGTACCTGAATGCACAGAGGCTGGGGGTGTAACTGGTTCAGGAACACTTTGCATTGATAAACTTGCTGAATGATGGCTGGTAGAAGAGGGGGGGAATTCTACTGTATGGTCCTGTGAGTTCCGGTGAGTACCGTTACTTCCAAAGGACATACCTTTGTATGGAGAAGCCATTGAATGAAAAATGAATGCTAATAGAAAATGGCTGAATCTCTTTACAGAGAATAAATTGTTGAAATGAAGTGCTCTCTTCTTCTACTGTAGTGGGCTAGATATGCCGATCCGAGAGGGGGTACGCCGGAGCTTCTGAGAGGGCGGTCTTTCTTTTTAAAGAACTTTTTTTAGACTTTGATGAGTGAAATCCGTTAACTTCAGCTTCGAATGTAGTAAAATGAAGAATGCAATCCTAGTATTTCTTTCTTCGTATTTAGTATCTGAACTTTAGATATAAGAGGTTCAAACTTATAATTTATTTAATGAGTCTCGCTTGCGAGCTCACTGACTGTGGGATTGGGACTTGGGTGTAGTAGTTAGGGTTATTAGAATTGTTGAGAGGGCTGCACACCTAGAATTAGAGCACACCGTCAGAAGACGCGTGGTTTAATTTAGGGGCAAGGGTGCGCTATGTGAGGCACAGTCAAATAGGCACAGAAATGCTGGGTGGCCACTAATGGTACACGTTTCTTTGCCCCACACTTGGCGCGGTTGGTAATCTAAGCCGTCATAACGCTGAAACTACGAAATTACCTATGGAATTATTAGTGAGCATCTGTGAGATTATTGCTATCAGTCGTATTTTGGGTCTATAAAAAAATGCTAATATTAACCATATCTACAATGTCATTTTTAATTAACTAATAATAAATTTCGCATTCTCTAGTAAGCATATCTGATAATTTTGCCGCCTTTGATCATTTCTTATGTGTATGTGTTGGGGGGTTTAGAGTTTCATAGAGCCGCCGTATTACCGTGTCTAATTAATAACGCTGGTAAGTAATGTTTAAAATTAGGGGGCATCACATGCATTGAAAAACATTGCTACTAATGGGCCTTTCTAGCATTCATTATAATATTGCAGTTTAGTTAAAAGAACCAATATCAAGTGATGAAAACTCGTAGGTTGAGATGTAATTCCAAATTCTCTTGATAAACAAACCATTATTTTCAGTAAGCATTTGTGGAATATCACCTATAGACAACAAACATAAACATCAATACATAAATACATACATACACATATATATATTAATAAAAGAACTAACAAAAATTATTGGAAGTAATTATCAATTTCATAAGGTCATATTAGGTTCTTATTCGTAGCTTAGTGGTGTTTACAGTAAGTCATAGTCAGGAACGGAGATCAATGAGAGAGACATTAGGCCCTAATCTGGAAATTCGATATATGGGTAGATAATGACACCGTGCTGAATTACTACCGTAGACTTATGGATTTCATCTTGAAATCTATGAAACAATATAAATAATTTGAAACTAAATAATAACTTATAGAAATAATTGTACCCGTCTATATATACTCTGTATTTTGCAGAAAACACTCATCTAATGTAGTTTGTATTATGTAACTACAGCCATTGTCAACGTAACGGTGATATATACACTGTGAAAATAATTATCAATCACTGTATAGAATGTCCAGGGAAGAAGCTCTACAAAATTTAAAATCAAGCCTTACGCCTTTTGCTGGACCATTTGGTGATATATCAATCAATGGCGTTGATATACAGGGCCGCCTAAGTGCGCCTTTAATGGAAGCCCATATCCAGCCTTTGCTTGATGCCAATAATCTTGACGATTTAGTACAGTCATTTGCTAGAGTACAGACAACGCTGCTTGGTCTTTCCGTCTTTCAAGACGTCACTATGTCTATCACCCCGGAAAAAGTAGTCACAATCATCTTGACACCAATGAAAAAGTATACGATGGGAATCGGTAGTAACTTTAGTCAACAAGAAGGATCCGGATATATTCGTGGGTCTCTATGCAACAAAACCGGGTGGGGTGAGCAGATTTCCCTAGATGTTAGTACCGGAACTCGCACTAAATCTTCTCATATGTTGCGTGCTCTTCTTCCTATTCCATGGTCCAAGATGGCGGATTGGAAGAGTGAATTCCTCGCTTACTCCTCAGAAAAGGATAATGATTGGGCCAACAATAGATCAGCTATTCGTGGGTTGAGTTTTAGGCTAAATAAGGACAATGGTACATCTGTAGGCCTTGATGCTGTACTTAGAGATGTCCGAGCCCAAAAACTTTTGAATAATGACCTAATGAAGAACTTCGCTGGAGAGTCTTTCAAATTCAGTTTCTTTTACAACGTTACCTATGACAATCGTGTTTTTGATGAACTTTTTCCTATGGGAGGGAGAGGCACAGCAGGTGATCTAAGAAGTGAAATCGCACTTCATCCAAGTACCACACCGTTTATCAAATTCTCTAGTGGCTATCGTAGCGCATGGAAGATCTGGCGCAAAATTACCGGTAGTCTTAATTTTAAGGCGGGCATTATTATGCCTCTCAAACGAGGCGGCCAGACGCATGTCAGTGACAGGTTCAATTTGGGCGGACCTCTTGATGTCCGAGCTTTTAGATTCAATCACCTAGGACCGCATGATTCCCAAGGAACTGCCACCGGAGGTGAAGTCTTGCTAGCTACAGGACTGAGTGTATTTTCCCCTGTGAGCAAAGATCATCCAAATCTGAAATTCCATAAATTCTTGAATGTAGGATATTTGGGATCACTTCAGTCTACTACATTAAAGGACATCCTCAATCCTTCTATCGCTGCAGGATTCGGTCTTTGCTATGCTAGCCCACAAGCACGCTTTGAGCTCAATATAGGCATGCCGCTAGTGGCTAGAAGCGGCGAGTGGTTTCAAAAAGGCCTCCAGTTTGGTGTTGGGCTTGAATTTTTGTGAAATTGTTAACTTACTGTACATATCCAATTCTCTTAGCTTATTTAATGTCTCTTTTGAAGACTTTCGTTGATATATTGTTCGTGCATTTCTATCACCTTTGGTAGAAAGATAGACTCGATCACATCAGCATTTCCTCGTGAAACCTTCAATTCACTTTTATCCGTTACAATGTATACTTCATCCTTACGAGTCTGTAGGAGGTTACCAATCACCGCTTGATGACCATATTTTTTCAAGGCACCACGACACTTCGACAGAAGCATTTCCGGATCAGTTTCGAGCTTGAAGCTAACTACCATTGCAGTGGGAGTCCATTCCTGGACTAATGACTTGAGGATTTTAGGAACTGGGTCAAGATCAACGACAAGCTTTGCCATTCCTTGACTTTGGATTTTATGCTCACTTGTTTTTGATGTAGGTAAGAAGAAATCAGACACTGCAGCTGCCAGGAAGAATAGTGCTAGCTCGCCCACCGGACGTAGTTCGTGTCCAATAGCACGAAGTGTATGCAAGTACTGATTAACGGTGGTAAATTCAACTTCTAAGAGTCGGTTTTCAGAAACATATTTTCTATGATCAGCAATATCTTTTTTCATTCTTTCTTGATACTGCGGTTTTATCACAGCCTGCCCCGTAGTTTCGTCAAGTTGTAGCCAGTCAAGAATGGGCTGCTGTGAATAATGTTGAGAGAAGGGACGCAAAGAGAACTCTCGATAAAGGAAAATGACTGAATAACCAGCCTTCAAGAAGCATTCTGCACTCAATGAACCACGAGTTCCTGCGCTGAAATTGTCGATAAAGCGTACAGTGTTATTCTCTAATGGCACTGTTGTTCCTCCCGAGGATACAACAGCAATCTTTTTATTTTTGTTAGTTGTAACAAATTTTGAAATGTTTGCAACAATCTCAGGTAGATTAGTAGGGGGTGGATTTTTCTCGAAATACTGTGCGCTAAGGCGGGAATCCACCTCACTTCCAGATGATAGACTACGATCTATTGCTGAGTCGTATCCTTTCTCAGCAAACATGTGTATACGCTTAGCTTGAAGATCTGGGAACTTAGCGTTAGTTGTTTTGTACAAGTTTTGGAGTGTGGAGATTGACTCACTGATTTAGATTTGGGGCACTGCTCTACTTATGCGAAATCCACCTCAACTGAGCATATGTAGGAGTCAACTTTATTAATGAGCATGTGAAATTTCCCGAGAGACAGACACAAGTGTTCAGCGTCGTGATAGGAAGAATGTCGAACTATCGTAATTGTACAATACTGCTATGTTAATTAGATTTCTTAAATTAGCATTTAAACATTATAGTTTAGTTTCATCATCAGAATCATCACGGTAATGACGAACTGTCTTATGACGTTTCTTAGCGACGTCAATCTTCTCTGAAAGCATATCCTTGATCATCTCAGCCTTTTCAGCCTTTCTCTTATCCTTCTTGCTCTTTTTTCCTTGTTTCATAATTTTTCCAGGGCTTTGTTTCCGTTGATCTGGGTGAATACCTCGGGTAATAGCGGTCAATTCATCCATTTCGGACGGGATTGAATTCTCAGGCTTTTTCTCACGTAGCTCCTTTACAGCCAGCGAATTGAGCACGCGAGTCTTTGAGTCCTCTATGGGCTCCTCAACAACTTCAATCTCATCAGTGGGATTGAGAGCAGCTTGACGAGCAGCACGACTATTCTTTCCAGCTTGTTCTTGAATTAACAATGATTAGTATTATTCATTATTGCGATAAAGCACTTAATTCTCACATTAAATGATTTAGCTATACTTACTTTTTGCCATTGTTGACGTACGATTCCGTTTTACTACTGTCCAATCTACAGTTATGTAAACTTATTTTTCAGCAGGGCCTCGTTAGGGTTCACCTGGTTAGGGTGTAAAATATTACCCACCTGCATTGAATACAATTCCAGTATTCTTCACTAGGAGCCACACGAGGGGATACACACATTGTATATTGTACATCCTATAATTGGTACCGTCTTTTACATTGAACCACATAATAGATTCCGAAACAAAGCCTCTAGATCTTAAGTCTTCTTGTTCGAATCTTTCAAACTTGTTGGTTTAAGTGCACACATTTGCTCCACTTGGAACTTATAACTGATACTTGTTTCTTCCTGCACCTCTTGGCGATAGAAGAAACATAGAAGAATCAAAACTTCGTAGTGTTGAGTGCGAATGGAAAGTTCTGAGAAATTTCAAGGTGTACCGTTATTAATAGCAGTTCTTCTTATCAGCGCCTACATCTTCCGTGATACTACTAAAGGGATCCTCGAGTTAATTGGTTTGCAAATGAGATATCTTTACAACCGAGCGAGTACGAGCCTTGGATTCAGTAATTTTAACGACGATGAACTCAGCGATACAGAAAAGAGTCGGAATATTCGCAAATTCAGAAACGCACATGTTGGAGGTCTCTACAATGAAGGCAATACTTGTTTCATGAATTCAGTCATTCAAGCACTTGCCTCCACTATTCCAGTGGTGGAATACGTGGACAAGTATAAAGATGACGTGAATTTCAGTGGCAGTTTATATGATACTATCCTGAACCTCAACCAGATCCATACTCGTAGACATGGTTACAGTACGGCTAGGCTTGTGAGCCAAATAGAAGGCGCTGAGCGCTGGACAAGGTACAACCAGGAAGATGCACAAGAGTTCTTCCAGGAGCTACTGAATACACTTGAAAAGGATAAAGGAGTTGTGCTAAAAGCTGAGGCCGAGAAAGAAAAAGAGGATAAAAACGAAAAGGCCGAAGTTAACCCGGAAACCGGTGAAAGTGTTGATGGTGATGAAAATGAAAATAAAAAAGTTTGGAGGCGAGTTACACCTTTCGATGGCCAATTCGCTGTTCGTGTTGGTTGTTTGCAATGTGGTGACATGGAAGGCATCCGTACAGGTGTTCTGAGTTCCGTTGATTTGAGCTTGGAAGCCAACTTCTCCCACGTCAGTCTTCATGATTTGCTCAGAAACTACACTGACATGGAAACTATCAGTGGCGTTGAATGCTATCGGTGTAGTCTTCTGCGGCTATCAAAAGAGCTTATTGATAAAAGGGACAACTGTAGCAACGATGTGCTAAAGAAAGCCTTTCAAGACAGAATTGATGCAGTGGAATCTGTACTGAAAGAGAAGGTTATTGATGATAAGGTTTATAGTAAGCTGAAATTTGCGGACCTCAAGGTTCAAACTGATAAAACAAAGCAAACGATGTTCGCTCAGCCTAATCCGGATACCCTTATGATACACATTAATCGCAGTGTATTTGACTTAAGAATGGGTCTTATCCGTAAAAATACTGCCACTGTCAAGTTCCCACCTGTACTTGACATATCCGCATATACTTGTGATCCTAAAGATTCAACTAACTTTGATCCCCGTACAAAAATGCACGGCCTACCCGCTGGCTCTGAGGACCTCTATGATTTGAAGGCTGCTGTGGTGCACTATGGATCTGCCAATTTTGGTCACTACATTTGCTTCCGTAAGTTTCATGGTTTGTGGTGGCGTATAAGTGACGACCAAGTGGATTTAACAACAGAATCTCAGGTTCTTAATACTCAAGGTGTGTTCATGCTGTTCTATGAAAGACGTGGAGCAGCGAGTAGCGCTGACTATCCTCTCGAACCAGTTGTGAGCTATCCCAAGGATGTAAATACTGCTGAACAGCCACAAAATGACGAATTTGTCGACTCTGGTAATGACGATGATGATGATGATGATGAAAATGATGAAAGTGATGAAAACGATTCAAGCGAGGAGGAGGTAAACACCGGTGGAGAGAGTGCCGATGATAGCACTGATGGTAACCCTCCTGTAAACATTGCCAACGAAGTGACATCACCCATCGAATAAATATTGTGAGTTTAATTCATTACTACATATTTTCTGTATTCTATTCTTATTTTTAATCTACGTTTCCTATGATGAGATCAGCTCTGCGATACTTGGTAGGTACACACACCTATCTGCTTAGGGTAGCATCCTGTGACCATATATTTCAGTCGCTACCCCAACTAACGACCTGTGGTGTGTTGATCTACTGCGGTAGCATTTCAGTATGAGTAAAGCGCAGGGGTTAAGTAAACTTTTGGTCCGCTTGTCAAAAGGCTCAAAATCAGACAATGGTGTAAAGTCTAGCGTGGATCTTCTGAACACGCATGGATTTGTTAGGCAAGTAGGTTCGGGTATATATGACCTGCTTCCTATGGGATTACGAGTGCAAAAAAATATTGCTAATATTATTCGTAGAAACCTCGATGAAAGTGGATGTACAGAGTTAGAGCTATCAACCCTTGTAAATCCAAGCCTGTGGCAGTCATCTGGAAGATTGACTGATCAGGATCTTCAGCCTGACTCTCAGTCTGAATTCACTTTCACTGAAAATAAAAAGCAACTTTTAGCGCCTACTGCAGAAGAACAGATTACAACTCTTGTTGGTAGTACTTCGTACCGTCAACTTCCATTGAGTCTCTATCAAATTTCTCGGAAATACCGAAACGAGTTGAGACCCCGGGGAGGTTTGCTACGTACGCGTGAATTTCTCATGAAGGACCTGTATACATTCGACGAAAATCCTGACCTAGCTGCTGATTCGTATCAGCGAATCAAGAAAGCATATCACAACATATTTAAAGAGATTGGAGTTCCATTTGTTCAGGCTGATGCTGATTCCGGAGATATGGGGGGTGATTTGTCGCACGAATACCACTATATTAGCAAAAGTGGTGAAGATGAACTCGTTAAGTGCAAGGGCTGTGGATATGTTGCTAATAGCGAGAAGGGAGTCTCAAAAATTGCGAAATCAAATACCTCAGCGATTGAAATGACTGAGATAGATGGCGCCATCGTCCCCGCAGGTCGAGAAATCTCCCCATCATTGCTTCATCAAGCCAAAAATAGTGGCACTAAATTGGTTGATCTGTCTTTAGATCCAATGGGATCTCCACTTATCAAGCCTGAGAAAGGCGATGTTTGTATCACCTGTGATACACCATTAGATTTTGAACTTGCAATTGAAGTAGGCCACACTTTCTATTTAGGGGACCGTTATTCCAAGCCTCTAAAGGCGTTGGTCACTCCTCGTCAGGGCCCAAGTGTTCCCATTTCCATGGGGTGCTACGGTATTGGAGTTACCAGAATCATTGGAGCAGTTGCCGAAGCTACTATGGATGACCATGGTCTGGTTTGGCCTAAGTCTATTGCACCGTACCAGTGTGTTGTAGTATCGAAAAATATCGAATTGTCCAAGACAACGGCTGACTACCTAAGCTCACATGGCATCGATACCGTATATGAAGATCGAACCACTCAAATTGGTCATGCTATGCGCTCAGCAAGAGAGTGTGGAATACCATTCACAGTTGTGCTAGGTAAAAGCTACGACACTGAGGGCTTATTGGAAGTTCTTGAAAGAGAGAAAGGTGAGTCTATCAAATGTTCACTAGAGGAGCTTCCTTCCGTTCTGAAACAAGCAGAGTGAACTACTATTTGTACATAGATATACATTCGTAAATATATATATATATAATTAGTATAAAAGAAAGTGTATGCTTAAATGTACTAAATTTAACACACGTTTGCCAATTGCAATTATCTGTTATTTAAAAGTGTGTCTCTTTGCACAATATATATGCTGAAATGGAGCATCAGCCCTAACCGCTTCGTGTCAAAAGTCAAACCATTGAGTAAGTAGACGATGCCTGAAATCAACGTCGCTTTCGTTTGTTTGGGAAACATTTGCCGTTCTCCTATGGCTGAGGCCGTTTTTGCTGATACTGTAAAGAAGTCTGGTCTTCAGGATGTAATTGGTACCGACTCGTTCGGTACAAGTGCATTCCACATTGGCGAGACCCCCGATCGCCGAAGTGCAGCCACTTGTAAAAAACATGGTGTTCCTGTAAACCACCATGCTCAACAGATTTTCCCTCATCATTTTTCCAAGTTCGATTACATTCTCGCCATGGATAGAAGCAATCTCAGGAACCTTCAGTCTATGGCTCCAAAGAATAGCAAGGCGAAGATTCAATTGTTCGGAGACTACAAGGGCACCACTAGCTTCGACAGAATCGTTGATGATCCTTATTATGGTGGTGATGCTGGTTTTGAGACTAACTTTCAGCAGGTCTCAGCATTCAGCAAGAACCTGTTGGACACAATTCAGGAGAATGATATTTAGATGTATTTGGATCAAACAAAATGTAAATAACGTGTAATCATCAGTACTAATTTAACAATTACTATATTATTGGTAAGCTTTATCATATCCTATTTTCTATCATATTGCTACTTCAGATCTCATTTTCAAGATACTTGAACTCGAACTTAAAGTTCGTCTTTCTTCTCTGCACCCATGATCCTTCGAAATCGAAGAATCGATATGTTCCCTCCTCAAATTCATCAGTAATGAGTGTAGGATCCTCTTGACGCTGAAACCAAGTAAGGAACTGTTTATGGAACCGCCAGCTCCTACTCTTGAGCTCCTTAGCCGCTAGGTATTGCTGGTGTGTGTTTTGGCAGTAATAAAAGATGTAGAACAATGTGTCAACATGCATTTCTTTGAAGATTGCAGGGTCTTCAAGCGTTGGAAGCGACTCCTGGGGGTAATAATCAGGAGTCGGGTACGGATTCTGAGGGTGGTAGTAATTAGGAACATCAGACATTTGAGCATCGGGAGTATTCAAGAAAGAGCTGTGCACCAATTTCGCAACAGTGCTAGTTTTAAAAGCAGCAGAAGGATCAGCAAGCCGCTGCTTAGCTGCATCTAAACACTGGATAAGATCCTGCAAGCCAGGAGGCAACAATTTCACATCGATCAGTTCCCCACTGGTGGAAACAGGCAAGCCTGTACCGGACTCACTTACTGATGGGCGCTGTGAATTAAGTGCAGAACGAACAGGAGTAGTCGCATTAGATGTGGCATTGTTCTGCACCATTTGAGCAGCGGTCTGAGCAGCCTGATTCAAATTAACCTGAGTATTCATCTCATTGTGAGAAGCTGCAGTCTGAGATGCAACACGAGAGGCAGGAACAGGTGTAGGTGCAGTAGCACCACCCTGAGCTAGATGAGCTCCTTTACGGTAAGTATCACTCAACTTAGGTGCAGGGACTGAGGGGGCTGGTAGGGGATCAAGACCTGGTGTGAGTGGGCTCTGGCTTCTGCGGGTAGTGGAAGGGCTGGGTGTTCTGCCAATATCGCTATGGGATACCATTCCGGGTGGTACACTCGCTTGATTTGAAGGCCCAACCATCCCTGGGGGTGCTTGTGTATGAGGAGCTTGGTGACTGCTGGAAGGAATATTATGCGGACCATGCTGATTATGAGCTGCAGAGGCTGGCTGCGAAGGTATTGATGGTGGGTGTGCTGCGTTTCCATTTCCAACACCATTGGAATTCGAATTGGAGGCTGTAGTCGTCGCTCCAGTAGTAACCGGTGTTGATGCAGAAGGTGTTGATACATTTGAAGAAGTAGTTGAAGATGGAGCAGCAGGGGTGTTTGGCTTCTCTTTGCGCTCACGATCTTTCTTTTCCTTTTCTTTCTCATCTTTCTTTTTCTGAGCAGCTTCTTTAGCAGCCTCCTTAGAAAGATCCTGCGCCAAATCCTCGAGGGTGTATGTGTCATCGCGGACAATAGTCTCCACGATTTCGTTATCGTCCTCTCCAACAAGATTTAGTTCATCGTAAATAGCTTCATCTTCAGCGAAATCAACCTCTTGATTGGAATCTACGTAGTACTGGATATCTTCTTGGAGATCCATCACAGATTCTGGAGCAAGCTTGTCATTCTCGATCATGTTAATCATGATCTCCATTTTGGAGATATGCCATTTATGTCGTTCGACATAATGATCTATATCGCTAATTCGGTCTTGTTTGCTTGAATCCTTTTTAGATCGCCTTGACGAGTTGGCTAGTGAATCTTGCTCTTCTTCTAGCTCCTCTATCTGTTGCTCAAGCTCCTCAATCTTAGCCTGAATGAAATCGGTTGCCTCGGCCTTTTCCTTAGCGTATGGGTCATTAGATCTCATTAAACCCTCTTTAGAGTACGCCTTGGTTTTCACTTCGCGCTCAACCGCCTTGAAGCGCTCCATATCATCTTCGATTAAACGACGATTCTCAAGAAGTTGCTTCTTGTCTCGCACTTCATTCATAGCAATCCAAGTCTTAATCTGATCTCGAAGCTTTTGCAATTTCTTTATTTCCCTCTTTAAATCTCCTTCATACTTCTCTTTCTGTGATTGGTTCTGAGCATTCTGTAGCTTGTTATATATCACGTCAAACGTCCCACATCCTTCATGGACGCGCTTGAATACGCGGTCCATCTCCTGTTGTAGTTTACGCGCAGACATGTCTTATTATTGGTATAACAACAACCTCTTCCTGCTCTAATGTTGTGTATACTGCGTGCGCACAGTTGTCGGCGTTTAGTGAAAAATTGGGTGAGATACGCCTTACGCTTTGTGGTTGCGTTTTTAACTCAACACCCGGCTAGTGTATTACTACGATGTCTCAAGGCCTGTTGTATATTCGGGTTCAGGGGGTTGGGAGAGTCAACGGCCAACAGCCACTGGTTACGTTTAATCTACCTGGTTTAGTTGTGAAATCATTACGTCCGCATCTTTAACAGTATAAAGTATTTTGATGGGCTAGGACGTACTATAGTGAAATAAAATAATCAGTTAGATTTAGTCACACGAGATACTCACGTTGTATTGATATTCTTGGTGCTGTTACAAATAGCAGAATTATTTTACAATGGAGAGTTTTAAAGCCTATCTTGATAGCTCCACATTCAACGTCCTTCCGTTTGATTATGTGAGGCCCTCCGATGGTGCGAAAGCGGATAAATCGCTTAAGGTTGCTTTCCCCTCTGTAAGTTCGGAAAATTTGGCAAAATTGGCATCTCACGTTGGAACTGAGCCTTCAATAGTAGCTATTGCCATCTACATTCTGCTCGTAAACAGATTGACAGGTGACGAAGATGTAACCATTGCTGCTTCTAACAAGAATTTCCAGGGCTACGCTCGTCATAGTCAGTTCAATAAGACCACTAAGATCTCAGATATTGTGCATTCAGTTGTCAATGCCGAGAAAATTGGCGCTTCTGTTGATTACAAGTCTCTCCCTAACTCCGGTACTGACGTTGCCTTGACTTCATTTGTTGTCTCGAACGATGATGAGAAAAGCAGTACGTTCGACTTGACTGTTACCTACACTGGAGATGAATTAGTAGCATCTTATAACTCTTTGCTCTACAAGCCCTCCCGCATTTCGTACTTGTTGGATCAGTTCGCTACTCTAGTTGACTCACTGGCAGCTGATCCTGCGGTTGCTACTTGTGGTGTAAGTCTCATTACTAAATCACAAATTAACAATAATGTTATCCCTAATCCAAGGGCTGATTTGGAATGGGATAACTTCAGAGGTTCGATTCAGGATGTGTTTGCTGCTAATGCTGCTAAGTTCCCTGAGCGAGAGTGCGTTGTCGAAACTGCGAACCATCTTGACCCTGCTTCAAGTCCTCGTTCATTCAACTACCGCCAAATTGACGAAGCTTCGAATGTTATTGCTCATCACCTTGTGCAGAACGGAATTAAAATTGATGACGTTGTCATGATTTATGCGTACCGCGGTGTTGACCTTCTCCTTGCGGTTATGGGTGTCCTCAAGGCTGGCGCAACTTTCTCTGTTATTGACCCTGCGTATCCACCCGCTCGTCAAAATATCTACCTCAGTGTCGCCAAGCCTCGTGCATTAATTGTACTCAAAAAAGCTGGCACATTGGACTCGTTAGTTACTGATTATGTCAAGGAAAACCTCGATCTGAAGACAGAGCTTATTGATCTTGAGGTTCATGATGATGGTGAGCTCTCTGCCAAGCAGGACTTGGCTGCTTCTAAGGCTAAGAAGACACTCCAGACAGGAATTCAGGTCGGTCCTGATAATCACCCCACTCTCAGCTTTACTAGCGGTAGTGAAGGTGTTCCTAAGGGTGTGCGTGGCAGACACTTCTCTCTCACTTATTACTTCCCCTGGATGGGTGAGCGATTCGGTTTGAGCGAGCACGATAAGTTCACAATGTTATCTGGTATTGCTCATGATCCGATTCAGCGTGACATGTTCACGCCGCTCTTCTTCGGTGCCCGCCTCTACGTGCCCACTGCTGATGATATTGGTACCCCGGGCCGTTTGGCTGAGTGGTTTGCTGAGAATGGCTGTACTGTGACTCACTTAACACCAGCTATGGGTCAGTTGCTCAACGCGCAGGCCACAGCTAACATTTCTTCATTGAAAAATGCTTTTTTCGTTGGTGATGTTTTAACCAAACGTGCATGTGAGACCCTCCAATCTCTTGCCCCCAATACTGCCGTTATTAACATGTATGGTACAACTGAAACACAGCGTGCTGTGTCTTACTTCCGAGTTCCATCTTACAATGAGGATCCTGAGTTCTTAAGCACACAGAAGGACACAATTGCAGCTGGCCAGGGCATGCTTAATGTTCAGATGCTTGTTGTCAACCGCAACTCTACTCAAGAGATTTGTGGTGTTGGTGAAATTGGTGAAGTATATGTGCGCGCTGGTGGTCTTTCTGATGGTTATCTGGATTTACCTGATATGACCGCCCAGAAATTCCTTACTAGCTGGTTCGTCGCGAAGGACTACTGGAAGTCTTCCAAGCCTGTGCCTCAATTATGGCTTGGTCCTCGCGACCGTCTGTACCGTACTGGTGATCTTGGTCGTTATTTACCTGACGGAAACACTGAAGTTAGTGGCCGAGCTGATGATCAAGTCAAAATTCGTGGCTTCCGCATTGAGTTGGGTGAAATTAACACACACCTCTCACGACACACAAACGTTCGTGAGAATATCACTCTCGTGCGTAAAGTGAAGGATGGTGAACCAATGTTGGTGGCATATATTGTTCCTGACTTGAAGGGCAATAAAGCACTATTCAACGAGGATAAGAGCCTTGAGTCTGATGAAAGCGTGACCCCCGTTGTAAAGGGCCTAATCCAGTACCAGCCCCTCTTGAAGGATATCAGAGCTTACCTCAAGACTAAGCTTCCTTCTTATGCTATTCCTACGTACATCTTCCCTATGGAGAAGATGCCCTTGAACCCGAATGGCAAGATCGATAAGCCTAAGTTGCCCTTCCCCGATGCATCAGAGATTGATCGCGCGATGAGTTCTGTTGCTGACTCTGATGATTTCACTAACTGGACAGATACTGAGAAAAAGGTTTGGGATGTTTGGCTCTCCGTTCTACCCAACAGACCTCCTTCTGTGGATGTTGATGATAGCTTCTTCGATCTAGGAGGTCATTCTATCCTCGCTACTAAGATGATTTTTGAAACTCGCTCGAAGCTCGGAGTTCCATCATTGCCTCTTGGTGCTGTATTCTCGTGCCCTACTATACGCCAATTTGCTATTTGTGTTGACAATGGTGGTGACACTTCTTCTTCGAAGAGTTCAGCTGTTAACAATGGAGCTGCTGACTCTACTGTTCAATCTAGTGATAATACCACTGTTGACTACGCAGGCGATGCTAGTAAGTTAGCTAAGGATCTTCCTCAATATGTCACACCCAACGAGCCTGTAAGTGATGGTTATACTGTTTTCCTAACCGGTGCCACTGGTTTCCTCGGTTCTTACATCCTCAGTAATTTGCTTTCGCGCTCTCAGACCAAGCGAATTATAGTGCAAGTTCGTGCGAAGAATTCAGAGCATGCTATTGAGCGTGTTAAAACCTCTGCTATGGCTTATGGGTTGTGGAAGGATGAGTACCGCTCTAAGGTTGTTGCCGTTACTGGATCGCTTGAATCCGAAAATATGGGTCTGGATGAGTCTCAGTGGAACGACATTGTGAACACTGTTGATGTAGTCATTCATAATGGTGCACTTGTTCATTGGGTTTATCCTTATTCGACTTTGAGAGGTCCTAATGTCATCGGTACCATTAATGTCATGAAGCTTTGTTCTGAGGGTAAGCCTAAATATTTCACGTTCATTTCTTCCACCTCGGTTATTGACACTGAACACTATTTCAAACTCAGTGATAAACTGACTGCTGAGGGACAGGAAGGAATTCTTGAGAGTGATGATCTAGAGGGTAGCCGAACAGGTCTTGGCACCGGCTATGGCCAATCCAAGTGGGCTGCTGAATACTTGCTCAGGTATGCTGGACAAAACAATGGCTTGCGCGGAAATATTGTACGTCCTGGATATGTGGTTGGTGAGTCGCATACTGGTACATCTAACACTGATGATTTCCTGATTCGAATGATCAAGGGTTGCCAGGAGATCGGCCAGTATCCTCATATCACGAACACTGTCAACATGGTCCCTGTAGACCATGTTGCTCGTGTTTCAGTTGCATCCTCTCTTAACGCCTCTGTCCTTGAGGGTTTCAAAGTAATTCAGGTCACTGCGCACCCGCGTATCACGTTCGACAAGATGGTAGGCAGTTTGAACTCATTCGGATATCATGTCAAAGAAGTCGACTATCAGACATGGAAGTCTACTCTTGAGAAGTATGTGGTCGACAATGGAACGAATGCTCTTTTCCCTCTACTTCATTTCGTTCTTGGAAACCTTCCGGAAGATACCAAGGCACCAGAGATGGACGATAGAAATGCCCGTTCTGTGTTGAGTGCTGATTCGAGATTTACTGGTGAAAACTATGCCTCCGGTGTCGGTATGAATGCTGACATCTTGTCTCGCTATGTCTCCTTCTTGGTCGCCGTTGGCTTCATGGCTAAGCCTGACGTTAGCGGTAAGTTACCAAGCACGCATGCGAGTGAAAGTGTTATTAGCAATTTCGCAAAAGCTGGTGGACGAAACCGCTGATTATGAAACAATAACGATATCTCACATACGGGTTTAATTAGTACATAAAAAAATTACGAGAAGTAAATCTCCCCTTTAAGATCAAAGTGGTTTGCGATAAGGTTATATATATATATATATATATATATATAAAGAATTATAAATCCTATCTTCTTCTACTTAGCAGATGTTGTAGCAAATGGTACAGCAAGCCCAAATGCAGAAGAGTACTATTGCAGAGACCCAGCAACCAGTGGCTGTCAGGTGTAACGATCGCAATATACCAGTGACCGTGTGGAGTGAAGTTCCTGGGATCAATACTTTATCGGGTAGTTTGCGACCTTGAGTTAAAGGCAAGCTCATCACGTTTAAGGCAACGCCATTTGGGAACGGAACCGAAGATGTGATAGTGAAATCGTACATATTCTCGATCTCCCGAGACATCTGCATATGATTCTGGTTGAGCATGTTGACAAAGGTAGAGAAGAGACCAATCGAATTATTGTTAAAGTTGGACTCATATTGAGAATACGCAGAAATTGTTGGTTCAAACCATGTGGTGTTGCCCTTAGAGGAGTTGAGTATTTTGGTATTTTCCGAACTCTTGAGAATTGTACTATTCGATAAACCTAAGAGAGCTAATATCAGTGCCATATAAAGCAGTCGGTTAATACTGCTGTCAATAAAGTAACGTATAACGGAGCGATAAGCTGACCCACAGTTGCATGAAAAATTTTGAAAATGCATATATGTACGACTGTGTTCAACTCCATTTCTCTTCTCCTGGGCACGTTCAGCAATGACCGTAGCAACTTTATTTTCTGTGCCGTACTTCTGAACAATATAATCATAGTACCAATATAGAGCAACACTTAGAGCAGCGAGGCAAGAGAATATTACAATCCAACACGTACCGAGACTTTTTACAGTATTTCTCTCTCGGTTAAAATCACCATCAGTTCTTGTAGATACATTTACTGCAGGAATCCGCAAGTCAGCCAGTCGAGTTACATTTGCCAGCACTGCACTACCAAGGTTATTGATGGTCGCATACCCTGAATCTGTGATAGCATTCTTAGATCCGAAAGACTTTTGGCAATGAGCGGCATTCCATTTATCAGGATTGGTTAACAAAAGTGAGTGGTGAGAGGTGGTGATCATCTGTTTGGAAGCAGAGGAATAGGAAGACGTATCATTCAAGCTACTGCAAATTTCCATCTCAGCATCAACGTATGCCTGGGAAAGCGAAGTGAGAGTTGAGCTTGCCATCTTCATCAAATTATATGTTGTGGCATTCAGTCCATCAATGGTGGTTTCCTGAATGGCAGCAGCAACATACGGCATCGCGAAAACTCTAGTATCAGTTATCTCAGCATCGGCGAGCAAATATTTCTGACAAATGCTCGAGTAGATAGCAGAAACAACAGACAGAAATATGAATGCTATTGTCAGAGGGTTAAGAGCGCAATTTAAAAAGTCACGGCTCATATCAATAAAAGGCTCTCGGATGGTTTCGATCTGCAACGGCGATGTTCGAGCAATCATTGACTTGGTGCGTTGATCGATTCTTCCAAGCACAATCTTTATTTCATTTTTAGTGCTTCTAGCACTACTAGCAGGAGAGTACTCAGAGGGTACTTTGACATTGTAAAGACTGTTTACGGTATCGCTGGATGAGTCGTCAGAACTGGATGAATTCTTGAATCCAACAAAGGGGTTCATCTTAATTATTTTTTTTTAATTCAATGCCCAATAAAAAATAATCAAATGAGAGAATTATGGAACCTACATGAGGGGGGTGGTAGTGGTCTTTATATAATGAAGGGTATTAGTTTCCACCGGATTTGATATTCGTTGGGACTTCCTTCCACTCTATGCTTCTCTGCTTGGTAAATTAACGAATTGTAATATACCCTGCTTTGGTTGCCAGCAACCGAGAGGGAAATTAATACCCACCAAAGGGTAAGGAAGGTGACGACATTTCCACCAACACCCGCTGGGTTGGTGGAAATCAGAATATGGGTATCAAATGATAAAATGAAGAAGCCCAAATATATTATGACCTCAGCTCCATAGTGAGGGCACGCAGTTAACAAGCTTGGATAGGAGTCAAGCAGAGGAAATTTAGGTATGTTGTATTTTACTGTTTTTGCCAATGCATGGTGAAATACCAGCTGTAGAGTCCACCCCAGCAGAACGAGAACAATGCCAAAGTAATGCCTGTCATTTATATTACACGCTCCCTGGAAAAAATAAAAGAGAATTCCAACCAAATAATGGGAGATATGCATACGAGATTTGGGAGAGGATGTGAACAGCATGAATTGTTCAACTAGTCTTCGAATTCCCTGTAGCAGCAACAGTATAGCCCTTATGCTGGTATTTCCTGTTATGTATGACCTAAACAAAACGGAAATAATCAGAATTGCATAAAAGTGCCAAAAGAAGTGCTTAGGGACAGTAAGCTCGAACAACTGTTCTAAAAGGCCATTTTGGGTGTCCTTGGCTGGTTTACGGACCTTCCCGTAGTACAATAATCTTTTAAGTTGAGGTAATCTTTTTGCAATTAGTACAGAAGAGCTACTTGCACTTAAAAACAACGCAGCCAGTACATTGAGTACATCTTGCATGATATGTCAGCACAGCGCATCGAGACACATAGACTCTACACGAACCGCGTAGGCACACATAAGCCAATATAAACCGAGCAGATGAAAATAAGATATTACCAAAAAAAAAATATTTAACGTATTCATTATGAACTATTCTAATGTGCACTGACTAGTTTAGAAGTCAGAACCCTCGGGCTCAAAGGGGCCAGGACCGGTCTGGGTGAGGTGCTTGAAGGCAGAGACAACACGAGAGTTCACATTACGCTTAGCGTAGAACTCCTGAACGGCAGCAGCACGCTTGGCAATACCCTCAGGAGTGAACTCCAAAGCCTCGTAAATCTTGGCGTAAGGGCCAGAAGCACCGAAGTGGTCGAGGTTGAAGTGCTCGTGAGTGTACTTGCCCCAGCCGATAGAAGACATAACCTCAACACTGAGAGCAGGAACACCATCAGGGAAGACCTTGAGCTTGTACTCCTCAGGCTGGCGGTCGAAGGTGTAGAAGTCAGGAAGAGAGACGACACGAACCTTGTTACCCTTGGCGTTAAGAAGCTTGGCAGCATCAAGGGAGAGAGAGACCTCAGAACCAGAAGCGGCAATGATGAGAGTAGGATCAGTGACCTCCTCGTTCAAGATGTAACCACCCTTGGAGGCCTTCTCAATAGAGGAGCCCTCAAGCTGAGGCAAGTTCTGACGGGTAAGAGCCAACACGGAAGGAGTGTTGCGGGTCTCGATAGCAACCTTGTAAGCAGCGCTGGTCTCGTTACCGTCGGCAGGGCGCCAGACCATGAGGTTAGGAATGGCACGGAAGTGAGCCAAAGTCTCGATAGGCTGGTGAGTAGGTCCATCTTCACCGACACCAATAGAGTCGTGAGTGGCAACGATGATGATACCGTGGCCAGAGAGGGCAGAAAGACGGAGGGCACCGGCAGCATAAGAAACGAAGTTCAAGAAAGTACCACCAGCAGCAACGACACCACCATAAGCGTCAATACCGTTAAGGATAGCAACCATACCATGCTCACGGACACCGTAGTGGACATATCTACCGGTGAAGTCACCGAGCTTAGTGGCAGGAGGCTGGAAAGAAACAACACCAGGCCAGTTGGTCAAGTTAGAACCAGTCAAGTCAGCAGAACCAGAGATGAACTCAGGAAGAGCATCCTGGATCTTACCGATGGCAATCTGGGAAGTCTTACGAGTGGCAATAGCGTCATCGCTAGCAGTGTAAGTGGGCAAAGCCTTCTCCCAACCAGCAGGGAACTCGCCCTTGATACGGCGCTCGAGCTCCTTGGCCTCGTTGGGGTACTTAGCAGCGTAAGCCTTGAACTCCTCGTTCCAAGCAGCCTCGAGCTTAGCACCCTCAGCAGCCTTCTTGGCATGGAGCTCCTTGACCTCGTCAGGGATGACGAAGGAAGCCTCAGGGTCGAAACCGAACTCCTTCTTCAAGTGAGCAATGTCATCAGGCTTGAGGGGGGAACCGTGAACACCGTGGGTACCCTCGTTAAGCGAACCGTAACCAATGATGGTGGTAAGACGGATAACAGTGGGCTTGTCAGTGCTCTTCTTAGCATCGGCAAGAGCCTTAGCGATAGCGCTAAGGTCGGTGTTACCGTTGATAACGTGGATGACGTTCCAGCCGTAAGACTCGAAACGCTTGTTGACGTCCTCAGTGAAGGCAATGTTGGTGTTACCATCAATAGAGATGTGGTTATCATCGTAAACAGCGATGAGGTTGTTCAACTGCTGGTGGCCAGCAAAAGCGAGGGCCTCGTGAGAGATACCCTCCATCAAGCAACCATCACCGAGGAAGGCGTAAACGTGGTTGTCAATGATCTTGTGGTCAGGCTTGTTGAACAAAGAAGCCATGTGCTTCTCAGCAGCAGCAAGACCAACAGCGTTGGCAATACCCTGACCGAGAGGACCAGTAGTAACCTCAATACCGGGGAGGGTACGCTCAGGGTGACCAGGGGTTCTGGAGCCGAGCTGACGGAAGTTCTTAAGGTCCTCGAGTCTGAAGAACTCGTAGCCGTACATGTGAAGCAACGAGTACTGGAGAACACAAGCGTGACCGTTGGAAAGAACGAAACGGTCACGGTTGTACCAGTCGGGGTTCTTGGGGTTGAAGTTCATGAAATACTGCCACAAAACGTGAGCGACAGGGGCCATGCCCATGGGGGCACCAGGGTGACCGCTCTTGGCCTTAGCGGTAACGTCGGCGGCAAGAACACGAATAGTGTTGATAGCTCTAGTATCGACCTCAGAGAAGTTAGTGGCCATTTTAATAAACTTTCGAAGTACTATGGTAAGTGATGATGTGGCCCTGCCCTTTATATACCTAGAGCGTTCTGGCGGACTCAACCCTAGCAACGGGCGTTGAGTGTCGGCAACGCTCAACCAAAATTACCCTATCCCTGGAATATTCCCCGTTGCCATCGAGACCCAACTTAGGCTGAGCAATACTACTGGTAGGAAAGCCGTGCAATGACCACCTGACAGTTCGACCCTAGATTCCACTGAACTATCTAGAAGGAAACCAACTTTACGAGCGAGGAGTAAACAATTCGTACCTTATAAATATAAGTTTTAGTATGTTATCATTTTCTAATCTATACTATTATAATTCTCAATATCATCATTGCTTTTTTTTAAAAAATTTTGGTCCACTCGCTATATCCTCTTGTTTATTTCAACGCGAACTGAAACTTCCGACAGCCCTAGGTGCTAGCAAGGCGGTAATGTCTGCCCTCGCTCCACGTAATATCTATGCCCAGTCAACAAGTAGCGCTGGATCCGCTGAGCCGACGCCACTATAAAATTAGAGTATAATAGAACTATAGAATCAAAAATGGTAATTTTTCCTTGAACTGTTATGAGTTTCTTTCTGATATCTCTAGATGTAAGTGATTTCAACTGTTATTGTTCTACGTTCTAATTATAGCCTTTAAGAGCAGTCACCTTAGATATCAAATAAATAAGACTTAACAAATGGCATACATATAGATCTCATTCGTATATTGAACTATTAATTGAGAAAATTGGTGAACATAGTAATCGAAGCGTTCTTGTTTATTTCAGCAACTTGCCTCAAAAATATTGATTATCGGAATTTCTTAATATGAATTAATCCGTGGATGTGTGTGTCGCTGACACATGTATGAATCTGCGCGTACGCCCAACTGGCGTAAGTAGTATGACTATGGTAGTAAGATGAAGAAGATAAGTGGAGTATAACTATAATCGAAAAATTGACGTTAAGATAAATAATAATGGGTATGTAGGGTCTTAATATGCATGTTTAAACTTAATAGTTGGTATAAAGCCTTGCCTCCTCTGGTAAGTCAGCCACATATTCAGTAGAGGAGGCTTTACTGTAGCGACTATTCATATTCATAGGCTTTTGAGAGCTCTCATTGTCTTGATTTGTTGGCGTAGCATCATGTAAAGTGGGGTGGGCATTAGTCGCGTCAGAAGGATCAGCAAATGGAGAAGCAATCGAAGCATTATCATCTGCATTCCTAGGATTCGATGCTGGCGGGTTAAGTGTTCTCCTATTCGATACCATCGACGATCGTACCGATGGTACTTGAGGAAGCATCGCATTTGAGCCGTGCCTTTTCATCCTCTGCATTGAAGGTGCATTACGATTCATGCTATGATTGTACCGTCGAGAATTTTGAGAGGATCTTACGGAACTAGTCTCTCCGTCGTCACTCTCATTGATTATTCCGAGCATTTGCCTACCTGACTCAGGCCGCTGTGGCTTATTGGCATGTACGATGGTAGCATGACCTTGCACTGCCACGTCAAAGTGTCTAAGAGCTTGATTGTTGGCGCCAGCGAAGTATTCGCTTTCCACCGAATATTCACTATCATGGATTGAATCTCTAATTGTGGGCAACCCTGGTCTAATATCTCTGTTTAGTGACATGTTTCGAGACATGTTTCCAGTAGGTCCCGTGAACAAGATTGGTATTCTATTGCTTGATGGTGCTCTGGTCGACATACTCTCCAGCTTATTCTCGAAATCTTCTTCCTCATCCTGAAATTCCTCCTGATATGGATTCAACTCGGGCGAGTCAGGAGGTGATTCGTACTCGAGTACATCTCTCATGTCTTCCAAATGTCTGCTGCGTCGTCCTCGAAACTTATACCAGAAAATGATTCCAACTATAATACCAATTCCTACAAGGCCACCTACAACACCTCCAGCAATTGCACCAGCAGCTTTGCTAGAAACCCCTGTCGTTGACTGAGAGATGCATCGGGCCTCGGGGCACTTTTCGCATGTTTGCACAGAAAGTGAACATATTTCATTGTGAGAGCATCCAGAACATGAGGGTGGTTGTGACGGGCATTTTACACAGTCGCGTTTGAAGAGAAAGTCAGTCCCCATTAACGTTTCAGTGATCCAACCAACAAGTAGTAGGATATGGTTTTAAACAAATGAACAAGAACTCTTAGAGTGGATGGATGTTTAGAATTTAGAGCTTTTTTAGATACTGGAAAGAGAAAAAGTACGAGCTCTATTAACTTTCTTTTAGTGACAAGTAATTATTATTATTTGGGAAGCTTAATATTATTATTAACCCTAATTAATGTCGTGTCCACGCGGATCACCCCTGGTGCGGAGTTTCATTAAGAGTTTCACTGTCAGTGAATAAACGTATTAAATATCAGTCGTATGCCAGGTAAAATAAACCTAGATCATTATAATATATAAAATCGCTCTATTAACTAATTATGATATAAGGCTATACGTCACCGAGTTAACAGACCTGTATCACGCTCTTCAAAATTGCGACTGACGACATTTCACAGCGTACTTACGCACTTGGCGGTTCGGATCACCAACAGCATGCGCCAGACGATCTTTTATGATTTCTCTAAAGCCGTTTGTAGGTCCTGGCAAAGCCTCTCTTAGTGCACACAGACACTTGAAAGCTACAGCTCTCGTCGAGGCTTGTTTTGCAGAAGTGCCAATGTCGAGTAATACCGGAACCAACATGTCTAGCTGTGGTTCTATTGATGGTCCACATTCTGGTAATGCAGACGTTATAGTCTGCAGTGCAGTCTCCTGCAAAGCCTCGGATTTCGTACTGAGGCTAGAAAGTAATAACGGAGAAATCTTATCGAAGTTAGATTTCACCACCGGTTGAGGTGAGTATTTTAACAAACTACTAACAGCAACTAGAGACTCAGGTGAGTTCCCGTTCTCGGATAATACCGGTAAACTGTTGATGAAAATACGCTGGCGGTAAAGAGGGCGAACGGTACAACCATTCTCTTTTACCAAGGATCTATCTGGAATGAGTAATACGCCAAATACTTTAGCTGCGAGCATGTTGCTTGCAGCATCTGCAGTCAGAATCTTAGCATTTTCAAATCCTGTTAAATCATTTCTCAAAAGGAAACCTTTGGTGACCCAGGCGAAAATTTCCAGAGCGTTTGGATCGGATTTGTAAGAGTCTACCAAACTTTTGTTGAATTGAGAAAGGGGCACCGTAAATGCATTTTCATTCTTGTACCATTTATTCACAGAAGCTGCCAATAATCTGAGATATGCTGTGCGCTGGAGCAAATCAGAAGTCGGTTTTCGCAAATGGGGAAGCACAACATCGGCAATAAATCCTCTCTCGAAGGGGAAAGCCTCCATAGCTATGAGAGAGCTAAATATAAGATGAAAGTGAACTTTATCAAGGTAAGTTCCTATTGTACTAATGTATTTGCTTTGCTGATCAACAGGGACGCTTCGAGATGCGCGCTCAAGCAAAATGCACGAGTCTTCTAAAATACTGTCGTGTATTTTAGCAGACCCGTTATAAGATGAAAACACATTGAGCAAAGGAACTGTGACTACACGATTCAATCCAGCCATTTGCTCTGGGGTCTTCAAATGCTGGGATGACTCAACAAGTGTATGAAGGATTAGGAGACTGAGATGTTGATCATTCAGATCAATTCGAGAAATCAATCTTACAGCCAGTGTATGTATAAGCGTCTTCACACAACAAATCTTTGCCAAAGCATCCAAAGAAGAAGGGTCTGGGAACTCGGACAGCACCTGGGGTAGACAGTGCTCCTGAATAGCTTCAGGGTATACTTCTGCGATCTCTGCAAGAGCAGCATATTCCTTACTTCCTGTGAGAATTTGGATGATTAGAGAGACATAGTCCTGTCCGTTGTGACTTAAGGCCACTCTCTTCATACCTAGAGTGGCCTCCTTCTTGTCGCCATTAGCATGAGCAGTCATTAAGCTTTGGAAAACTTGTTCCAAATGAGGAATATTGTACGGACTGTTCAAAAACAGAATCAATGCATTAGGATTGTCGTAACATTTTTCAATGGCCTTGGGTGCCAAGAGATTCCAGACTTCTTCTGAGGTAGAAATACCAATGACCACGCAGCAGAGCTGATAAAGCTTATTGCTAGGTAGATTCTCGACATCAAATTCTTTCAATACCGCAGTCTGGAACTCAGGGACAGAGGCAAAACGAGATAAGATTTTAAGAACAGGCCCATAAGTTTCGCTCTCTGGAGACCCGTGAATGACCTCGAACTTGATACCATCCCACACACGTTCCCATATATCACCGAGATCAGCGGTATTAGCAACTTTCTCCACTGATTCATCTAAAGCAGCCAATGAGTCGAGTTTTACAACAACGCTCACCGCGGCAAGCTTAGAAATAAGGCTTGGGATTACCCATTCGGCCAACGCGGGGCTCGAAATCGTATCTTTCAGTCTCACTTTGATTTCTTCGGCGGTGATCTTATATGGCATGTCCTTGGGTGGATTGAATTTCACGGGGAAGTAACAGAATGTGATATCGAACAACTCCGCCCTGGTCTCTCTGGGCAAATTAAAGCCATAAGCACCAAGAATCAATCCGCTAATTTGCAAACTAATCATCAAGTTTCGCGGATCTTTTTCGCCAGATGCCAATGTGATGAAGGTTTTGACAAACTTCAGGCCTTGGTCATCAATCCCGAGGACCTTCTTCTGCTGATGCTGAATCAGATCAAGCATGAATTTGTAAATTTGGTATCTTGATTCAGCTTCAGTATGCAGCATGTCTAGTTCGTCGAATTTTTGCAAGATGTCACTGGTGATACCAGCTTGGTCATACTCCTCTTTTTCCAGCAAAGCATGTAATCCCTCAGCGGCAGCTTCCGTTGAATCATGATCTTGCAGTCTATCACCCAAAAATATACTAAGAACCTTAATTTCAGATGCATTTAGTTCTTTTTTGTGAATAATAAGGTCCGTGAGACACTTGGTAGCAGTTGAACGTACCAAAGAGTCGTCCTGCGTCAACGGGTCCTCCAAACACTTTATAATTCTTAAAAGCGGAAACTTACTCAAATTGGAGGCGATTTTGCTTTTTTCAGCAGGGTCACTCTCCACAATGTAGGAATTAATTTGCGCTTCTGGATCCATCGTGCAAATTGAAATATATTGTTAACGCTGAGTAACAGTAGTTGAGGGTACAATACAACACAGTACAGTACCACACCTTAAGCTCACCCATAGGGTTACATACGCCACCCGTGGAACTCAGACGTGTCAAAGAGCCAGCTTTAATCCACTAAATTAATGATAATTATACCTTCGGTTTCATTGGGAAATGTGCCGCAACTGGCGCTGGATCTTCTCATTCACACTTATGGGTTTGAGTTGGTGAAAGTCTTGAATGATGAGTCCTTATGTCCATTCATTGGCCCTATGGACTACAGCTCATCAAAGTCACCGGTTGAAGGCATCGCAACTGCGTGCCAACTTTTCAAGTTAAATGATACATATGTTGTTCAAGTGAGATCACCACCATTAGTTGGATATAAGGCTCAATTTGTTCGTCAGCTCAAATCCGAGTTGTCTGAGCTCATTCCTGATACACAAGTCGTTGCAGTAGGTTCTGCATTAGCAGGAGTAAATGACTCGGGAAGTCTCTCTAGTATTACTGAAGTTCGTAGCACTACTGCATCTTTACCTGATTCGGGCTACCTTCCAGAGCTTCTTAAGATCTTGGGAGGTGACATAAAAGCACTTGTATCATGGGTACATGAAGGTGATAACACGACTGATGCAATCAACATGGCTCGTGCATTAATTGATAACTTGGGATGGGAGCAGCCACAAAACCTTGTGCAACCTATTAGCTGGTCTAAGTTGTACGGTACAAGAGTCCCATTAGGTATCGAATACGGTTTATACACTTGATTGTGTATAATTTCACTTAAATTGTTCTAAAAGTAGTACTTTATTATTTAATGAACCAATATTTGCAAACAATGGTTTGATTCGAGTACCAATTTTTTTCAATTTCTTTAATAGATAAATACATATACATGGATGTGCACTGTATATACAGGAACACGCGTCTCTAGGGTAAAGGGTGTACGCACGTATAAATTAAACGCGCTCCCTCCCGGATACACATATAGATATCATGGGTCTGCCTCTACGACAGAAACATGCTCGATTGGATTCTGAGCTCCATGAGAATTCTCAAAAACCATTCGGTATCCCGATTCATGACCATCTGCGTTCACTTAAGGCCTCTGAATCATTGAAGCGTGACAACCCCGATGATGGTTTCTCCCAGAGTCCAGAGTCCAAGCCTTCAAAGAAGCGAAAGAAACGCGCCATTCCCCATCTTCTACTTTGTGAAAAGTATAGACCCTCTGATTTTTTTGATCTATTGGGAAATGATGACGCGAATCGCCAAGTACTGCGATGGATGAACTACTGGAAGAGCATCGTGTTTGGTACAGAACCTATTTTAAATGAATATACCGACCGCTTAGGACGTCCACAGCGAAAAGTTCTATTGTTAAACGGTCCTCCTGGTACAGGAAAAACCACAGCTGCTCATGTAATTGCAAACCAGGCTGGCTTTGATGTGCTTGAAATCAATGCTAGTGATGAGCGCGGAGCAAGTGTCGTTCAGGATCGGATCGTTTCCGCTATTCAGAGTCATCAGGTTCACAGAAAAAGACCGATATGTATTGTTGCCGATGAAGTAGAAGGTGCATCTGAGCACGGCTTTGTTCGAGCTTTGGTTAATATCATTAATGGCGACGCAATTGCAATGTCTAACCAAAATTATAATCAGCAAAAGAGCAAGAATAAGAAGAAGAAGAAGTATTCGCTTTTGCAGAGACCGATCATTGCCGTATGTAATAATGCTTGGGCTTCGAGTTTGCACAGCTTGCGTCCGCTCGCCGAGATTGTCAATTTTCACCGCCAACCAATTTCAAAGCTAGTGAAGCAGTTGGAGCAAATTTGTTTACTTGAAAAAATTAAGCTTGATCCGCGAGAATTAGTCAAGGTGGTGGAGATGAGCAATCTTGATTTAAGATCTTGCTTGAATGCGCTCCAGTTTGGTGCTTTAAATGACGGCGCATTGAATTTGAACGAGTTAGAGAGTGTTGAAATGACTAGTTGGAATTCTCTCCTCAGAAAGCAATTTGGAGATAGAACTCCAGTGCCCTTTAAGCAAATCGAATGTTGCTCGGATATTGATAAGCTTATTCAGGGCTGCTTCACTGCATATATTGATACTGGGTTTAACGAAGACCTGATCAAAAGGCCAGCCGAGCTCGGGGATTATCTAGCCCTAGCGGACAACAGACACGCGAATGACGAACTTAAGGCGCTTACAGTCCATGCCAGTGGTCAACTTTTCAGGCCTCCAGCTCTCGCTGCAGCACAAGGTAATATTCGAAGCAATCACAACTGGACATTTGGTCGGCCAGTGTCAACATTTGAGACGAGTCGACAAACTAAGGGTATAATTCAAAGTATTTTGAAACGTTCTTCAAATGTCGTTCGAACTAATATTACCGAGAAAGTCGCGATGTTAGAAATTTTGCCAATGGCCATTAACATTACTTCTCCCAAACTCAATACAGTCATTACTCCTGACGATAAATCTCGGCTCACTTTGATTGCAAAATTGCTAATTGAGCTTGGAATAAACTTGAAGACGGAGAAATTGGAAAATGGTACATTCGTTCATTTGCTTGATCCTCCCCTTCATCAAGCCTGTGTGATTAATGAAAAAGAAAGAGGCGAAGCTGCATACGGATCATATATAGCAAGAGCTAAGGTAAAAGATGCGCTGAAAGACTTGAAGGAAAGGGAGGCTCGTCAAACAGTTTACTCTCAAACTCCACTGCATGCGAAGCAACATCAAACGACGAAAGATACTGAAGCATTAAAACAGCCGGCAAAGCAGCCTGTTGACTTCAGTCAGTTCTTCCAGTCTACCCCTCAAACTACAGCAACCCAAGTTGAAAGAGCAACTGAAGCCAAGGCCACTCGTGTTTGGGTACAATATAGCGAAGGTTTCTCTAACGCTGTTCGAAAAAATGTAACTTGGGATGATCTATTCAGTGTATGAAAACAAATAATATATTTTATTTTATTAGTATATACTCCTTAAACATAAACCAATTAGTATTGGCAACCCAACTCACTGAGGCCTGGTTGTCTGAAGTTAACCAACATGTGAACGGTAATTAGATGCCGCAACTGAACTGCAACACATGATTGAACTGTAAAGTGATGTTCGACCACTTCGAATATATAAGTGCACGAAACTTTCCCATCAATTACAGTCATTTATTTGATATTTTTCAATTAGTTATATTTTTTACTTATATATTAAACCTTCCGTTTCTTCTAAAGTCTCTCCCGTCGCGACGTGAGCATCACTTCGAGGGTCAACCCCGGTGGAGTAACCCTACCGCGTTGAACCCGTTGGACCCCTCACAACAACAACGTCATCACTGCTATACGTGAAGTTTTAATAGTAGTAGTGCTTGAACCTTTGAGAATTAGCGAAGAGTGCCGCTGACGCAATTGAATATATTCTCTCGTGGGAAATATATATACTGTGTTGTGCCTCTTAACAATTCTCAATCACGATTTCTTCGCGAGCCTATTATTAACCTTCAACTGTCTTACTTGACAACCCCACCCACAATCAACTTCAAGTCGATTGCCACATTAAAGTAACTATTGGTAGCTTGAAGATGTCTAGTAACGATTTCGAGCAGATAGAAATCCCTGATCTCGCAGAATTGGAGCTATTGAGCGACACGAAGGCGGATCAGGCTAACCCGCCTGCTGCCTTAAATACGGATGTCTCTAACACTACTGATAGTGTGAACACTAAAAAGGATTCGGCAACTACTCCGATACCCAGGGATGCAGATGAACGAAAGCTCACTGCGGAGTATGCATTACATATCCTTTTTACACGATTTGTTCGGTACACGGAGAAGAAACTGGCTAGAATTGATTCAGCTGATGGCGCTCAAATAGAAGCTGTATTTGGAGAAGGTGTCGAACCTGAATTTGACATGATATTGGAAAGCTTGGGCCACGTCGCGCGTCGCTTGCCGAAGCCAATCATTGATAGCATCATGTTTTGGCTTCAAACGAAGCGGGATAAGCCTAACGGCAAAGGTGATGCCTGCCTTTACGTATCATGTAGAGCTCTGATGGAGGTAGTTACGCAGGCACCTCATGATGACTTGGGTGAGCCATTGTGGATGCTGCTGGAAGAGAAAATATTCGATCAACTTCTACTTGGGGACAAAACACAAGGAAGTGGAAAAGGGATAAGTGACGCAAACTGGCGATATCTTGCCCGATTACTAGGTGAAATGAGTTCATTCAGATTGGCGTCTGTTGATGATAAGTTCGTCGCTGAATTAGAGAAGAAGATATATTCCAAAACGGATGAGGCGCGTGCAATTCTTTTACTTAAAGCAATCAGATACCTAAAAATTAAGCTCTATCCCGAAGAGTCCTTGGAAGAGAGTTCGATATTCTTGGAATCATTGTCTAAATTCTATACGAACACCCCATTTACTAGCATCCTCCGAGCAAAATATGCTTCTGCTATTTGTCATATACTGGAACCTTTGGCGGAGGCTATTACTGTTGAAGTCAACCAGCCATTATGGAGCTCCACAATGCAGACATTATTTAGTGCTTCTCAAGAACAACCACAAGAAAAGCAAACTCTATCTGGAATTGCGAATAGAAGTGCCTCATCAGCAGGGCAGTCGGCCAGTAACGCATCGCCAATGCCCGCATTTTCACTATCTGTCATGAGCTTATGCTTGTCTCCTCAGCCCGTATTCAGTGAGAACTGGTTCAAATTACTGGAGACTAACGTAAATAAAAACAAAACCAAACCACTTAAGAATGTCTCATTATTTCCTGCAGCTGCTAGACTTACTTGGGTTTATATGTTCCGCTGCGGTGAGAGTCTTAACTTGACCACTAAGAAAATTGAGGCTTTACGCCGAATGTTTTTTGCACATCCTGCTCGCAAATACTGGCAAGCCGTTGAAGCGGACAGAGAAGCCTATAAAGCTGCCGTTTCTCTAATTCGTTCATGTTTCCAGGGTTATCAACAATACACTTTGGACGAAGTATTGTTCCGCTTATTAGTTGGTACAGATGCAAACAGTGCTCAAAGTACGGGTACAGCCTTTGATTCAGTGTTGCCTGAACGTGCATGTATAGCTGTTGATTCTTTTGTGGAGCTGATGCACGACCTAAAGTCTGGAAATAGGCCTCCATTCCCATCAAACAGCCCCACGCCCCAAGTAGCTGTATATGATGGACTTTCAGGCGCCAAGGAATCCTCCCTCGCCACTTCAGAGTTGCCTCATCGACCAGTTGTTCCCCCAGCGTTGATGGCTAGTATTGATCTCTTCGGAACCTGTATTGGTGAAATCAGTAACTGGCTCGAACAAGGTGGAATTATTACTGAAAGTGCATCTAGGCAAAACTCAGTTTCACATTTAATGGTATCATTCACTTCAGGTGGAAATAACGCAACATCAAATCAACCAACTGCTGCAGATCTAGAGCGCAATGCTTTGGGAATCAGGACAATGGAACAATATCTCCTTCTTCTTTTCCTTAAAAGTTGGCCTAGTTGGTGGAAGCCTGAGCAGCATCTAAGATTTTTAGATGTTCTTTCCCGTTGCGTGGGCCATCCTATCCCATCTATTCGTGATGCTGCTATTGACTCTTTCAGTATTATAGCGCATACTGCTGATCTAAAACAAGTATTGACCCCTTTCAGTAAGGCTATGATGTATGCAGATGCAAAGAGCACTGAAACGAACGATAATACTGAAGTGATCTCATCCCCTTCCACATCTGTCCGTAATGGTGGCGACACTAACAATAATCTTGGCCATGGACACAGCTTCAGCTTCGGGACCGGAAACGCACGCACCTTAAACTTGGGCCTTGGCCTACACAATAGTTCTTCGAGCCATGACTTTGACACTAATAGTGCTCACTTAGGTAATTCCAGTGCTAACGTCTTCAACAATGGCTTTAGTGAGCTTGGTCATGCAAACAGCGCGCCACACATAAGGGTGCTTTGCCATTTACAATTATATGTTGAACTTATTGAGGAATGGATTAGCAGATTACAAAACGGCGATGCCGCTGTTAAGGGCTCCTCTGTTGAGGCTCAAATTCTTAGTCTATGGGCCGCGGTCGAAGAAATAGAGGGAAATGGACTTTATTTCTTATGTTCCCAGGATCGGGATATCAGATCTCAAGGTCTTAGAATGCTCTGGCTAACTACAGCAATGGATCAGGCTATTCTTAACTATCATGAGGCTCAAGTTTCTCAAGGAAGAAAGGAAAACTGCCCTTCGCGTGTGATTAACCTCTTGCAAAACACCCCAATAGCTTCGGTAGCCTGCAGCGCAAATAAACGATTCGAATTAAACGAGCCTGAGCTGAAGAGACTAAACCGTTTCGGTTCCAGTCGTGCCTCATTGGCTAGACTTGCAGAATCCAGAGTTGGTGTCGATATAGGCATATGGAGAAAGCTTTTTCCTTCGGTGATTAACATGTGTTTCGAGAGTCATCCTGTTCCTATGGCATTGTGTCGCAACTTAGTTGTTGAGCGAATTGGTCAGATGTATGAAACCGTAAACGATATGGCATCACATATTGGTAATCATCAGTTTGATGTCGTCGCTACCGATATAATTGAACAATGGAAAAACTATTTGATCGTAGCTTGCGCTACCTTGACTTCGACAGAGGAACAGAAGATATATGTTCCTTCGGCGAGTGCACCAGGTAATGCATCATACAATGGACCTGGCCACAGCAAGAAGCCCAGTCAAAAACTGACACTCCATCACAAGAAAATTACTTCGATCAAATCTGTTTTCAGAATTGTCGCACCTATGCTTAAATCAGAGAACAACACGATTCGTGAGGCCATGGTGACCGGATTATCATGTACAAACGTTAACACGTTCAAGACTCTTTTAGAGTGCCTGCAACCTGTATTATCGAGCGATATTCAAAAGTTACAGCAGTGCCCTGCAGTGCAAGTGAGATCGGGCCCATCGATTACAGACCCTTTGCTGCGTAGTGTGACATGTATCACCCAAATCTTCACGTATACAACCAATCTTCTCGAGACTAAAGAAATACGTCAAGATATGTGGATACGTACGGAACTGGTGTCAGTATTACATCAACTTAGAGAACTTCTCGGTCCCATGCAATCTATGGACGTTTCTCAACTTCGTGTATCGTTCTGTGAATTGTTGGCTGATACCTATAACTCTCTAAAACCATCGTTGATGTTCTATGGCCGTAACCCTGCTCGTGAGTGGCTTCTCTTCTGGACAATTGTTGAGCATTGGTCTCCGTTTGGAACAAATGGCCCTGCTGTATTGGAGAGTCGTGCTGCCATGAAGCGCCGCGCACAAAATGATGTCGTTTTAACCCAACTTGCCGTGATGAATCTTAACATGGACAAAGCTACATCACGCGCTATAGCTGCGCTTTTTGTGGACTCTCAAAATTTTATTAATGACCTGGGTCCTGCCCTTCATTGGATTTATTCGTTACTGGCCACAAATGCGCACCCATTTGCTCAAGATATTGGCCGAATCGCTTTGCAAAATCTTCTTCTCAGTCATGCTTCACGTCAGGAGCTCCTCATGGATGTTATAGGAAGATGCTATCACAACACAAGTGAGCGCTCCCGTGGTGTAGCAAAGGTCTACTTTGTTGCCCTGGTTGACATATTGGCGAGCCATCCTAATCTCATTAAAGAGAAGGTCGAAAAGCCTCAACAGTTCTTTGCATTAGCTTTATTTAAGATAGGTGACCCTGACTGTGAAACGCGCTTCAGAGCGGTGAAGTTGATTGAAATTGTTGAAAATGGCCTTTATGGGTCTTCTGTTCTCTCAGGAGAGTATCAGTTCAGGCTCAGATCTACTTCTCCGAGCGTTTACAAACGCGAAATATTCGTTTTAAGTGGTAAACTTGCCAACGAGCGTAGTCATGAATCGTTCTATCTTTTCAGTCAAATGACTCGCGCTTTTCAAACTGTTAATGATAGTGATAGGAGAGATATTCTCAGCGTGCTACTTCCGTGGATTCAAAATATCGAGTTCAAACCTGATGATGAGTCAGGCCTTCAAATGGTGATCGTAAATCTCCTCGAAATCACTACGGTCTTTAGTGGACGTATGCAGCATGAAGTAGAAGCCCTGTGGATTGCATTATGCACAAGCCAAACTGGCATTAACTCAAATGCTCTCCGCATTCTGGATTTTCTACTTAATTTCTGTTTACAATACAGAAGTCCTGGAACTGTTGCTGTGTCACGTACCGTTCTAATTTATTTATTAGCATCACCTGCTAGTAGTGCGATTACGGAAAAACTGTTGAGTTACTTGGAACCAAAGTTCACAATCTCTCAAAATGGAAAGCCCTCTGCGGAGCTAGTGAGCCCTGAAAGTAAGAAAGAGTATCCTTACGTCGCTTCCCTCTCTGATATAGTCAATCTTGCCAACGAGAAGGCTGAGAAGAGTAAGAGTGTCTTGATTCCATTTTTCTCTTATGACCAACTGGCGGTTGTTTTCCTTGTTGACACCATCAGTGCCTCAACACCTATTATTGCGAAGCTCCCAGCTCTAATTCATGCCTGTGTTGTTCTAGGAGATTATTTTGTTGGGCTTGTTCAAGATAAAACAAGGGAGCTTTTGTTGAACCTCGCTGGAATGCTCAATCCAGCACCCGAAGCTATGGAGAAATTTTCCGAATCGGTCTCAAATCTAAGGTGGAACTACAGGGACGATAGTGGAACTATTCCTGATCAACTTGGAGAACTAGTCACCGTGATTCTTGGTCATTTGAGTGATTGCGACATTCTTGATCCAAGAGATTGGGCACAAACTGCCATTTTATGGGCAACAACGAGCCCTGTTAGACATATTGCTTGTAGAAGCTTACAGGTTTATCGCTGTTTACCATTGGAATTGGACGTTAAAATGTTAGGAGACCTATTAGCTAGGCTTTCAGGCACAGTGAGTGAGCTGGGAACAGATAAACAGGCCCTAGGTATTCAAGGGTTCTCAACTCAAATACTAATGACGTTGAATGCGATTATCGATAAGCTTGATTCAAGCGAAATTGTTTCATTCCCGTCACTATTTTGGGCATCTATCGCATCCCTCTCATCCGCGAATGAGCGTGAATACATTGAGGGATTATCTTCTGTCGATAAATTGTTGTGCAAATGGAGCAATGAGTTCTCCAAAAGAGCGGTGCTATCTTTCCCGTCAAAGTGGGAGTGTGACTTGACTGATTTTCCTGGTGCATTGAAATTAATTCTACGTGGGTTAAGATCGCAAAATTCGTGTGAGTTAAGTCACTCTGTTGCAAATAGGTTGATTTCTTTATGCGAACGTGCTACTGAAAATGATGTTTTGCTTTTTTTCGGTTCTAAAAGCCCGCTTCCTCAACTCTTCACAGCTACCGTTCCATGGATGCTGACTGCGATGGACCAACCTCATTTGGTATCCAGGCTTGTTGAACCTACTCAGACATTGCAACGAATGGTAGCACCCTATTCAAATGGATTATTTAGAATCCTAGAGAGTTTCGAAAAGCGTTTACTATGGTCTAAACCTGATTTTTTGCGCCAATATTTCCTCGCCTTTGTATCTGCTTTTCCTGATGAGACAGTAAATGCAATGATCCTTGTGATGAGTATGGTGAACAATGGTGCAAAGAATATTCGTCGGGGTGCTCTAGATATGCTCCACGTTCTAGTTCCTGAAGTTAAATTGCAAGATAAAGGAAACTCGAAATGGTGTAGTGCCGATCTAATCGCTCCATTGTTGCGTCTTCTTACAACTCCAGATGTGGAGGAAGCCTTGCAAGTGTTGGATCTTTATGGCTACGTTAGGCCAGATCGTAAGGATAAGGATGTCCTTCGCATGACATTAGGCTCTCGCCAACTATTCCAGGAATACGAAAATACCGAAACCTTATTTGGAATTCCAGATGAGGCCGGCTGGTCTGTACCAATGCCTGCTCAAGCGGAAATGATCACTAGATCTAACATGCATTCTGTTTTCTATATCTGTGCCTCCAAACAAGAAAATTCTGATGACTCGCCACCTCCTTTTGACCCAGCAGTAGATGAAGATAATTTGCAGCCATTTCAACTGGAAGAGTACAATAACTCCATCACTACAGGGCCGTACAATAATCCTAGTGAGCTATTAGGAAGTCATTCTGGAGGATTCGAATCTATGGATAAGATTGTGACAGATCTTGATGAGTATGATAGCTTCTTCACACGAGCGGCTGCACCTACCCAATCACCTGGTGATCATCATGGCTTCATCCCTGCGGCATCTAAATTCACGCATCCCAGAATTGCAAGACAAGAAATGATATCTGAGCACCTGAACTCTACTAGCGCGCCAAGCTCTGCTGGTAGTGACCAAGGACTTGCCACGAGAGCGCGATCAGTTTCTGAAACAGAGTCTATTCCACAGCTTTATGATAAAAAGGTATCACTTATTCTGAACCAATCGCTTGCGCGCACTCCATCTCAAGTGAGTTTTCGATCTCCGTTTGGCGATACATTTGGTCGTGCATCAACGACTCTTAATGGAGCTTCTAATGGACCGGCAAATAATCCTACATCAGCGGCTCCAACTATCTCTAACTCTGGAATAGGTACATCTCATTCTCGTACGTCTTCTTTTGCTTATACTCAGCCTAACCAAGCTTCTCATTTGCGCCAAGGCAGCGGCCAAGGACGGGCTACACCTGGTAACTTAAATTTCGATTCGCATTCATTCAACAATAACATTAGCACTGGAAGACGTCAAATGTCGTTTGATTCTTCTAATACAGTGAGTGACACTCCTGAGTTCGAATCTATACACCCTGACTATATGGCGGCATACCGTGCAACGAGTAAACCTTCAGCCCCACTCTATAATGATTATGGTCAGAACTTGTCAATTGGTAGTTCTATCGGAGGGCAGTCGAGCCACAGATATGATGGTAGGATCGGTTCGCCTACTCAGACTGCACCAAGAGAGGCTTGGTCTCCATCTACATATGGTCGGTCGAGTCATCCCGAAGAATATGATTTCTTCGCTAACTCTGTTGAGCCACGCAGATCCCATAACAGTACTCACGAGAACATACTCTCTGTTATTAAGTCTGCTTCACCCACTCCATCTCTCTCTAAGGAGCTGAACCAAAAGCACTCACCGAGCAGTCCGAAGTCATCGTCAGCAAAGTCGAGCTCAAAACCACACTCTGAATCATCTTTTAGACTCGAGAGCTTGTTGAGAGGACGGAGAAAGGCTAAACCCGGTAAAGAGAAAGATAGCCCCAAAAGTAAATCCCCTACTAAGTCACCTCCGAAATCACCGACAAGAGAAACATTCCAGTTCCCACCTCGATGAAAGTTTCGTATTTCCATGATAATAATTCACATATTTCAAATTTGCTTGAATAAAATAACTATTCATATTTATACATAAAAAACTATATGTTATACTTGTGTTAAAAAGATTTCGGAGTTCAATCAGAGAGCATAAAGAGATCATCATCATCACTCTCACCACCCTCACTCGAAAGCTCATCATCGTCCACCACGATGGACTTTTTATTATTCCGCGCTGCAGGCTTCGGCTTAGTTGAAGCCTTAGACTTAGTTGAAGGCTTAGCTGATGCTTCAGACAAAGAGGCGGTTGAGCTCGAGGATTCGGCCTGAGGAGGAGACTTTTGGGATGCATCAATCTCGGGTTTCACTACTTTGCTCTTGGCGTTGGGCTTTTTAGAGGTAGATTCACCGCTGGGGGTTGATGCACGTGAAGAAGCAGAGTCCTCCTTCTTCACGCGTGGAGCAGATCGAGTCTTGGCAACAACCTCCTCGATGGGAGGAGGCTCAATATACATTCCTTCCTCATATTTAAGCCTCTTACTTCCATCTTGGCTACTGGCGGCCCTTCTTTTAGCATTCTTCTTCCCAGCCCCCTTAGATGGAACAACCACGTCATCAAGGCGCTGTTTTTTGTCATTTTCGAGAAACTTATCATAATCCTCGAGAAATTTGTTAAGTTCGGTCTTCCACATATCCTTGATTCCAGTAGCAAGTAAAGTATTCAGTCTATCTTCAGCATCACCACGATCCTTGAGTAGCTTTTCATAACGTTCACGAGTAAGCGACATGATGTGCATAGTCAAAAGGTAATCGTATGAGGGAGGCTTCGCTTTGACCTTCACAGAATTGTCTCCATCGTCTATACCACCCTGGTCCACCTCGGGCTGGTCGTCCTCGGGATTATCCGTGGAATTAAGGACTTCAGCTTTAACTTCAGGTGAAAGTTCGTCAGGCCAATAAGGCTTTCCACCAGCTCCAACAAAGAGAGGGAACTTCAAATCACGGAGATCGGCTTCAACATCCTTCTTTTTCCGATTGCTAAGCGTGAGTTGATTATCAATGATGATAACCTTGATGAACCTGGCTCGTTGTGAAATAAGTTCAAGCTCATATTTAAGCTGCTCAATAGCATATTCACGACGCTTTCTGTAGAAATCTAAGCGAACATGATAAAACTCCTTTAAGATATCCTCAGGGGTATTGTACTTACGCAAACGGCCCTGGGGATCGAAAGCAACCATGTTAGACGTGCTAAGGTTCGTTATAAGCTTGAAGGTATTGTAAAGACCATTCTGCTTAGCCTTTTCCATCTGATCCTTGGGAAGCTTGATCACGAAACGCAGATGGTCCGACTTGTGGTCTTCAGTGCTCTCAAGAATGAACTCGCCATTTGCCAATCTTTCCTTTTCCTTATCAGATGCACCTTCGACCTGCCTGAAGTTACCAATGGTACACTTGCCCAAGAATTCCTTGTATTGCAAGTTCCACATTTTGACAGGAAGCTCAGTTACCGCCAATGTTTCGTCATCGACTTCTTCTATTTTACCACAAACACGCCATTGGTGCTCCGAATTAGGGATCTTCTCAATGAGACCATTCCATCCACGGAAATGTGGAGTCATAGGCTTTAGAGGTTTGTTGTCCATCATACGGAACAAGTTATCCACGATATCAGCAGGATTATAAGGTGGAATAGTGGTAGACCATCCTGTTCCAATACCTTCAGTACCATTCACCAACAATGTGGGAAGAATAGGAACAAAGTATTCCGGCTCGACTGTAGTTTCATCATCGAGCATGTAATTCAGAATAGGTGCATCATCCTTTGAGAAAACAGTATGTGAAATTGGTGTGACATTGGTTGAAATGTAACGAGCAGAGGCAGCGTCTTTACCACCTCTCGAACGCGAACCGAAAGCACCAATAGGTAACAACCAATAAATATTGTTAGCACCAACGAAATCCTGTGCAAGACCTACAATAGTTTGACAAAGGGCAGCCTCTCCGTGATGGTACGCGGCTCTCATGGTAACAATACCAGCCAAACTTTGGACCTTGACTTCTTTCCGTACTCGTTCGAGGGATACCCACATGATTTTACGCTGTCCAGGCTTCAGACCATCAACAACACTAGGGATAGATCTCAAATTATCTGCCATAGAGAAAATGATAAGCTCCTTATTGATGAAATCAGTAATAGGAATAGAATTAACGCTTTGATCAAGGTATGTTCCTGGTTGATACCCCTGCAGCCATGTCTTACGCTCATCAGCCTTTGTTTTAGAGAAAACTAATTCAATATTTTCCTTGTCATTACCTTGCAAAGGCTGAAATTGTTTGTCATGAGTGGGCACATCAGCAAAATACTCTTTCATCTCTTTAGGTTCCGAGGTACCAAGACCCTTATAGTACTTAAGGCGCCATTTGTTGATGTGAGGTGCCTCTGTATCACGCCAGTGGTCAAATTCTGGCATAGAGAAGAAAGGAATAGTCTCATTCTTGCGTCTACCAGACTCAATGGTGACCTTAACAATAGGTGTGATGAACTCTCGCAAGAATCCAGGGATATCTAACAAACCAGGGAAGCTCGATTCGAAGAAGTTGATAAGAAGACCCTTGATATGGGAACCATCGTGATCCTGATCTGTCATGAGCATTACATGACCATAGCGGAGCTCTTTGACGGAATCATACTCCTTTTTATGCTGCAATCCGATGATTTGCTTCAATGCCTTGATTTCAGCATTCTTCATGACTTGGTCATGAGATGCGTCTCGAACATTAAGAATTTTTCCCTTTAGAGGGAAAATGCCGTAATACTCGTAACCAACGACTGTCAAACCATTTTCAGCGGCACCAGCGGCTGAATCACCCTCGCAAAGAATCAAAGTACATTTATGTGATTCCTTAGTTCCAGCTTTCGCAGCGTCAACAAGTTTTGGGTAGCTTGTGAGGCGCTGCTTACGACCACCGTCTTGCTTCCTCATTTCTTTACTGGCATTACGCTCACTGATAGATGTCAAGCGATCATCTAAACCGGTAGCCTTGTAACAGTCTTTGACAAACTTATCAGTGAGTTGGCATTTAGAGCCAAACTGCGAAATCTTAGTGATAAGCTGTTCTTTAGTCTGAGAAGAGAAGCCAGGGTTGTTAATTTTACAATTAACAAAAACGAACATGTTATTTTTAACCTGCGCTTTCTGGAGCTTTCCGATCTTACTGCCTTTGCTAGCTGTCTCGACAACATACTTTGAAATCTGATCAGCGACATAATCAACATGAGTACCACCACTAGTGGTAGCAATTGAGTTTACGAAACTCATTTGTTGGAAGCCATTTCCGTCACTCAACGAAAAACCCACCTCCCAACGGTCATTTGGAGAGGCATACAGAATTTTGGGCTTCTCAACATAGCCCTCATCACTCATAGAGTTTACTAAAGTTTCGATATAGCCCTTGAAAGTTTTAATTGGAACATTCTCACCATTAAGAGTCACAGTGATACCCTTCACGGTTCCAGCTACATCCCACACACGGCGACGAAGAACACCTAGAAGGTCATCATCAAGCTCACTCATGCCGAACCTAGCGAGGTCAGGTTTGAAAGTAACTTTAGTGTAACTCTTGGAATTCGTTCTGGTGATCTCAGGAGGATCAACCTTCCCCATATTATCGTGCCAGACCTGCTTGTAAAGCTGCTTTCCATTAGACGTCTCAAGAGTGAATTCGGTGCTGAAGATGTTACACAGCTTAGCACCAAAACCGTTACGACCACCAGTAACCTTTTGCTCCTCATCATTGTAATTAGACGAAGTAAGAAGGTTACCGAAAATGAGCTCAGGAACATACATCTTCTCATGTTCATGCATTTCAATTGGAATACCACGTCCATCGTTGAAGACAGAGATAGTGTTGTTCTCCTTATCGAGCTCGACCTTGAGGTTCTTCATGTTGGAGTCATTGACTTTATTGTCTGCAGCATTCACGAGGATCTCATCGAATATTTTGTAAAGACCAGGTACGACCTTAACAGTTTTATGATGCATCTTGCCTTCAGCATCACAAACCCACAGCTGAGATTCATGGAACTCCACCGACCCAATATACGTGTCAGGTCGTTTGAGAACATGCTCTAGCTGAGAGAGACGCTGATACATCTCTGTCGCGGTCTTCGGAGGTTTTTGTGTAGACATTGTACGCGTTTTAATTAAGCTTAGACCAGATCTTAGATTGTTTTGGCCGACAAAACGTCGCGTACGATGTGTGGGAAAGTAAAGGTTGGGGTGGTGGTAAAATAAATAGTGGGAGGTAGTGGGTAAATACCGGTCTCCATCAGCGCGTTGGGAGTCATGATTAGTCACCAGCATACGTGCAGATGCCCTGACTCGAGGAGGATCTGCAATTAATGCAGAATTTAGACGCGCATAACCATTTGAGCATGTCGGTAAATTCTGCCGAATAAATAATAGCCGATTCCGTATTATCATTTATTATAGTAATATACTATTTTTGCCTTTCACAATGTAGTACGATTATCTTAATGATGAAAATCCTCTCACCCGCATCACTGTTACACAGAATAGCCGCGTGTTGATCCGGAATATTTACATGCTTAAGTAATCAAGAGACTCGCACGAGGAGAGTCGCCTTCTGTTGCTGCATATGTTCAACAATTAAAGTAATGTGTACGAAAAAGCATACTTCTTAACTAAATAACTATTATCAATACTATAGTACCATCACGCCATCACTCTCTTGAAAAATTCTTTCAGCTCAGTAGGATCGATGTTATGTTCGACTAAAAGTTCACGAAGGGTATCCACGTTGACACTCTCATGAAGCAGTGAACCATTAATAACGACTGATTCTGTGCCATCGGAATGAATATTGAAGAAGTTATCTGGGAAATCAAGCTGCTTAAGAATCTCACCTTGGATTTGACTTAGAACATTCTTAAGCGTTTCGTCCTCAGTAAGCGAGATTGCATACAATGATCCTTTAGATGTGCCTACCAGAATTCGAGGCCATAACTTTCTCTCAAAGGAATTCAAAGATTCACTAGTACTTTTCAGTACGTTTGAGCTATAATCGACAAGCATTGCCTGTCCATTGACAAAGAATGATGTAGCATTTGATGCGGAAATCCCATCATAATCAAAAAGACAAATCCTAGTGAGAGAATTATCCTTGCGATTCTTAACAAGTACACAATACTGTTTCAATGAGTCTGACTTGGAGCCAATACACCTGGCATCGAATACCATGTCGTGCGGGTCTGTTAAGATCTTAGCACATTCGGAAGGCCGGGTAGGATATGATGAAATTCTGAACATTTCAATAGGAGCATTATACACATAGCCTTGAAAATCAATAACAGTAACTGGGCTATGAACCGTAGAATAAAGCCAATGATCATCATAGACATTCGACTCTGTATCACGGGGCGAACCTACTGTAAATGAGTAAGTGCCATTTGACTCCTCAACCTTGCACGTTATACATTGTGCCGAATAGGAAAAAAGAGTAAACTCGTTGGCACTAAAGAATTTAACAATAATGGCTTCGAAAGGATCACCTTCGATTGATGTCTGTTTTTCAGCTAGCTGTGAGATTCCAGCTAATTTTTGTTTAGAAAATTGAAGCTTATAAAGCCTGAGAATCAAATTTACTTTGAAATCGTCCTCATCACTATCATTTCCCCAAAAGTCATCATCACCATCGCTTTCCTCATCATCATTACCATCATCACTCCTATACTTAATAACCTCCAAGATCGTATTGGGTGCGTCAACAAAATAGAATTCGCTCTCAGCATTAGGCACGTCCACATGCGGAAAGTGCAGGGTTTTAACTGCTGAAGTAATAGGAGCGCCGCAGTCTATCGACGTAGAGTATAGTCGGCGACCAACAGAATCAAACCAAAAACAACGATCATCTCTCATTTTTATCCAATTAAAGGATTCGATAGAAGGGAAAACGTAATCATGAATTTGTTGTACTGGGGTTTCGTTCCAAATTAGTCCATGCAGACCACCATTAGCCACAACAACAATCAGATCTTTGGAAGGAACTTCGATAAGGGAAAGGCAACTTGAGAATTTAGCATTTTTAGACAGCGAATTATCTTCACTAAAAACTGAAATTCTTCCGGCTATAGGATCAACCCCATAGAAACCTCCATAAATGGACGGAGTAAGTTCACGGAATGGCGTACTAGCAGTGAATATATCTCTTCCAGCTGCCAAGACCGTTCGCCCATCACTAAGAGCAACTACAACTTCACCATTTTGCTTGACTGTCACACTATAAGCAATGCTAGGAAGGTGGGTATTTTCAATAAGTTTTAGTCTTCTTTCAGAAGTTAAAGCTTCGTAAATACACACAGATTGGGATGTTAAAACAGCAACTTTGTTACCATGACAGGAAGTCCCAATGATTGCACTATCGAGACATAAAACGTCAAGTGCAATATTATCGATAAAAACAAAGACCTCGGAAACGCTAGCAATGGTAGCAGTGGTCAATGAGATAGAAGCAGTAACAGCATCTTTGAAAGGGAGGTTCAAGAATTTCGTATAGTTATCATAAACAATTTTGGAAGGTGTAACTTGAATACCTGGAGCTGCGGCTAGAGTTTGCTCATTCTTAATTACTGTTGAGAAGCGTTGGTTATCACTTACATTATTCAGTTTCAATGTGGTTGAATTAGGATTGAATTCAACAATAGATGTATTAGAATGAGTGGAGTAAAGAAGCTGTACAGGACTCTCATTTATCAACCAAACGCCTTTTATCGGCGAGTCCAAGTTGGGAACTTTTAAGCGAGAACTCCATAGTACATCGCTCTTGTCCGACGAAATTAGGTTTGAATGCCCAGAAAATGCACTATTATGGGACCAATAAGTATTTTTACCAGAATATTGGTCAGAATAATGAGCTAACCATTGCAGGTTGGTCCACTCATCAAATTGGATACCACCTACAATATGCTCTTGTAAGGATAAATTATCATCAAGTTTGTAGGTAGCAATCTGGGAGATACAAGACGTAGAGTTTGATCGTTTGAAATAAGGTCCGCTGATATGTTCAATAGAAATATCACGGTCCACATAGATATTAAGCAATCGCTGGAACTCTTGTTTCTTGAAATCATACTTGTAGACTTCACGGGATGAAGAAAGGAATATCGATTGGGATTCGTCAGAGACTAAAGTGGTGAAACTAGTAGTACCGGGAACTAAGTCATAGCTGAATGATTTTTTTTCGGTCGGTTTTTTACAATCAAACTCAACCAGAGCCACAAACTTTGGATAGAATACAATACAATGGCAGCCTTTCTTTGATCTAACTGGTCCAATGTGGAGAATTCGTTGCATGCTCGTTTCTGGTAAAACACCAAGAGTCTTTACCGTAGGCACAGACTTCTTATTATTAACAGCGTTTGGTGAGACCACCTCGACAAAGGTAGTATGTGAGATGAGCTTGGTTTCTTGAACTAGTGCAATGTAATTATCATTTAGCCAGAACGGTTTAGCAGGTGTGGGGAATTTATGATCTTTGAGTGGAACCTTTACCATTTTCTTCGGATCACTGGAGTCGATCAGGAAAGCACTTTGTGTATTGTCAGAAAAGTACACAGTCCCGTAGTTGTCACCCTTTAGCGTGTTAACTTCAAACTGAAAATCGAAACTAGTTTTGCCAGTATCACTTCTGGCTTCGAAAGTAAGCGTTTCCAAATCATATAGTTCAGAAGTTTCAAGATCGAATTTTTTGAAAGAAATTATACTTGAAACAGTATCATTGGTTTTTACTTGGCTGTAAACCACAAGTGTATCTAGTGTATTGTTCTGCTTATTTTCACTGTGCGAGTTTGCAGGAATTGATTTCACAGACATGATGAGACCAATAGATAGTAATCGAACTTTAATGGGTCTACTTACTCCTGAAGGAACTACTTGTCTAAACACCATATCATTGCCGTCAGGAATTGCAATATGGGAAACATTTGGTGAGAAGAATTTACCAATGCAGGACCCACTAAGTGGTTTAGAATCAACTAAAGGAAGAAAGAGGGCCATTATGGTATGATATTTTTTGCCACTGAATTTGAATGGTTTTGTTTATAAATTCTTTATTCCAGTTACGGAATAAGAACTAAGTAATATTATAGCAATATTGATTGATGTTTCTACTATATTTTTTATTCATCACTGAACCCCGTAGTTCTATATCTTAGTATGTCGTAACTTTGGAGGTATGCGTATGTGGTAGCGCTAGTATACTCACCTAGCCTCAACATTTTAGCCATATGCGCTAAGATGCATAAGCCAACGCGGGGAAACAGAAACTATCAGAGGTGTTACTGGTTGAAAAGAACGAATTAATATAAACCCACGTTCCACCTAATCTCTATACAAAAGCTTTGTTTAAATTTATTTACTATGGTTTTCATGTGCCCCTTCCCGAAGGGCTATATGGATTGACGGCAACAGCCGCCACTTTTGAAGTCACCACGCATGCGTGCATTTAGAGAAAGACAGCTGACAAATCTTATTCCTACAACCGTCTGTGAAATTATTTACAGGTTATTATTATGTACACAGATCTTATGGAAAATCACAATAAGTAAATCAATTATAATTGAAACGTTAGGATTAATTTGTTAGCTAAACGCATACGGTATTATTATACAATAAAACGTGTAATGTTCTTTGATTCATATAACTTTAATGAAATAGGGCTAGGGGTGTTTACAATTTGTATCTTTTTAATACCAATCTTTTTGACAAAACAGTAGCGTCGTTTCGTGTTTCAGGATTGTAATAGCCTTGATTAACTTTGGTTAATACATTACCATCATGATGGATTCTCATCCCTTGGTCTTGGGTCTCCGAAGTGCAGGCCTCCAGGGCGTAGATCCTTCTAATGTAGATGAGATGCATGATATATGGAACGCCTTTTCAAAAGCCAAAAATTGCATTGATGGGGGCTATAGATATGAATACCTTTCATGGAGAATTTATTCTCGCGAGCTTCTTAGACTCAAAAACTCCACTAGCCCAGTCATTGTGAGCCAAGATGAACTAAACCCAATGTCAGATATTTCATATCAGGAATCATCAGATTCTGACAGCAATACTGATTCCGATTACTTGGGTGATTCAATGATTGATTCACGCTCATCTTTTTCTGGTAGCCCTACTCATAGCTCAACGAAGCCCACGTGTTCAACTAACTCAGGGAATTGCAAAGGTGATACTAGTAAGCAGATAAGGCCAAAAAAAGAACAGCCCACTAGTTCGCATAGCACTAGCTGCTTAGATCTCAATCCAATACATCCAATGCGAAGGATTTCTTCAATTGAACTAGAGCACATGTTCAACGGCCCTCCTGTGCGTGATGGATACAGCGAAAAAGACAAATATGCTCTGAAAGAAACCACAGATCTATCTCGTAGAGTTCAAAACATGGGCAAAGAAAATGAGCGTGTGGGACTTACTGAGGAAAATGGTGTGGATGCGAAGACTGTGACCGTTTCTAGAAATCCTCCATCGGAATCCAAGCGAACTCACAACAAGATAGGATTTGATCCTGTTCATAATGATCGAGCAAACACTATTTATTTGCGTCGCAGTAGATTCAATAGATCGCGAGCTCGCTTTCAAAGTTTCTCTCGAGAATCTAAGCGTTTTTCTGATATCCAGCAGCCCGATACAGTAAAGAAATCTCATAAAGCCAGCATTCCTCATAGATTTTCAAGTGCTGATGGAAGAGAAGTAAATCCGAGAGATATCAGTCAAGCCGAATTCGATCAAATAGAAGTCAATAAAGGCGGTCTGCTCGATACTCATAGCGAAGTGAGTGCTAAAAATACCAGTCGACGAGGAAGTTTGGAAGAAACTATTAATGCTAGCAATATGCAAAAAGAAAACTTGCCTATAATAAGGGGGTTTGACACTTCACAGATTTCAGTTTCTGTAAATCGCCGCAGCGTGCCTGATATCCAAGATGAACTAGAGGCAGCCCATGCCGTGTATAAAGGGACTGAAAAGTCAGAGTTAGAGAATGATACTGAAGCGAAAATTCGAGAGTCCAGTATTCAGCACTCAAACAATTCCGACATTCCTAAATTACATGATGAGAAACAACCCCGTCATAATATGTTTTTCATTGGTGCGGCTGAGTCTGACAGTGAAGTGAGCCCCCTCAATTCTCCTACCTCTAATAATGTAAGTGCATCAACAGGTCCTAGAAATTTTTCACGGGTGGAAAAAACTGCTTCCGGGACAGAGGAGGATTGGGATGACATCAGCGTTGATGAAGGTGACGAAAGTGTTGATGAGGGTGATCAGAGTGAAAAAAATGAGGATCATTTGAAGTCTTTGTTCACAGAAAGAGATGTTCCTGCTAGCCCAGGGCTGAAGCGTTCACTACTTTCGTCAATGTTCCTCAGCAAAATGGAACAGAATAATCGCAAGCAAAACAATCATTCTGATCTTGATGATACTAATGCCGATAATAAAGTTATTGAAGAGCCATTAAAGACAGATCCCGCAAATGTGAACTGCTCCGTGGATAATTCCTCCAAGAAAGGTTCAAGCCTTTTGTATGACGGTAATTGTATTGATATGATTCCTAAGTTCCGAATGCGAGCTTCTCCCCAGACTGTAGCATCCATGTCGACCACGAAATGGCAGGGTGGTAGATCTACATGTGACGACCATGAAAAGCACAAGATAAATCATAGGTACCGCCAGCCGTTAACACGGGCATGTAGTCAGAGCTCTGGTCTAGGTGTATCCCAGTCCAAAAGCCCGCTTGGTAGCCAAACAAATATTACGGCCAGACCAGAGATATTCAGAGCCTCTTCTACCACTAGAGTTGATGCACTCTCAAATCATGACAGTACGTCAAAGATGGATTGGTCAAATCTCCACGAAGACATATATGATCCTATGAACTACCATTCACGGGGTTGGTAATACGCTTTTTGAAAGAAGACTGTAGGTGCTCAACTTATATTTCATTAATTTTTATTATTTTTTTATTATTCTATAATTTATTTCTATATTTATTTCTATATTTATACACGAATATTGAGAAAACACTACATTAATTACTAGTTGCTATAGATCGATTTCACCCTTAACCCTACAAGGCTTGCCCCATATTTGAAGCACGTACGGCTTGGTAGTTACAACTGTAATTAGTAAGCAATTCAAATTGAACCAAAAGAAAACTTGGGGATCATTTATAACCTTTAGGCTGCAGTAGCATAAAGATGCAGTTTCAGCAAACATCGGACCATCTTCAACGAAATATGGGGCCACCTGAATCGCCCTGGAGAAATAATCAAATTCCTTTCGAAGGATATAGGGGCCAACCTACTCAAACGCTAAACCATTCAAGTGGACCCGGTCTGAATAGTCAGCCTGGTGGTATCAAATTGCCAAACTTACCAAGATTGGGGTCTCAGAGTCAAATGAATGACGGCGGTAAGCCCAGACAATCAGCCCCCCAAAGTACACAGCCTACATTTGCTCAAATTGCCCAACAGGCACAGCAGGCTCCATCGCCTACTGGCAAAGTGCTAAGAGGTGGTAACAAGATCAACAGTACTAACTCTACAAATAATAACCAAGCGCTAAGTGGTACTAACGGTGCTGCCCACAATGGTGACAGTAACAACTACAACAATAACTCAGGAGCACAGATTCTCGGATCTGTAAACTCCCACATGATGCCTCGCGTCAACACCAGCCATGGAATGTCAAGCTTAAACACTGTTCTTCCAGGAATGAATAACTCCGGTGGTACCAAGCATCCTAGCAGCAGAACATATCCATCTGCGAGTGGTGCTCCTGGGCTTGCGTCTGCAAACGGAGCCGCTCCTGGTAGTTCTCGTGCTACTCCAATGCTGCAGGACTTAAGCATCGATGAGAGAACGAGCAGTGGGTCGTCAACATCGAAGCCAATTGAGACGGAGAGATACGGCCTTAAAACTCTTCTTGGAGTCATGGATAGCAGAAGTCAAGAAAAACAAAGTGCCATTCTTGGTGATGATTTAAGTCAGAGTGGCTTACGGATGGGCGGAAGTGCGAAATTATCGCAGACATTCTCCTCGCCATGGAGAGAAACTTCTAAGTATCCGGTTATCCCTGATTACAGACTTCCCGCTAGCTACAGTATTGAAACTGTGGTTCCACAACAGCAAAAATTGCAGAATTTTGATGAAGGTGCTCTTTTCTATATTTTCTATACTATGCCCCGTGACGCAATGCAGGAAGCTGCTGCGGTTGAACTCACAAACAGGAGTTGGAGATATCATAAGGAACTCAAGATGTGGCTCACAAAAGATCCAATGAGCGAGCCAATCCAAACTAATAATCAAGAAGAGTCTGGTATTTATATCTTTTTCGATCCTACTACTTGGAAGAAAGTCAAGCGAGAATATATTCTCTTTTATCCCGATATAGCGTAGTTCAACAATGTAAATATATAAATATATAAATATATAATTTTTAGAATATTCGTCAGCTATTTGAAATTTAAATGTCAACAATCAACAATTAACAATCAACAACATATAAATATTGACCCGAACTTTCTAGATAGGAAATGTGCAACATGTCGATTTCGTCGTTTTGATTTCAAAATATGCGAATATAGAAGATAATTGAGGTTAAAATGAACTCCACTATATTGTTTTAGGGGAAAAAATGAACAAGTGAAACAGTTATATATCCGTTGGAACTAGTCTACATTTATCGATAATTCAAGCACACGCCGAAGTGGTGCTTGAAATTCAATATGTGAGCAAGCAATGGCTTTCAATAGTAAATCCTGCATCTCCTTACTCACTAATTTAGTCTTTTCTGCGTATGAAACAAAGTTTCCTAATACACAGTTGATCTCTTCCTTAAGAACCTCTCTTATAGGCTCCTGACCCAAGATTTTGGAGTCACCAATATATTGAAATAATACAGCCTGGGCTCTCTTGAGGAAGTAATCTTTAGCAATTAAGGAATACGAGTGATCACCGCAGCAACCTAATTCACACAGAATTTTAACACAAAACGAAGAAATCTTATTGTTGTGAATTGGTTTCGGTATCTCTGTTGATCCGTACAACAGGGCTTCTGTGAGAGTGCCATCTTCGACTTGGTAATAGTATTTGTTGTGGATGGATCTCTCATAAAATATCGAATATTCGAGAAAACTATTCAAGATTCGCTTCCAACTTTCACTTTGAATCGGCTTTGATTGAATCGTGTCTACAAAGGCTTGCAGATATTCCATTGCATCCATCACCGTTTCTAAGTTACGAGATGAATTGAGATCAATGTCACTGACTTTCAGTACATTCTCAACACTTTCAACAAGCTCAGTGCCATACTTGACGTTCGATGTCTCTGATAATGAAAGAATCTTTAAGATAATAAGTGTGGGTTCCTTGATAATTTGACTTTCCTTAATTACAGTATTCATCGTTCCTAACACAGGGAAATAAATCACTGATACGAGAGCGTTCAACTCACCGCGGTCCGAGACTGAGCTTTCACGTGTTGGGATGAGCTCAACCAGCTTAGATTGTGCCCATACAGATATGCCAGAATAGTTTGGCTGCTTCTTGGAATCACTTCTGTCCTCATAAGGCGCACGCGCTAAAGTGTTCAAGAGGAGTAGATATTGGGGTAGCGCCTCGCTGTTACTCTTCAAGTCTATAGTTTCCAAAGTCTGTACGCAGATATGCTGTAAAGCAGACATTCGATACCCCGTCTCGCTGTTAGGAATTGCGATTGTATAATATGGAAACAATGAACAATCACGAATCAAACTAAGGTCGCCTAAGACGTCAGACTGAGCACTAATCAATGGATACAAACCAATGAGCTCTTTTAGTGAATCGGCTGTTGGTTTAGGAAACGTTTGGGAATACGAAGGGGTTGGATTCTGGATCTTCCAAAAGTCGTATAAAGACTCTGTCGATATCATATCACTATTAGGACTTTCAAAAATAACTTTGAGGTTTTTGTACACAGCGATGGCGATAATAGGTGATATTTTAACAGAAGAATCTAGAAATTGCATCCATTGAATCCAAAAGTTCTTAAAGGAAGTGAGTTCGTAAGACTGTGGTAAAAATAGCAAAATTATCCGACTCACTCCATCTACAACTAATGTGTAAACTTCAAGCTCAGATCTGTCTTCGGTGTGATTAGATTCCTGCGCAGAAAACAGTAGTTTAGGAAACGCCATACGGTATGCAATATCCCACGTATCCTTAGATAACTTAGTACCATGCGTATTGAAAATGCGAAGGAATATTTGGATTGCACTTGTCTTGACTTGATGCTGATTAACAATACCTGCAATGTCTGCAAGCTTAATTACAGCTAATAACCACAAAACTACTCGATCTGGGTTTTGTTGGTACTTTGCAAGATTAATCAAATCGTCCTCACTGTTGATTTCATGCGCTTTAAGGGAATCACCATTAATGAATTTCCCCTCTGGAACAAGATGATCACATATCGTCCAATAAAGTGATACCGACGTAAAAGCTGTGTTTAGGTCTATAGTCTGTTTAGCGAATTCATCAAGGCAAAGAATCAAACTAAACACGCATGCAAATGGTAAGTTATCAGAGAAATCAGAACATATGAGCTCAAGTGTGATAAATGCGCATTTGTTCAATTCTAAACTCATGCAATTTGGGATTGATGAGATAGCATCTAATACATCACTCCACCCAGAGCTGATATACTGTCCAAACTTTTCCAGTATGCTATTAAGATGCTGAAGTGACAATAGCTTGCGATCATCTGAAAGTTTAATAACATTACACAAAGATGATACAATCATCTTCAAACACTTGTCCAAGTGTTCTCGGTCAGTTTCAGTACTCGCTACATGTGCAACGATGGATGTAGCGACAGTATGAAAAATATCCAAACAGTCAGAGGAAGTGTCTTTCAAAATTCCTTCAGTCATAATTTCGGAGAATGTATACCAGCTAGAATTCTCAGGGTTAGCTAGTCGAGCAATATTCATTAAGCTGACTGTGCGAAGAATCTTGAATTTGACAGGATCGTGTACTTGTCCGATTGTACACATGAATTGTGTCAAAGCCTGGTCATTCAAACGAGTTGTTGACTGCATGAGCTTGAACATAGCCGAATTAATTGTGCTGAACTCAGAGGAAGCATTTCCGAAAATGCACTCTGGGCTAGATGGAACCGTGTGTTCAATCTGGCCATTCAGGACGATTATAGTCTGAGTTATTATACTCCATGATCCATTCAACTGGTTACCAAGAGCATATCCGAGGTTGAATAACGCTCTAACGCACAAAGAACAACGTGCACTTATCCATTCTTTGGCTCTTGTTTCATCCTCTTTATCACTACCTGACGAAATGAAAGTCAAAACACAATGCTGAGAAAGAAGGCTCATATATTTATCCCGTGCAGGCTTGATAAGAACGATTCCAGATGCATGTGCAAGACGCTGCACCGAACGAACAACTAATCTGAATAAATCCAAATCCATTGATGCCGAAAGGGCAACAGAATAACAATTGAAAAGCGAGTCTGATGTATCTTGCAGTAGCTGCTCAGCTTTGCTATCATTTGATACCAGTTTATGTATATCCTCTGCGTACGAATTGACGCATTTCAAAATTTGATAATAGGGATAAGCGGGATTAAGCTTGGGGGGCTCAACTCGATCAAGCATCTCAATTATAGGAATATTCAAAGCACAGGATTTACTGAGTAGAAATTTATCATCACCATCAGCCTGAACAGAAGTGTCACTCTCATCTCCAAAACTAGCTTTGATGTATCTACTCAGTTGATCTCCTTTAATTTCAGACGCAGGAGTAAGTTCATTATTATCAGTCAACGCACGAGAAAAGTCAGATAAGATGGTTGTAATAATGTTTGTTCGCTTTGATTCTTTGTCAAACATAGTGTATATTTCAACTAGCAGTCCCACTTCCAAGAAGAGGCCTTGTAATACCTCTAAGCATAAACTTTTCTTCCACAAAATAGAACTCATCGCACTATGAGTGATAGTAGAAAGAATAACTTCTGATTCAGTCGTGAGAATATCAATATGCTGTCTCAACAGAAGATAGAATAGCCTAGTGGCCCTGAGAACTATGGGAAACTCTGTGGCTTCTGCAAACAATCTCAGCAGGAGAGGTACTACTTTCAATCGCAGAATCGATGCTAGTTCATCGTACTTATGAATGAGACCTACCTGATTGGAAAGTGTAAGCTCTAATAACTCCAGAGTAAAGGTAAGAGATAGTCCCGACAACTTCGTAAACGTTGGTGGTAATCCCTCGGCAATATTACAAAGGTCAACAAGAACCATTGCAGAATCATAAAGATGTGGTTTTACCGCGAACTCAGCACCCCCTGACTGGTCCAGAACTATTGTTTGTTTGGGTGCATTTTCATCCTCAGGCAATTCAGTTCTATCGAAGATACCATTGATTAGCTGCTGAAGAGTCGCATATGCAGTGTTATGGACCATTCCAACTTTGTTGCTACCAAGGAGTTCGGTACAGACTGCTAGTAAGTCCACAAGTAGGTTTCCGGATAGATCGCTCGAAAATTCGAAGAGAATCACGGGTAGGACTTGCAGAATCTTTAACTGAATACCAAGACCTAGCTGTGTAGCTTCCATGAGTGCATTGAGTAGTTCCTTAATTCTGGAAGGGGCAATTCCGTTATAGGTAGCCAATGTTTGAATGCACTGCAAAGCAGAAGCACAAGACTTCGCGCTGGACTCAGAACACGCAAGGATAAAAGGTGTCACAAAATCGTCATAATTGCGCAGTTGGTGGATTGCAGTTTTTTCATCCAAGCCAGTATGGTTAATTTGCTCAAGGATATGCAAAGAAGCCTCACTCGCCTGAGCGAGACCAGCGCTGTGACGCTTCGATTGTCCACCAAGCTTCCGTAGTTCTGACTCAAGAGAAACTATGGACGCCATAGTAGATTATTCTTTACTTATTTCAAAAAGAAAAGAAAAAATCACCACTGCTCGTTTCTCTGCTAAGTCAACTTTACGTATACACGTGTGTGTAGGTTCGTCACTGATCAATGCCCTGCCCTACACGAGCCGCTTTCAGTGGCCTGAGATCCCAAAGCAGCCGTTACGCACTAACAATTAGCTCCACGCACCGAAGAGTAGCCAATAACAATAACATGTAGCAAATCTGAACACAGTTAAGGGTGGCACAGCTAATGGCTGGGACAGTTCATATACTGGGCAAGGACAATTGTTGTGAATTTCTCTCATACATAATTTCTGCTATTGGTTGAGTAGTTCGTATGCTGCCTAACACCGTTAGTAGAAACGTGTTTAGGCGCCCCGTGTTTGCACAGGGCGTCGTACCCAAGGTGGGTCTTCGCTACAAGAGCGAACCCAGCCGTCATATCGACGATTTCCCCTATAAACACTTGGACCAGCGGGATGTGAGCCATATGAGTGCTGAGATGGAGAGCACCGGTCGCTTGCCGTTGCGATCATTCTTCGCGCAGCACCGCCCTCTCATGCCGTTTGCTAAGCCCGTGCAGCCTCAAACAAACGCAGATGAGGATACGACTAGGTGGGTGCATGTACCCGTCAACCCTGGGCGTCCTATTTTCATGAGCGAGGATGTCGGTAGTGGCTGGAACGTTATCCCTGAAAATGTTGCTCACCAGTTAGGTCCTTTCGATCGCGAAATGATGATGAGCCAGAAACGCGCTCAGTCTAAGGCTGCCAGTGGTATTCCGTCTCCTTCATTTTCTCCTCAATCTATATATAGTGGATCTCCCCGCGTTCGCTCTGAGTCTTTCCCTATGAACCCCACTCATGTCCAGAGCATGTTAAATAAGCAGTTCCCCATTCTGATGCAGCACCTTCAGAAGATGGCTAACAACGACGGTGAGGTGCACTTCATTCCTCTCAACTTGGAAAAGTCAGAGCAAGAACAGAGCTATTACGATGAGGGTGTCGATGCTACCAGTGTTCAGCGCAAGCGTAAGCTCAAAATGAATAGACATAAGTACCGCAAGCGTCTGAAAGAGCAGCGTACTAAGCGAAGAAGACTTGGCAAATAAGCGTATGTATATAGTAAAATTATCCGCGATATTAATAAATAGAAGAACCATAGTTGAAAATGGTGGTGAATATCATTCTACAAGGAAATTGATATACTCTATAAGTGTTGAATAAGCATAAACCATAAATAATAATAAATACTGAGTCTACTTCATAGTCAACTTTATGTCTTAATTTTTTAATTATTTATAGACGGAACCATGCTACGACAGAGGGGAGGGGCTGCTGTTTATTCGCAGTATCGCGTGTAGGATGCTTCATGTCATTATTAACCCTAGTTACATTTTATTAGAGTGTTAAGGAGGAGGAGAGGTTACACCTAAAATCTACCATATCCAGCTTAATTCGCCTACTGCCCTTCGCCTTGTTGCCTTCAGCAAGTGGATACCAACTTTTCTGTCCTTCTTCTGGTTATTCAGTTAATTCGTCGGTTTTGCTGTAAGCCAGCGAAGTGAATAATCGAAGGTGAGACCTGGAACTCGGGGCATTTTTCCCTCGTTCTAAGACCTTTTTTCTTATATCTGACAAATTGAAAAGTAAATTTGTTAGAATACTCAGGTCAAATTCCCGGCACATTTTTTATAACTAATTACAATGGGTGAAGGTAACCTTCATATGCCGGCAGCATTTAAGGCTCTTCAAAGATCTAAGCAAGACGAGGTGGGGCCTGTTGTATACGTTGATAATGAAAGAAATCAAGAAATACGCCCCTCGGCATCACCAAAGTTGCCTAATTTTCCTCCGGATGTGAGTCTTAACGAAGATACCAACGAATTTGATTTTACTAATACTAATACCGAACGGCAAAGCCTTGTCACACTCTTGAGTCAGAACAGCCAACCTGGATCTAGAAATGTATCATCAGGATCTCAGGAAAATCGTGGTATTCTCACCAGAAATTTGCGTGGGTCTGAGAGTACGGCATCATTTACACCATCTGCACCCCCACTTGAGTCTCGCAATTCTAATATCAGCAGCGTTCCGAGTGTGAGCACAACCAATACAAATTTCGCTCGTCAAAATAGCAATTGTGCCGTGCCAACTAATTCTAATAATTGCAATAATAATCGGCTCAAGTTTGCGTCTATGAGTTTACCAGATGTTGCTGCCCCATCGGGAGAAACTCCTCAGTCCCGGTTATCAGCTTTTGCATCGACTGCTTCTTTTCGAGCTGGGGTCGACCTGTATGGCTTTAAGAAGCCTACCTATGGGATATCACCAGACGAATTTGATAGCATCTCCTTAAAATACTCCAAATATATAGAACGACGTGGGGAGAAGTGGAAAAATTTACTGAAAGCACACGGGCTTAGTGTTGGCACTGATGATGAACCGCCAGTAAGATTTCCTCCTGAGAGTCAGAAGCTTCGTCGTTATGTCCGCAAAGGGATACCCCCAAAATGGCGAGGTAATGCGTGGTTTTGGTACGCTAGAGGTTATGAAAAATTAAATGCCCATCCTCAGCTTTATGAAAAATTGATCAGTGAAACTGAGGGGCTGAAGAATAATGATTCGGAACATATTGAGCGGGACTTGCATCGTACGTTTCCAGATAACATTTATTTCCGCAATGATCCCACCACTAATGAAGAGAGTCCACATTTGAAAGCTTTACGGCGTGTACTGACTTGTTTTTCCGTATATCAGCCTAAGGTGGGTTATTGCCAGAGTTTAAATTTTATTGCTGGTAATCTACTCTTATTCATGGATGAGGAGCGTGCTTTTTGGATGCTAGTCATCATCACTCAAACTTATCTCTCTGGGTTGCATGAAGTTAATCTTGAGCAAGTTAATATCTCTCAAGGTGTTTTAATGATCAGTGTGAGAGATAGACTTCCGAAGATCTGGAATGCTTTGAATCTCGAACATAGCCTTGAAGAGAACTTCATATCTAATCTTCCGCCAATCAGTCTATGTACGGCACCATGGTTTATGAGTATGATGGTGAACGTCCTTCCCACTGAAACTATGCTACGTGTATGGGATTGTATTTTTTTGGAGGGTCCTAAAACTATTTATCGTATTGCACTCTCGATATTTAAGCTATCCGAGCCTCAACTTACTAAGGCCACTGATGAGCTTGAGGTTTTCCAAATAATTCAGGGTGCACCAAAAACTATATATGATCCTGACGTCCTAATGTCGGCGTGTTTTAAACGTACGAATGGATTCGGCCATATTTCAAATGAAGACGTTGCGATGTTGCGCTCATTTGTTCAACAGCGACGCAAACAGGCGCTTGAGGGTATAGACTCTGGAACCTCTGATCGTCATGCATATGCAAAGCTTCATCGCGGTCGACGCGTGAAGGCCAAGTTAAGCCTTTACCGTTAGACCTATTTCCATATGAAGCTGTGAATCATGAGTGAAGTGCTTATAAGACTCAATAATGATAAGCATACATTCATTCTTTTCTAGCTATAATTTGGCGTTTATATACTTAATTCTCCCTTAGTGATTTACCACCAGATAGTAGATTTCTGACAGATGTTTTATCTTGGTCGTTTTGTATATATGTGTACACATAGCACTTATCTATGTTTATTTTAATATACAGGATTTAACCCAGCGTGTAGAAACGCGACTTTTGAATCACCTGACACACCACAACATCAAAGCTAGACGCATAAATAGGTAATTGATCATACGGTTGACCTGTTTTATGTCTTCAAAAAGGCGTAAGAATAGTCTGGGAAATCAATCACAAATCAATATCCCCCATAACTGTCAATACGATGTGTCGCAATCAATATCTTCTGATTATCAATGGATGCCACCATGGATGCCTCGTCGAGCATCTCACCCGCAGATAGGGCCGATTGATCTACAGGTTTTAAAAGGTGAGCTTCTCAATTACTCTAAATACTCTATGAGTACTGTTCCTCTACTGATTTTTGCTGAGCATAATAAAGGGATGTATTGGTCGCCGTTTTTTGAAGTTTTGATGGTCGAAGCCATGTGGAAGCTACCAGTTCTGCAAGGGATCTTTAATATTCGAGGAGTATCATTTTCTACTCATGAACTTGTTGCAGGTTATATCAATCGCCAAGTAGAATATCCGTTGAGCTCTACTATCGTGAAGGAGCGATTTGACAAGACACTCGAATTACTTTCTTCCGACAAAGAATTTCTTGATGTTTGCCTCAGAAACATGAGCTATTATACCTCGCAGTATGAAATGGGTGATCTCGAAAGTATTGAAGCCTTCATTGATGATTGGATGGGAAAAGTGAAAGAGAATGGATGGCTAGAAAATGAACCCGCATTTGTGACACAGGCTTATTTACACATCAATTTTCTTCAGTCCAAAGGAGTTGGAGAGAATCTTCGGAATTCATCGATTATGGTTCAGTTTTGTTTTATTGCGGACCCGGAGCAGAAGCAAACGGAGGTGGTGAACCAATCTCTCCAAGAGATACCGGCAGTAAGTGACGCTATTAATATTAATTCTCAACCTTGTCATCAGAAAGATCAGAATGATTCTAAGATTGCAAATCTTTCCTCACTGTCCAGTGACAGGAGAAAAGAGTTGGAAAGTATCGAAAAGGATATCGTAGCGTCGGTCAATACAAAACTTAACATTACGCAGGAAACATATGCCGTCAAGTGTTTACAACATGACGATATTATTTATAGATCCCCACCTAGCATCAAAAGAGCTATGCTGTACCAAATGGTAGCATTGTTGACTGATACATCAGCTCAAAATACTGCTGCCACCTTAGTGATCTGTCGATCGGATAGGATTGCAACTGCGTGCTACGAAAGACTTAAGTCGAGAATTGGAGGGCGTGTAAAGATGCTACTTGACCCTTCAAATTATGACATCACTTTTACAACTAATGAGATGCCTCTTATTGTTTACATCAAGCCCTCCGTATTCTTTGATTTGCAATACAAAGCACATAAAACTCTCTGTAAAAATCTGAATATCAGGAGAGTGGTTTTTGACGAAGACGGTGGAACCAGTAGTGCTTCACTTCCGAAATTTAGAGAGAATTATCTAAAGTTCCTGAATATCCGTCAGGATTTGGGGTCTTTCGCCATAACGATTGTTTGTGAATTCATGGATGAGACTGTTCAAGCTCAAATATCTGCAAGAATGGGAAATAACCTTGTAAATCTGGAAGAAAGTTTTGATCATCCTCTGGCATTTCACCAAGTTGTTCATAAGCCCAGAAAAGAAAAAGATCTGGTTTCAAGAACCGCATTACTTTGCAAAAAACATACAGGAATTGGTATAATTCGCTGCTCCACAGTCAAAGAATGTGAAAGGATGGCTGAGTCACTGTGTTCAGCAGGTATAGAAGCATCTTCAATCTACACAATTCAGTCTGAATGTGATGATATAGAAACGTGGTTTAGATCCAATACGCAGACGCGTCTGAACACTGATAGACCTACATCTAGTGTAATATGCACGACTTCAACAAACGCATTTCGTGCTTATTCTATTCCCATCAAGTTCCTAATTCATGTCAGACTCAGTGTCTCCATTTTGCAGTACTATACTGAAGTTAACGATATCTATCGTGATAACTTACTTTATTGTTACACACTCTTTAATCCAGGAGATCGATTTTGGATTGCCGATAAACTTGACTTTCTTAGAACGCGAGAACTAGATGATATGCTTAAGTTCTGCGAGAACAAATCTGTCTGTCGAAGGAAATATCTGTTGAATTACTTGGATATTAAATTTGCCTCCCACAATTGCCATAATATGTGCGATTTGTGTGAGCTTGAGTTGGGTAATGTGAATCCTGAGCTCACTGACGACTACCGCATGATCGTTGCAGTTGTGCAGCAGAGCGTAGGAAATGAAATACCTTCAACTATGTTATGTGCTCATCTTTTAGGTGACTCATCCAGTACTATGAGAAGGTCATCAACTTTTGGCAGTCTAAGAAATTTTGGATACACGGGTGTAAAGTCTCGCCTCTCGTATTTGATTGAAAATAAGATTTTAGAATCCGAACAAAAGCGAGGCATAACTACCATAACAATTGCAAATTGATTGATGTATCACTATTCATATTATATATATATTACCTGATTATTTATTTAAACTAAAGCTTATACACCTGGACCTCATGCATACATGTAAACCGCCATAGAACGGCCATTGGTGATGCATTGTCCCACTTAGAAACCCTAATATGCTCAACATGGTTACCTCACCTCGATAGAAAGGAAGAAGTACTACGCAAGCGGGAGAATATCATAATGCACGTGATACATCTTCGTGAGATGATTTTTCAGCGTAACTAAACTAACCCTGAAAAATCAAGTAGTAGATCAGGATGAGCATGCTTGGGTTGCCTTCCAGAAATGGCGGCCATTTCATGCGATCACATTCCTTATTCCTTGTCTCCTCGAGCTTGACTCGTTTTGGAGCGCAATATAGTACCTCTTCCTACGTAGAGAAGCATACTAAGGTGAGAGGCGAACCTATTCCTGCTGAAGCGGCTAGTAATTCTCCCGGAATTCAAGCATTGGCAGCGAGATTAAACCTCAAGAATGTGCCGGCGACTACTCTGGCGAGATCGTTGATCGACTCGACTAGCTCTCTCAAATACGTTAATAACGCTGGCTTAGCGAAATTCGGCAAGACGCTTCTAAGCTTCTACGTGAGCGAGCATTTTATGACCAAGTACCCGCGACTCCCTTCGCAAGTACTCAAGCATCTTGTCGACTCATATACAGGTATGGCTGCCTTGTCTGAACTTGGTCAGATGTGGGGTGTCCAACCTGATACTCGATCTGCCCTTGACCGATACCTCAGTAGTAATAGTGACGAGCAGGTTTTGGGTCGCCTAAGCTTTTCTGATAAACAGGAAACTGTTGAATCTGGTGTGACAGTGGTTGACCAAGCTGGTGTAGACTCCACTGACCTGAGGAATGCCATGGGTGCTTTTGTGAGGTCTTTGGTCACTTCTGTGTACGCTCACAATGGTATTGGTGCTGCCCAGGAGTTTATTAATGACTACATCGTGGCACCACGGAAACTTGATGTGAGCAAGCTTATGTTGTTTTCTCGCCCTACTCGCGAGCTCGCTGTGCTATGCGCTCGTGAGGGTCTTGAGCCACCCGTGTCGCGCCTCATTGCCGAGAGTGGTCGTTACTCCAACCAGGCTGTTTTCGTGGTTGGTGTTTTCTCGGGATCGAGTAAGATTGGCGAGGGACAGGGTACTTCGTTGCGTGAGGCCAGAACAAGAGCATCCGTGAATGCTTTGCAGGGCTGGTATTTGTATTCTCCTAGCAGCGCCGTTATGGAGAAGGCTAAATCTGAAAATAGAGCAGCATACATTGATGCTGGTGAGATCGTTATCTGATCTGTGACTATTGTATATACATATTTATAGCTTGACTGCTATATACTTTATCATTCTACGAATATTTACGTGGTAAATATGTATTTATTAGAGAAATTACTTACTTTGCTTTGCATTTAGTAGAAAATCTGAATCACTCTATACATCTGGTTCTCACCAGTCAGCTTTTGCAGTGGCAGAATAATCGTGCTAATTATGGTGCTGGTAGTAGAAATATTAGTTATAGTAGTAGTGGTGGTTGAAAGAATAAGATCCGAAATAAGTAAGGCCGATGAGTATTTCAGGGTTGTGTACAAGGACAGCCCCTAGGCACACGTTGAGCACACACTTGTCATAAACAACCCACAAGGATATCGCCAGATTCAGTGACTGAATTTCTGGTGTATTTGCGAGTAGTTTAACACCCCCCTCGTCGACAAATATTAGGTTTTTAAGTTGTTTCATCTAAAATTTTGATGGTCTCGGCAGTCCAATATGGTCTTATTCTCCTAGGTCTTTTACTGCTGGGTATTGCTTTTCTCTACATAGCAATACTAAAACTCAGCCATACGCCTCGTGAGACTCACCCGTCCGAGCTAACCTATGACTCTCTAACTGAAAAATCGCGACCATTACCAGATCTTGTTAGTGATGCCCCATCAGTGAAAATTGGGGTTGTTGTACCTTGTTACAATGAGGAAGAGCGTCTCCCCAGTTTACTTAAAACAGCTGTGCCCTTTCTAAATGCTAATTACGGGAAATCCTGGGAAATCCTCATAGTTGATGATGGATCTAAGGATAAAACGCGACAAGTTGCCATGGACTGGGCCGCAAAGCTTAATGCAGGTAAGCACATCAGATATTGCACACTAGAACGCAACAGAGGAAAAGGAGGTGCCGTAACGCATGGTATGAAATATTCTAGTGGTGAATACATCTTATTCGCTGATGCTGACGATGCTTCCGATTTTACTGGCTTAGCTAGGTTATTGCATGCTGTATCTAACGAGCCACGTGCAGTTGCTATCGGTAGTAGAGCTCATCTTGTTGATTCCAAGGAGGTCATCAAGCGTAGTAAACTGAGAAACTTTCTCATGAGATGCTTTCATTTGTTGGTTTATTGGTTTGGCGTCCAGACGATCAAGGACACTCAATGTGGATTCAAACTGTACACGAGAGAAGCTGCACGCGAAATCTTCCCCTACATGCACACTGAGGGTTGGATTTTTGATGTCGAGACTCTCGTTATAGCTATTAAAAAGGGAATCAAAATATATGAAATTCCTATTTCTTGGCATGAAGTTACCGGTTCAAAAATAGACCTGGCTCGAGATAGTATCAAGATGGCGATTGACTTGGTAGTAATCCGATTTGCATATTTATTCGGAATTTACAGTTACGATGATAGGACTCTCTCCGATGTCTCAAACGAAAAGCTCAAGCAAGACTAACTTGCTTGCATTAGTATTATAGATATACACAACCCACCTCTCAACACCTGTCAATGTTTATAATTTGTAAAGTGAGCAAAAAATAATAAAATACATTAAATAATCAATAACAATAACAATATTGTGTACAATCTAAAAATACAATTCATTGACGAAAGACTTAGTAGTCTATTTCCGTCTCTGAGGTGAACCGAAACTCGAAGTGTTGCGACAGTATGGACTGTACACATGGGTCTGGTCCCGGATCGGTGTGTCAAATGGACGTCTGACAGGGGTCATAACCATGTGAGGTGTGAAAATATCGTTCTCAAACGATAAGAATGAGGCAGAGGAAGGCACACCCAAGTTCTTAGACTGCCTACCGCCTGAGGGGCTATCATTAGAAGAATTGGAATTTGCGCGTCGGTGCTCTCGACTAGCAGGGGAAGATGTCTTGTCACGACTACTAGGTGGCAGAAGAGTGGGCTTATTAAAGTCTAAATCAAGAAATTCAGAAAGCGAGTTAGACAAATATCGCTTATGACTAGCACGACTAAGGGGTGAAGGCTTATTACTGTCATTCCTATGAGTAGGAGAAACGGTGTTACGAACTGCACTACTGCCGTTTGAAGATACTGTACCAAAATCGAAATCAAATCCTGCACTAGAAAAACCAATACCAGGACTAAGCTCCAATGTGCCTGCATATGAACTTTCATATGACTGAGGGGGTAATAGAGTGGGGATATTATCGCCAAAGATAGACTTCTCAGTCGAGTTATTCATTAAGGTAGATTTGTTTCTTGACTTCTCAGGAGTTTTGGGGAAGTCATTCAAAGGAGCTGCAGGCTCTCTAAGCAGGTGTTTGACATCTAGCGTACGAGGGGGAGATTCAAACTGCTCATGACTGAAAATTTGACTCTTTCTGATGTCAGTTGACTCAGTGCTAGGATTCCTATAGATGTTCTTCATATCCACTGAACCGAATCCACTTGCTGCTGCTGCTGCTGCTGCTGCCGGTGTGGTAAGAGCATTACCACTTTGAATCAAAGAAGGCGTAGAAACCCGAAACATTGGCAAATCACCCAGCTCTCCACTAGCATTATTCACATTGGCAGCTGACTGCTTAGGCTCAGATGCTTTAGAGTTTGATACACTATCATCATGGGTAGCCTTGGGAGCGATGTTAAGCGGTTGAGATGAAACTGAACGTCCAGAGGATTCACGCGGAGAATTAGAATTCGACATTGAGTGCAAAGGAGGGAGTCCAGAGGCAGTCCCCTTGCTACTATCTCTATTAGTTTGGTGTCTGGGTATCTTTGAACTAGGCACGTCAACCAAAGAGTGCTCATCTGGTTCAGTGTTATCTGATGGGATATCTCCACGATGCAAAAGGTCTCTAGTATTATTCTCAACTGATGTTGGAATTTGTCTGTAGCTCTGTTCACCTGTGATATTCACATCCGGAACCCGGCTTGAGGGGTGATTGGGGAAGGCGCGTCTTAAAACTGGTCCTTGGTGCCTATTAATCATAGCATCAGTCGCGGGATTAGAAAAATTATGCATAGGAAGGGATGAAACGGGAAAAGGTTGAGGATTTATTGAAGGTGAAGTTAACGATTTCCCATTGGAATCCATAGAGCCATAGACACTGGATCTTTGCAGTAAGTCAGTAGTCCTCTTCGGTGGTCTGGGTCTAACAAACTGATATTCGTGGCCCTCAACAACAGTCCAATAGTTACCTTTTCCAGGATTGTCTTTGGGTCTTACCTGTTTTGCAAATGCTTTATTCAAACTGAGATTATGACGAATTGAGTTGTACCATGCAGGTTTCGTTTCCCTGTAATATTCGAAGGTATCCGTAATCCACTGGTAAATTTGCGCTAAAGTCAACTTTCGTTCCGGAGCACGCAAAATTGCCATTCCAATAAGCATAGCGTATGAATACATTGGCTTTGTACCATCATCAACAATTTTCGGCATCTCATCAGGTGAAGGAATAGCGATTTTTTCTTCCTCAAGAGGTGGTTGAGCTGCAAGAAACTGTTGATGCTGTTGTTGGAAGTAAGGATATGGGGTATGCTGGATGTTAAGCTCATTTACCGGATTTGATTGCAAAGGTCTTAATGGATATGACCCTGAGCTTGGCAATGCGGCATTGGCACTGTTTGGTCTTTGGCCTACCATTGGCATATAGTGTGGCATCCCCAACATTGGCACAGATGGGTGCTGGAAACCTAGAGCGGTATTATTAGAGTCGTAAGCTGAAGGTAGAGGTACGTTTGAGGAGTGTCCTATGGCAGGTTGACTCGACGGCCTCTCAAGTCGTGTTGGTGTCAATGACGCTTCAGCCTCCCCGCGTCTATCAAGAGGAGATGCAGATGGTGACATCATCTGAGTCTCGCGCATTAGCGGCATAGCCACACCTTTGTTATTACCCCGGTTAGCAACGTCAACATTAAGTCGCATGTTCATGTGTTTCCATTGGCTATAATCTATACTTGCAGGAGTTTGGTCAAGCTGCGTACTTCCAAATTGATAAGAACCTCGAGAATCATCGGCAGATGATGCCGAGCGACCTGCTGAAGAAGCTGTTTCAGGAGTATAAGCATTAGACGCGACATTGGCATAAGAAGGTTTACTACGCTTCGAAGGCGCCGTCGCCTCATCAGCTGCTTGGCGTTTCTTGGGGTCGGCATCATTAGGTTTCACCATACTCTGAGGTGTTCTTAGCATATTTTGAGGGACATTATGGGCCCTGTTATGCGTACTCCATTTGTATGACTCGTCCGCAGGCGGTGGAAGATATACAGAGCCAAGTGGATCAAACGTGGTTTGAGAATCCTTCGCCATAAGGTTTCGTTTCAACGATGAATTCTCCATTCAAACTGAAGTAGTAATAAGCAGAAAGTCTTGTATGTTCTTCAAAAAAGTATTTCAATGGAACACAACAATAAAAAATAGCGGGATTAAAATTAAGCAAACTGAATCGATCTGATTGCTCTGACACACACTGGAAAAGCTGTCTTTATTAATTAAATCACGAATTATCGCGAGAAAACACTATAGTGAAACCAGACGTGACAGAGCTGCTCTGCTCTACAAATTGTCCACGAGCAAAATAATATGGGAAAGACTAAACAACGAATTGATGTTTGCCAAATTCTATTACAATTATGCGATAATTTTCTCGTATATCCGGTTTCCCTAGAATCTGAAACCACCTATTCCGAAAGTTGAGCTTAGGTGAATAGGGTGATATATGAGTGATCTTAACGAGCTCTAAGCAGTCTAACCTCAAGCATTCCTGCGCTAGAAGTATTTGAGGGTTTGGGCAACACGCGTAGTGTGCGTGCACGCGACTGGGGGTTTAAGCATTCGAAAATATTACAGAACCAATCGTGATGAATTATAAAAATTCGCAACACAATAAATAAATCAACACTAGTTTTCTTTATCATATTCCCTTTCTGCATTAATTTTTTTTAATACATATTCTATCAATTTGTCCGTTGCTTTGCCGTACTCATGAGCACAGGTAGAAATGCCGAATCGTGATTAGTCAGTAGCATTCCAGGGCTCATAGTGGAGGTCTAGGGCTACGCACAGATAAATGCCGAATCAGGAAACGTTGGCGTTGCTCCGTGGATGTGATCTACCCCTCGCGGCCCCGTGCGCTCTTCTAGTGATCTTTAAGATCTAACGGATTATTATAATGCATTAAAAATACGGTTAAAGGTTTTATATACTAGCTACCTGGAAACTTAAATCAGTTGCATGATGTTATATATAAATCACCATAAGCCTTCTCAGCATCACCAGTGTGAGATTCTAAAGTTCTGCGCAGAGTCTTAGCGAAGAGCAAATAGTACTTGAGTTTCTTACGAGCCGTGAACTTCACAATTATTTCAGATAGAATACAGACATTCGTATTTTATAAATCATTATTGTTATTATTATTATTATCATTATTAGTTAGCGGGGTAATAATCTTCAATAAAGATTTTTGAGTGTTATGCACCCCTTGATTCTTCGAATATCGCTTAAAATAATTATATTATATCGTAACTACTCCTAACCTCAGAAGCTGTGCTGGGTGCGCTCATACATAATGCTGGGCAGCTCGATAGTGTGTGTGTAAACTATGCATCTAATCCGCTCACTTATTCCCAACCCTACTCATTTAGTGACGCATAAATCGTGCTTTGTGTAGTGATAAGAAATAAGTGTTGTTCTCATACGTATGAATGAGTACCAAACTTTCTCGTGATGTATTGTTCGAGATTTTTAGTTGTCTTAATACGCAAGATCTGCTAAATGTTTCGCTTGTGTGCCACCTCTTCAATGAGGTAAGTACACCACTTTTATACTCTGTTATCCATTTAACTTGGCAAGATGTTGAAAATATATCAAAGCAGATCGATGAATTAGAAGAATCCCAAAATAATACTTCTAGGACTACTCGTGACATTTCTGACACTCAAGTGGATGCACGATTAGCACATTGTCGCAAAGTGTGCATAGCCCCTGACGGGCGAGGCGAATGGGATTCGAGCCAGAAATTAAATTACCTCTCAATTGCTAGTCATGGATATTTTAGTGAATTGAGTGTGACATGCCAGTTACGATCTTCAGGTTGGTTCAAATATATTCCACCTCTAACGGGACTCACAAAACTTGAGGTGGTGACATGTGGAGCCTACCAAAATTACTGCTTTGATCTATCTCATATTGCCAAAAGCTTGCCTAATTTAGAGTTCCTTTCCCTTGGTGACAAAAATGGAGGCTTCACGATCGATACGTTTCCAGAGGGAGGATTGAATCACCTCAAATATCTGAAAGCCGAGAACTGTGAGTGGCAATATCCATCAAAGTTGACAGATGCTGCGATGAATTCTGAATTACTCTCTTTGGACATTTCATATACTCAGCATATGCATGCATTCGCCTTTTCTGAGCGGTTCCGTTCGGAATTTTCATCATTACCAACATCGTTGCGCCAATTGAATGTTTATGTTGATGTTGGAATGACTGTGAACTGGAATCCGTTGAATAGAAGCCGCACTTTGCCCAATTTAGAGAAAGCTAAGCTAAGAGGTTTCGAATTCTCGTATGGACATAGACGTAACGACAAAAGTACAAAGTTCCCCAAGCTGCGGCTTCTTGATGAATCCTCGACATGAGTCCATTGGTTAAATTTTTGTTTTGACGAGACTTTTCACCTTTTGATAATGACTTTATGGTATAATGAATGATGTATTGAATTTAATTTTAAATAATTGTTTATCTGGTCAATAATTTAACAAATAACACATTCGAATACGCCATAGAGAGTCTTTTCTACCTTTGATTTGATAGATGGCCAATCTCTCCGTCTTTTAACGAACTCCATAAGGTCTTCAGTAGTTACCAATCCATTGTACCTCGCAGAATCGCTCATTGCAAGGCCAATTTGTTTCGCATCTTTCTTATCAATAAGGTATAGCTGCGAAATCTGCTTGAGAGTCTCATAATACGGCTGTAAGCTGCGCTGACGCAAAGATAGGATGAAATTATAGTAAGCGTTAACATCAGCAATAAGAGTGATAGCACCTTCTTCACTAATTATCTGACGTTTAATGTGCTTTGATAGGGCAGAATATAGACGTACACCCACTTCATGTTGGAAAACCTCGTAAAGACTCTTCTCAGTAGTTTCCTTCAGTAAGCTGAGATGTGATCTTACAAGACTGATTACTTTCTCTGCAGCTTTTGTAGTTCCAAAATTTTTGGATGAATCTACAGGTAATGGAAGATAGTCGGATCCTAGCTGTTCAGTTACCAAGGTAAATTCAACCTGATCCATGAGAACATCGATACCTCGACTGAGACCAGCTGCGAGATTATCATCCAGCATCTGTTCAAAATTTCTTTTAGCATTAACACTTGGAGCACCGAAGTCGCTTTTCCGCACCAACTTCGTAGAAACCAGTTCTTCTTCAAAAAAGACATGCACCATCTGCTGAACAATATCTCCAATATTTACAAGTTCAGTAAAAATAACCAGTGGCTCCACAGCAACGTCATCATTTTCTTCGGTATACACATCATCGTTCTCAGATATAGCCTGAGAGTTTCTACGATCGTTGTGTGTTTTGTTCATTGAAACCATTAATCTACCGTATTTCTTGGGGTCATAAGAATTAAGGACCGACAAGGCTCTTTCAAATGCCGGTTTAATGTGCTTATCGCCTACAACCTTCAAGAAGGTACAAAAGATTATCTGGCAGCGTTTAGAGTCAGCTTTTGACACTGCTCTTAACCTTTTAATGGCATTTCTACAGGTTTCCATTACCTCGATAACCAGCTCCATGCTAACAAGAGACTCCATTCCCTTTAGTTTCGAAAGCAATACTGCCGTTTGCGCCTCAAATTCAGTGGATGGTGCTTTGCTCGCACTACCAATTGCAGCTGCTGCATCACTATTCGCGGATTCACCATTTGCCTCTTCGTCATTGCTAGACATGAATGCCCACTTGAATGAAGACATGAAGCTAAACTTATCGCTTTTCCTTGGAACACTGCTCCAGATATACTTCTCAGCTTCATCTTCTCTTTGTGATAGATTTTGATTCCATTGTTTAACCATCATTTTAGCAAAATAATCAACATATTTTGTTTGTCTTTCACAGTATTCATCAATGAAAGGCTGCAGTAGGTACACCTTGACGTGATCTACGAAGTCTAGATCAAACTTTTCCCCGATTTCATTCACCAAACTATTTTCGGTGAGAGTTGCTGAAGCATGGCATATGGTTGGTACTGCAGCCAAATAGGCCTCCTCAGAAATGTTGCGACTAGCCTCATCAAGAACCTCACGCACATAAATTATTAGCTCCCCAATCAGTTTGTATGACATATAGTTCCAAATTGTTTTGTTCCATTTAGTAGGAAGAACTGAGTCGTCGCTGCTGATTTCGGCGTTTACCTGGATTAATGCAGACATGACCTTTCCAAATGCCTGTTCTACCTTGAATTTACTAACCGTGCGAACTGGCTCAGACTCGTAGCTTTCAGAATCCTCGATTGCGAAAGCCTCCTGGGGATCTATAGGTACCAGAAGATGAGAGAAATAGGTAGAAATGACTTTTTCACGAAAATGCACCCGGTCACGGTCGAAATAAACCTCGCATGCAGATATTATTATTGGGGATATTTTGACCTTATTAGCGGCACTGTCACTGATAATATCAAGCAGTCTACTTTCTTCTTTGGACAAGACTTTCCCGAACTGCGTGAGTATTTCATCCGTAAATAGGGAAGACAATGTAACGGCTAATCTGTTTGCATTGGACAAAACTCGAGCACGGTGCAGCAGTTCTTCGGGGTCCGCATCGTTTCTTTGAACGTCCCTATCAAACACTACTGGTTTTAGGACATTGTACGCACGTTTAAACGTGTTATATGACACATCCTTATGTGTGTCAACTCTGCCGATTTGTAAGATCTGAGCAGGATCAGTATTGGAGTTGCTAATAAGATCCTTTGACTCTATCTGGTCTGGAATCCCTAGATTATCACAAATTGGTGTCCAAATTGCGTCTGAAGTCACTGCCTCAAAACTAGCTTTGGATACACACATGAGAGATTTGAGTGTATCAGCTTGGCAATATCGAGCAATTGATAGAAATGCTGCTTTTGGGTCCAATGCAGGTGCATTCTCATCGAAAATCAAAGCGGTTGGTTTGGCTGTCACATCACTGGCCACATCAGCATTCTGCTCAGCTTCTGCCACCTGAGTTTCTTGTTCGGCAGATACTTTTGTATTCGCCGTATCCACATCCGAAGAGGTCAAGTTTGATTCAATAGCCTTATCTTTTCTAGACAACAGATCGATATCAACTATATCTTCGTTTTGCGTCACTTGCTCCGATGGGGCCACATTGGATTGAGTTTGAATTGGATCAAGATCAAGTAACTCTCCTGTTTTCTCACTTTTTGATTCAATGGGAGGTTCGACATCGGGATCATTAGCTGGGGGCGTTTGTCGCACCGGTGTTGGCACCAGAACCTCACCAAAGTCTAGAAGAGGTGGGGCACTTCCTTGTTTCTGTGGTTTCTCAACCGCAGGATTTTCGAAAATATTCAAATCAAGGTCCATTCATAAATGCATCAATATTATTTTTCGGACGTAGATATTCAACTTGCAAGGTAAACAATGATATCTAAATAACCAATGCGCGCGTGTGTGGGTATCTCTTAATGGTACCCCGGTATACCCCTACTCCCACTTCCCTTGACACTCGCTACAGCAGCACATTACCGTGCCCTGATTCAGCCAGAAGCCCCCAACGTGCGCACCACAAACAAAAATACACACTCTATTTACTATAACCAAGTATGGCAAGTGCTGGTGTGAAGAAGTATCTGGGCATATACAATGCCATTAGTGCTATCCTCTGGGGAGTCATTCTTGTGCGGTTAACAATTTTATACCCTTTGGTTGGCCCTGAATATGTTAGCGAGGGAGTCGCGCAGTTTCTGGTGTGGGTCCAGACGCTCGCTCTCTTAGAGGTCGTTCACAGTGCTGTGGGATTTGTGCGCTCAAGCCCTGTTACTGTTGCTATGCAGGTTGCTTCACGCTTGTTTTTGGTTTGGGGTGTCATTACTCTTTTCCCTCTCAGCGCGTCCCACGTTGTGTTCAGCGTGATGGTCGCTGCCTGGTCAATTACTGAGATTATCCGCTATTCTTACTACTGGGCGCAATTGCGTGGTAGTGCTCCTAAATGGTTGGAGTACATTCGATACACTTTCTTTATTGTTTTGTACCCGGTGGGTGCCAGTTCTGAGGCTTTCTTGGCTTTCCGCGCGCTCCCTGCGGCCAACTTCTTCCATCCCTATTGGGCACTCATTATGAAGGTTGTCTTGCTCATCTACCCCCCAGCTTTCTATGTTCTTTACTCGCACATGTTCAAGATGCGTGCTAAGATCCTTGATCCTGCTCGCGTGCCTAGAAAGCAGCAGTAAACAAGTCGTTCAGTAACAAAGAAAGAAAGAAATAACTAAACATGTACATATTATCCATTTATATATCTAGCTGTGCAACAATACGGTCAACTAATGCCTTCTTTTGTTCCTCTGTCATCGAAGGCGAATTTCGCGCATCTTTCAACTCGGAGATCACTGAGTCCAGGTCTAAGTCCATATGCGACTCTTTAAACTCATTCACATCTTCCTCTTCTAGTTCATCACTACTGTCATTATCATTCATAGCTTCATACATTGCCATATGAACTAGAGGCTCTAGTTCATCGTAGTCGACACAATCGAAATCCTCGCAGTCATCAGCCTCGGCAGGGATATTGTTGTGGTTCGCGAGAGCTATGCATTTCCCTGGAGAATCTAATTTCCTCGCGAACACCCCCATCTCGTCAAACTCGGGATTTTGAGGGTCATAGGTATAAATAAATAATGTTAACGCCTCCCGTACTTCTTGTGCTTCATCACTTACGAAATCGTTCACCCAGACTTTGGTGTCCTCGAACTCGTCAACCCATATATGGCAACTTGCGTTGAAGTATTTTGTTTTAAATGTATGGTCGAGAACAAGACCTTGTAATGGTTCGCTCACGTTTTCTTTTGTTAATAGACGTACTACATCTCTCTGACCTGTGTTGGATTTACCGGCAATGAGGATACGCATGGGAATATCTCAGTTGGGTAAGCTATTTAGCTGCCCTATGTTGCACAGGGTTCCCACGATCATCAGCAGCTTCTACTCAGCACGAGTACCCAGAGTGCCTGACAAGCCATCTGCATATATTCCCAAAACATAAATTATTGAAATACGCTCACATTTGCTTTTATTTTTTTTTTTCAATCATATGTATTTTTCACAAAAACAACTAAGTCAATGCTCTAACTGAATGCCATTAGTCCACCCCATACATAATAAATATACATATATGCCACTACCTAGCTTCCTAGCCCTATCTCTTACGCATGTCCAAACGTAGAAACGCTGAGGACGACGATTCTGTTAAGTTCGTCGCCCTGGGCGGCGGCTCAGAAGTAGGCAGATCGTGCCATATTCTGAAATATAAAGGCAAGACCATTATGTTGGATGCAGGCGTCCATCCAGCCTACTCTGGAGTCGCTTCACTGCCATTCTATGATGATTACGACCTAAGTGAGGTAGACATCTTGCTTATTAGCCATTTCCACCTTGACCATGCTGCAAGTTTGCCATATGTCATGCAACGTACTGGATTCAAGGGCCGAGTTTTCATGACACACCCCACAAAAGCCATTTACCGCTGGCTCCTCAGTGACTTCGTGAGGGTGAGTTCGGGACCAGCCGATGAGGGCAACAGCGAATTGTACACAGATGAGGATTTGAACGAGAGTTTTAACAAAATCGAGGCAATTGACTTTTACAGTACCATGGAGGTTAGTGGAATCAGGTTTACTGCATATCACGCTGGCCATGTTTTGGGTGCTGCTATGTATTTGATCGAAATCAGTGGTCTTAAAGTTCTTTTTACCGGAGACTACTCACGCGAGGAAGATCGCCATCTTCATATTGCCGAGGTTCCACCCGAGCGTCCTGATGTTCTCATTTGTGAATCCACATTTGGCACAGGTATGCTACAGCCGCGTGTAGAGAAGGAGGCCAAACTTCTTTCTCTCATTCATTCCACAATCAGGAGAGGTGGAAGGTGCTTGCTCCCTGTATTTGCATTGGGTGGAACGCAAGAGTTACTCCTAATTTTGGAGGAGTACTGGAATAGTCACCCTGATCTAGATGGCGTGCATATCTACTATGCCTCTACACTGGCACGCAAGTGTATGGCAGTTTACCAGACATTCATTAATATGATGAACGACAATATCCGCCGCAAATTTGCTGCCACAAAAACCAATCCGTTCAAGTTCAAGCACATCACCTCGTTGCGTTCATTGGACAGGTTTGATGACGTTGGACCCTGTGTTATGTTGGCTAGTCCCGGAATGCTTCAGAACGGTGTTTCTCGTCAATTACTGGAGCGGTGGGCTCCCGATCCCCGCAACTCTTTGATTATCACGGGTTACTCCGTAGAGGGTACTATGGCTAAGCATATCATCACCGAGCCCGTTGATATCTCTTCAAACAATAATCCAGATATGCGAATTCCTCGTAGAATTAGTGTTGATGAGATCTCCTTCGCGGCGCATGTAGATTTCCGTCAAAACTCAGAGTTCATTGACCTGGTTGGCGCCTCTCATGTGATCTTGGTGCACGGAGAAACCACCAATATGGGTCGTTTGAAATCAGCACTTCTTTCGAAATATGCGAAGCAAAAGGGAACACATGAAGAGGTTAAAGTTTATAATCCAAGAAATTGCGTCGACGTCGTTATTCCGTTCCAATCCCAAAAAATGGCCAAAACCGTTGGCTCCCTAGCTAGTAAGGACCCTAAACCTGGAGACTATGTCAGCGGTCTTCTGGTTCAGGACAACCGTGACTTCAAGCTCAGTCTGATCAGTGCGAGCGAGGCCAGTGAGTATTCCGGACTGCGTCCTACCACAATAATGGAGAAGCAAACTGTAGTTGTGGACGCAGCACCGTCACTTGTCCATTATCATCTCTTGAACATGTTCGGCGACGATCTCGAGGATATTAGCGAAAACAAGTGGACGGTAATGAAAAATATTGACGTGCAATTCGAGGGCAAAAATGTATACTCCGTGCATTGGCAGGCCGATCCAGAGAGCGACATGTTTGCCGATACTGTTTTGGCGGTGCTAATTGGCGTCGATTCTTCTAAGGCTTCAGTGAAGCTCACCACGAAAGAGGGCCATAGCCATGAGCATGAGCATGAGCATGAGCATACTCAACAAGAGGATCATCGTACGCCAGAGCTGGAGAAAGAAGAGGAAGAGAAGGGAGATCAGACCGATGATCACGTTGGTGATGTCACTGGTGATATCACTGTGGATGAATCGAGAGGTTCTAACCGCGAAGAGCAGCTGCGCTCGTTATTGATTCCCCATTTTGGTGATAGTTTCACTTTTGATAAGAATAAAGACACCGCTGTTGTGGCCATTGACGGAAACCAGGCTTCAATTAATTTCGAGGACATGTCAGTAACATCTACGAATCCGACATTAGAACAGAGGGTGCTGCATGTCCTTAAGCTTTGCGCAAGTATCGTAGACCCATTGAGCGGAGAAAGGAGAGACGGCAAACCCAGAGTTACACAGGCTTCTACTTAATGCCCGAAGTCCTACACTCTCGTAATGTAATATGTATATATGTATCATGACAATAATAACTATAAGCTTCAGTAGTTCTGGCCCTTCTGCTAAAAAAAATAGAGAGATGATTTTATAAATAAAAGAAATGTGTTTTAATTATGTATATCACTATTTGAGCTGGTCAATGATGATGTTCTTGATTTCGTCCACAGTGTTGGACTTAGCAAAGATCTTTTTGTTTTCAGCGTTCATCATAGCGTGGAACTCAGCGGGGAAGACCTCTTTCTGGAAATCGAAGTCATCCTCACCACTAAGGGCAGCAGTAACTGCCTCAGAGAACTTAGCAGGGTGAGCAGTAGAAAGAACGACCAAAGCACTCTTGCTGCTAGTGTTCTTTTCCTCCTTGCGCTCCAGCAAAGCAGAGTGGATACCAACGGCAGTGTGGGGGTCGGCCACGTAGCGCTCCTTCAATACACCGTAAGTATCACGCATGGCGTTGATGGTCTCCTCATCGCTGGCATGCTGAGCACCGAAAATCGACTGGGTCTTCTTGAGCACGGCTTCAGGAACAACAAAGGAGCCCTTCTCCTTCAACTCGTCCATCCACTGCTTGATGATCTTGCCAGCCTCGACGCGGTCACCGTTAGTCACAGTGTCCTTGGCAGCATGCCACAAGAAACGCTCGAAGTTGCTGGACACAAGAATGTCCATAGCAGGGGAGTAGGTTGCGTATACATCGTTACCCTTAGCGTAGTCTCCGCTATTCACGAAGCGGTACAAGATATCATTAGAGTTAGTTGCAATAACGAGCTGGATGGGGAGACCCATCTCACGAGCGTAGAAGCCAGCAAGGATATCGCCGAAGTTACCACTAGGAACAACAAACACAGGCTTGTTCTCCTTGTCAGCACGAGCGGACTCGGGAAGAGCGAAGTATGCCTTGAAATAATAAGTGATCTGGGACAAAATACGGGCCCAGTTGATAGAGTTGACCGCACCCAAGTGGTACTTGCCGTTGAACTCACGGTCGGAGAACAGAGCCTTGACAATGCTCTGGCAGTCATCGAAGGTACCAGGGACAGAAATGGTACGGACATTCTTGTCCAAGACAGCGGTCATCTGCTGCTCCTGAATGGGTGAGACACGACCAGTAGGATAGGTAATGAACACATCAACATCCTTCTTGCCTCTGAGACCATAGATGGCGGCAGATCCGGTGTCACCAGAGGTGGCACCAACAACGGTAATGGTCTCTCGGTCGGCGGCATCAGCGGCTTTACCGGAATTGCGTCTAGTCAAGAAGTATTCGAAAAGGTTACCCAAGAACTGGAGAGCAACATCCTTGAAGGCGTAGGTCGGGCCGTGGAAAAGTTCAAGTAAATACATGTTCTTGCTCTTGTTGAACTCAATTAAAGGGGTAACATCCTTAGAACGGAAAGTGGAGTACGACCTGGCAATCAATTCCTTCAAGTCAGAGTGAGGAATCTCAGACTCAGGAACGTAAAGCTTCATGATCTCAAATGCAAGTTCTTCGAAACTGAGGTTGGCCCACTTGGTCTCGAAATCGGCAGGAACCTTGCTGGCATACTCAGGAAGATAAAGTCCTCCATCAGGAGCAAGGCCCTCAATAATAGCATGCTCAAATGAGACAGCTTTGTCTGCGGAGCGGGTGGAATAATACTCAAACGGCATAGTGCTTTTATTAAAATTTCACTTACGTTTACGATGACTATATTATGTATGTGTAAACGGGCATCACGTGATAGACATAACCGCCCCAGCTGTGGGTCAGTATGGAGGGGATTCGAGAATAGTTCATAAACATTCTAATATATATATTATCGAAATGATAATAAATATAATTAACATAACATTGAATTAAAAATACATTTTCTGTTTATTTTGTACAATAAATAGTCCTATTGCTTACCAAGGAAAAGGTGCATGCTTGGGTTAAGAATGTCGTCAGTGTAAAATGATGAATGACGCACCGCTTCCTCGCTGAACTGACGGTCGCAATATATAACCCGGAGATCACGAGCTTGTGAATCAACCCAACGATTCAAGAACTCCACAGGATCCTTGCTCAGGTCCTCGTAGAAGTCGTGCTGGTGCGAGAGCAAGTTCAGAGCTTGCACATCTTGCAAAAGTAGATCCTCCAAGCGGTTGATCGACTCGAAATCATTATGCCAGGAATTAAGCATACTAAGAAGGTCACCACGAAGAGGATGGTCGACCTGAATGGGGACATCAAAGGCCACATCGCGGTTCTGCAAGTCCTCAGTGGGGTCAATAGTGTATTCAATTGAAATAGGTTCTCTGGGAGTTAAATGGGAAGCAAGCAGCTCCACAAGCTGCGGAAGCATGATCTTCTCGCGTTTAAACAAGTTGTAAAGAGCAGTATCACATTTAATCAATCGCTTCTCGTCGATATCCTGGAGCTTATGGTATCGAATGTACTGCCAAAGTGAAACAACCGCACCAGGCTTGCTTTCCTCACTAACACCGAGAATATTAGCCAGTTGAGGAGAAAGCTTGAACTTGTCAGGGTACTCCTTCAATTGAATAAGTACGCGCGCCTTTACCTTTTCAGTGCCAGGGCGCTTGACATCTAAGCCATCAAAATCAACACGCTGCTCGGGAGGAACACAAGTTTCGTGCCATTCCACAATCTCATCAGGCTCATCCGAGGATTTTTTGGGCATCTCCTGGCCCTCGTTCTCGCCCTCAGGTTGAGTGTCAGGGTTGGCGTCAGGATTGCTCTCAGCTGGAGCCTCAGAGGGAGCTTCAACTGCCATGTCGTTCTCATTAGCACCTTCAGGCGCATCCTTTTTCAACTCAACAATGACTGAAGTGATCATAGAACTGAAAGCTCTGTTCTTGGTAGGGCCATCAGTGACCAGTTTTCCCTCAACACGAAGGGTCCAGGAGGGTTGCTCACCAGGTGTATAGAGGGGGGTTCCCTCCTGCCAAGCTTGGTTAACCACACTGCTGGACACATATAATCTGATGATTTCGTTTTTGCGCATGCTCCTGCCGATCATATCCTGGAGATCAAGGCGTTTACGTTGCACCAACGAGTCGAGGTTGCTCTCGACCTCTTGAAGGCGCTGGAACAGCTCGGCATCAGGTAGCTTAGCCAACACGTTGGGCTCAAGTGTGCGGTCGGTGGGTTTTCGCTTGTTCTGCCACTCCATTACCAATGTTTTCTGTCGCGCCGTCTATCAGATTATTTGGGGTGGGGTGATGATCGACTTACGTGATGAAGGTGAGGTAAGGGCAGGATATATCTCGTCTACATACATACATACACACATACATACATATATACACACATATATAGTACTTAGTATGCAAGCCTCGTGTAGTATAAAACATCTGTGGACATGGATGCAATTGAGTTTATTTCCTCGTATTTAGTAGAATGAGGATAATGCTTTCGTTCTCACACAAATACATAATAAATAAATTATTTGAATAATCAAACATTAAGCAGTTACACGGTAGATGATCTGTCTCTGTTGACGGAACTGGATTATTTCGCGTCTTTCGAGTACCTGTAATGCTACGTCAAGAGTAAGTTTACTGAAATTGTAGCGACCATCGACAAACTCGCGACGTAAAGTACTATAAGAAGTCTGCCAACCCACAGGAAGACGTTGTTTGAGCTTCTCTTCAACTTTAGAAACCTCCTCAGAGACCTCACGACTGTGTACATCTTGACTGATAGCATTAACAGTGGAAGCATCGAACAGTCTAATTGCTTCACGAACATGGTCCTCATTAGCTACAGGCTGAAGATGCAGCTTGGCAATAGACTCAGCAATACGTACCATTGCTTCAAGTTGACGCACAGTAACTGGTACTGAAGAGCGCACATTAGAATGGAGCTCCTGCTCATGGTTTTGATGTCTGATGGATATGAAATGAGCAATCAAAAGTTCACTCGCACTTTGTGATAAGCGCGGAGCACACTTTGCTCTGCAGTATTCAACATATCTTTGCATAAGTTCAATTGAGATGGCACCCTCTCGCTCGGGCTGCGAGGGTGCTTGTCCTGGTCTATTTCCTCTTAACTGGGAGTGCAGAACATGATCGGCTACACTCTTATCATGAGCACGGTTGTGGGCATCCTTGATAATAAAGATCATATCGAAACGAGACAAAATGGTAGTCTGGAAATCAATATTCTCACCAGGGCTTTTGAGGTCATCATAACGTCCAAATAAAGGATTAGCCGCAGCAATGACACTAGTACGCGAATTCAGAACTGTCGTGATACCAGCTTTTGCAATGGAGATAGTCTGCTGCTCCATAGCCTCGTGAATAGCCACACGGTCATCTTCACGCATCTTGTCAAACTCATCAATGCATACAACACCACCATCGGCCAGAACCATAGCACCACCCTCCAGATAGAAGTCACGAGTAGTAGGGTCACGCTGCACTGACGCAGTCAAACCGGCTGCAGAGGAACCTTTACCGGATGTGTAAATCGCAATGGGAGCGACCTTCTCAACGAACTTGAGCAACTGAGACTTGGCAGTACCAGGATCACCAAGCATCAGAACATTGATATCTCCTCTCAGTCTAGTGTTATCAGGTAAGATACGACGAGAACCTCCGACTAACATGCACGCAATGGCCTTTTTAATATCTTCGTGGCCCCAAATACTAGGTGCAATACTATCGGCAAAGACTTCGAGTAAACCGGGCGTGCGGCTCAAATTAAGGAACTGCTGTTCTTCCTCATCGGTAAATACAGCATTTTCACGAGCCTGCTGGCCGGTACTGAGAGTCATGCCAATCACTCGAACGTACGGGTTACGAATGGCCACGGCACCTGGGCTCTTAACCCGACCCTGGTAAATGGAATAAATTCCCAAAATGGTACATCTACTGCCAGGAATGGCCAAATTAGTGAGTGAACGATCGACTGTCAATAAGATGTTTCGAGGAAGCTCACCCACCGGAACATCCTCAGGGCTCTCTTGCAACTTCAAAACTTGCTGATCAACGAATTCACTTTTGTCGTGGATCACCACGTAAGGATTAGGGGGGCATTCGTTGTTTTGTTCGGTAACTGAGGGTGCCTGACATTTAGTAGGTGCGGTAAGGCCACTGAGACCACCATTAATATTGAGACGAAGAATATGGCGACAGTTGCGACACATCATCTGCAAGCTGGTAGCCTTTGACGAAAGAGGAGAGGCACTAATGATAATTCCTGGGATTCTGACCAGCTTTCCAATATGAGTTGCGTTGAGATCACGAATGGCGGTGGTGTTGGCAGACGAGCTGAGTACAATTTGGATACCAGTAGGAACAAACTGCAAGGCTTCATCCATTGTGGCACCGTTCGCATTGAGCTCAGCAACCTCATTGACTTCAGGACCTGCTCCGGAGCCAGCAATGCGAGGATCATCCTGTAGAGCGAATACAATTCTGCGCGCGGCTGCAAGAGCTGCCCGCTCAAACATAGGCAAGATTTCTGAGGGTTCCTGACTGAGCATATGACCAAGTTCTTCATCAAATGCAATTACATGGGCAATATCTACCTCCAGACGATATTTACGCATCAGAACGTTGCGACGGAGCTGCTCACGGTACACGTAAGTATTGTTGGTAAAGTAGCTGAAAATGAAGTTACGAAAACGATTCTCAACATCAGAGAGACGAGCACCATCTCCTCTATCCTCTTCCCTGCCGGGGAGACCCACATTAGTGGTAAAAACTCTGGCCTGGTCAAACGACATTCACTTCTTCGAGGATCAATTAAGGAGAAGGGTAAAGACGCACGATAAATTGAAAAGTGGTTGGGAAGGGTTCTTAGGGTTCACCACCAGCAGCTCCCAACTTGGTTAGTGTAGAATTGAATGGGTGTGGCAGTTGAGAAAGGGGTTAGTCATATATGATTAAGTCTGGGTCGCGAAAAACCAAAAGTCACAATGGTGGCAATATAAGGTTTCAAATGCACCTTACAGACAGATTTATGTAGAAGAGTTAAATGATGACACAGTAAGAGTTAACAATAATAGTACAATTAAGTATGGGAAATTTATATGTATTCTGCATAGTAGCTATACTATGTTCACTTGTTGCATAAGTAGAAAGAACCTTGATTTACATAAATTAAACACCTTACCCGCGCGTCCCAACCGTATACACACAACAACAACAACAACCACATCTAAACAGATCAACCTAATAACCAAATTCTTTTGGGGAAAAAAGCACTGCAATAGTGAATAGTAATAATACCACACAAATGCAGTCTCCCGAGAGTATGATCGCCTCGGAAAAACCCACTCTGCAAAGCCAGAGTGGTGATGTCGACGAATTGGGTGTCTTTCCTCAATCTGCTCGCGTTGATGAGCTTGAGGGCAACGGAATCTCTAAAAGTGATATCAACAAACTGAAGGAGGCCAACATATTTACCGTGGCCGCAGTTGCATATACTACGAAGCGCCACCTTGCCACAGTCAAGGGTATCTCTGAAGCTAAGGCCGCCAAGCTTCAGGAGGCTGCGTACCAAATGGTAGATATGGGATTCATGAGCGGTGCTGAGACCTACGTTCGCCATGAGCAGCTCATAAGCATTAGCACTGGCTCTAAAGCCCTCGATACTCTCATGCGGGGAGGAATTGAGACCGGATCGCTTACAGAGATCTTTGGTGAATATCGCACAGGAAAGTCTCAGCTGTGCCACCAGCTCGCAGTCACTTGCCAGCTTCCTCTTGATATGAATGGAGGCGAGGGAAGATGCATGTTCCTTGACTCTGAGGGCACTTTTAGACCTGAGCGTGTTGCTGCCATCGCCAACCGCTACGGATTGAATCCAGAGGAAACATTGGGAAACATTGCTGTGGCGCGTATTTATAATAACGAACACATGATGCTTATCCTTGAGAAGGCCGCAGCTATGCTTTCACAGAGCCGCTTCTCCATCATCATTGTGGATTCTATCATGGCACCCTTGCGCACTGATTTTTCCGGTCGTGGCGAGCTAAGTGAGCGTCAAAGCCGTTTGGCAGCTATCTTGCGGAAGCTGCGCAACCTTGCCGACGAGTTCGGTGTTGCAGTCGTTTATACAAATCAAGTAACTGCTCAGGTAGACGGGTTGGCTTTCGGACCCGACCCCAAAAAGCCCATTGGCGGTAACATTATGGCCCATGCTTCTACTACCCGTCTCATGTTCAAGAAGCACCGCGGTGAGACCCGCACGTGCCGAGTGTGCGACTCGCCTTGTTTGCCTGAGAGTGACTGCCAGTTCGGTATCTATGAAGATGGCATCGATGATGTGCGCGATAAGGATCCTACGCTAGACGAGGATAACTGATTACGCCTTCAACTTCTTCCGCTACTATCTTAATAGCTTAGTTAATGAATAGATGAGTATACGAATATATGCCATGATCTTTACTTTACATACGCGTATCATAAAGTAATACTTCGTTTTGACCCCCGCGCAGCAGGAATTGGAGTACTATATATAAAAGAAAAATTGATAAACACACGTATATGTACATTTGTGCGTATGGCCGTGGCTCACAGTTCTCTATTTTCTAGGAGGAGAAAGTTGCTTGACCTGGTTATTGAATTCACGAATGGACACCTCGCAAGAGATCTCACGGCAAAGCTCACGGCGCTGGTTGGGCAATAGCTTAGGCATGAACTCAGCTCCGACAGCGCGCTCAATTGCATTTACTGGGACAGCAAAAGAGGTGAGAGGCGTAGAATTAGGTATCGCTTCGTTGGGGAGCACAAACGCACCTACAGCTACGCCATTGCGAGGGAGACTGGGGATGATAGGATTCTCACCAATCAAAATTTTGAAGAAATGAGTGGGAACAGCGATGTTAGGTGGGTTGCCGATAACTTCGTACTTCACCACCATCTTACCTGAAGTAGGATCCCGCTTGGGGAGATAGAGAGGACCAGTGACAACACGAACAGAACTATAAGTCTTGGTTAAATCACGCACAAATCGCTCAAAGTGGGCCCAGTAATCCCGATTGAAACCATCACCCACCTGAGGAGCCATATTTGTCAGATAAAAAGTCTCGTCCATGGCCTGCTGAGAGAAACGTGCATCTGCTGCAGGAGCTTGATGGCCCCTATCGTATCCACTACGGAAATAATCAGCCAAATGACCACGGAATAGAGCAGGGATGGCGGTGTCTTCTTTGAAAATGGAGTTGGAACGATCACCGCCGTTCTTCGCACTGGTGGACTGGGTTGTAATGTGCTCAATTACCCAATTGGGGTTTCTGAGAGCTCGGTTATAGCAGCTAACAAACTCTTGACGCGTTTCTAGATCACTGATTGGAATAGGATAACCATAACGCGAAAAGTAACCGGCAGGGTCAACATTGACTGCGCTTGGCGGCACACCCTGAGAGCCTTTGTTTATAGGAACCGCAGCAGGTGGCCCTACAGGAGAAGGAGCTGGATTCGAAGTTTTTGTACCTTCTGGGGACTTATCACCACCAAAAAACCACATATGACCTATATTTTCCTTGTATTTTGTATTTTGTATGTTGTTGTTAGTATATGTTTTTTCCACCGATGCTTAAGGCAAGGGCGCGTACACTTCCCAAAGGCAGAGAGAGAGTTAGGGAGGATTACACCAATGAACGCAGCTACAGAAATATATGTATCGTGGCAGCAGGTATGCGTTTTGAGAATTGAATCGCGAAATAAAATCCAAGTTATATTAGCTCATTAGATAAACGTCTTTGCAACTAATAATTTATTCTATTAGTATCCGGTAATTTACGAATTACCAGTAATTATGAGTACAGAATTAATATATACACGTTTTCTTTACACGAAAGATTTAAGTTCAATCTCACCGGCATCATCATCATCATCATCTTCACTGTAACTCTCTGTGCTTGATTTAGCATTCGTAGCTTGTTTAGCAAGGAGTTGCTGAAGAATAGAACGATCTGCTTCATCCATCAGCCACACTGTATCCTTGAAGGTAGCAGGTTGTTTGGCAGCCAGTTGCAAAAGAAGTTGCTGTGCTAGGTCAGAATCATCCGCTTCAAGGGAGGCGTGCTTCACCAGCACAGGAACAACAACAGAAAGCGATCCTAAAGAGCCATCAAGTGCCGCATAAATCACTAATGCACGTAGAGCGTGTGCACTCAAATTGAGCAATTCTGGATCACTAGTTGATAATGTAGCCAGCTTTACAAGACCAGGTAAACTTCCATAAGAGAACGATCCACCGCTTGGAGTATTAGAGCAAACCTTCATTACCGCAGTGATACACTGAAGAGCGACTTCTGCATCCTTCAGCAGTTCAGGGCGTTTGTCCGATTGGGTATTTGAGACCTCCGCAACTGACTTTAAAATATCACCAGCTCTAGCCCCAAATCGCCCAACCTCTCTTAAGGAACCAGGATTGAGCAAGATATTGGAATTCGTGCACGTTAAAGCGGAGCTGACAAGAAGAGCTTCCGCTGTGTTTTCTTTATCTACTGCCTTCCTAATAGAAGCAGTCAAAGCACCAATGATAAATGTGATACCACGTTGCTCGGCCTGAGCTTCCAAGATTTCCAAAAGTTTCTTGAAGCTCGGTGCAGCGACAGCAGGTTCATAGTGATTAAGCTCCTCGAAAATTCGAAGCAGACATAGCCAGAGATCGTTTTGAATGACCTCTCTGAATACCTGAGTGATATCAATAAGAGTGTCCATTGTGTGTCGAAGTAGTGATATTTGGTTTTGGTCGAGACTGCCTGAATGATTCACAGCAATTGAGGAATCAAATACCTTGGGCAGCAGTGAACGAAGCGGCTGCATAGAAATTTTGAGAATCTCAAAAAAGTGATCAACACTGTCATCTGTTTCAGGCTGACCAGCGACTAAGTTTCGAGCAATGGTGAGAACACAACCTTGCTCATCAGCATTACCAGTAACCATAACTCTGTAGAGTATCGGAACTATTTCATCAAAATAAGACTCCGAAGATGTAATAACGTATTGGCTTGTCTGAGGTGTAAGAAGCTTCTCCAAAGTCTGCAAAATAGATAATCTGTAGTCATGGATAGAGAGAGAGGAAGTAAACCCGACATTATCGCGGTTAAATAACCCGGCAGCACGTGAAGTTTCAACTTGCACTAATTCGTTTTCAGAGGAAGCTCCACTGTATTGCAAACTTTCAATGAGATCTTGGAAACAAAGACCACACAGAACCAAGGGACTCACCTGATTTTGATCATTGACGACGTTCGCAAGTGCTTGTACTAAGCTTACCCATGTGATTTGATAAACAGGCTGCATAAGATAATGAAGCTGAGTATCTTTCATCTGATCAACTAGATCATCTATTGAAGTAACACTCCAATGAGAGTCTAGAGTAGAGCGCAATCTTCCATAGTCATAGACTGCTTCAGTCCACAAATCAACCAAATCACTCTTCCATGGTGAGACTATTTCATCCAAATAGTTATTCTCATTCGAATGGTTTTCCATTTGAGCCCATACGCTCAATACAGCAACTCGGAATATTTTAGAAGAATCAGAAGTCATCTCTACTTGACCTAACTTGAACGTGCGATCTCCATTTTTCATCGACACTATGAATCCTTCAAGAATCTTCACAAGACGGTTGAGTTTCTCCTTAGATTTAACAATTCTAGAAGTGAGGAAGGTGCTACAGGTACGTAGTGCCACAAACGCCACACCTGGAGTACCATCACGACTAAATGCAGGTGAAATGGCACTGAGGATTTGCACTTGGTACTGTTCAAGTAAACTTATGTGCGGGAAGTCAGGATCAGCTAAGTCACCATATTGAATCATTGCTTCATTCAGCAATGATAGACCGGCATATTGAAGCCCAATGATATTAGAGGTGGCAGAAGAGAAAGCAATCTTAATGACATCCCCCACTTTTTTAGTTGTGACACAATCCCTTTTTTCTTTTATACCCTTCCCACCAACATCCCTACGAAGTATTTTGAGCAATAATTCAATTGCGAATGCCCTAGCTTCCCAGCAAAACTGGTCGTTAGAGGAATCGTCACTTTTCACATCTAAAGTAACATCTTCATCAGCTGCAATAGCTGTGGGGTTGGTAGTAGCATCCTTCTCGTGACCTCGCAAGGCGCTTTTGTGCTTCGGGTTGATTATGTTCTGGAGTCGGTTGACGAAAAAAATACGTGGCTTCATAACCACAGACGACAGCTTATTGACCCACGCAGAAACTTCAGATTCATTTTCAGTAGTCTGGCTAAGCCATGTATCAAATAGGTTGATAATAGCTGCATTACGCGGTTGCCTATCAAGTAAAAGCCAGAGTGCATCTTCTAATCCCCCGCCAGCCACGGAAAAAATTGTAGTAGCAGACAGTTTCATCAACATAAGTAGACCATTAATAGCTGCATCAACCTCCTCAGTGAGACTGCTAGGATCAATGATAATATTTCTCCAGCGTTTGATAAGAAGTGACCAAGTGATTCCCTTACGAGAATAATAGTATAGTTCAATGAAGCTCTTCCACGCAAGTACGCGAATACTCGGTTTGCTGCTAAACTGGAGCTGGTCAGCTAAACACACTATCAGCTCACGATTATTCTTTTGTGAGTCAGTGGAAAGAACTGGACCGATACGCGATACAATTAAAACTAGTGCCTCAGAAACTTCTCTTCTAAACCCAGGATTATTGTTGTGACTGTCAAGCAAAATAGTCAATCCGATGGTCTTTAAAGTACATTTCACATACCTTTGATCGATCATCTCTGAACTCATTAATACCCTACGCATACTAGCCAATGCAGAAGTGTGAACATTAGCATCCGGGAGCGCTGCGAGCGGCATGAGAACCTTGAATATTGCCTCCAGGAGAGGTACATTTGGCCACTGCTCTGCTATATAACCGAGCGATAGAATGTATGTGCTTCTAGAAATGCCGTGGACATTCGAAGCAACGGTAAGATCTATAATGTCTTTCACCAAGCTTGCCAAAATTGGTGTGCGGGAAGGATCAGAACGTAACATGCTGGCGAGTTTGCCACAAGACTGCAGCGCCAGTAATTGGGTGTCATTATAGGGAATGGTGAGCAAACTCTTCATTAAGGACAATACAATTGTGAGAACCCGATCCTCTAAAATCAATTTGCCAGACTTGAACACCATATTAACAAGTTTAGCAATATTAAATATCACGACATGTCCACGAAGAGACTTACTCGCGCGGGCATTTTCAAGGTTCGACAATATAGTATCAAAGACACTTTCCTTAATCCGCTCGGGTTGCAAAGGCAAAAGTTTAGCAATGACTTCGAGAGACTCATCAATGACTGCCGTATACAAATCAGGAGAGTAAGTGGAATTTTCTTTATCATATACAACAAAAGTCTCGTCAAAGAACACAAGACTGTCAATGTCATTGCTCAGTGAATTCCTAGGGTCGTCCTCCAATCTACTAGCCATACCACATTCTGTCATACTGAACGAATCTAATGCATCTCCAGCACTAAATTTAGTCGACCCCATTGAGTTCTTAGACGAAGAGTTATTAGCAGCAGCAGCAGAACTTGGTGTTGTTATAGCAGATTCGACAACAACACCACTGATTTTTGAATATGGCGAAGGACTTGTTGCGTGAGCAACGTATTTCAGAAGAAGACTAGCAGGATATGAATCTAGTTTCCCTAAGTCAAGCATGATTTTGAAACACTGTAGCAATCTTCTTCGAACAGCTGGGCTAGAGGTAGTGGTCTCCATTTTGGACCAAAGATCATACAGGGCTTTACTGATGCGGTTTGAAACATCACCTGTAAGTAAGTCATTGTTGTGGAGTAAAAATACAACCAAACCAGTTAAAGTATGCTCAATCTTGAGCATCGAGGTGTTCTGTTCGGGCGAAAACGAGCCAAGATGAGTCTCAAACATGCCGAGAAGCTGCGGGACCATAGGCTTTAAAACAATAGGCCCAAGACATAAGATCCCTTGAAGAAGTAACCAACCAACCTTATAAGCAACAATATCACTGGGTTTTTTAATAAACTCCAGACTCATCAATAAAACTTGAACATTGAGATCAATATCTCCATAAAGAGGAAATTGCTTGCTTTCAGAAATCATTGACCCCACAATATAGCCAATTTCTTTGCGACGGTCATTCATAGTGACTATCTCCAATTGCTTCAAAGCCATATTAATTGTGGAGCTAATAAGAGTGGGAACACTATGACTTACTCTTTGCAAAGTAAATATGATAAGTCCGAGTTGCAAATCACTCAACGGTGAATTGCTATTCATAACCAAGCCAAAAGTAGCTTGATGTACAGAGGATGCAATAGGCTGCACAGCATTGCCCAAAAGGTCTACAAGGCTTCCAATACAGGCTAAAGTACTTTCCATAGTGGGCCTTGGGGTAGCGTCCTTCGATTTACCCTTCAAAGGAGGTGGGGACTGAGATAAGGCCAACTGTCGCAGCAGCATGCCTAGTGCCTCGATACCTGCGAGGTCAGTACCAAGCTTTTCAACGATCAGAATATCAACAATCAAAAACTTGGCCAGATTATGGTCCAAAGTGAGCAAGTTAGGAATATAAATCTCATCGAGTTCGGCCATAAAATGCTCATTGTCAGAATCAATACGAGAAACCAAATGCTTGAGAAGTCTCGCATATCCAGAGACACGTTGAGGTGTTCGTTTTGACACCTTGCTGGTATTAAGAGAGGTGTGTTGCTTTTCATATTGAGAAATTGTTTTGAGAATTTCTGATTTAGCACCATCATCACTAATAACCACCAAGTATGCACTGTAAAATTGCGCGGCTGCATTAGCAATGTTCTCATTATAAGGATTTGTCAATAAACCGTGATCCTGATAAATTTGGTTGAGCGATGATTGACTTTTAATAGTAAACTTTGCATTAGGAAGTACGACTAATGCAGTCAGCAACTCGAACGCTCTCACAACGGATTCAGAGTCATAGTTGGGGGCAGCTCCTCCATTTTCAATGACACCTTTCGCTATTTGATAAGCCTGAGTGATTGATTTCTCATCTACAGTACTTGTTGCCGACTGTCGTAAAGTCCATAGAATTGTATTGCGGTACCAGACCGTCTGAGGCATGACAGGGGCAATTTTCATGGCTTCAATGCAAATAATAAAAATATTGGCTGACATCTGACGCATATGTTGCGACAAAAATACTGCAAGATGACCCAGCCCCGAGATCGCCAGATGTTTCATCGGGTTGTATTTGTATTTCTGCTTTGCATCAATGATGCGCACGAGCAGATCGAGCAATTCACTACAAACTTTTTCACTGTGGGGCTGTTCGTATAAACTCTCTATAAGCATACCGAATGCTTTACGCGTCGCATGAGACTGCGAGTCTGGGTTACGGACTGCCAGTAGACGTAACACTAATTTGAGTGAATTAAACACTTCATCAATACTGTCAGGCGTATTTCTCGCATATGTGGAGGCACTATTCATCCACTTAAGCACCTCCAAAGGAAGCTTTTCAGCTTTTACACTTTCGTCGAAGTGCGGCGGTGGCATTGTTACCGTGTTTATGAATAACTGTTCTACCAGGTGTTGTTTACCTTAGCCGTAATGATTCTCTAGTCTTGTAACAGTACCTGGTAAATTGTGGGCACGGAAGAAGGATTCGTATCTAGAGGGACGAGCTTTCTGGGGGATACGCCATATTCTTAGCAACTCAACGGCTCCCAACCCTCGCACTGCGGTAGATAATCGTTGTCACATGCAAGAACTGTCACCATTCCTCGAGTCGGATGCCTATGCCGTCCGTGAATATGTGTGACTAAATGTGGTTTATGAAGCGCCACAATATCGTGATATGCGGGTATGACAAAAAATTGAGGTAGAAGACAAAACAAAAAAATCAATGAGTCAATGAATTTTTTTAAATTCGCTCTACACTGTTCAATTTAGTCAATTTATAAAATATATAGTGCCAAGCAATCTAGATCTAACGTATTTTTGATTAAACGTTCGCTTGTTCCGAGTTGACTTAACCGATTAGTGATCAGGTGAGCTCAGAAAAGGTTTTCTTCAATTTAAGTAAAAAGAAAGCATAGGGGGTAACGGCCATTTTATTTTTTTGATGGCGGGAAATTTCATAGTAATGTAATTTTTTTTTGAAAATGTGAATAATTCCGTAAAATATCCGAACATTATGCTTTCATTTTATATATTATCATAATAATATGGTAATCGCGTCGCAACCGTGTTTATTGTTATCCCACGAATCCAACGTCTAAGGATTACGCCTACCCCGCGATTCTTCTCCACAACCTAGCCCTAGTTGGACCTGCATTTTAGCCCTACACATCGCAGATTAGCCTGTACTTCCAAAATTTGCTAACTTTATTCTCACTAATAAGTCTAGTGATTTGGATCTGGTAAAAATTGCTTTTACTACTAAGAAATACCGTTGATTCCCATCTTCGACCAAAGCTTATTGACTAAACCCCTCAGCTATCTCATTCTACCTACCCTTTAACCATGCAAAGACAAATAAAGTCGTGCACTCATTGTCGACAACACAAAGTGAAATGTGACGCTGCGAAATGCAGCGGCCCAAAGTGTACGCGATGTCAGAAGTATGATCTTGAATGTATAGTGGATCAGAATTTTAAACCCAGGAAAGGAGGGCAGGTTGAGATTCTGAGAGAACAGCTGGCGAAAGTCCAGAAGCAAGTTCAGGATTTCACTCAGAAGGGTGCTGACCGACACACAGATACTCCTGCGGTTAAAATTCCGTCATCTAGTGACACTAATGTGAAACTGAAGCAGAATGGAGGTATCAAACGCCCGCTTGACACGCAGGACCATGTTACCAGTAAAACTTCTTATTCTACGTTCACCACTTCTGAAAATGGTGCTGATAGTAAACCTACACATTCCTTTGATGCATCTTTCTCGAAGCGGAGCAAAATTGATCCTGATGACTCTACTGAGAATGCCAAATATGAGGCTGACGATTACAGTGTAAAGGAGATAGAGGCATCCGTGGCTGAAAGGATGGCTGCTGGAGGACGCTTAGTTCCTGTCAAAGGTCCTTATAAGCTTGCTCGCATTGTACTTGATGAACCCCTCGCTAATCGATTACACGATTATTTCATGGAGGAGTGTGCACCATACATGCCGATGTTTGAGAGTTCGTCTGCTGGAGAGCTTTACGCCCGGAGCGAGCTTTTATTCTGGGCCGTGATGACTGTAGCAGCCCAGAGTGAACCAGATTCTGAGCTTTACATGAGTTTCGTGGGCACGGTTAGGGAGCTAGTTGCTAGCAAATGCCTCCTGGAGACTACGCGTTCAAGCAGCATCGTCCAGGCGTTGCTCGTTCTTTCGACATGGCCACTTCCTTCAGAAAAAATGCTAGAGGATATGAGCTCTCGGTACGCTTCTCTCGCATATAGCATGGGTCTCCAGCTAGGCATACACAGAGGAAAGTTTATTTATGAATTTTCTCGCAACCAACAGCTTATGCCCAACGCTGTTAAATGGAGAACACGTACATGGGTTCAAACATATATCACACAGCATATGATATCTGCATCATCTGGTATTCCTGCCTCCATGCCTGTTGATCATGTCATTGATCATGCTCTTCACGACGAGGAGCACCCTCTCTCTCCCAGAACTCAGGCATTACTTAAGATTTCTATGTTCTACTCAAAGTTAGTGATGATCATGGGATCAAGCATTGCGACTCCGGATGGACTTATGGAATCCAATTCCAGGTGCCCCACTCTGAATTTGCTGAGAACAGATTTGTACACTATGTTTCCACCTACAAGCAAATTTGAGGATCCTGTTATTGAAGTTTCATTTTTGTATGCCCGATTACTACTTGATAGCTTTGCCTTTTTACCTGACACTCCCACTGCACATCAAAGTCCGTTTCTTATAGACGCTTTTCAAGCATGTACTCGAATTGTAACAATAGTGAGACAAATGGTAGGCACCAGAAAGATCGTTGAAATGCCAAGTTTTATTCGTAATCCTTGCTCACTAGCTGCCCTTATTCTTTTTAGGCTTCAGCTTCTTCCTAACTTGCCTGAATATTATGTCGCGAGTGCAAGAGAGTCAATCGTGACAGTTCATCATATGTATAGAAATTTGCATCATTCGTGGCTCAGCCCTCGAGTTTCTAATGACATATCACGGATTGCTAAGCTTTTGGAGAGTTTGAACTATGTCATGATCACACATCCAGAGCTACTACAATCCAGACGGGTAATGCGACACATGAGATCTCACCTGACATTCTCAATATTCTATGAGTTCTTATATATTATTCATGAGGCCAAACGTCGGAATGCCAAGCGTGCAGTTAAGGAAGATGCATCACATGCTCATGGTGTGGAAAGCTCTAGCACAGAGTCAAGAGAAGGCTATAGCAGAACTTCCTCTCACGAAAATCCAATCATAGCTGAGAAGCGAAAGTCTCATAGCTCTCGCGCAACAGAGCCGCAATTCTCATCCACATCGAGCAACGGATCTAGTTTTGAAGAAAGTTCGCCCGAGTTGGTTCCATCTACTCCTGGAGGAGTGGGCGCAATAAGCAATCTCATTCACACTTGTTCAAATCACAACAATCACCGAGACTTGAGTCCTCTTCCATTGTTCAACAATATCAACCGTGAATCGTATGTTTCCAAAACTGTTATATCACCCAATGGGACTACTATGACAACGCTTGCTCGCGCAGACGGTGATACAGATGGTAATATATACAATGGTAACTCGAACGGTGAGTCAGGGATACAGAATGAATTCAAAGAAAGCGACGGTGTCCGCACACATCATATACCTCATGAAGTATATGAGCAATCTAGAACTTGTCCTAGTAAGTCCAGCGATCATGCTGCTTATCATGCACCGGCATCAACACACCCATCACTTCAGAGTAATGCTCATTATTGTAGAGAACCTCATCAAATCGCACCCTTGAATAGTAGCAATGGGCATTACAATGGACATTCCATGCGTAAAACTGTTCACAATAATGGACCTATTAGCAATGACCATATCGTTCAGTCGCCGTATGGGCCTACGAATGCTTCTGACCTAGCTTTTCAGGCAAGTTATCCTCATGATCAGATGGATATGGGAACCGACCTTTCAACGATATTTGGCGGTTTAGACTGGATGAATACCGAGGGTGATGACTTTCTTGGTTGGATGATGCCCCGCGAGGAATAGAAAGAAGACGAATTACCATTCCTCTGTTTTAGTGTTTTACTTTTACTTTATCTTATTTTACCTTTTATTTATTATGCATTAAATATCGTTATCGTAAAACCAAAATTATATTCTGATTATGCTAACCACAGTACTAGTTTTCTTTATCATTACCCTCAGACACGAACTCGTGCTGCTCTGGCGCAGGTGCCGTGGGTATGCCACCAAAATTAGATATATCCTCAACATGCATAGCGGTATGATCTAATGATTTGTCTGCTGGAGAGACTGATGGTGCAAGGACTGGCACTTGAACCAACGAACTGGAAGACTTGCGATCACGTTCCTGGGAAGTAATCTGTGTCTTTTTATTGGAATTTGTTTGAGTGAGCCATATCAAGGACCCTGCGATAATGGCGATGGCTGCTAAACTGCGTCGAGTGATTTGCCATCGAAGGTTCTCTATCTCCGATTTCAGTTCGGAATTCAACCTCGTGGATATCTTATTGTGCAAGTCCTGGATTTTAAGTTGAATTACATTCTCTTCAGCTCTTGCGGAATTTTTGCGCTCATGAACTTCAATGTCCAAATCAGCTTTGAGCAAGTTTGTCATTTCATTGGCTTCATGCTCGAGAATCTCGACATCCCTCTGCAATCTTGCTAACCCTGAGCGGTAACTTGTGGCGTGTGTTTGCCTGGAATTACTGATCTCATTGCGGACCTCGGAAGATGCTGCATCAAATAAATATGCTTCATTGGCACCTGCAGATGAAGGTACCGCACGATCGGTACACGAAGCAACTAAGCTATTAATGAGTTCGTGCATGATACGCATAATAATATTGGCTTGCTTAGCAGTTAATCCAGCAAATCTCAGTTCTGAGTAGACCTCCTGGGTATCAAAATAGTTCTTTACGGCACCTTTTGATGTCTCATCTCCGCTAGGCACTTCTACAGCCTCAACGAATGGGATCGGCCGAGCTACGGGTTTCCCCTCAGCTGCCCTGGCTTTCACATCTTCCTTGATTTTCTCGACATCCACACGTAGTGAGCGAAGCAAAGAGAATGTTCTATCGTCCATCATTTCTAGAAATCTATCACCATCAGGTTGCTCGGCAAGAAGTGGTTCTTTGTTAGCTTTTGGTGCACCTGTGTGAATCAGACTGAACGGCAAGTGAGACGTTCTATTGAGTAAAGGATACGTTCTTCTCAAGCACACAAAGTGTGCTCGACAATTTAGTGATTTCAGAAGCATCTAAGTCCTCACCACCACCCTCTGACTTGGCTTGAGTGTTTATACTCCTGGAGACTTCGAGTACAGCCACGCGGTACTGCTAACGATTTATTTGTAATTGTGTGAGACAAGTCTCATGACAATATTCATGAGTGCTGTAAATCATAACTACAGATAATTGAACGGTTTAAAATCATGCAATGAATATATTGTTTTATATTAATATACGACGAAAATTGACATCACAAGTTTATTAACTAAGACATATATTATGTAGTTTCATGAAAAGTGATTTATTGTCTAGCTGCCACTTAACTTGAAACAACGAATAATTGTAACTATGTTGTAGCATTAAAAAAAAGATCTGTGGGGAAAGTACAGATAGGTTTTGATGCAAGATAATATCGACTCACACTATAAGATAATTATAGTCTAACTTAGCAGCAAACTATCTATTATAGAATGGCTTGGGAGAAAAGCCATGTCACATGTGATTGTTCGATGACCTTGAGGCTGGGTGGAGCCTCACCTTATGAAGCAAGGGTGGTCAACCCATAAACCAGCCACTATCACGTGAGACGTAATGCCACAGTCCACAGGTTTCGAGGGTAAGGCTCGAAGCACACAGCCCTCCACATTTCTGTAATTTTTCCTCTCGATAAGCTTTTTTACAAATTATAGGAGTGAAATAATATGATGGCAAGTCTCTCTATTATGTTTATCTTGGTCAAATATGTTGCTCTCTGATTGTCGTTAGAAGACTTTTTGTAGATCTCTATGAATCTTGATGCGTCCAAGTTTAGTAGAGACTGCAGCGTGCAGTGAAGAACTCATCGTTCGGAATAGGGTTATAATATGCATCAACGATAATACCTTTTCTATTAATAACTGCGGCACGAAGCATTCTATTAAATACGTCTAGAAATATTCAGTCGATTCACAATTATCTTCAACTAAGAAATACTTTACTTGTTTTTTATCCATTACTCTTTATACCAAATAGGGTATCTCTTTGCAGCCGCGATCGATAATGGTGCGGGGTTAGTTCTCTGAGACGCTCGCTTAGTCGGCTCAGCGACTGCATCAACGTCAATTCTATCTCAAAGATAAGCAACAAACTGCAAGATTACATACTAGAATACAACTAACAGCATAACGGAATTAAATGCTATACTTGTTTTATTAAGACCATTGTAATACTTTTAAAATATTTTTATCGAACGTTGGGTCTGAAGTACCCTACGTCATTTTCATGTCTTTTGGGTCACATCACTCCTTACCCTACCATTCCGCATTGCTTAATTTTTTTACATCTTGCAGCAACAGCCGCGTACATATATATATATATTGTCGCGATCGCGCCTACAAAAAAAAACTTGCTCTGATTCGTCTCACAAACTAAGATAGAAGAGTTTATTTTCTCTTTTAAAGGATGGCTAGTGACGAGAGCAATAGTGTTCAGACGGTAGTCACGTCGTTGATTGTTAACGGCGCGTTACTTATCATCTTCGTGGTTGCTTTCATATTGCTTCGACCTAAGAATAAATTAGTTTATGACCCTCGTGTCTACTCTAAAAGCGTTGTCCCCGCTGATAAACCGCGTTCTTTGGAGCGTGGCTACTTCATGTGGTTCATGGATCTAATTACGCGTCGCGATAGTGAAATTATCCGCGATGCTGGCCTCGATGGCTACTTCTTCATTCGTTACCTTCGATTCCTCTTCTTTATGTCTTTACTGGGAATGGTTGTGCTGATGCCCATTCTTATTCCTGTGAATGCGACTAACGGTTATAACCACTCTGGATTTGATCTTCTCGCGTTCGGTAATATCAAGAACGAGAACCGTTACTTCGCCCACGCGTTACTCAGCTGGGTTTATTATGGATTGGTCCTTTTCTTCATTTATCGTGAATTCCTGTTCTACGTTGGCACACGCCAGGCGGTTCTGACCAGTGAGTCCCAAAAATACCTTGTGTCTAACCGCACAATCCTGATTAATGACGTTCCGAAGGACCTCTCCACCGAGGAGTATCTCAAGAGTGTCTTTAGTGGCGTTAAACATGTGTTTATCTCCCGTGATGCTAGCGATCTTGCCGATGCTGTCAAGGAGCGTGCTAAGATGTACAATAAACTTGAAGGAACCGAAACTTCAATGCTTAAAAGTGCGCTTAAGAAATACGCAAAGGCACAGAAGAAGGGCACTGCGAGTGAGTCTCCAGAACTTAATGACTATGTGAAACCTCCGACGCACCGTCTCGGTCTTTTTGGTGGTAAGATTCCTTTCTTCGGTAAAAAGGTTGAAACTATCCCGTATCTCGAGGAACAGATTCCTGCCAATGATGAAAAAATTGTCAAGCTTCGTCGCGCTTACAAAGACAATGACAAGCGTGCTGCTGCTTTCATCATCTTCAACACTCAGTATGATGCTGAGGTTGCTGCTCAAATGATCCCTTTCCACCGTCCTCTACAGATGTCACCCATTACAATCGGTGTTACCCCTGATGAAGTCATTTGGGAGAACCTCAATCTCAGGTGGTACCAAAGACTTGTTTATTCGCTTGGTGCTAGTAGTTTCTGTTTCGCTTTAATTATTTTCTGGGCTATTCCTGTTGCGTTTGCTGGTTTCATTTCCCAAATCAGTACGCTAATCAAACTCTTCCCGTGGCTTAGCTTCATCGAAAACCTGCCCTCAGTACTCTTTGGTTTGATTTCGTCTCTGCTTCCATTGGTCATTTTGGCGGTTTTGATGATGCTTCTCCCCATCATGATCCGCAAGGCAGCCAAGATTGCTGGCGCGCCAACTCAGACACACGTGGAATACTACACTCAGAATGTGTACTATGCTTTCCAAGTCGTTCAAGTATTTTTCATGATGGCTCTTTCCAGTGCTATTTTGAAGGCAATTCAACCCATTTTGGCCGACCCTAAGGTGATTTTGTCCTACCTGCAGCAGAATCTTCCTTCTTCGAGTAATATCTTCATTGCTTACGTTGAACTTCAGGGTATGACCATCCCTGGTGGTATGCTGCTTCAGGTTGTGGCGGTTATTCTTTACTACGCACTCGGTGCGTTCCTTGACAACACCCCTCGTAAGATCTGGGCCCGCCGTAACTCTATCGGTGGTGGTGGATGGGGCACAGTTTACCCCATTTACTCACTGTTGGGTCTAATTATGTTTGTTTATGGTGTCATTTCTCCCATCATCTTGCCTTTTTCGGCCTTTGGTTTCTTGTTGATTTACATTGCGTTCTTGAATAATCTCATGTTCTGCACTTCTAAGACAAGTAGTCGTGGTATCAACTACCCCCGTGGCTTGCAGCACTTGTTTGTTGGTATTTACATCTCCGAGCTTGTCTTGGTTGTTCTATTTGTTTTCTCCAAGTCTTGGGGTCCCTTGGTTTTGGAAGTAGTCGTTTTGCTTTTCACTATCTGGTTCCATCAACATCTGAACAGTGCGTTTAGTCCTCTGCTCTACTCGCTTCCCAAATCATTGCTTGAACATAGTCCTTCTTACACAGATGCTCCTCCTGCTCCTCCTGCTCATGGTGTCTTTAAGACTCCTCGTCAGAGTATCGAGAACCCCTTCCAAGAGGGAGCGTCAGTTATTAAGACACCTACGTACAACAGCGGTGATGTCTCGCAGTTCTCCACTGATGGTAAGTCAGTATCTAAGGGATATAACACTTCGCTCGAGAATGCTCCTTTGAATGGAGGCCCCTCGTACCAGGATAAGCCGGTTTCAAATGATATTCCCGAAGCTGAAGCGGATGTTCCCCCCGGTACCATATGGCAGAGGTTGTTCAAGCCTCACATCTATTATGCACCCGATGTTCTAAAACGTACCTTGTTGTCTGACAGCACTTGGAATGAAGTTCCTCTCACTGTTGCACCTGAAGAAGAGTACGATCTATTTAACGATCCTGCTATGACTAGTGGTGATCCTGAAGCATGGTTCCCTCGTGATCCTCATGGATGGGCCGATGATCAGCTCAAGAACTTGAAAGCCGTTAATATTAATGCTGTTGTGGAGGGCTCTTGGTTCGATGTTGAGAAGAAACCTAAAATCGAAATCAGTGATGATGCTGAAGAGATTCCAATCTATGGTGCTCCAAAGGTCATTTGAAGTGACTTCTGGCTTAATAGCGCATTTACACATATGCACTCACAACATCTTGCATGATTGCTTTTATGCTTCACTCAACTCAAACTCTTCTAATAATTCCCATTTAGTTTTTGCATAAGTTTGTTATAGTTATTTTATAAATTATAAATTTTTTATCTACTCTATTAAATTGACTTTTTTTTTTTTTTTTTCTCTTCACTGCATTAGCTGTGTAGAAGCCTACGAAATACTGGGTTGGGTGTTCTCGCGGTGAAAAATATTTGTAATAAAAATTTCCCTACCATAAAGACAAAGCTGCTCTATTAACAACTTATATCATACTCACGCAAATGAGCATTGATTATAAGCTTTCTAATATATTTGGAACAGTTTACTCTCAAGGAAACCTCATTTTCACACCCGATGGAAAATCTGTGCTAAGTCCTGTCGGTAATCGTGTAAGTTGCTTTGATCTTGTGAACAATAAAAGCTTCACATTCAATTATGAGCATCGCAAACCCATTTCAACAATCGCAATTAATAATGATAGCTCTCTGATGCTCAGTATCGATGAAGATGGACGTAGTATATTGGTTAATTTCCGATTAAGGACGGTAATTCATCATATGAACTTTAAGGAACACGTACTGGATGCCAAATTCAGCCCTGACGGAAAATACATCGCAGTTTGTGCCGGAAAACACATTCAATTATGGGTTACTCCGACTGACCTTGATGAACGACAGTTTGCACCTTTTGTGAGGCACCGTGTTTATACTGGTCACTATAGCAATGTAACTAGTGTTGAGTGGTCTCCAGACTCTAGATTTTTCCTCACATCGTCTGAAGATATGACTGCTCATATCTACTCTGTTCACTCGAGTGACAGCATTGCAGCTTCTACGCTGACTGGTCATCGTGATGCAGTGGTGAATGCTTACTTCAGTGCTGACCAGGAGACTATCTATACTATCTCTAAGGATGGAGCTCAATTTGAATGGAAGTGGGATGATGAAGTTGAGAAGTGGACTATTACAGATAGGCATTACATTAGTAGCAATGGTCGAGTCGCCTGCACTACATTCCATGCGGAAAACCAACTACTTGTTGTTGGATTCACCAGCGGTACATTCGCGATTTATGAGATGCCTTCGTGCAATCAGATCCAAACTCTCACTATCTCACAGGATAGTGTTGACTACGTCAGCATAAACTCTACTGGTGAGTGGCTCCTTTTTGGTGCTGCCGAATTGGGTCAGTTGTTGGTCTGGGAGTGGCAAAGTGAGTCTTACATTTTGAAACAACAAAGTCATTACGATGGTCTTAATGCTCTTGTATATTCGCCTGATGGTAGTAAAATGGTCACTGGTGCGGACGATGGTAAAATCAAGGTCTGGGATACTGCATCTGGTTTCGCAATTGTAACATTCTCGCATCATATCGCCGCTATTACTTCTCTGAGATTCTCTCAAAGAGGTAATGTTCTTTTTAGTGCATCATTAGATGGATCTGTGCGTGCTTGGGATATGCTTCGTTACAGAAATTTCCGCACATTTACGGCACCTAAAAGGATACAGTTTACATCACTTGCTGTTGACCCAAGTGGTGAACTCGTTTGCGCCGGAAGCATCGATGATTTTGATATTCATGTATGGAATGTTCAGTCCTCTCAGCTTGTCGACCGTCTAAGCGGCCATGAGGGTCCGATTTCGAGTCTCGAATTTTCACCTGATGGTACCCTGCTACTCAGCGGAAGCTGGGATCATACCGCGAGGCTCTGGAATTTCTTCGGTAGAACTGCACTATCTGAGCCGATGCAGCTAATGAGTGAAGTTTTGTGCGTTACCTTCAGACCTGATGGTAAGTACATAGCTGTGAGTTCCATGGATGGTATATTGTCTGTTTGGAATGTCAAATCAGGTATGCAAGAGGCCGAAATCGACGGGAAAAACGATGTCGGTGGCTTTGGTAGACACGCTGGAGATAGATTCAGTGCCAAGAACTCAGCTAGGGGCAAATTCTTCACGAACTTGTGCTATTCGATTGACGGAACGATGATTCTTGCTGGTGGAAACTCGCGATTTGTCTGCCTTTACGATGTTGCTAATGCAGTCCTTCTTCGTAAATTCTCAATTTCAAAGAATATGGCACTTGATGGCACTCTTGACTTCCTTAATTCCAAAAATATGACCGAAGCTGGTCCTCTCAACTTGATTGATCACAGTGAAGTTGATGATAGGATTGCTGAGGGAATTGTTGATGAGAAGACTAGAAAGAAGTGGAAGCAGAACGACGATACCGTCCCCGGTGCACAGAGAGGTGCTAGTTCAAGACAAGCACGAACTAGACCTGCCATTAAGTCTTCTGGTGTTCTGTTCTCTCCCACCACTTCATCTTTCAGTGTTGCTTCAACTGAAGGACTTCTGGTGTACTCTATTGATGAGTTCGTGCAGTTTGACCCATTCGAGCTGGATTTGGATGTTACTGTCGAGTCTGTATTTGAACTTCTAAACAAGAAAGAGTATTTCCCTGCTCTTGTAATGGCTTTCCGTCTTGGTGAGAATAGTATTCTTCAGCGTGTTTACGAGTCTGTTCCCGTTTCTAGTATCGAGCTCGTTGTGCGCGGTTTACCTGATCTATACATTGCGCGTCTTCTTACTTTTATATCCAATCTGTCTAAGGTTTCGCCTCATATAGAGGTGAACTTGCTGTGGCTCAAGAGTGTGCTTGATTACCATGGAAGGTACATCGCGACTAATAAACAGAAATTGGCTGTTGCACTCCGTGCTTCTCAACGATTCTTGATGGATTCTAAACTTTTAATGGATACAGCACAGTCGGACGTTTTTACTGGCCAGGTATACTTGTCTCGTTTAGATCAAAGACAAGCGCCGGAAGAGATGGAGGTTGAATGATTTATCAAAAATATCTGAATATGTGTATGTATACTAAATGATAATAGTAATGGTAATAATAATAACAATAATAATGCATTTTATTCTGATTTCTTATCGCTCGCATTTTCTCTTAGTAAAGAAATATCAGACAACAATTCGGTTTTGTCGCATTCAACTGTACTCGTATTAGTTCTTTCTTCAAGTATTCGTTCATCACCTTCAATTGTAACGCTATTAGTGGATTCGCGCTCTCTCTGACGCTTGCGTGCCTTTTGTTTCTTTTTACGCGCTTTTTGAATATGATATTGAGCAACAATCTGTGCTCGACTATTTTCACCATTGATCATCTCATCCAATTTCGCAGCCAGAATTTCTCGAGCACGTTTACGATTATCTTCCCTCGAGCGTGAGAACTGACTGTCAACAACTATACCAGTAGGTATGTGCTTGAGCTGAACCTTGCTATTTGTCTTGTTAATCTTTTGGCCGCCCTTTCCTCCTCCCTTTATGAATACCTCGGTTATTTCGTCCTCATTAATTTTTGGGCGCGGAGGAAACTTATTTTTTTTAATGAGTGCACTTCGAGAAGTTGTAAAGAATCTCGTTAATGTTCGCAACATTATCTACCGCACATCAAATATAAATATGATATAAATTATCAGACCTCTGATCTTAGTTACACAATGGCTGCTTGGTGAAAGTTGGTATGGTGAGAGTTGACAGTGATACCTTACCCCATGAGTGACGAATCTATTGAGAGTAGAATCCAAGAATTGTTAGAGGGAGTTCTTCCGCGGGACGAAAAGTTCGAGTTGATTCATATCCATAGTCTCCCTCAGCGATGTAGAAAATTGGTTTTTACTAAGTCCTCAGATACGCGCTTAGATTCTGTTACTACCCATTTTTTCGTGCTTTCATATAATATACCACAAACCGAAAAGAAAATTGCCATTCTTGCACTTGAAATATACATTTATGAATCACTGGAAACATCAACTATATTTATTTCTAAGGCTGATACTACCGGATTTTACACAGGTGGCCGTAGGCTCAACATTCTGATAATCACACAACAACTAATACGCGTTCTACTGAGATATTACGTGCCATTGAACAAAAGGATACGCATTGCGCTATTTGCGAAAGCGGAACAACAATATCTCTTCTTAGGGTCGATAAAAAACCCCAAAAAGCATGTCTTGCCTGATGCTGAGCTGGTTAAATGGTGGGCCCGCTGTTTAGACGGTCTCCAGGCTGAATTCGCAACTCCGATTAGGTGTGCGCTAATTGTTCCTGGAATCAGCACTAAAGATAACGAAAAGTATCTTCCCAGAGCTTCACAATTGCATTGGAGAGTTGGAGACGTGTTTTGGGATCCTGAACTTGGTGAGGAGGCTGAAAATGCTGCTACTGCTGTGAAGAGAATCCCCAGATTCCCCGACGATCCTAAATCAAGATTTCTGGATGCTCTTGTAGCTGAAAAACGAGCGAAGACGCTTTCGCGTCGCCAATTCTGGCTTGAACTCCAATCTCGCCAAGAATTCTTACTAGGAAAATCAGTGGGGATTTTAGGCCTTGATGCCCCAAGTGTCAACCCAAAAGTACACCATGACTTAACAAAATCTAACGGGACTTCTAAAAGAGATGTCAATCGATTCAAGGAACACTTGGTAGGGCTCAATTTCGATACTTATGAATCAAGTTTGGACGCAACCCATAGGCTTCGCCGCGGTATACCTGATAGCTGTATATTTGAGATGAACGGGAAAGCCATATCTCAAGTTAAAAGGTCAGCTCCTTCAGAAATCAAAATTAATACTTTAAACGTTGTGAGGCGCAAGAAAAAATAGCTCTATAGATAATAAGGTTTGTCATACTTTTCTGGATTTCGGTATGAGATATAACTTCCTTGCTCGTTCTGAGTGAGATCAATAAGTGTGTCGTCAATATTCTCCATCTCATCATCGTCAAGGAAAAGCTCAGCCTGACGAGCTAACTTCATTTTATTCCTCACGTAGTCAGAAAGTCGCTCTGACTGGTTCATGTCCAGCAAATTCATCTCACCTTTTAGCCCCATAAAAAGACCTCTCTGCAATTCCTGCTTGCATTCAGTATATTTAGCATCATAGATCCAGTCTTTACGCAACGTGCTTACCGATACCTTCATATCATTGGTGGTGAGAGGAACCAGGCCCTGCGTGTATTCAAGTATGCTAACCCCCAGGAAGGACAGGTTCAAGTGGAACTCAGGCTCATATGTGTTGCTTTGACCTGATTCATAACTGCGCAAGATCAAAATTCCGTGAGGATCCGAGTCGACGAGTCCATACATCGGCACGTGTGGGTAAGTGATTGAGAGAGCTCTCAGCAGGTTCCTCGTTGCACGGTCGGGGAATCCTTTTCCGGTGACAATTATTCCATTAGGGAGTTCCTTCTGAAGATGGGAAAATACCGCTTCCTTTTCCACCACTAATATAAAACGTGGTCGCGTGGCAGCGCTAACGTGGGCGATTTCTCCGACTGGGATCAGCGTTGCACCGTTACTCCGTTGAACATCTATAACCTCTCCTCCTTCAAGACAAATTGTTAGCCTTCCAGCAAGAAGTCCATTTGGTGATGCAATTATGTTTAGCTCGCCTCTAGGGACTTCCAAAAGACGAACCAGTCTGTCAATGTACCTCACCACAACACGTTGTGTTTTGAACAGAGCCACGTCCTTGTAATAAAGGTCTCTGCTAGTCACATACTTATTCTCCTTGATGTTAGGCAGAATAAGTGTGCATAATCGCAACATAATTGTGAAACTTTGTGCATCTCCCACGCTCGTTCCAGGGAACTGGAATGATCTACGCCCAGAGTAGGGTGGAACATCATTTCGGTAAGGGACGCATAAATCCACAGGTGCTAAATTGAATTTCAATGAGTTATTATTTTGGCTAATGAGCTGCTTTTTTGTATCTTCAATTGCAAACTCTAAATGCTCAACAATGCATGATTTGCACATTAGGTGGTGGTGGTTGTGATGATGGTGGTAGCTGGGCGGTGGAAACTTCATCAATGTACGCGACGCAACTATACATCATCACATTATCTGGCTCACTCATACGCTTGTTTAATATGTCCTCTTCGTTAAAAATATTCAACTATACATCTATTAAGGTAATGGTAGTACTATATACATATGTATTAGTAGAAAGGGGTTTTAAATGACTTCTGTGATAACCTTTGCCGCAGAGCGATATGTAGCGAGGGATTCGAGCAGCTTCTTGCGCTCCAAAACAACGCTCTCATCTTCGAAGAGCAACTCGTTGAAAAGGCTAGCCTTATAAAGCGAAGATACAAGGCGGTTTTGAGCGGAAGATTTGGTTTCATTAACCAAAAAGTGCATAATTGCCTTGGGAACCTGGTCGCTAATGGTCTCACGGACAATAGAGAAATAAGACTCAATTAGCTTGAACATGAGGTCGCATTGCAAACGCTCGTCATCAGCCAAAGCAGCGGCCTCGGTCTCCATGCGCTCTAAGCGAAGGTTCTTCATCGCACGCGCTTCCTTAGAAAGATCCTCATCGACATCTTTTTGCACAGTGGAGCCTGATAAAGGCAAAGAAGTCTTCTCAGTGGAGCCACCACCATTAGCAGAAAAGTAAGGAATATCCTGGCGAGGAAGACCAGCACCCTTTCCAAGGAAATAACGCAAAAAGATATCCTTCTGGAGGGGTGTATCACCATTATCATCACCCGCTGAAGCGGTCGCAGAAATCGAAGAAGAAGAACTGTGGGACTTCTTCTCCTTTTTCTCCTTTTTCTCAGCAGTGCTTGCCTCAGAGTCTCCGTTCGGATGGTGTGACTCTTCCCTCTTAGCCCGCTCAGCCCGCTCAGCAGCACGGGTCTTCTGCAGTGTATTGAATTCACGCTGTTGCTTGTCCTCGAGAACAGAGTTCATTGCATCGCTCGCAGAGATGAATTTAGCATGGTCTGTCTTGATGTAAGCACGCTGAATGTCAATCAAACTAGAAACATACTTAGATGTTGGGCCAAGTTTCTCATTCAAGAGCTTGGAAAGGGTATCTATAAGTTCACTCTGGAGCTTGGGGAAACGGTCAAACTCGATAGAGCCACAGGTGTGGCAAATCTTCATGAGTTCCTCGTAAACCATCTCCACGCACTGTTGTGAAGGAGCCTCAAGAAGCTTAACCAGAGGCTTCATAAGTATATCGAATGCGAGTTCTGGCACAAACAAAGAGGCACGGGGACCAGCACTGTTAAGAATCGCTACTCTGATATCGCTGTAAGAAAGGTGATCAAGTGGATCAATCTTCTCCAAATTCTTGGCGAAAATATCACTGAAAATCTGGTAGATTCGAGCACCACCACCAAGTTCTTTAACACCGTTCATATCAATATCATTTGAGCGGCCTTCAATGTTCCCGACAAATGACTGGGAGTAGCGCATCATCATTGTGAGGATGAGAGCACCCTGCTGGTCAGTAGACTCAGGTATCTGAGTCTGGCCAAAGTTACTGAGTTCTTGCTCAGTCTGGCCAATGAGAGTGTTGATACGCGCCTTGATGTCAGGCAAACGGTCACGAATGTGTGTCATGAGAATCTGGTTGATAGACTTGCTCAAGTATGTGGTGCCACATTTGTGGGCGATGCTACGATAAGCCGGATGCGATCTGAAGAAGTCTTTCTCGGCATCAAGAGATTCATCCAAGCTCTTCTTATCCTGGATATCCTGCTGAGATCTGTTTACAATGCCGATAAAGCCCAAGCTAAGCGGATATGTATTACCGTTGAGCACGTCGAGGGCATTGGTGCCTTTGTCCATAAGATCAAGCTTGGTGAGAACACCCAAAGTGCGATGGCCCTGGGGGTCTACTGATCGAGCCATCTTAAGACTCTCGGAGTTCACGATGTCCTGGTTAGCAGGGGTGACGGCAAGGATGATGGAATTCGGGTTCTCAATATAACCCAAAACAAGCTCTTTAGTTTGTTTCTCAATGTCAGCGGGTTGGTCACCAATCGGTACTTTCGTGACACCGGGCAGATCCACAACAGTCAAGTCAAGAACATGAGGTGAGTGAATCTTCAAGCTAATGGGCACAGAGGAAATACCCTTGTTTGATCCAGCAATGCGAAGTGTCTCATTTTCAATTTCCTTGCGCACCTCCTCGAAGTCAGTGTACTTGCGGTTCTTCACATGAAGGAACTCACAATACTCTGAATCATCGTTGATGAGAGAGATGGCAAGTGGACGGCGAGTGACAATACCAGTACCACGAGGCAAGAAATCGCGACGAACAAGGAGCTCTATAACACTGCTCTTTCCACTGGACTGGGCGCCAACCACTACTACTTGAGGGAGATCAAGGTTACCACAGCTAGAGCTAGAGAATACAATATCCTGAAGTTTGTTAACAACAGGAATGAGATCCTCCATTCCAGCTTCACCTTTGCCTAAGAGTTGACTGCTCATGATTGTAAAATATGTCTTCCTTGCGTGCACTCACGGTAAACGCAGGTTGTGGCGCGCGAGATGTGGAAACGCTTTACAAGGGTAGCCCTGCCATTGGGAGTTTGCGTGTGTGCGGGTGAGTAATAACAAACCGCGTTGCTTTTCGTGGTGGCGAAGTACATTTTAGAAAACTAGACTAAGATTGTAGGAGAATATTAAGTAGAATATATCTATCAAAATAACCGGATAGGTATTTGCTAATTTAAAAATTTTTTTATCATACCCTCTAAAGCTGCCTCGTAAAGTTACTGTAGTGCTGCTATTTCCTCAACCCACAAAGGTTTTAGGGACTGCATATGGGTTTGGTCGATTCGCCCAGTCTTTCATGGGATGGCCGAGGGAGCGATTGATGAAGAGGTCGAAGTAATCAACTCGATTTACGAAAATGCAGCTGAATACACTGAGGAGTCTCGTATGTTAAAATTACACGTTCCGGAAACTAATACAAAGATTGATTTATGGCTACCGCAATCGTACCCAGAGGAAGCACCTCGAATCAGAGGTGTGAGTGGACTCAAAGATGATAAATTAATCATTCAAAAACTTCAAAGTGTCATTGATGCATCCTTTATACCTGGTGAGGTATATCTGTTCACTTTTATTGACGAAATTCAAGACGAAATCAAGGATGCAGAAGAGTCCGAACAGGTGGAGCACCAAATGAACAGCCTCGGTCTGCAGGAAAATAATGTAAAAGGTTCAGCATATATTGACCATTGGGCCTGTAGTGACGAATATAGAGACCGAGGTTCCATATTTGTTGGTCGAGCCATCCGCACAACATCAGAGGATGAAATGGACAAGCTTGTGTCTGATTTGGTGAACGACAAGAAGATTTCACAAGCACGGCACAATATGGTTGCATGGCGAATCAAAGTTAGCGACGACTTGTATGCACAAGATTTTGACGAAGATGGTGAAGCAGGCTCTGGTCCTTGTATTCTACATGTTCTAAAAATGGCGGATGTTGAAAATGCCGTCGTTGTTGTTTCACGTTGGTTTGGTGGAGTGCACATAGGCCCTGACAGATTCAAGCATATCAAGAATTGCGCCAGAGATGCTCTAGTAGAGGGTCGATTCATTGTAAAATAAATAAATAGTATGTAAATTAAGTGTATATAATACAGTAATGGTGAAACTAACTCCAGTAATTAAGATCTTCGTCTTTGTTTGGATTTACTAGCACCTTTAGTAGTTTCACTGTTAGCACGCTTAGTTCCACTAGCTTTTCTAGTTTTATTGCTCCCATTACTTTTTGTTTCGTCAGTGTTCATCTCCTCTGCCTTAGATACGGGTTTAATACCGTATGACTTGCGACCAATTTCTGGTGTTTTTGCTCCATATATGTCATTAAAATCGACATTACTCGAGGTTTTTCCCACGCTCTTAATTTTACTTGAGCCTTTGCTGAACCAAGCACCAGGATCTTCTTCGTGTTGAAACTTGTTGGCAACGCGGGTGGATTCCTCTTCCTGCTTAGCACTGGAGAGCTTCTCATCGGCATCGTCATCCTTGCGCATGAATTTCATACCAAGGATGCCTGAGCTGAGTTTTGGTGCCGGTGCACCGGGTGAATTGGTTTTTGGAGGCATCAATGGAGCATTACCTGTCCGTGCGTGGGTCAACGAAATTTATATATATTTTCAACAATGATATGGGCTTAATAAAAGGAAACTACATACTGTTAAAAAATACATAGGACGAGCTTTGAGACTCGTGATGCTTGGAAGCTTGGAAAGGTTAAACGTTGTTAGGAATTTATTATGTTGTGAAAATTTATTTTAGAGCTTATGGGATTAATCGTATTTTCTGTGAATTGAGCCTCCGTACGTTTTACCCATCATCACCACATCGTGCACACAACCTTAGCCTAGTTAAATATCATTCTTAAATTGCCCACACCCTACATGATCGATAGTGAAATTTCAGTCGAATCATTTGAGGGGATCAGAGCTTTGGCGAAAACTGCCCTTGCTGATCCATCCATCCGTGAGGAGTGGGCCTCTCAAAATTCAACGTGGGAAGCAATCACACGGCGATTGGAGTTAAATCCTGACCTTAGTTTACTGCAGTTGGCGAACAACCTCTCAGCTTGTACTCCAGCCGGTGAAACTGCTTTTGGTACAAAATTTTGTGATCAATTGCTTGAGTATCATGATGTTAATCCTGACTTTGACCGATTAAGATGGCAAATTCTCTCAAACCTCTCTGTAGGGTCGCCAAAAAATACCACTACCTTGGCAGAGAAGCTGCAAAGTGATACTAGGCCCTACCATTTCCATAATGACGATCGAGTTAGCAGAGCTCTTCTCATTTTTACCAAAATTCTAGTGGATAACAGCACGGGTCCAAATCATTTGAATGCGTTTCTCTCCTCTGTACTTGATTACATGCTTCCTCAGGTTACTCTGTGGATGAGTGAAGAGTCCCAAAATAATCTATTAATTTCTTTGGCAACCCAACTCGCTAGAGTACTACTCCTTAAAAACTATATCGTTGATATTTGCAGTCATCTTGTGGAAGCAAACACGGATAATTTATTGACGATGCTTAAATTGGTTGATGGGATAGTAACTTCAATTCCTTCTAACTACTGGAAAGAGCCAGCAGCAAGCGATTTAGTGATAAAATTGTATCTTCATCTGTTGACACAATATTGCACTCATTTAGTACCATTCATGCAAAATAGTCAACGCAATCCTAACGTAATGCTTTTATGGAATTTTGTTTGTGTGTTGTTGGACACCATTGTCTCCATACTTCCGCTTGCTGAGGATTCTGTGAGGGATCAGTACCGAGCACAGCTACTTCCCACGCTAATAGAAGTCCTGAAAAATGCTAAACTACTACCCCAAAAATCTAAGCTCGATTTGAACAATACCACCATCAATTATGAAGATCTACCGTTTTTAAGATCTAAAACACTTGCGCTAATAGCTATCTTGGTACAACACAATCACGGTGCTCAAGAACTTATGCGTGAGTCGGGAGGTTTAGGAGCAGTTCTAGAATGCTGTGTTATCGACGGTAATAACCCATTCATGAAAGAATCTGCCATCGTATGCATCCGGTATTTGTTGGAACAAAACAAGGGCAATCAAGATTTCGTGGCTTCGATGGAAGCTAAAAAAACAGTTAATCCTGAAGTCTTGGAGCAGTCTGGTTATGAAGTAGAAATGGTAGATGGTAAAATTGCGCTTAAAAGAAAGCAATAAAGAAGATTATACTGATAAATGTCATTTGAGTGATACTGGTATCTTAACCACCTTTATGTGTGAAGTTGTTTATGTATGTTTTAATAACTACTTTCAATAAATATTTTGTGTATCCTAAATTGAGAGCAAGGTTGACTATAGCTCTGCGAGTATGTCAATTGGCTCTATCAAAGGCCATTTGTGCCTCTAGTTCAAGTCTTTCACGGCGCTCCAAATTGACCTTAGATCTGGTGTTCACATAGGCGAGAGCAGTAAGCAGTACCTGAACTGCCAGTATGTACAAAAATGGGCTGTACTTGTAGCTTGAGATGTTGAGTTCCACCGCGATGCCAATGGGTGGAGTCAAGTAACTCTTGACAGAGGTAACAACGAGCATAAATATGGCCAAAACACGGATATCGCCATGCAAGCCGCACCACTTAGTTAGTCCTGCGGTAGCAAATACGACCAATGCCAAGTGAGTTGTACCCACTAATGCATTGATTGTGTACGTACCAATCAACGGTCCCCACCACTGTACTACGGTAATACCAATTGAAAGAAGACATGGAACAATTGTAGCTACCAGTAGTCCTAGTTTGGGTAATTTGAAAACAACAGCCACCATTGAAGCGCTTATCACCGGCGATAATAGTGCGAGTTCTCTCCACACTTCCTTATGTCGCTCTTGCCACTGACGCGCTTCCCCATCCAGAATAAGTATGTCAAGAGGAATTGTTTGCACTATATATGTGACAGTCAGAAGCAGAAAAGGCCAACTGAACACAGTTGATTTTAACGGCTGGTGGTACTCCTTTTGGTACTCTTCCTGAGCCGAATCCAGCAAAGGCGCTAGTTCTGGATCTACTTGCTCGGCAGGATCTCTTAACTGAATCACACAAACATCCACAAATTTGGCCAGCAAATTCCCTCTAGGGGATATAGATATCGGCATTAGCACTAGTGTTAGAAGTAATCCCACACACGGGACGTAGAGCAAGTCTTGGAACACTACTCTAATAGATAGTTGGCTTTTACTGTACCAATTGCAGTATGTCGTCCAAAATAAAGGCGATAGCTGCGATGTCGCGACCAGTAATATCAGTAAGGCAAATTTACGACCATTACTTACCGATAGATCCATTGCCATATTGATGGCATTTGCAAATGCAAATGCACCACTAGCAGCAACAAGTGCATATCCATTCTTGAACCTATCAGTGACCCACTGATCTTCAGGCTGGTCACTAATGATGACAGACCCTGCTGCCATCAGAAAACTCAAGCAGAGGTTGGTGAACGAGAACCCCAGGTACCGTGCAGAAAAGTACGCAGGTATGATTGCAACAGCAAATGCGACCGAGGCTAAATCATACACATTGATATAAGCCAATCGAGACTCCTCGCAGAGAATTGGCCCCTCAAACAGCTTTATAGGCCCTGATTGTGTGACAGTGCTGACTCCATGAGCAACAGATGAAGAGAAGCTAGAAACCGTGCAACGGTCCTCGTAAATGCCTTCATTCAGCATATGATGCTGGATTGTAGAGAACGACTGCAGTGGAGTTCCAACAATGAGACAGAGTAGCAGGCAGCATATAAACTGCAAGCTCCCCACTAGGCATTTCATGAGGGCTGGGAACAACCTAGACCTGGGTTATCAGGAAATAAATTATTCCGATTTTTACTTATTATTCTCTATTTTATTAGTTTGGTGAATAGATATATGATTTTTTTTTGTACAAATTGAATATTTATTAAAATCATCTGCGCTATATATATAAAATACCGAAACACTGCACTAACCACACCGCTAACATCTTGGTATCTAATACGAGGAGAATATATCCTCCCTACACACATAGTCATTCTCATTTGTTACTATATATAATATAATTTACACTACTCGTGTGACTATGGTGTGAGCTACATATTGCTTGCACACGAACGCCACACGGAAGTTTCATATTTACGCATTAGTTAGTTCTTCTGGTACTGATCAGGGAGGAAGAGCTTCCTCTCGACGCCTTCCTTGGTGAGCACGACCATGCGGATCACACCACCACTGCTGCCATCCCATCTGATGGCCTGGGTAAGCGAGTCTTTGACGAAGTTAATCGCCTCTTCCTTCTCCATATTCTCCTTCCAGTTGGTGTTGCACAAACCGTAGATGTAAGTGGAACCGCTTCCGGCAATGGCGTAGTCCTGGAGATGCATGCTACCGCCGATAGGAATCGAGTAAATCTCACCACCGGTTTTCTCATCATAGCCTGCTAGAATGATGCCTGCAGTGAGCATGTTTTTGTTCTCGTAGCACAGCTTGCGGAACAGCGAGGCGGCGGTCTTGGCCGTCGGCTGGCGGCCGAAGCTGATGGAGTAGTGCTCAAGATAGTATCTAACCATCTCAGCAACTGCCTGTGTATCAGCAGCAGATCCGGAGCGGCAGCACCAGATGTTGTCGTGAACCTTGGTGAGCTTGTCGGTGACGCGGTTGGCAACCATTGCGCCCATAGAGGTCCGCGAGTCGGCGCCAAGAATGAGTCCATCCTTGAACTTAATGGCCATGATCGAAGTTCCAAGATCCACCTCGCCTTTCTTCAGCGCGTTAAGGTCGAAATGGGGGCTCTCGACCTGCATGGTGGCGGTGTGTGTGTATTGTGTGTGTGGTGCACCTCAACCCCACGACACCACTTTCACCCAACCCTCACTCACACTCGTCGCTCAGGCCGTGCTAGGTCAAAAGGAGCCAGAGCTTGTGTGGGGAAGGTAGGCAATAAAATAAAACAGCAGAAAAGTAGATGTAAATGAATAAATAAAAATTCCATTATAATTCCATTCTATGTATTTTTATAGTTTTGCAATTAATATATATACTTGAAAGCACTTCGAGACACTAAGCGGCTGTTTGAAATGAGCTTTGATAATGAACCATCTGGGATTTGAACTTGTATTCTATGAAATAATAAATCAATTAACTTAGTAGCAGTTAGTGATACTTTGTTTGTTTGAGAGATGAGAAAAAAAATGAAACAAAAAAAAAAAGGAGTTCGGCTCTTATGGCCTACATCTCTTAGTGCTGCGTACCATACAATATGGTCGAGATTTGTGTTTAGTCGTTTTTACGGAGCTTGTATTACTTAGGCGCCTCCAACCCTTTTCAGGCGTAGTGCTTGTTACCAGGGAGCTACCCTATTGCACCGCATGCTCTTATAGCTATGCTTTCCGACTAGGCCACATTCGCCTGCCTTGTATGTGAATAATATGGTTAATACATATAGTAAAATTTATATATATATCTATATCTATATATTTTATATCCGTGAATGTACTTCTTATCCTCATCACATCTACATTGGAAAGATTTAAAACTTCCTTGGGAAATGTGAAGAATCAGTATACGGCTGCGCTGTCAATATTTGTCTCCAATAAATAAATATAATTGTGTATATATGCGGAGCTATCTATATCTTCTACTGTATAATAAGTAGGGTATGCAGACCCTGGTTGTCATACACAAACAATGTTGAACTTCACATAGATACCAGTTATTATCTTATCATTGAAATTAGATGTAAATCCTTGGAATTACATTGCTATTCCAGCTTAATTTTACATTAGCTCTAGTGTATCAATGACTCTTCACCCTCGCTTCATAGCGGTACTAGATGTGGTGGTGATAAACACGTGATTACGTTCCAATTATTAATTTTTCACCTCAATCTAACCACGCTTAAACTAATAAACATGTGGGGACCTAGCAACCAGCCTATTTCTAAAGCTCTCCACTTCGATGGAGCTCCCTACGCGCCCTTCTCGAAGGGTGACAAGATCGGCAAAGTTGCCGATTGGGCCGTGGATCCTGCCAAGGAGGCCAAGGAACAGAAGCGTGCCCAGGGTCGCGGATTCCGTGATCCCTACCACGCCTACGGTGCCAGTGCCAGCAGCTTTTTCACTGCTGACGACTCTGAGTCCAGCTTCAACTTCTCTGTTGTCGACTCTGTCCGTAACAGTGGACCCAGCAGCTTTAACAGCGGCAAGCAGGGCAGTGGCTTCGGTAAGCCCACTGTGTTGAGGGCTCGCGGTGGCCAGAATGGCCCTGTGCGCACTGGTGCAGCCGCTCATGTCGCTGGTGCTCCTTCTGGACCTTCTGGTACTGCTCCCAACTCGCGTGGCCCTCCCAACCGTGGTCCTCGTACCATGACCATTGGTTCCGCCACTCTCCACAACCGTCGTGGTGGTGGTGGCCGCCCTGGTGGATGGCAGAACGACAAGGCTCGTGCTCGCAAGCCCAGTGTTGCTATTGGCTCTAACTGGAAGCACATTCAGACCAACAGCATCTCTGAGTTGCTTAAGTTGAGCTTCAACGTTAAGGAGCCCAAGGATATTGGCGAATACGGTTACGTCCAGCTCTTTGACCGCCAGATGGAGAAGCTCACCACTACCAAGCGTTTGCGTCACGTCGACGTTACTGAGTACAATGTCAGCACCAGCGAGGACCCCATTATTCGCGCCCAGGCCAAGACCGAGGCGGCCGAGTCGCCTAAGCCTGAGGTGCAGGTGTTTGCTACTGACGCTATCATCGCTCTTTTGATGTGCGCTCCTAAGTCTAACAACCCATGGGACGTTATTGTCACCAAGAAGGACGGACAGATCTTCTTCGACAAGCGCGACAATAGTGCTCTCGATCTGCCTTCTGTGGACGAGAATGCCATGAACCCTCCCCTTGAGATTAGCGACAGCAAGATCGACTCTGCCTCTGCTTTGTCGCTTGAGGCTTCTTACGTCAACCTCAACTTCGAGGCCAACGTCGTCAAGCCTGACGCTAAGGACCGCGTCAGCATGGCCCACCCCAACCCGTTCAGCCAGGGCGACGAGCCTGCTAACGCCCCTCTGTTGCCCAAGGCCTATATCTACAAGGAGTTCAACCTTGAGAGCAACCCCGACGCTACTCCTATCCCGTTGGTGGTCCGTATGGAGATTGACGCTGCGATCGAGCGCGACGGTAAGAAGGAGCTCGCCACTGTCTTCGCTCTCAACGAGTACGGAGGTGCTAGCAAGCAGCTCGAGTGGAAGGACCGCTTCTCGTCTCACCGTGGTGCCATTGTTGCGGCTGAGATGAAGAACAACTTGAACAAGTTGTCGCAGTGGACTGCCAGATCGCTCTTGGCCGGTGTCTCTGCTATGAAGATCGGTTTTGTGTCGCGTATCAACCCCAGAGATAACCAGACCCACGAGATCGTCAATGTTCTCAACGCCAAGCCCGATAACTTTGCCCAACAGCTCAACCTCAGCATGCTCAACGGTTGGGGTATCATCAAGTCGCTGGTCGATGTGTTCGCCAACCTCGATGATGGCAAGTTCGTGCTTTTGAGGGACCCCGTCATGCCCTCTGTCAGCATCTATGCTGTTCCCGAGGAAACTACTTTCGAGGACGCTTAGATTATTTATATGTAGGAATGTAAGTAATGTTTACACTATCGAGTAATACATGTCTATCAATAAATCAGCTAATGAGTCCAAGATGCGGTGCGAAAATGGAGGACAGATACACACTTAAACATTGACTCTTTCTTTCTTTCTTTATTTCTTACTTTACACATGTGTCACTCATTTGCTCTCGATTCTCACGAATAAATATATATATATTACAAATAAATAGTACAAAGCTTATTGAAGACAAAATAATCGGATAAACTTGTTCAATCAAACCTGAGGGAGTCTCAATGTTTGTTCTTCCCTGCGACGCGGTCGTGTAGGTGTATATACTTCCTCCTCTTCTTCGTCCTGACGAATTGCATCAGTGCTTCCTGTTTTCTCAGTGAACCGAGCCGGCGCACTCTCCGGTAAACTTCTGGTAGGTTCAGCAGATCTCAATTTCCTAGGTGTTTTGTATAAGGCAAATCGAGGGCTCTGAGAAACCAGCTTCTGACGTAACCGAGGGCTCAAATCGACCAAAGATGGTGAGCGAGACTGCGATGAAGGCGGTGCGCGAGTTTGCGGTCTGGTATTGAGTCGCCAGTGAAGTAGAATATCGTTCCTTTCACGCTTCATAGCCGCATTAAGCCTAGATGTAGCCAAGTGCTGCAGGCGACGTACCGCAGAGGCTCTTTCTTGCCATATGCGAAGCACTTCAAAGCCGATTGCAGCTTCAAACTGAATATGATAGTCCGCTGCTTGATCATTCATATCTGCCACTCGGTTGAAAGACTCTTTCATAGCCTCCATTGCAACAAATTTCAGTCTATCTGTTGGATCTACTAGTGAATTCAGGCTCTTCACTTTAGCCAAACGATTCTTCAATAGAGACAGAAATTGTGTTTTGATGTGCTTCTCTCCGTCATATGCTGCACCGGAGTACATATTAGCTACTTCAGTCGTTTGCTTACGCCAGGTTTTAAGGATTTGTGCAGCGCGCATTTTCTCTAACCTTTCTTTTGTCTCTTCGCCAAGGCGGTCAAGAAATATTATACGCAACTGAGCCCTCCAGTCCCTGAATGGTGATGCCATTCTGTGTTTTTTAGCAATCAATTCGGGGTCCAGTGCTTTTACCTTTTCTATGTGTTGCAAATGCTTCCGTGAGGCGTTGAGAAAAGCAGCAAACTTGGCCTTTTTCATTCCATATTCAACACTTTGAAGCTCAGAGTAGAGCGGGGATAGATTATGAAGCTTGTCACGCCAACAATCCAGTGTTTCATGCGAAATTCGATTATTGTTTATTCTCTGGCATCGTGCGATCAATAACTCAACTTTCCATATCTGGAAACAATTCGCCATCAGCTTTTTCTGAGTTTCTTTCTCGAGTTTTCGAACCTTTGATTCTAGTTCCCACGATTTTAATACTTCTGCGCTTCTCTCCTTATCCAATTTCTGTCTAAAATCCCTGACTTGTTCCTCGTGTAGCCTGTGCTTAAACACAAGTTTCTCGAAGTATTTACGCTTTAGGTGATTTTGCAATGTTTCTTGAGATGTTTTTTTGCTATTGGTAGAAGTTTTATTATCAATCCGCCAAAGTTCAATAACAGCTGCTTTAGTGTATGCATTAGCATGCTTATGTGCTTGTTCGATTGCCCTACGGTGTGTCAAGCTGCGTTCCCGCCAGCTCTGCAACACTTTTAAAGCGCGATTTCTCTCAATCTGACGAGCAACTAGCATTGTATCGATGGATAATTTGCGCGCATTGTGGTATGTCATATACCACTTTGCAAGTATTTTATGCTTTCTATAGTCATCGGAACTAGCATTAAGCACCTTGATTCGGTGAGCAGATTCTCTCCAACTTATAAAGAGCTGCCGTAGCAGTAACTTCTTGCTGCTACTATAAATATAATCCTGAATTGCTTGCAACTCGTCGTCAAACTCATTTTTAGGAGTAGCTTCTGCTTCCCGTGAAAAATTAGGATTATTAGATAACTCAAATGTCTCGTCAGTTGCTACTTCATCGGGTCCCTCTTGAAGATAACTTGGCTGGCTCTTTTCAATATCCAACCCGTACACGTCTTCAAACTTTGGTTTAACAAACACATCCCCACGAGCCATATCCAAAATCTGGTTTAATTCAGTCTCTAGTTCTTGTATGCGGTGACCTTGTGGGTCAATCGGGGTATCCAATCTGTCAATAGAACGCACATCGGAAGAACTAGTCGGAGTCATACCATCGCTGGTAAGTTCTGGATTGATGTCTAAGAATTCCAGCCTAGATTGCAAAGAATCGTCGAATAGAGGACTCTCATGAGATTTCTTGTCTGATTCTTCCCTTAAGGTTTTCTCCGATCGTCTACTTGGGGGTGCAATGGAAGGGAAAGATTCGCGCGACTCCAATGAGAACAAATGGGATTCATCCATCCGTTACGAAGCAAAACGAAAAAGGTAATGAATTGAAAGAAAAGATAAATATAGCAAGAAAACAGAATTGTATTGTTTATACTTCGTGGCTTAAAACGAATGCTGACTATATCAAGTTGTACTGCACTGAACTATACTGTCGCGTGCGCACTTGCATACGGATAAAGGGTACCAACGCTCTCTCTCTATTAATCTTGGGGACGGACTCGAAGGGAAGTGAGTTCGCCCTGGCTGAGGAGACGTGATACATTTACCCCCGTACCCACTGACCACGCACCACATCTCACTTACTCGACGTGGAAGTAAGCTAACCGCTCAATAACAGACGACCAAACATGACACGCTTGGGCCTCTGTTTGCTGTCATTGCTCTCATTAGTGAGTGCTGACGCTTCTCTTGTCAATCGTAATGTTGTACAGGCTCTCGACACGTTCAAGTCCTATGTTCGTCAGAGCTTCCAAATTGAGCTTGAGAATCATGGCGATGAGATCGCGAGTGTTTATAAGTTCCTAGTTCCCGCTGATAAGCACGAATCGCTCGCTTTTATTGAGTCGCGTGATGTGGGTAGCATGGGTGATCTCGACATTGTCGTTGGCGAGAGCCCCTCCTTAGAGTACATTGCCTACGACATTACGCTTTCGAACCCCTTGGAACCCGGTGCTGCCACCGAGTTCGGTGTTTTGCTGGCATTTACTGATGAAACTAAGCCACTTCCTGCTAAAGGTGAGCAGGGTGACGCGCAGTTCATGTACTACGAGGGTAACAGAAACTATGTTTCTGCTTACCCCACCGCGGAGGAGGCAACTCAGTTCGCCATGTTGACCGAGCGATTCGAATTCCTCGATAATTTTGAGGAAGATGTTCCTCTTAACCCCACTGGTCTTCTTGAGTTTGGCCCTTACCATGATGTCGCTCCCCTTTCAGCTTATCCATTGAAGATTCGGTACGAGAACCCCACTCCGCAGATCACAATCCCCAATTTGCACCGAACTTTATGGATTTCGCACTGGGGTAATTCAGTTTCAGTTGATGATGCATATGATGTGAAGAACACTGGTGCTTCGCTTGATGGTCCTTTCTCGCGCTCGAAGTTTGCCCAGACCCGCATGGGTAACAGCTTGAATACTGCTGCTATTCGTGGGCTGCGTATTCCTCTTCCTGAAGGTCACCGCGAGGAGTACTATGTTGATCTTGTCGGCAATGTTTCTACCTCCCAGGTCCAAAGTGAATTTATTGATATTCTTCCGCGTTACCCTATCATGGGCGGTTGGTTCTATAACTTCACTATCGGATACGCTGCTGATCTCGGTCGTTTCGTTCGTAACCCTTCGTTCAGCAACTACATGCTTGAGGTCCCGATTGTTTCTGGCCCCGACTTCGCCTCCTATTCACAAGCTACCGCCAAGGTAGTACTCCCCGAGGGTGCCTCGAACATTGAGGTGATTAGCCCCATTCCTTACGAAACTCTGGAGAAGTACATCACCTATAGCTATTTGGATCTCTTTGGCCGCCCCACGGTCGAGATTACTTATAGTAATCTGGTGAGCGAGATGCTTGATCAGAAGCTTTATGTCACCTATCACTACAGTGTGATTAGTGCAGTCCAAAAGCCGCTTGCTTATATTGTAGCGGTATTCGCTTTGCTCGTTACGGGCAAGCTCGCTAAAAGAATGCTTTAATTCGCCGTACATATATAATATACATTGATAAATATACATATACGCAAAACTTCTTCATATCAAACATCCTTATACGTACACAAATCATATTTAAACTCAAAAACTTTTCATACACCTTTCCACGATGCCTTTTCAACACACTCGAATTTTCGCTTACAGTCTCGTAACACTCCTATCATCTTCAATTCGGAAATGCTCTCCAGAAATATGGCCATACTCTGTTTATCCCAATCAGTGCATCCTGGAACTAGCCGCACCATCTCCTTAAATGCGCAGTAGAAGTCGTAAATGTTAATATAGATACTGGACTCTCGACTCAACTGGTAGAGAACGCTAGTGGGAACCGAAAGTCTATCTGCATTCGGTATATGAAGTGAAGCGTCCATCAACGCTTGTTCAAGCAATGGTCGATAGTTTGGATTGAATGCATGTTTAAGCACCTCATGGGTGACTTCAGTCTGCGTTGGATCAGTCGCAGCTTTACTATTACCAGCAAAGTAAGCCAGTAAAGCGTACTTAAGGAGGTTGCTCACCTCGGTGAGGTTGGACTTGGACTCCAAATACGCTACTAACTCGGGATTCAGCTTTATTTTTGTCTGTTCATGAAGTTTTTGCTGCACATTATGGATGAATTGAGAGATAGAGGGCATACCTTCAAGAACGTGTACGTTCATATTAACTATGTGCTTTTGAAAAAGCTGCTGCTCTGTCAGTGCTAACGGGAAATGAAGATTTAAAACAAGATGCAATCGCAATTCAGCAGTGTACGTCTGCATGTACGACACAAGCTCTCGAACAACATTAATATCGAAACTTTCAGTGTCCTCCAAAACAACAAATAGACAGTCGTCCATAGTGTAGGTGTTTTTCAAAACATGGAAATCGTACGTCAATCTGCGGTCACTGTTGGATGTATCATTTGCCGTCAGTCTGTTCACAATAAGTTTTACGGTGCTGCGGAAGTTTGGGCATTCCTTCGAATGGATGGAGACGATGTGCCAATCGGGTTGACGTTTGCGAAGTGTGGTTATCTGGGTCTCGACATCAGACCGTAGCATAAATACAGTTGGAAGCCTAGTATGAAAGTCTAAAGGAATTTCATCACCGCTTTCATCCACAAATTTTGCCAGCTCATCCTGAGTTTGCTCGTGGTGGTGGTTGATGAGGTCAAGTCTGGTGCTGTTCAGCAAGTCCATACACTCTAGGAATGAGGATACCCGCTGCTGTGCAGCTACAGGTGAATCATTCGGTTGACATGCAGCAAGTCGAGTGCTTAGTTGGTTTTTTGGCTGAGTGCGTCCTCCTTTCCACACAAAAACCGTCTCCTGCGAGTGTTCCATATATATGTCAGCTGACTAGCTAAGGTTCGGTTCCATTTAGGGAAAGTGTGGACTTTGGGATACCTATAGAAATGAATTAGCTAAAGTGTTCCAAAAAGTTAAATTACACAGAGCAATTATTACCATTTAAAAGCATCGAGACAAATTCCACAATAAGTCAAATCGACAAATAATAGTGATTTATATACAGCTTCTGCCATAAACTATCCTGAGCCTGTATATTAATAACACACATACGTGCTTGCTTGGATCATGACACCTCAATAGAGCGGAGAAGATCAGGGCTAGGTGCACACACTATCGCTAACTCTTAATGGGAATTCCCAAGTTCTTCAGGTACATCGCTCAGCGATGGCCGCTCTCGTCACAGCTCGTGAATGGAAATGTCATTCCCGAGTTTGACAACTTGTATCTTGACATGAACAGTATCATCCACATGTCCACCCATGCCAACGCTGACGTGGTTGGCCACCTCAACGAGGACGAGGTGTTTTTAGCGGTAACAAACTACATCGAGCACTTGTTTAGTGTTATTCAACCGAAGGATTACTTCGTTCTTGCTATCGACGGTGTCGCGCCCCGTGCTAAGATGAACCAGCAGCGTTCCCGCCGATTCCGTTCAGCCCAAGACGCCGAAACACAGCGTCGAAAGGCCGCCGAGCGTGGCGAGGAGCTGGACGAGGACCCTTTCGACTCGAACTGTATCACTCCTGGTACCGAGTTCATGGCTCACTTGACAACCCACCTCAAGTATTTCATCGCCCGTAAGATTACTGAGGATGCCAAATGGCAGACCTGTAAGATCATTCTCAGTGGTCATGAGGTCCCTGGTGAGGGTGAGCATAAAATTATGGAGTTTATCCGCAATTTGAGAGCCCAGCCTGACTACAAGGTGAATACCCGTCACTGTCTCTACGGTTTGGATGCTGACCTGATTATGCTTGGTTTGAGTACCCATGAACCTCACTTCAGTTTGTTGCGTGAAGAGGTTACTTTCAGTCGCAAGGTGCAGTTCCAGAGTAAGGAGCTGAGTGAGCAGCGTTTCAATTTGTTGCACTTATCACTGGTGCGTGAATACATCCAGTTGGAGCTCACAACAGGTAAGTTCAAACACAAACCCGATTTCGAGAGGCTTTTGGACGATTTGATCCTGATTCTTTTTGTAATTGGTAATGATTTCTTGCCTGAGCTTCCCATGTTGCTTGTGCACGATGGTGCTATTCCCGTGATCTTCGATACGTACAAGTCCTACCTTTACTCTTCGGATAATGCCTATATTACCCACAACGGTAACATTGACTTCCAGGCTCTGAGAGGGTGGCTTGAGTATCTCAAGAGCTACCAGGTTCGTAAGTTCGAGCAACAGTGTGCATTGGATAACTGGTTTAGTAGTGAGATGGAGAAGGTCACCACTCAGTCGGGCGAGCGTGAAGACGAGATCGTCCTTAGTGCTTCTCAGCGCGATGTTTTCGAAGATATCAAAAAGTTTATGCGCAAGTGTATCTCGAAGCAGGACCACGAGTCGACCCTCAAGGTTGACGTCGAGCCTAAGTTCGTTGGATTGGTTGCGGCACAAGCTGGATTTACCTACAATGACAATGTATTGCGTTACGTAGGTGGTGACCACGCCGAAAAAGAAGAAACTGAAGAAAATGAGGAGAATCCTACCAAGATTGTTCCTCAAAACCCGGACGAGGTGGATTCCAAGACGGGTTTGCGAGTTCTTCGTATCTACTCTGTTGCCAAGGTTCTTGAGGAACGAAACATGGAGGACTATGGCCAGAAGTTCACTGACTGGAAGAATCGTTACTATCAGCACAAGTTCAAGGATACTTACGATTCTGAAGTCGTGCGTCATGCCTCCAACCGTTATTTAGAAGGTCTTCAGTGGGTTCTGTCGTATTACTATCAGTCTTGTCCTTCATGGTCGTGGTACTATGATAACCACTACTCAACCATGACTACTGAACTTATTTCAGCTATTGATGCGGGATTCAAGCCTCACTTCGATTTGGGTACTCCGTTTAAACCCTTTGAACAGCTTATGTCTGTGTTGCCTGATCGAAGTGCAGCTCTTGTACCCCCTAGCCTGCGTCACCTTATGCTTGAGGAGACTAGTCCACTCAGCTCGTTCTATCCTCATAGCTTCGAGGTTGACAAGAACGGTAAAAGGGCTGACTGGGAGGCCGTCGTACTTATTCCTTTCATTGACGAGAAGTTAATGTTGAAGTACGTCGCTCCTATAGAAGAGAACGAACTTACTGATGATGAGAAGATGCGCAATTCAAGGGGAACTAACCTCGAATTTGAATACAATCCCAATGGATCGCATTTCTACAAATCTCCATCGAGATTACAGCCAGACTTACACGCCTGTACTTGCGTCTCGCATGTACTCAAGTTCGCTAATCACTCTTTCCGTTATGGTTTGATTGAGGGAACCTCTCTTGGAAAGAGCGCTCTTGCCGGATTCCCATCTTTGTACACGCTTCCATTCACTTGGGAGTTAAAGAGTGATTTCGGTGTCAAGGTTTTCGAGATGCCTTCTCGTGCTGATTCAGTCATCATCGATTTGAAGCCTGCCCAAGAGCGTATCAAGAGTGGTCAAACTGTGTACATTAACTGGCCTTTCCTTATGGAGGCCAAGGTTGCCACTATCAAGGCTGCGGAACCGAACGCGAAATGGTTCCGCCATGTTCAAAAACAGATGGGTGACTACAAGCGTGCCGGTGTAGATTTAGGTACTCCCGAAGCCTATGTTGGTGTCAAAGAACTTGAAGGCTTGGTTCGTAACCCTGATGGCTCGTACGAGAAAGAGTTCGGCGATAACTTAGTGTTTGTGCCTGTGGAGACGGTGGTTACACGCGTTGAGAATGAGGATCCTCGTTTCATAGAGAAGGGTGCCACTTCTTTGTTAGAAGAGTTCCCAGTTGACTCACATGCTCTCCTTCTGTTGCAAAAATTCTATGGATTCCCTGTCACTGTCAAGGAGAATGACAACAAGTCGCTGGATGTTGAGGTCACATGCCCTCGCCAGCGTGACCCTGTCGGTGATGCCTCCACACGTGTCGTGGTAGAGTCTGCTCGTGATAGCAGATGGTTCACTACTGAGCAAACTGCCAAGATTGTGAATCTTGATATTCGTACTTTGCTTAACTTGACTTCGCGTATCATGTGTGAAAGTGAAGACGGTAAAAAGCTAAACTTTGGTATCAGGCTCCGATTGCCTATTGATAACCTCATGGCCAAGGGATATGCCTGTACAGATCACATGAACCGTTGGTACTTTTCGCAGCGTGCTATTGATTTGATCAAGCTTTTCCTGCAGAAGTTCGGTCAGCAATTGCGCAAGGTCGCTAACACTAAGTCTAAGGCTGTCATCGACAAGCATACCGCCACTGAGTATAAGGAGTTTTTGACGAAGCACTTCGCCAATCCGGCTTATATCCCTGTTTCTAATAATGAGCTTGCTCCTAATGCTATCAGTAAAATTGAAAAGGTTGTACTTAATGCTGAGCCTGTTCACTTGGAAAGAGTGTTGATTAAGGGGCTTGAGCGCAATGCTCTGCTTGCTCCAAACACTGCCCACCATCAACTCCGTAGTCAAAGTTTCAACCTCGGCGATCGTGTCATCTTCGCTCTTGATCACGGTAAAGTTCCTTTGTTCATGCGTGGTGTGGTTGTTGGTGTTTTGGGTGCTAATTATGCCAACACCACCCTCAATGTAGTTTGGGATTTCGAGTTTTCGGCCGGTTCAAATCTCGATGGTACTCTTTCTACTAATCGTGGTCTCAACGTTCCAGCTAGCTCGGTGTTGAATTTGACACAGCCTCAGCTCAGGTTCAGAACGGGTGCTGCGCCCAAGGTGACTCGTATCAGTGCAAAGGTTGATATGAAGAACACCCTCACGGAGAAATTGATTCAAAAAGAGCAGACTAAGTCTCACTTTAAGCCTGCGCCTGCACCGTTGGGCACTGCTTGGAGAGGACATGAGGCGCCTACGCCTGTAACTGTTCCTGCCCCAGCAAACATTCCTGTGGCCGCTACTCCTGCTCCTGCTCCTGCCGCTCCTGCTGCCGCTCCTGCTCCTGCCGTGCCTGTCGCACCTGCTGCTGCTTCTACTGCTCCTGCTGCTGAGTCCTCTGCCCCTGCTGAGAAATCAAACAGTACCCCCGGTGTGAAGTCTTCAGGTCATAAAAACCATAAGCATCAGGCACATGGTGGTCCAAAGGGTCATCATACCCACGACAAAAAACCCCACCACGAGAAGAAGCCTCACCACAACAAGCCTCATGGTAATAAGCCTCATGAGAAGACGGTTGAGAAGCCACAGACCAAGAAGGAGGAGTCATTGCCCAATGTTCCGCCCACTGATTCTCAGAAGCCTAAACCTTTGGATACAGTGACTGCTCTGGGTAATCTGTCATTGCAGGGACGTCGCAAGAATGCCAATGAGCATGCGCAGAAGTTGTTAGCTGCTATCAACCGCCCTGCTCCCCCTGCGTGAATTATGATATGGAATCACTTAAATACTCACATAGTTACTTATAACTTATAACTTATCTGCTTTTAGGTCCGCAGTAGATTTGCTGCTCTGGGAAGGCATCACATTCTATGATAACCCCTTACCACGCTACGATTCGAAGGTCCGAGTCTTGGCGCGGCGCGACTCTTATTGGAAACTCTACTGTGGGGAAGCTTGAAATTCTCTATAAGCCTACTAGAGTTCATGTGATTTTTAGGATACCAGATAGGGACACTCACTCAGATACCGATAAACATACACGTGTATTAACTTATACAAATGAATCTGCGAACCTGATCTTTACTCAGGCTAAAAATATAAGATAAAGCAATGAATGAATCCCTCTCTATATTTTCTTCATAAGATGAGGGATCCCTCGAGGGCATGGTGAGATCATAGAACCCTTCCAGGAATAACCCTTTTCTCCCCCGCACCACCAATACGAACAGCCACATTCACATTCTGCCACTTAAATCTAATTCAAGCCAAACAAATGGAGGGGATTAAGAATTACGTGCACCGTCCGTGGGCCAATACCTTCAAATGCTATCCTGAGCTGTACTTCCAGCCGAAGTCGGTTGAAGCTGTTCAGGAAATTATCAAGTATGCGAAGAAGAAGGATACGAATCTTGTAGTCGTGGGAGCGGCGCACTCTCCGTCAATCATCATTCAGACTTCTGGGCTGTTGTTGAATCTCGATAAGCTCAACAAGGTCTTGTATTTCACTCCTTCTCAATCGTACACTGATGTTACTGTGGAGGCAGGCATTCGCCTCTACGAGCTTAATGATGCGTTAGCAGCACAGGGTCTTGCTCTGCAGAACCTGGGGTCAATCAGTGATCAGAGCATCGCTGGTGTTATCTCTACCGGTACTCATGGTGCATCTTGTCATCATGGATTGATCAGCGAGCAAATTGTCAGCCTCGACGTTGCTTTAGAGTCGGGCGAAGTAGTCACCGTTTCGGATACTCAAAACCCTGAGCTTTTTAAGGCAGTGCTAATTGGACTAGGTGCCTTTGGAATTATTGTGCGTGCAACTGTGCGTGCAGTTCCTGCTTTCAATTTGGAAAGCAGAGCCTTCGTCGTAGATTTTGATAAGCTTATCTCCCCAGAGACTTGGTCCAAGGTATTCACCGATGCTGAATACCACCGCATCCACTGGTACCCATATGCCAACAAGTGCTATGTGTGGCAAGCTGATCGAACATCGAAGCCCGAAGAGAAACCGTTATTTAGCTTTTATGGAACATTCTTTGGTAGGCTTCTATTCCAGGCTTTCTTGTGGGTTGCTGTCAAGCTGAAGCCAAGTCTTACCCCTACTGTTGAGAAGTGGCTTTTCAGTCGCCAGTTCGATGCTAATAAGGTTACACGTCATGTTGGTCGCAATGATCACGAGCTCAACATGGATTGTTTGTTCAAACAATATGTCACTGAGTGGGTCATTCCGCTTACTAGCGGACCTAAAGCATTGTTAGAGCTGCGCGATAAGATTTGGGAAGAGGAGTTTTACGTTCATGCACCTATCGAGATTCGTGCCGCCAACACAACGCTCCCTGATACTAATGAGGATGAGGGCGTCAAAGTTGGCCCCCACTACGGTAATATCTCCAGACCTTACCTTGATCCTACTCCTGATCTACCATATGCTACTCCTAAAAAGACCACTAATCAGAACTTGTCACTTTATTTGAATGCTACTATGTTCAGACCCTTCGGAACAGACCCAGCCTATGAAACCTGGTTCGAGTATTTCGAAGGAACTTGTGACAAATATGGTGGTAAACCTCACTGGGCCAAGAACTTCAAGATTAACCCTTGGACCCTTCACGAGGAGAACAAGGAGAAGTATGACTTGTGGAAGAAACAGAGAGACATCTACGCCCCCAGTCGCTTATTCGGTGGTACCGAATGGTTCCATAATGTTGGTTTGCTTTAAGTGCATATTATTATTAGTCTTATATTTTAAATACATTATTCACTCTTTGTCTCGATCTTGTTTGCTTACGTCTTCTATATGGGGTCACAATAACAGTAAATCGACCCCTTTTCGCCGCCTAAAACAAGGAATGGATTTGCATTAGTATCATCTGCGCAGGGAAGATATCCTGCAACAGTGTTTATGAGCTCATTCTGTTCATCAATTCGTTGTACTTCTTTCATCGTGAATCTGTCATAAATAAACACATTGTGGTCCGAGTCATCACTAGTCACTACAATAAAACGATCGAATGGGCCTACTAGATCCACAGTCATAATATTGTTTCCGAATGTTGGACCTTGGATGCATAATGTAGGCCGTTTCCCATATTTGTCAAAAATATAAATTCGATTTGGTGGGCTCAAGAGAATTATCACCCGAGGGTCCCACTCAGATACCACTAATGTGTTGTACTGCATACGGTCTTGGGGGAGATGAGGTAATGTAAACTCTTTCGAAAGCTGAGGATAGCTTTGGATTACTGTCAATACCTGGTGAGAATGCACTATTTTCAATGGTAGCACAAGTATGTCATTTTCACTAAATGCAATACTCACGGGTTCATCTTGTAACCGATAAGAAACAACTTCGTCTTTATTTGGTGATTCATAATCGAGTGTGTAACACTTAGAAAAGCTGTCATCCATCGTCTCTAATAATACTACTGTACGTCTGTCATCAACTGCATCCTTATCTTGATCCTGAACCCGGAACGCGTCGATGATTCGTGAACCTCGTCGTATCTGCCAATCAGGTTTAAAATCCTTTATGAGAAGTCTTGCACTAGAAATACTAGTGTATTTTTCACCTTTTTCTGTAAGCATATCAAAACTGGCCTTTGTGAGTCTATCTTTATTGAGGTTTCGTAGTTCAGACATTCTCGACTCCATAAATTCAGAGAGGCTCATGTTCCTTTGTGTATTCTCATCTGATCCATTAGTATCATTCCCAACAGAGTTTTCATTTTCCACCTCCTCCACTGCTATATTAACAGTATCGGAGGCATTCTCAATAGACGAGGCAATATCATCATCGCTATCTCCCGAACTATTATCCTCAGCTTCACTTTCGATAGTATCGCTTTCATCCGTAACTTCCTCGCTAGCATCGGTAAATATTTCGTCAGAATCGGAGTAATCTTCATCAGAACCTTCTTCTTTTAACTTGACTATCTCCGTTTTAATGCTTGATCTCGGAGGAATATAAGGCTTTTTGGAGGCAAACAAATTATGTATTGTAATTTCAGGGAAGTCTAGCGTGCGCATTGCCCGTGGAGATGAGCCAGTATTACTTTCATAATTTCTTCTGTTATTATTAAAGCTGCCATCTGCGTCAATTAGTTCAATGGTTACTTCATGCACTTTTTCAATAGTTTTTACGATGAATTTATTCCTTCCAGCACTTCGGATATGTCTTACAGGTGCGATATTCGAAATTGATTCCACCTTGATAGGAATTCCTTGGTCGGAAATTATATATAACGTGAGACTTTCTTCCTCACTATACTTTCCTACCAAGAAATATCCTGGGCCCGCCGCAACTGACCAAACCTCATCGTCACCATCAATCACAAAGCATTTCTTGAAAAGACTATCGTCGGGGAGGTTATTAATGCTCTTTGGGCTTGCAATTAGAGAGTGCGAGTGAAGAATAAGTTTTGCTCGTTGGCCTAAATCTAGGAGGTTTTTTGGAAACTCATGTTCGAACTTATTAAAGTAGTCATATCCAGGTGGTGAGTTGGCATAGAGCTGATTCAACTGCAGCGTAGCAGAAAGAGGGAGTATGTTGTAGTATTTTGTAATGGCGGTTGCGAGTTTACTATGCTTAAGTAGAAGCATACTTCCTGTAAAATCAACTTTAAGACATTGCTCTACGATTTCCAATAACTTTTCGATGTCATCTTTGGTCATTAGAGAGTCAATAGTGCTAATATTGCAGCACATTATATGCAGGATGGAATTCAAAGTCTTGCTGGTGAGTTCATGGGGTTCTAATGTGAAAAAAAGGTATTTACAAATACCAAAGTAAATGCATGTCTTAACTTCAGGCAGTGTTCTAGGGTCATATGTTTCCTGATTCAGTTCACGAAAGTGCTCTTTTCGAAGCCATCCGCTTTCGCAAATCTCTTGGAACTGTAGCGCAAAGTTCAAGTTCTCTGCAATAAACTCCATAGTATCCAAGTCCAGGTCACTGCAAACAACATTAATGAAGAACTCCTCTCCATTCAAATCACAAAGCTCAAAATTGTAATCCTTTAATTTTATTAGCTTTTGAGCTGATCTACTTAGGAATTGATTTGTCTGGGATACCGTTGAGCTATGGCTTTGCAATGCAAAATTCCGCATGTCGACTTTGTCGTAGATGTATTTCTCTGCACTTCTAATGAAACTGGTATGGAACTTCCAATCCCCTGGTTTAAATTCGTACCAATTGTCGCTCAAGAACACATCCAGGAGGGTGCACAGGTCATTGCACAATGGAAACTCTGCAGAGTCAATACCATCCACTAAGTCACATATACGGTGACATGTAGTGTAGTCTTTATAATATACGAGAATTGCAAGAAAATACAATTCTCTCTCTTCGTACTTCTCCATCAATTCGTGCTTGGATTCCCCCATTTACACTATGCAAGCATGAAGTGTGGAGGTATCCTGGATCAATGTGTGTGAAACCCTGTACAACCCTGAGGTTATATTTCTCATCGGGTGGGAAGATCACAGGCAAGGTGTGATGTATAATTAGGGGACGCAGCTTAGGTTGCCTTCTAGCATATTTAAAGCGATGTCAACATCCACGGCATTAATCGAAGAATATATATATATTTCGTAAAAAGAAAAATTAAGACTTCTATTTCGATTTATGCCTTAATATTTAAATACAAAAACATATATTACCGTGTGAGGAGAAAAAAAAAATGACATGAGATGTCGAGAATCGACAGCTGCAGGATTCGAACCTGCGCGCCCAGAGGGCAACGCCTTAGCAGGGCGTCGGTTTAAAACCACTCACCCAAACTGCCATATTTCTGTACGGAATAAATTTTGATAGTACATATACGTCATACTAAATAGTCTATTGTGGGGCAAAAAATTGACATGAGTGTCGAGACTCGACAGCTGCAGGATTCGAACCTGCGCGCCCAAAGGGCAACGCCTTAGCAGGGCGTCGGTTTAAAACCACTCACCCAAACTGCCATATCGTGTAACGACATTTAATATTAATAGTACATAAGGATTACGCAAGATTGAATCGCGGGACGTTACAGGACGTCACACCGACAGTGTACTGTAGGTGGTCTGAACCCTGAACCAGAGACACGCATTGAATCTGCAGGAAGTCCGACCTTTCATCTTATGGATAAGAAGGAGAGGCATCAACAATTTGTAACCGGATTTGCCGGAGGGCCTGTCCAGGAAACCTACGCGGTCTCTGCGGTCATTGTCCTCAGCGTGGTCGTGCAATACTACGTTTCCCAAGTGCTGCCGGACAGCGCATCAAAATATTTATGTGACTTTATTTTCAATTGGCTCGTCGTACTTGCTTCGGTTACTTTCTATGCTAACCACCTTTATCTTTTAGCCGGCATACTACTTGCAACTCTGATATTAGCAACGATTGCGAAGCCCAGGGGACCCACATCGAAGAGTAAATCAACGGAACAAAAAGAAAAGAAGAACGAAAAAGAAAAGAAGCAAACAAAGCAAGCGAAGGAACCAAAGGAAGCAAAGGGGCCTTTGGTAACTTATAGGCCATTTTTGACTAATTACCGCTCCGCTATGATGGTGTTAACAATGACTTCTATACTTGCAGTCGATTTCACTGCGTTTCCTCGTCGCTTTGCCAAAACCGAAACCTGGGGTACTTCATTGATGGACCTTGGTGTGGGATCGTTTGTATTCAGTCTTGGAATAGTGTCATCGCGTAAGGAATTAAAGTCTGGAAATAGTATGCTCCCGTTCTTGTCGGAGCTAAGAATTAGCATTAACCATACCTTGAAGGTATTTGCTCTCGGAATAATACGACTAGTAAGCGTTAAGGCTCTCGATTATCAGGAGCACGAATCAGAGTATGGAGTCCACTGGAACTTCTTTTTCACTTTGTCTTTGCTCCCAATCGCGTTTACATTGGTTAGGAGGCTCAACTTCCCCGTGCGACTATCCTACACCACCAAAGGACTCTTGATTGCTTTGAGTCACGAAATTGTGCTCAAAAATACTGGATTAATGGAGTGGACACTCACATCACCCCGTGTTAATTTGCTCTCGCAGAACAAAGAGGGTCTTGTATCGTTTGTGGGATATCTTGCAATTTTTACTTTCGGATACTCATTGGGTCTTCATATCCTCAACGCCAAGACTCAATTCAAGGAGATTATCACACAATGCGCTACCTGGGCTGTTCTTGCGCAGATAGCTATGTACGTGTTAAGAATAGCCACTGAGCCTTCTCGGAGGCTGGCTAATCTACCATACGTCGCATGGGTTGTGGCATTTAACGCCGGATTCGTTGCAATTCTCGCCATAATTGAAAAGGTTACTGACTTAAAGCCATCAGAGTCGTACGTTGCTGTAAATAAGTTCGGTGAAACGATGTTTGTGCTTTCAAATGTGGGTACTGGACTTGTCAACATGGCAGTCGACACCGTGAGCCTCGACAGATATGGCACTATGACTGTGCTAACGGCATATCTAGCTACTCTCATGGCTAGTGCATTTATTCAAGTAAAATATCGTAGCTAGAACAATGGAGATATATATCTATCTATATACAGGAACATGCGCTCAACCAAGGAATACACTCTGTAATCGCATATGTGTTTGATATTTATTTACAATGCAGGTTTTCTAAGAAGTAAGGAAACCGATGTGGGTTCATTTATAAGGGAATCTACCTGTGTTGGTGACACCAGAGTTGGCTTCTACAATGCCCCACAGCCTGTCCATGCGCATACCACCCAGGTTGTCTTCCACGTACATCGTCTCTGCTCTACCCATTTCGTCAACATAGATCCAGTTGATCCAACCATTACGCATGTTAGTAGATTTGGTGTCTGCTATTCTCACTGGAACACCATAAGTTGAGCGGCCAAACATGCTTATTTTCTCCACCAGAATGGTCTCGTTGGTGGTCATACTTTCTAGTGTTTGACGCTTAAGACCAGCAGGATACACTCTGAAAATGCGTGAAACATAAGACTTGGTATAGTATTGTATTATTGGCAACGGAAGCATCACTGCAACGAGCCCACAAGCGACCATCGCGGGCTCAATCCCTGGAACACCCGAAGCGAGATATCCGATATAACTACCGAGGCCAGTGAACCCACAAGCCCATCTTTTGGCAAAACTGATTTGAGAAGAATTAGGACCTTCATATAGGGGCTGCTGGCCCAGTGCGTAGTGCTTAGAATCGAAGGGCTCTTTAAACATGCGGCCTACAGGCTTGATCTTGTAAAGATGCGCTTCATCGGGATTACTGGGGTCCACACTGGATTTTCTGGCTGATGAGACGCTAAATTGCCGATAAATAACTGTTTGCTTGCGCTCGAGGCCCCTGATGGCGGACTGTAGACGGAGCATGCGACAAAGAGGTGCCTGGGATCCAAGGGTTAGTGTAAATATATATTTATGGCACCCTTAAGAAGGAAGTGTGCACAGCAGAATATATACAAAAATGCAGAATTTAACTAAGATCTGTTTGAAATTTCCTTTAATGTAAATACATATTTATAAAATTGTGTCACATAAAAGTGCAGATAAAAATTTGGTGAATGTTCCCTGCACCTGACGAGATATCATGTTTGCAGATGAGTGTACAATCTAATCATGTAACACATGGTACAACCTGCGAGTAGGTCCCCACCGAATTTACAAAACTAAAAATCATATGAACTTGGTCACTTATATCTTAAATAGTGTAATGATGAATACCATGATAAATTGGACATTTAATAAAAAGTATGTATGTTATATCATTCGTTAATTGATAAAATGATGTGATGCTGCTTAGTAGGCAGCAGTGAAACGCTTCTTGATAAACTTACCGTTCTCGAGCTCGTCGACGAGCGCAATGGCGTAGTCGTCGTAGCTGATCTTGCTGTCACCGTTCTTATCAGTCAAAAGAACGTCACCACCAATGCGGAACTTACCAGTCTTGGGTCCAGGGCCAATCTCAATGGGAGGAGAGAAGAAGGTCCAGTCGTAGTAGGTAATGGGAGTGAGTTCGTCGTAGAACTTGACACCAGTGTTAGCGAGCTCCCTGTACTCATCAGGGAAGTCAGGAGTATCAATCAAGCGAGGACCACCCTCAGAAACAAGCAAAGAGGCAGCGCCACCAACAATGATGACACGCTTGGCACCAGCATCCTGAGCGATCTTGATAATATCAGCGGGAGGGATATCGAAGTAAATTGCACTCACAAGCACCTCAATGCCCTTGATCTCAGGAACGAAGGTCTCAGGCTTGGAAGCATCACCCTCGATGATCTTGACATTAGGGAGAGAGTAGTCGACCTTGGAGGGAGTACGTGCGATACCATAAACCTCATACTTTCCGCGAGAGGAGAGGTCATGCACAACAGCAGAGCCAATGTTTCCGTTAGCACCAATAACAGCAACCTTAGTAGTCATTTGTGATTAGTATGTATTTGTGATGTAAAACTATCGAGGATCAGTAGTAAACGTAGCCCTTATATAGTATTATACCTGCAGATAAGGTAACTTCACGTGTATAGTTAATTGTGGATTTATTTGCCGATGCCCGTCACCTAAAGGCCGCTTGTATCGGGGTCCCGGCAGGTGGTCAAGGGTAAATCGGGTTAGTATGGGGTTAATCGTGCATTAAGTGTGTCACCTACGCACTGCTGGACAGATACCCTCTATCACTTCGGGGTACCGTTGCGGCAACCTGTGATATACTGATTTTCTCTCTCTTTCTAAAGGGAGGTGAACAGGTTTCACATTGACGATAATGAGAATAGTCAATTTTGTCAAGTTGTTTTCTCCTTGACAGTAAGAAGAATGCAACTTATAACGGTCTCCACCGGTTATCTCGGTCTGTCGGACTACCGATACAGGGCAAGGTCTCAATCATCATGTCACATCGTCACCATACCATGAGATGATTACACAATTTATGCAGGTCACACACTTGGCCGCATTATTAATGCTTGGTATAAATATAACCACAATAGTAAACAAAACTTGCATCCAATTCTGCACATATTGCTAATTTGAGTCTCAGAGGAACAATTATATACAGAAATTATAATTGGTCAAGAAAGATGTAATTTTAACTACATGTATATAGTATATCATTCATTCATTCATTATATCGTAACTTCTTTTATGCAAGACCTTCTCACGAGTGACATATACATCAGAAGACCTACTACTCATCAAGAGATCCACGCTCGACTGGCTCACGCGACTCATCGTCAACAGTGTTATCCAGGGTATCCTCAATAATACGCTCAGCTTCTAAATCTTCAGCCTGGGCAGTATCAGTGCTGCCATACCAGCACAAGAAACCCATGCCAACGAAAGCTGAGACAATTGAGAAGAACAAAGCGACATAACCCCTAAGAGTGAAGGACGAGGGGAGCCACTTCTCCTGGACATTCTGGCCTGTAAGGTCAAAGAAAGAGACGTTGTTAGCAGCTGCATTTCCAGTCATCTTAATCCCCGCAGCACCGCAGAGGTCAGAATGTTTAGAGCTCAAAGGGTGAACCTTGTAGTTCTGACGAATCTGAGTGGGTGCCTCAATGAACTGCATGGCTAATCCTTGGGTCAAATGCCAGTCAACATGACAGTGGAAGATCCATACACCAGGATTGTCAGCCCGGAAACGAATAAGGAAGTGTGAGTTTGGCAACACAACCAAAGTATCACGGCGAACGGGGTGTTTTGAGTAAGTTCCTGGATCTTTTGCAGGGTCGTATGGAGTATACTCCTCCATACCTGGTGCACGATATACGGACTGGAAGTTGTGGCCATGAAGATGGAAAGGGTGCTTACTGTCATCGTTATTATTCAGGATAATCTGCACCACATCATGCTGCTGCAAAACAATTGGCTGAGTATTGAAACCATAAATAGTCTCGTTGTTAGCAACTTCATCACTTGGTGCACTTAATGCCGAGAATAAAGAAGGTACCTTCGGCTTGGTGTAAGTAATGTCATTGAAGAAAGCGTACGGAGTACCGCTGAGCAAGTCGTTCATGGTTACGGTTAGCGTATGATTGACCGTAACAGGTTCGAATAATTCCATGCGGTCATGAGGAACAAGTTCCATATCATCAAACCACGCCAAGTTCTCTGATGTGAAGGTATCAGGGCTCAATTCCTGCTGCTCGTCAGTGGAATCGTCATCTGCTTGTGTAAGAGGAGCAGTATCGAAGATATATTGGTTGTCAGCATCAAAAAACTTATCTTCAGAAGGGTTGCCGGTATAAAGGAAACCAGTACGGTTAAGCTGCAAATTGGGGGGTACGATGTCGAACATTGACAAATCCGCTACCTGGACCATCTGGTAAACTTCATCTTCAGCACTAGAGGTGTTAAATAGAATGGAGTAGCGCTGAGCAGTTGAAATGTAGATCAGATCAGCCTCTGCAGGCTCAGTGTAGACACCATCAACCTCCACGATTGTGAACGTGTGGTTGGGCATGTAGAAATAGAAGCCACTGAAGGCACCAATATTTGCCAATCTCAGACGATAAGTCTTGTTTGGTTGTACCTTCCATCGAGGAGAAAGCGTATCGTTAAACAAAATGTTATTCGGCACGGGTTCAGCACCAGTGGGGTTGTATAGGTTCATGAACTTTTCCTTAGAGATCTTGGCAGTGACTTCATGGTACCAATCGCTAAGTGTGATACCAATTTCCTCATCTACTTTTTCCTGGAACCATGCATCGTCATTCTCTACCAAAAACAATTGGCGATAGCCATCGGGGTAGAGATCGAGAGTGTGGGCATGATACCAGTAAGTACCAGGCTGGTCAACAGTGAAGTTATACGTAAAGGAAGTACCAGGAGGACTGGGACACTGCGCTAGCATTGGCGGACCGTCCATGTCAGCGGTGCCATTCTGGAACATACCGTGGAAGTGAATGCTCGAGTCGCGAGCAGGAGACTCGAGTCCGTTGTAGACATTCGCTATGATGCGATCACCCTGGTTTACTCTGACAATAGGGAGAGGCCATTCATCGTTGATAGAGACGACGAGACGGTCTTTTTCACCATCGGGGTTCACTGTTTTCCATCCCAAAGTCCAGTTGAAGACGTGAGTGGTAGGTTTTGAAGCTGCAGAAACTACAGCTAACAAAATGCTTAGTATCGCAAAGTTCATATTCTGGTTTGCGAGTTACTGATATTCAAGCACTTAATGTATTGTATTTCCACAGTGTAATGGGTGATGGTTTAGATATTATCCGGCACCGACACCTATTCGTCTATATATATTCCAAAGGAGATATTGGGAGTTTTGGGGAGTATGATGTAACTGATTGCAATTTTTTCTTCGATAGCCTACCTTACCCTAAATGCAATTTATGGGTCACTGATGAAAGCGATATCCGGAAGTACTAGATTGCGTGGTTTTTCTATAGTGTCAGTACATATACTTAAACATATGGTCTACTTGGCTTCAGCGCATTTTCATATGGAATTTGACGCATATTTAAATAGCAGCCTCGTTTAATGAGCCGAGTAGATTGCCTTGGAACAATATGGCATTTTGTGAATGATGATATGAGCAGCAAACGAATCAAAATTAGGTTGACTACTTATTCAAGAAATTCTAGATGAAAGAAATACTGTCATATAGCTATTTTGCTTGGTAGTTGAGATCAAATGCTGTGCACCAATACCTGAGCTTACACTCACTAAGTGTAGTAGGAGGTCTAGGTTTCGAGACATGATAAGTACACAACATGATACTGCCAAGTGGAAATCACCCGTGATACGTTTTTCAGACAAAGCACAACTAACCACTCACCGTTGAGATATTTAACTTGGAATGTCGCTTCAGCAGCAACACAAGAGGCTCGTGCAGTCGCTGTATAGACAGTCTCTTCGCCTCACTAAATCGTGGATTAACCGTAGAGACATTTGGCGCTCGTCTGTGCTGGAAATTCGTCACCAGTTCGACGATAACAAGGATCTCACTGACAAGTACGAAATCAACAAGATTATCCAGCAGACTGAGAAGATGCTCACCAAGTACGCTCATCCTGACCCCATTATTCCTCCTCAGAGGCCAGACGGAACCAGTTTCGAGCGTAATATCCCAACTGAGCCTCTGTTGTACAAGTACCGCGAGGGAGACCACACCTTGTAGAACAAAGAGCATTTTATATCGTATAAATAGACATATGAAACGACAGTCATGTTATTTTCAATCTTATAATCGAATATGTCAGGTATTCGTATAGACTTTTAGTTGGGATTCTTTGCTTCGTGAGCTCTTCTTTATCTCACATCAGATAAAACGGATGAGATTTCGCGACAGAAGCCATTCGCTGAAACACGAATAATGTAATCACATTATAGATAGATATATACATTATAGGTGTACACTAATAATACGCAGTGAGTCGTACCTCTCATTTTACAAAATATCACACGTTGCAAAGTGAACGTTGCGCGTGTTCTTTTAATTTTGAACTTGAGCTCAATCAGGAATAGTAAATTTTTGAATTATGATTCCATATAGCTCAGGAGATCATTTTTGAGTTTTAAGTGCATCCACAATTTCATGCATAACCTTTTCACATCCAATATCTATGGCGCATCCCGAGACCAGCGGGACGACACCATCGCAAACGCGTTCGCTAAAGAATTTTCGTACCAGTTCATGCTGCTCAGCACCATTTCCAGCAGTTAAAAAATTAACAGAATGTTGACGTCGGAAATTACGGAGCGTAATCTCAATGAATGGAGTATCTAGCTTGGTTCCAAACTGAACGCGCAACTTGTTTATATTTTGCGGCAATAACAAGCATTTTTGCTCCGCTTGAACCTTTGTAAAAAACTCCCAAACTGGATACCATTCACGTAAGAAAGTCACTATCCGCACTAGAGATGACTTCGAGTGTTCGTCAATGGACGGGAGGAAAGGTGCCAGTCCGCGTTGAGGATTTTGATCACCAAAGATGATGTTTGTGTTATTTTGCACCTCTAGGACACCATGAGGAGCAACGTACTTAATCTCCAAACTGCTAAGGGTCGCACTGCCCACTTCTAATCCGAGAGAAGTGACTGATGTCAGCGAATTCGCGGCATAGTGCAACTGGCCTAATGCTGATCGGATGTATTGAAGGTAGAGCTGACAGCCTGGAATTTGTGGAGTTTTCACGACAAACCTTCCCTCAACTCCGTCCACTTCAATTGTAGAGTTCGGAGTGGACTGACTAATTTGACCCAAAGCTCGCAAAAGATTTGGTTTTGAACGACCTTCAATACGTACAAAGTTATCAGAAACCGAGCACACTAGACCAGATTGGGCCCAAATGGCACCAGGAAGAACTTGATTAATGTCTGCCACAACAACACGCTCACCCCCGCGAACACGTAACTGATGACGAACCTTTTGTTCAGACATTTCCCGCATGAGCTCGTATAGTACAAACTGCGTCTTATAAGTTTTAGCAAGCTCAATGAACTGAGTATAGTCAGGATCATTCAGTGTGCTTTCGACAGTATTTTCATTAGAGTTCAAACTCATCGTTTCATCTCCAATCTCGTGTATAGGACCAAGCACCCACCTGCGCTGCTCACATTGCACTTGAGATGCAAACCAATGAGGCTCCATTTTACCCCCAAATGCAGCACAGAGCGACCAACCTGAGTAATCATTGGGTAGCTTCAAAGCAAGCAGGAACTGTGCAGGTTTGATTTTAGCCTGCTCATCCGGAGCAAGACGAACATTCTGCTGTGCCCGCCAGCCTGCAACCTCTGCCCGGGTTGCAAGCGTATCCATAGAGATTTTAGCACGCAACCTGCTGATTGCTTCAACAATGTTTTCCGGTGATTGAGCAATATGAGGCAGCGTGTTAAGTTTTTGCTGAATATCGGCAAAGAGCGGACCATTTCCATTTAACGCAAAGAGACCACTGGTAGGATCAACACTGAGCTCTACAGCGCGAGTAGGGGAGCACAGGAAACTGATACAGAACTCACTCACGCGAGTAATCCACGGGGCGGAAACCCCTTCCAGTTTCTTGGCTGCGTGGAATCTGCTGATTTGAGAAAGCAGCTGGTTGACGAATGCTTTGGAGGAAACAAAACTGCTACCACTAAGGTCCAGAGAATACTCCTCAGCCGCAACCAAAAGATATGGTGCACTTTTTGTCATGGAAATCACAGCCTCAGCCGGTGTTGGTGTGTTAACAAACACCTGAATTCTTAACTGTGTTGTTCCCATGTGTGTACCTAACTGATGCTTTATCACATTATTCCACGACTCTGACCTATCCTCAGCTAGCTTCAGCTGCTTGTCAAGTAGCTGCAATTTGTAAATTGCCGAAAGCATTGATACCCAGTCAAGAGCTTTCACAAGCGGGCGTTTGAAAAGTAGCTCGTTCAGCGCTTGTTCCATGCGGATTTTGAATTTCGGACTCAAAAAAGAAGACTCATCTTCATCTTCACGTTTAGAAATTTGATTTTCAGCTGCGAAATCATCATCGTTACTATCATCATCACTAGCTTCGGTTTCAACTGTTCCGCAATCAACGAAGAAAAAGCGACTCTGATTGGCAACGTCCTCGTCAGCAATACTCAGCTCTACCCACAAGCAACCAACTGTAAAACGTGCACGACCATTTCCAACCGAGTATGCAAAATAGTGCTGAGGAAGGTGTTCATGGAGGGCCAACCGCATAGCGATCAGTACATCTAGTCTTCGTAAAACCCGCAACACTTCAGAATCCGATAGTTTTCGGCGTGGGAGGAACAAGGCAGCCTCGGGGGTGGCTGTTGGGCTGCCATATTTTAAAACCTCTAAAGCTGTCTCGATATCAGCATAGGGTGACTTTGCAGGCGCTAGGCCGGCTTGAAGATGGTACAAAGCTGTCACTACGTTATTGAAACAGTTTACCTGACCATGCAACCAGTTTGTGACATCAATTGCCCTACTGATATTCTGATAGACCATCGCCCATTTACATAAAACATAAAGTTTTACGTACTCCTGACGAGCTGCTACCACGAATTTGAGAAACTGCTCCTTCCGTGCCATGTTGCTGAACAAGTTCTCACTTGTACGCAACACATTCGCGAGCTCTTTCCCACATTTCTCACTCACAGCTAAAAACAACGAACGCAGAGGAACGTAGTTCTGGGTGATGTGTGGGATAGGCGGCGATTCCTCCATGGCCTATATGTTGTGTAGTAGCCGAGGTGTAGCTGACAAACCCTAATGTGATTTCACGAGAGGTTGTACTCAAAGCCCAAATGTGTGTATAAGTATAAGTATAAGTGTAAATATAAAATGTTATGCACAGCAGAAGACGAAACCATAGAAAAATGAATAACATTAAGATGCATCAAAATGTTCCTGAGAGATTCAAGTAGAATGAGAAAAAAAGAAAAGATCTTAGAAAACTTATATAGTTGCTCACTGATAGCGAGCGCTGACGGGATATCTGTTACTATAAATAGTATACAAAAGTAAATTAAATTTAGGCACAAATTATCGAATCAACGGATTGCACTACGCAAAATTCTCGGTTTAATCGCGTCAATATAGCATAGTAGAATCAATTGAGGGGTAAATTATTCTAAATTCTATTCCCCCTCACGCCCAAGGGCAGCATACAAGCTTGCTCGTGCACATTAGTCAGTCAAATAAACATTATTATATGCGCGATGGTACTCCCCCGGTAGGACCACCGCGCGACCCTCATGAGCATTATAGCTCTGAAAACCAGGCTGATAATGTTCATGAGGGCACAGGAAATCTTAACTTTGACCAGACTAGCGATACAAGCAATGGTCCCCGACAGGAGACCAACTATAATCCACCCGAAGATCAAAGCGGTGTTCAGCACCAGCCAAGTAGCAACCCATCGACTTCTTCAAGTCCAATGCGGTTGAAAGTGCGTACTTCAGGTCCGGATATGAACAATTACCCCTCGGTGAGCATGCTGCCTACTCCTCTAGTGGGTAGCAGCGAAGAAACATGGAACAGCGCGAAAGGACGATCGAGTCCTAGAAATGTTAGCGCCTCATTTGCTCAAGATAGTATCCATTCCAACCTTCTAATGGAGCAGCCCTCACCGATTTCACCTATGATTGTGTCACGAACACCTACCGTAGACTTAGGACGATCTGATACTTTGAAAGTACCCAAACGCCGAGCCGGAGGTGCACAATTAGGTAGATCGCTCAGTGTAGGTGGTCCACAAAGGCTTCCCTCAACGATCTTGCATCGTGAGCCCAAGGTAGAAACCGTTGGTGAGACGCTCCCAGCCGATGTGTATGTAGCCACAACATTATCTGGCGGTCACACTGCCTGGACCCGAGTAACAACGGCTGGAAAGGGAAGTTTTAGCGAAGTCATTCTGGCAAGACCAGCAATTGAGTTTGTGAAACCCGAGCTCGTTGATGATATCGAGGATCGTGCAGAGGAGGAGATTGCGGAATATGAGAGTGATAAAGAGAACGGAACAATGATAGGCAGTGGTGGAATAGTTGGCAATACCAGCGCTCTTAGTGGCAGCCATAGAAGATCTACTAATGTGCTGGTGGCTGTCAAAATCACTGCCTTGAATCATGCCCGTGCCGACTCAGAGCTTCAGCTTTTCAAACGCGACTTAGATATTATGTCCAAGCTACCCCACCACCCCTCGCTTATGCGACTAATTGCGTGGAGCTTGGATGAACAGGTGCATAAACGTGCATTATTTGTTTTGCCTTACTGCTGTGGTGGCGATTTGTTTGATTTGGTAGCAAAACACCGCTCCAAGATGCAACCTATACTGATTAGGCGACTATTTGCTGACTTGTGTAGTGCAGTGGTGTTCCTTCACCGACACCTAATTGTTCATCGAGATATTAAGCTGGAGAATGTGCTTCTAGATGTGCCTGTCGCGCAGATATTGTCCATGGCTGAACCAAATAAGTATCCTGGACCTCTGGCGATACTGACAGATTTAGGTTTAGCTAGGAAGATTGATGGTGATAATCCAATGCTCAGCACTAGATGTGGCTCTGATGACTACGTCCCACCTGAAATCATGATGGGTCAGCCTTACGATGGCCGTGAAACTGATAGTTGGGCTCTGGGTGTTCTTCTATACGCTATGATGGAAGGAAGGCTTCCATTTGACGCCCCACCGCATATGCAGCAATATGAAGGATCAAGGGCTCGTTTACGCACTGCCCACAGAATTGCCAGAGTAGACTGGGGTTGGTATAAACGGAAGGATCTAGGACCTGATGATCAAGAGTGGCAGGGCGGTAAGGAAGTAGTTGAAGGATGCTTGAAACGTCGCCAGCAACGACGTTTGGCAGCGGATACATTGCAAATGCCTTTTGTGCGGGACGCCATTGAACCTATTATCCACGAATCGCATGATGCAGATGATGAAATCTGGAAGATTTTTGTACAATAGCACCGCTAATAATTAAGTGATTGGTGTAATTTTTTAATACTATATAATAATAATAATAATAATAACAATAACAATAATAATGAAAATGACGATAATATTAATATAATATAATCAAATTCTAAGACTACAACATTATATTACAATAAAATTTCCACATTACGAAGTGGTGTATCAACTACTGCGGAGTTGTCGAAGAAGTCCACGGCCTCTGCGTCTACCCAAATTACTAGAACGTTCATCATCACTGTCTTCATCAGAATCACTGTCTTCAGAAGAAGAGTCATCCGACTCCTCTTCCTCGGCACTACTTTCTGGTTGGGGCGCAGTAGCAGGCTGTGGAGGCAGCTGAGGCCCATCATGAACATTAAGCTTCATTTGCGTGAGTTTCTCAAACCCGCCCACACCAGGCACCCGATTGGGCGGGGTTTGGTTCTGTGAATTTACATTTCTGAGAAGTGGAGTATATTCAGACTTATTCGCAGTCGAAGATTCTGCAAGAGGCCCAGGGGAATTCTTTTGAGTAGAAGCTGCTGTAGGTTTTACTGGAGAGGGAACAGAGGTTTTCGGATCAGCATTAGTCGACGCAGGTCCCTTAGCAGGGGACTGAGGTTTAGCAGATTCAGAGGTCGAACTCTGTTGATTAGAGTTCCCTACTGCAGCGTTCCCAGTTGAGGGTTTACCAGCAGTCTTCGGTGGTGACCTTGCTTGCTTAGTCTTGGCTTGTGTAGCAGCATTATTTGTATTTCCAGCACGGTTAGCATTGTTGGCGAGCACATTGCTAACTTGTTGGGCACGACGGGCCCTTACTGAGCGGCGCGAAGGAGGTTCCTCTTCTTCAGCGGCATCAGAAGCTTCAGAAGATTCCTCATCACTCGAGGACTCATCACTGGAGCTCTCCTCGCTCGATGAGCTTTCCTCGCTCGAGTCCGAACCATTAGAATATTGCTTCAATGGCTTAACTATGGGAGGAATTGCAGGATTTGTAGGCTTGGAATTGTCGGCTTTGACATTAGAGGGCTTGAGGTGCTCAGGAGGTTCAACGACACCACGAGTAGAGCGTTGAGGTCTCTTTCTACCGGGAGTAGGTTCGGAACTTTTATCAGAATTTTCAGGCTTAGCATCGGAAGCCGCAGCACTAGTAGACTTAGCCGCACTAGCTTTACTAGTGTTAGAAGCCTTCGTGGTGTTGGTAGTTTTAGCAGCGTTAGCAGCTTTTGCAGAAGACACATCGGGCGAACGCTTGGTATCCTGGGCGCTGCTATCGGCCAAAGCCCTAAGTGGAGAAGGTCTAGCACGGGCCTTTGAAGAGGTTGACTGAGAAGAATTGACCTCTGAATTTGTTTTTCCCTGGGTACCAGTGGTATTTTCTTGCGAGCGCATAGCTCTTCTTTCTCGAGCACGGGCAGCTCTGTCAGAAGAACCCTGAGACGAGTTTACCTTCTTCTTTGCCGATGATTTGGTATTACTGTCAGAATCGGAATCAGATCCTGATTCAGAACCAGAACCAGAACCAGAGCCAGAGCCAGAACCAGAGCCAGAGCCAGAACTAGAACCCGAGCCAGAATCAGAGTCAGAGTCAGAGTTAGAATCAGAATTAGAATCAGATCTAGAACCAGTCTCTGGAGAAGAACTCAAGCGAGCAGGTGCTGATTTAGGCTTCGCACTAGAGACAGATTTCAAGTTGGGAGCTGAAGCTGTCTTAGCCTTCGACTCATTTGTACTTTTTTCAGATTTATCAGAATTCTGCTCAGTTTGTTTGGACCTGGACCTCGATTCCGAGTTCGAATCAGCTCGTGCAGTCTTTTGAGGTTCGGATTTGGCAACATCGCTATTTCCAGATTTACTACCAGGCTTTTCAGTTGTTTGCACAGGGGGTTTCGACTCCTTTTTGTCGGAAGAAGAATCCGGATTTTTAGCATCAACTTTAGAAGTCCTTCTACCACGATTGGATTGTGGAGCTGAAGGAGGCTCTGCGGGACTATCTTTTATGTTCGCATTATGATTAGGCTCACCCTTTGCTGTCTCTCCTACCGGTGCGCTCGTGAGAGTATTAGTGGGTGTATTTGTAGATCCAAACTTTTGCACCTTGGCTGTTTGATCAGACTGCAAAGCAGATCTTTTATCAGAAGTAGATGGTACAGGGTTACGAACCAATAAATAACATTCGTCATTACTTGTAACAGACTCATTGGTATTATCACTAGGATCGATGTAACAGAATTCACGATCGAGAAACCCAACTAGCTCAGCTTCAACTCGATTAACGCGTTCGTAGATATCAAAAGCTTTATCCTGTACACTCTCTATAGTGGAATACTCGTCATATTTTAGTTGTAAGCGAAAAAGACTCTGTTTACGTCCAACGTGTGCGCTGGCATTCCCACTTAAGAATGAATTCTCAATTTCGCCGATTTGCTGCTCGGTCACAACATTAATCCTGATTTTCCCACTCTCAGTCATTAATAACAATGAGACTGCTATTACCTGTCCAGCAACCTATTTGCCAACTGTGGGGGTTGGTATTTTCACTCCAGCTCAGACTGACTGAGAGAGATATGTCAGATAGATAGTGCTCTTTATAAAATGTAGCATAAGTCTCTAACCATATATTACTAATCGCATATCGACCCATGATTCCATTTTGACTGTAAAATAGTCAAAACTGAACTAAGACAATCAAAAACCGTTAGAATAAAATAAAATAGTACAATGATAGTAGAAAATTTTGTGGAATTCAGGATTGCGGACATCTTAATGCATCTAGTTCACGAGCTTCACAAACAATGGTACATGATAATGTTATCAAACACCACATACGTTTAGACGCGAGGTTAGTTCACTGCGATAAGTCCTCGACGTGCATATTAATACTCGATATCTTTTATGGAGGTCCGGGAGATTAATCACTTATGTATATAGTCTATGAAAATTAATAAATAAATTAATAAATAATGTTGTAGTAAAATGAGAATAAGAAATTCTTATTGATGCGACTCAATACGAACTAACGTTTGGTCAGATCGCTTAGGTCCGTAACGGATCATCACGAAGAGGATGCAGCAATTACTGAGTGAACAAAGACCCGCCATAAAGGTGAAAGTACCACCAATAGTCATGTTATCCATCATCTTTTGTAAGGCAGCTAAACCAGCAGCACACAAAAGACATCTAGCCAAATTATTACACGATTGACTTGCTGCGGAGTCTCCAGGAAACATATCGACCAAGAGCGCGGACGAGGTACTCAAGAAGAACGCTGCTCCACCGCTAATGAAAAACGTCATAACTACCGGGGGATAGAATGAGACCTTAAAATGCATACACCAACCAAACACTAATGTTGTCGCGATTTCAAGTATTGAGGCATACATGGCAAATTCAAGGCGTGCCTTATAAATGTTTATCGGTGAATAACGAGCTTGACGACGGTAAGAGTACTGCATTATCTTCCCTGTAATTATGGTTGAAATAAATGCTCCCATACCACTAGCCAGATAAGTCATACCTATGTTGCGAACAGAAAAACTGTACGGAGAAATTGCCAGTAAAGTAGACTGTGCAGTGAGAACCATGTACCAGGTGGTATAGTGTAAGGCAGTCGGAATCAGCAACATAATAACCCGAAATTCTCGAAAAAGTTGCACAAATTTAAACCACTGGATCTTCTGTTGAGGAAGAAGCCACTCTTGATCATAACCTTTGTCTTTCGGGTACCTGGGTAAGCCAGTGATGCGATTACGAACCCAAGAGTAAGGTGAGCGACTAATGCAGTATAAGAAACCTTTAGATGCACGCGAGCCATTACCAACTACCCGTCGATTTGTTTCTGGTAAAAAAATAAATAAAACAATTAGCATCAAACCTCCGAATATAGAGAGGGACCAAAAAATTGAGCGCCACGTACCGAACTGATTATCAATTCCACTTCCTGCTAATGGACCAAAACAATTTCCAAGCTGAGAAAGACCAAATGCCATTCCCATTAAATGACCACGCGTCTTTTTGGTAGACAGGTCACCTACTACACCACCCAGTAAACTAACAGTTGAGGCACCCCCGAAGGCTTGCAAAATTCTTAAACCCAAGAGAGAGCCATAGTTCTTACACTCCGCGAGACTGATATTAGCAGCAATATAAACCAATGCACAGCATATATATACTGGCCGTCTTCCCCAAGTATCACTGATTGCGGCCCAGTAAGTAGGAGAAACACCTTGAAAAATCGAATACAACGTAGCGGTAACATTAATTTGAGTGATTGATACGTTGAAGCTTCGAGAAAGCTGATCAATGATAGGAAAATAGATCGGAATGCTCACTGTAGACATGAAAGAAGCGAGGGCAATTACAATCACGAACAACCACTTTTCCCAACTGTGTGAATAGATAGATTCAGGATATTCTTGGGAAATACCTAGCGATCCTTTACCTTTATCTTTCTCATCATCTCTTGCTTGGTCAGACTTGTTGCTCGGTAGAGGGTGGATAGAATTAGCTTCCTCGACATCCACTAGTTCCTTGGGCGGGACTTCCTCTAACAAAGAAGTCATGGTAAGAGCTCAACGCTAGATCTGGATATTTGGAAATTAAGAGAAAATAACCAAAAGGTGCCTAAATAGGATCAATGAATATCTTGAGATGATCCAATGAATACTTAAAATATGAGAAGATTTTCGCAGATGCCTAAATTTATTCGACTCAAAACGCGTTAGATACTCGAGCAGAAGCACGTCATACCCTTACCCTCAATAAATATGTCAAGAAATTATTAGGGGAAGATGTTTATCACTCTTTGACAATATCGGTTAAAATTAATATCAATTACTAAATTATTTTATTTAGGCCAGAGATTATGGGATTGTTGGTCCTTTATCCAAACAATGGTTCATATTATGACTCACACTCTCGATATTTGGGAGATGACGGATTATCTGCGCAACCCACGCACAGTAAATCTTCATTACTCACTCTTACTACACACTTGATTACTAATTCGGGGCTTATCTTGACCTACAGGGGATATTGCGAGTGTCGGTGATAAAAGGTTGGTCTCTTGGATAAAATGCAGGCTTTGCAAATATTTAAGAACCGTATGTGGGTTCCAATTGAGATTCAAAATGATGAATTTTTCAAAGAGCCGGTAACAAATGTGCAGTCTCATTCTAGTGAAAAACCGGTAGAAGAAGAGGAGTTTCGGTTGACAGCTAAGCACCTCATATGCTTGATCACACTAGGCTCTGGAATGGGTCTTGCTGCTATAGACTATTCAGGAATTGGAAATATTATGGCTCAAATCAGTCACGATCTTAATGGTACAACTACACAGACTGAGTGGATTGGTAATGCTTACTCGTTGGCGGCATGTGTTGTGCAACTTCCTATCTCGAATTTGTCCGATATATTTGGCCGAAGAAATGCTTTCATGGCTTCGTTGGCCTTGGTTCTAATTGGAAGTATCGTATGTGGAACTGCTCACAATATGCCTGCGCTCATTGCCGGAAGGGCTATTCAGGGTGCTGGTAGTTCAGGAATGTTGGTTTTGCCGGAAGTAATCCTCACTGATTTGATTCCTTTACGACAGAGGACTAAGTACTACTCATATTTCATGTTAGTGTGGTTTATATCTGCTGGAATATCTCCGGTAATTGCTGGTGCTTTTGCCGAGTATGCGACGTGGAGGTGGTACTTTTATTTAAACTTATTTATTGCCGGAACTGCCTTTGTTGGGAGTCCAATTGGAATCAAGCTCAAAAGTGATAACCACGACCATTGGAAAGAGAAACTTAAAACAATTGACTATGTTGGTGCTGTGTTAACTGTTGGTAGCACCACCTCTCTGTTATATGCTCTCAGTAGCGGTGGAACATCCAGTGATCTTCCTTGGAGTAGTGGATCAGTTTTAGCACCCTTGATTGTTGGTATTGCAGGCTTAATTTTGACCGGAGTTTATGAAGCGGTGGCGAAACCAAAATATCCCATGTTTAATTATCAGGTATTTGGGAACTTATCAGCTTCACTATGTTACCTTCAAAACGTGGTGCAGGGCATCATCAATATGGGTCTTACTTATTTCCTACCTACCTTCTTTCAAGGCGCGAAAGGATATGGAACGTTAGTTTCTGGTGCTTGTATCCTCCCCTTGGAGCTAATTGGTCCGCCACTAGGAATGGTGTTTGGTGTTATTGTTGATAAAGCAGGCCACTATCATCTAATTAATCTTTTTTTGTGGGGTATCACCATTCTTGGTACCGGTGTACTTACTTTAATGAACGAGCATCGGGGAATTGGTGGCTTACTTACTTTGCAAATCCCTGTATCAATTGGTATTAGCTGTTTATATGCCACCCTTAGCACCACTGCAAATGCCACAAACCCACCTCATTTATGGACTGACTCTACTGCTATGATGTCTTTCTGCCGTAGTGTCGGTGACTCCCTTGGAACTGCAATTGGTGGTGCTGTCTTCGCGTCTCAAATGAATACCAGGCTAGCTCAATTGGTTTCTCAGGGTATCAAGGTACCGCAAGACATCAGCTTACTATCAGTTGTGTCTGTCATTAGGTCAGTGGATAGCGCTTATGCTCGAGAGCAAATAATTGCTGCACTTACAGGGACTATGAGAACTTTATTTATTGTAACAGCAGCATTCGCAGCTGTCGGGTTTGTCAGTACTATCATTCAGAAAGAATATCCACTCGATCAGGAGTATGAGAGTAAACAAGGAATTGAGTTATGAATCCATGTTGCTTGATATTTTTATGTCATTCGTTAACGAAAATTCTACAAGTTATGAAACTATATTTAATAAAATATTTGCAATAATAATAATATATATGGCCTCCAAATAAGTAAATAAACGTATACCAAAACAATGGTTACCAGTATAATTTGGTATACATTCCAATGAGGGGACAGTGATGTCTTAAGCTAATGAATTTAACAAAGAATTTCGAAAAGCTCATACATACATTTACTAAAATGCAAGCAGTAGTTTACCCACACCCTTCATCTGCACACCCCACGGCGAGAACACTGAAGCATGGACTCTAGAAAGTTCGTTAACCTAACCCAACACAACGTTGGACGCTACGGAGCCACGCTATAAAACCACAGTCACAAACCCCAGGTACTTAATCCCCAACCGCTGAGATTTTTCGCCTTCCCCACAAAACATAAAACCATGTTGTCTCAACGCAGCATTCAGACTGTTCGCAACAGCGCCCGTCAGGTGCGCCACTACTCCCACAAGGAGCTTAAGTTCGGTGTTGAGGGCCGTGCTGCCCTTTTGAAGGGTGTTGACACCCTCGCTCGCGCTGTTAGCGTCACTTTGGGCCCTAAGGGTCGTAACGTGCTCATTGAGCAGTCCTTCGGTAGCCCCAAGATCACCAAGGACGGTGTCACTGTTGCTCGTTCAATCAGCCTCAAGGACAAGTTCGAGAACCTTGGTGCCAAGCTTTTGCAGGACGTTGCTTCTAAGACCAACGAGACCGCTGGTGATGGTACTACTTCTGCTACCGTTTTGGGCCGTTCCATTTTCACTGAGAGCGTCAAAAATGTCGCTGCCGGTTGCAACCCCCAGGACCTTCGTCGTGGTAGCCAGGCTGCAGTTGCCGCTGTGGTTGAGTACCTCGCCAAGAACAAGAAGGAAATCACCACTAGTGAGGAGATTGCCCAGGTTGCTACCATTAGTGCCAACGGCGACAGCCACATCGGTAAGCTTATTGCTTCTGCCATGGAGAAGGTTGGCAAGGAGGGTGTTATCACCGTGAAGGAGGGTAAGACTCTCAACGACGAGCTTGACGTTACTGAGGGTATGCGTTTCGACCGTGGTTATATCTCTCCTTACTTCATCACTGATGCCAAGTCTGCTAAGGTTGAGTTCGATAACCCTCTTCTCATGCTCAGCGAGAAGAAGATCAGCCAGATCGCTGACGTTCTTCCTGCCCTCGAGATCAGCAACAAGACTCGTCGCCCGCTCCTCATTATTGCTGAGGACATTGATGGTGAGGCTCTTGCTGCCTGTATTTTGAACAAGCTGCGTGGTCAGGTCCACGTCGCTGCTGTCAAGGCCCCCGGTTTCGGTGACAACCGTAAGAACACTCTTGGTGACATCGCCATTTTGACTGGTGGTACTGTATTCACCGAGGAGCTTGACATCAAGCCCGAGAATGCTACTCCTGACCTCTTCGGTTCCTGCGGTTCTATCACCGTTACCAAGGATGACACCATCATTCTCAACGGTGAGGGTAGCAAGGACACTATTGTCCAGCGCTGCGAGCAGATCCGTGGCTACATTGGTGACGAGAGCACTAGTGATTACGAGAAGGAGAAGCTCCAGGAGCGTTTGGCCAAACTTAGCGGCGGTGTTGCTGTCATCAAGGTTGGTGGCTCCTCTGAGGTCGAGGTCGGCGAGAAGAAGGATCGTTTCGTCGATGCTCTTAACGCTACCCGTGCTGCTGTCGAGGAGGGTATCCTCCCTGGTGGTGGTACCGCTCTTCTCAAGGCCTCCACTGTCTTGGATGACGTCGAGGCTGCCAACTTCGACCAGAAGCTTGGTGTCAAGATCATCAAGAGCGCCATCTCTGGTCCTGCTCGCAAGATCGTTGAGAACGCTGGCATTGAGGGTTCTGTTGTTGTCGGTAAGCTCACTGATGATTACGGCAAGGACTTCACCAAGGGCTTCAACGCTGCCACTGGTGAGTACACTGACATGATCCAGGCTGGTATCATCGACCCCTTCAAGGTCATCCGCACTGGTCTCACCGACGCTGCTTCGGTTGCTTCCTTGTTGGCCACCACCGAGTGTGCTATTGTTGATGCTCCCGAACCTGCTGCTGTTCCTGCTCCTCCTGCTGGTGGTATGGGCGGCATGGGTGGCATGGGCGGAATGTTCTAAGCCTGACTTTGCCTGCCGCCACATCCTAAAAAAGACAATGCATAAAATTAACAGACAATGTACATAGAAATATAAATAACTTCAATCTTGTCGTATAACATCACAAATAAAGCTTTTCTTACTTTATTATTGTTTAGTTTGAGAATGTGAATTAAATGCATTAAGTATTTTTATATACACTACATATAAATGAATACACAAGAATCACTCTGTTAAGCGAGAGCGCTTTTTCTTTGGTTTCATCAATTCAAGCTGTGATTCAAGCTGCTTTTCGCGGGGTGTAGGCTGTGACGGATGCTCTTGTTCCCACTGCTGCTGGAAGTTAGCTGCTTCGGATTCGTACCACTTGAGCTTTCGAATATAAGTATCCTGGCGTTCTTCATTTTCAACCTTTGCTTGACGACTCCGCTCGATGTAAGGCGCACGTTGATCCTCAGGGAGTGACCGCCACTTTTTACCCAAGCCAGCTCGGATTTCATTTCTTGAAGCGTGGAATTCGACAGTTCCACTACCACCTTTCTTTTCCTTCAGCTTATGCGCCTCTGTTTCTTGACGGCAAATCTCCCAATAATCTTTTTGGAATAGCAAAAATGGATTGGTAATTCCATGGCGCTCTGGTTTGATTGGCCGCTGTCCAATTTCATGCATCATATCTCGATCCAGCTGCTCATGCTCAAGCTCGCGACGATGTTTCCGCAACTCAGATAGCTCTTTCTCAGCTTTATCATAATCCACAATTGGACTGTACATAGTTTCGGGGCTTTGAATGTTTCTCTTAGTCGCAGTATTGAGAGGTGAGATAGTTCGATTTGGAGGCTGTATAGGAACATTGTTACCAGCTCCCGTTGTCGCAGGAACAGATGATGCAGAGACATTCACTGATGCCAAATGTGGGCTCATCTGAGGAATTGCAGTGGCATTAGCAGAGGCGGCAGAAGTATCAGTTGAAGTAGCACCCACATTCATCACGGCCGCATCTGAAATCTCTTCGGGCTGAACTGATGCAGTACCAGAGCCATTTCCACCGTCTGAGCGTTCCTCGCTTGTTCTTTCAGCAGTGATATTCATTATATCGTTAGCCAACTCATCATCAATAATTTTTTCGGGCATTTCAATACCACCAACTAAACTGTTTAGTACCTCTTTAGCGGCACGAAGTCCTGATATGTAAGCTCCATGAATTGTACCGGGGTATTTTCGCGAGGTAGCTTCTCCGGCAAAGAAAAGTGATCGCTGGACAGGACGAGCGAGTAAATCATGATCAGTAGATGTACCTTCAACACCTACGTGTGAATAAGTTCCTCTAGAGAACCTATCAATCTGCCATCTTGTAACAATACTTTCGACGAGTTTACTTGTTTCAGCTTTCGGGTGCTTACGAAATATTTGCCGAAGCTTGGATACGGCACGTTCGGTTATTTCATAGTCGGTTTGATCAGTTAAGTCACTTGCGGCGACACCACTCACAAGACCAACCATCAAAGCCTTAGTACCAAGATCACAGCGTTTTGTATGGTTTTGGAATACAAAACAGTCTCCGCGTCTGGCTTTTGCATGCCCATCTCGACCAACCTCATTCGCAACTCTTATGAGCGACGGGTCATTAACATCCCAAAATGGTTCGTCAAAAACCAACACCACTTTATTAACAACACCAAACTCAAGTCTATCAATACTGTCACTCTTCCATTTTGGCAGATCGGGGATAAATTGCATAGAACGGCGCTTCAAGCAACCAAGCGGAACGGAGATCACACATCGATCAACATGAACCTGCTCACCGTTCTCTAATGTAATTTCGGCACTGTCATCTTCATACTCAATCACATTTACTACAGTCTTGAACCGGACATCAAGCTTACCAGGCACAGTATCCAATCCTTTTACCAATGTCCCCATTCCATCTCTTGCCCAAGCATACCTACCAGTAAACCTATTTTGGCGATGGTGGGACCAAGAGGAAAGGCTAGCCTTATCAATGTTATCACCAATTTGATATTCAAATTTAGCGAAGTACCAGTTCAGCGCATCTAAATCATCCTCAGATAAATCGGTCAGCGAACCCAAATGTTCAACGACTTTATTCATGGTTAAACCTAATGAAGGACCCTGATCGGTTTGTTCAGCATGAACACGAGTGTCTTTTTCCGAGGGTGTATTAGCTCGGTGAACCTGGAAGCCCAGACCCTCCAAAAAGTCGAGCTCCAACTCAATTGCTTGTTGAACTTGCTCTCCGCTATCACTATCGTCAGATGCAGGGTTAGCATATGGTTTTTCTTCTTCCTCTTCAAACTGACCAATAGTGACTTTTTCTTGCTCTGGATCTGTTATTTTAGGATCCTGGCTAGCGTGGAGTAGAGACTTTACGCCAGAAATACAAGAGGGCGATTGACCCATCTCGAAGTTTCTCATTCTGTCTAACAAGTACTTGAACATCTCATGAGCACGATAGTCAATCTGCGCACCAATTGGATCACCACTACGGCTACTGTGTAGTACATTCTTTTCACTAGTGGTATCCACTGAGACAACTGGAATACCGAGCTGTCTGCGCATCACCACACCCAGAGGATTACCACCTCCAAAGCCCATGATAGTGTCGCCACCAAGATCAACCGATGTGTGCTCCGTACTTAGCATCGGACTGTAGATACGACCACCGATGCGCTTCCTACCCTCAAGAACGAGTACACGGGGGAGTTCCTCGTACTCCATCAGAATCTGAGAGCTGTAGCGCTCTAATAAATTCTCTAACTGCCGAGCACAGCTAAGTCCGGCTATACCTGCACCAACCACAACAATAGTTTGCCGAGATTTTCGCTTACGCTGATTAAATTTAGGAAGACTGGCCATTGTACTTGTATTGGTGCGGTTTACGTGCGTATAACATCCCTGATTGATATATCCATTGCGCACTAGCCACTCAAAAGCAAACTCTGCTAAAGGATAGTAACGTGCTTCTTTACAGCATCCAGCTGCTTCTACAATTGTTACAGAAACAAGAGGATTGGCGAGCCAAAGGCGTAATATACCATTACGAATGTTCAGATAAGTCGTGACATGCACATGAGGAAGACTATTGCGCAAGTGGTTGTACTCACCTAAGCTGAGACTGTATGGTGACAGCCTAGAAGACTCTGCCGCAGCAATGCACTGTGCAGCATAGTTAGCCGAGCTCAAATCAGGAGGAATAGAGCTACGCGGCTTGTAGCGTACCCGAGGTGTATTCTGCATCCACGATGCGACATTTTGTACACTCTGGGTCGTAACAGATTGTGGATTCAATTGCTGTACTTGAGCAGCTTGCTGAACGGGCTGCTGAACGGGCTGCTGAACGGGCTGGGAAACGGCACCGACTTGATGGACGGGGGCTCCAACAGTCTGAGCTCCAACCGCTTGGTGTAGAACTGGTTGAGAAACAGAGGGTTGAGGTGTCAAAGTTTGCATGCTAGGTGATTGACTGCGAGCCGTGTTACGCGAGTGTACCCGAGACGGAGGCTGGGTAGATGCGGGTGGGGTCATTAGTGGCACGGAAGGTCCCATTACTCGCATTTGAGCTTGTCGTGGGCTTTGATAGGCATGCTGATGCTGTTGCTGATGCCTGAGTTGCTGTTGATGCTGCTGACGTTGGCGTTCGAACTCTGCCATGCGAGAGTCATACATCTGTTGTTGCTGACGGTTGAGCTGGCCAACTTGACCCATCTGGCCCATCTGGCCCCGATTCATCATGGCGTGGCTCATTTGAGGGGTCATCTGAGATCCTATATGGTTATTCATTTGTGGATGCACATGGTTGAGTTGTTGGTTCATTTGATTCATGTGAGGCATCGACATCGCGTTCATAGGAACCCCTCTGTTCATTTGATTGACTTGCTGATTCTGGGGGACATTACGGTGGTTCATGGGCTGAGCAACAGGCTGATTTGCTGGGTGACTTATTTGTGTAGACATCTGCTGTTGATTAGGCATGGGAATCTCCGGCATCGCAGCTCCAACAGGGGTCATTAACTCGGGAAACTCCGTATTATCGAACTCCATAAGATCACGCTCGAGCTCATCAATAGGATCCAAGAACCCGTTTGAGTTCGCTCGAGAGGGATGTTCAGTAGTTGGTTCAGTAGAGGAATCTATGTTTGACTGATTCTGTTGGTTCTGCCATGGGAGGTCCATGAAGTTGAAGTAATCATTATTAGCACTCCCTTCTGGTGCTTCGGATTCGTCCAGCGGTGTTTCCATCACTTGCGGGCGATTGTTATAATTAGCCCGGCGCTGGCCATACATTTATAAATTATACCCCCAGTAGCTAAATAGCAGGGCACGGTAGTTCCACTTTAAGCGCTTTTTCGGTTTAAAGCTTAAGAATTTCCACAACATATGACCTTGCCCTAATTTATTTCTCTATACGGCGGCCTTCTTAAATTGGCGCTGCCATGCACAGTTTTTCAAAATGGAAGACAAAACTGAAACCGGGAAACCAATTTAGAGACCTCAAATTTTCACTGTTGGGAATTAACAAACCCACTACTCCTAAAACTGGCAGTATAGCTGATGTCCAGTCTGCTAAAACCTGGACTGAATCAGACACATTAACCTATCTTCGACAGACACGAGTACTGGCTCAAAACGTAATATCTACGTTGGCAGGTATGTCTGATTTATCTCAGAAGAAAATGTCTCTTCCAGCTATCAGAGAAGATCTTAGAAAACCCCCACCGGACTTAGATTCACTACCCGGAGACTCCTCCTCTTCTCAATCTGTGAACAATGCAGTTGATATTCTCACTAAATATGATTATGGACCGGCAGCTACTACAAAAATCACTAAATGGATCTATGGTCTGGCTAAACAGCACGAAATTCGCAGCATTCAACCTATAAATCACTTGATAGGTTATTTTGTGAGATTGAATGACTTACAAATGGTGAATTACTGGGTAAAATACATGTTCACTCGTAATATAGCCCCAAACAGAGTGACAATGCATTTGCTGCTGTCTTATCAGGCCCAAAGGATTCCACAAGATCCCTACCCAAAAGGTAACACATTGCACCCATTAATTACTACGATAAATACCCTCAACTACATGCATCGTGCGGGAGTTCAAGCTGATGTGGACACTTGGAATCTTGTTCTTTTGTGTATGCCATTTGGATTCGGTAAGAGCTTCATGGTCGAGGAAATGGACCGCCGTAAGATCCCCCTGGATTCTCGTTCGACGGCGATTATTTCTCACATAATCGCAGAAAATAAAAAGCTCATTGATTCATCTTCGAATTCAGTGGATTTTAGTCCAAACAATTTGCTGCACTGTATAGATCCACAAGATCATGCTGTATTGCGTACTGTAATTTCTCATCTACTAGCTACAAAAGCTGAGAATAATCTTAACGTGGCTCGTGCTTGGGAGCTGGTTCTCCAGTCGAATCCGTTAGATGTCTCTACAGATACAATGAACACATTTTTCAAGAGCTTTGCAGGCAGAGCGCACCTTGACTGGCAATTTGGTATCCTATCACACTTTTCCAGTACTCCTTGGAATGCATTATCGTGGCAGTACCTATTGGAAGCTGCGTCTTTTACTCGAGAAAGCCCCCATAAATATGATATGCTTGGTACAATTCTTAAACAGATGGAGCGTGAGCAAGTGTGTTTAACCTCTAGGTCCCGAGTATTGGCTAGACGTGTTGTTAGACAATCACAAAAAAATAGGTATGAATTGAAGGACTTTGGGCAAAGTGGATGGAAAACACTTTGCGAAGAACTCCAATGGAACCAATGCTTCACCCCTAAATCCCCGCAGTTCTTGGCTGATATTGGATTCTCTGAAGGTGAGATGAATTTAGCCGCGTCCACTGCAAACATCGATCAAAGTCAATTCAAAAAGGTCGAACGGACGGATTCACCGGTGCAGCGTCAGAAGCTTTTCAATGAATTACAATCATGCAGATGATATTTATTTTTTATCGTTGGGAGTATCGCAAAATATTTTCAACATTTCTATTGTACATATGAGCCCCTCTGTATGAAATATTAATCTTTGTAAATGCAAATTTGAAAATAGAGTGGCGAAGAACTGATCTCATGATCATTTTTAACTAATCTACATACTCAAAATTATTATAATAATAACAATAATAACAATTTTAATTATAACTATTGCGGCGTTGAGTATCGGTTGTTCCGTTAATTAGTTGAATCATACTGGGTAACGATATCTCACGTGATCGACAATATGTAATCGATTTCATCTGTTGTTTTCCAAACATATTAATACTAAAACCACAGCTTTTTCGAAATGGCGGTGATTGAGATCAGCAGTGATGAACAGTTCAACCAAATAACTAATAACGCTGATTCACAGAAGCTTCTGATCATTTACTTCCAGACGGAGTGGGCAGAGCCTTGTAAGCACATGAACACAGTGTTTGAAAGTCTTGCAGAGGTTTACACTGATCATGAGTTTGTTTCAATTGACGCAGACAAATTCCCTGATATCAGTGAGGTTCTTGAAGTTTCTGCTGTTCCTTTCTTCGTATTGTTGAAGAACAAAATGATCGTGAAGGAGCTGAGTGGCGCTGATCCCCGTGCACTCGCAAAGGCAATCCAAGAAGTTGGTGGCCAGCAATCTGCCACTACCGAGACCACTGGGTTGTCAAGTGGATCCACTCCTCAGAATGAACCTGCCGAAGAAAGCAAGGAAGAGCTTGAAAACAGACTCAAGAAGCTCGTTTCGGCTGCTCCTGTCATGCTTTTCATGAAGGGAACTCCTGCCGAGCCAAAATGTGGGTTTTCTCGTCAGCTTGTTGGTATTCTCCGTGAGAACCAGGTCAGATTTGGCTTTTTCGATATTTTGAAGGATAACGCTGTGCGTCAAGGCCTCAAGGAGTACTCGGAGTGGCCAACCTTCCCTCAACTTTATATTAATGGAGAGCTCCAGGGTGGTCTAGATATCGTTAAAGAGAGTTTGGAGGAGGATCCTCATTTCTTTGATGCCGTGAAATAAAGAATGGAGGGCTGTGTTGACCACGTTTTGTATGAACTGATCATGTGCTAATAATTAAATAAATAAATAAGAATAAATATTTCCGATTATCAGAGCATATCAAACTCGTCATCCGAATCATCGGAATCTAGCAAAAATTGTTGATCTTTCTTTTTGATGAATTTACGATAAGCTCCCTCATCTAGGATATCTCGAGATGTGGGGTCATTGAGATTCTGGTAGCGAGTATTGTAATACTCTTTTAGCCATTTAAAATGCTGGGTGAATCTCATGGGTGCAAATTGCTTAATCTGATGTTCGTCGCGTGAACTGTTTTCTATGATTGATCCAACTCCAAGTGTGGCAACCAGACCCATCCCTGTATTGGTGAATTTGGCCGATATATCATTTAAGCTTAGCAAATCTGCACATTCAGCAGCCGCACTAATGGGAAGTTGCTGATGCTTGGCAGATGTATAGTTTTCGAGTAGAGTCAAGTTGAAAGTATCGATAGTATCCTCGAAATCAGATATGTGTCTATTGACGCTTCCCGGATCTTTAGAACCGTAAACCAATTTACCAACAGCATGAAACAACTCGACTTTATCGTCACGTATCCACAAATCACAATCTGATTTTATGTCTGTAGTACGAGCAGCAATCTCAAATGCGTTAATGGCACTACGAATATCGCCGCACTCACTAATACGTTTTAATTGTTGCGGTGGTATTTTAATATTCTCGGATTTTGCTATGGCACTCAATCTCTTCTTTAAAATTTGAGAATTAACTGGGTTTACCTTGATCCAGTCAACATATGGTTTCATTTCAATGAGTGTGTTCAGAACTCGCGATACTACCAATGCATCATTGAACCTGGCATTCACTTCAATTTCAGTGAAACAGACGACAACCATGGGCAAGCGACTATCTCTATTTCGACTTTCCAAAACCCAGTTGATGAGACAATTCTCAAATACAGTTGCAGTATCTCCGTAGAAAAGATTTGGTAAATCTTCAACTACGATCAACGCTTGGTCACGATCATACATTGAAGCACCAAACATAAATTCCTCAAATCCACGACTAAGAGAAGTTTCACCCACATAACTTTCTGGGTCGATATATTCAATCACTCTTTTATTTTGCTCTTTTGCAATTAATTTAGCGCATGTTGACTTGGCTGAGCCTGGCGGACCACTAAGAATCAATACTCGTGTCGGTGAGCTCGGAGAAAGACTGTTACGCACTTGATTTAACTTAGTGGGGTGTAGAGCCAATTCACTAATATCTGCTGGTGCATACTTTTCAATCCATGGAACGTACTGTTTGTCTAGTGCTTGTGGCGCCTTAAATCTCGGGCGTGCCATACCATGCACTTTCCAAACCCCAGTTTCCAAATTTCATAAGACACACACATAAAAACAATAACAACAAGATCAATAATCATACATATATGTTGGATATTGGCACTTACAAGTCAATTCAACAAACAAAAAGTAAAAATAGAAAAGAAAAAAGAGTGTAAGCACAGAACATATGTCCGATGGAGTTACAGAAAGTACATAATATATATAATTGTGTTGTATCAGTCTCTCAATAGCTTCGATTGGGCATCCTTGTTCCAATCTTTGAGCCATCCCGACGATTTAGACTTAGGTACAACATACAATCGAGCCATATTATCGATCATAACCACGTTAGGTGTACTAAATGCCTTAAGAAGGGTGAATTTACGCCCGACTTTAGCCAGACCACCAGATTCAGTCTGCACGTAACATTCAAGATTGTCAATAGCATAGTCACTATCAGCCCAAGGAGGGGGCTGGGTAAACAGCTGGTCAATAATGTCTCCAATAGTCACAGATTCGTCTACACTCTGCATGATATCACTTTCCATGGCGAGGGGGTATAACGCCAATACAGGCATATAGAGCGTAGAGTTAGCATCAACGTCATTTTCTAACGAGCATCTGAGATTTCCCGGGTTTGAGTTATCATAGTTGGTGATTGTGTATTTTGATTTAAGTTTTCTCGAGGAAATTGCGAGCTCAAGAGTTCGTTTTACTAACTCCTTGTGCTCTTGTCTACGTTCAGCGTCCTCTTTAAGCTGTATGAGTCTCATCTTGCGTTTTTCTGCATCGCTTTTGAGACCAAGTAAACCCTCATTAGTTTTATCATGCTCTAAACCACGCTCAGCGCATACAATGGACTCATCAACCTTGTCGAGTAGAAGAAAAGCCTTTGCACTACGGAACCAAGCTTTTAAATTTTCGGGCTGAATATCAAGAACACGAGAGCAATCGGTAATACATTTACGCAAATTTTTCAGTTCCAGGTTACACTGCGCACGATTTCCCAAACAGGCAACGTTAATATCCTGACGCTCCGTCTGCTGGCTCAATGCTTGAGTATAGAATTGTGCAGCGTCTTTATATTTACGTTGTTTGAAGCACTCATTTCCTTGGTTTTTGAAATTTTCAGCGATTTCCCACGGCTCACCTTCGTATGCCAAGGCTCTCAGTGCCTCAATCTGTGGGTTCTCTTCATCATCCTCCTTATAATCGTTCATGAAAAATGGGACTTCTTGCAATTCAGAGTAAAGCTCTTCTCCACTTTTTCCCTTATAGTCTTCCAAAATCTCGCGCAATGGAGCGCTAGTATCGACCGGCATTTTGATTCAAGCTAGATTATTATTGTTATTTTTTTTGTGTGCTCAAAAAATATATTTGTACCCTAATTCCGCTCTCAGCTATTACTACTTTCACTCACGCTCCAAACCCCACACAACACTGCTGCTGCTCTAAGCGCCACGAAACATAAGATGGACCACTTCTTCAAGCCAAACAGAATCTACGCAGTTGTTGGTGCATCAGCTAAGCCTGAGAAATTCGGTTATAAGGTATTCAAGTGGTACAAAGATCGTTCACTCAATGCTATCCCAATCAATATCAATGGCGGATCAGTGCTAAATACTCCAGCACTGAAATCTATTTCAGAAATAGATGTTCCGAAGGGCTCTGACATCGCTATTAGCGTAATTACACCACCAGCAGTTACTGAGAATTTAATTGAAACACTGGAGAAGTCACAGCTCCCGGTAAAAGCCATATGGCTTCAACCTGGAACTCACTCTCCGGATACAGACAAGCTTGCTTCTAAATTGCCGATGGACGTCATCAACGACTGCATTCTAGTAAACGGTGATAGGTACTTGTCGAGACTCTAAATTCCACGCTGAATTATGAATGCTTAATAAATTAAATATATATATAGATATATATAGAAGTATGCATGAACTCATTTTATACGGATTTCATATGGAAATGGTATGAGGTCTGTTGTTGTAATTGCCGGAATATGTTCTTTATTTGTGTCGACAAAGCTGACAATCTCTAATAGAGCTCTCTGTAGATCTTTAGCGGTGGACTTTCGAGTGTTCTCATGCTCCGCTTGACTCAACATTCCTGGCTTAAGCTCTATATCCCACGCCTCCCAACAAACATTATGAGTCTTTTGGAACCAGGTGTTCTTCTTTACTCTTTGTTCAAAGAATTTAACGGTTAGGTGTAATGAGCTATTATTGTCATCTCGAACTCTGCTATCAACTTCTCTTTGCTTTTCATTCAGCAAGCCGCTAACCAAGGAATTCGATGGTGTGGGGTAAGTCACTCCCACCGCATCGCCGGTGCTAGGCTTCAGAGACCCAAAAAGGCGATGGAAGAGCACTGTAGATATAATTGCTTTTGCAGCATCTCCAGTATATCTAGAATCTGCATGCAATGTTAGATGGAACTCTTTTAGAGTGCGCTCGGTCATTATGGAATGAGGTAGTGGTGCAACGCAATAGCTCCTTAAACCTACGCGCTATGTAGTGATAACGGTGGGCCAATTGGGCAAGGTCTATATCCTATCTATAAACAGGAGTCTTAAGAATAGCAATGAAAAGTGCTATTAAAATTAATTAAACGCACACATCTATTTTTTAAATTTTCTGGGTGATTCATTCTCTCTGAGTGTCTGTTTATCAGAGGATTTCAAGTGACCCTCTAACTGCTGCTGTTTCTTCTTCAGTTCATGGTGTCTCTTCCTTTCTTTCTTTTTTAATGCTTCCTCGTAAGTTTCAACAATCGTGGAAAACATTTCAAATGCCTCTGGTATAGTCTTATTATGAAGCAACTCTCTATCCTGAGGTGTAAATTTGGTCATCACGTAGCTAGCAACAGCGCCGGGGTCGCGCGATCTGGGACTTCCAATACCTAAACGGATTCTTTCGAAGGGCTCACACATCTTACAGATACTAGAAAGGCCACCATGGGCACCCATTTGTCGAGATGCTAGTTTGAATTTTACCATTCCAGCATCTGTATCTATGTCATCGTGCATAACAATCATTGAACAATTGCCCAGTTTCTTTTGCGCTGCACTGGCTGCTTTTCCACTATTATTCATATATTCAAGGCTCTTGGCCATATAAACGTTGGGGTAGTTTTTTAATGGAGAAAGCTCTACCGATGAGTCCCAATACATGCCGCTCTCTGCGAGGCCTCCTAGTTCCCTGATGAAGTAATCCAGAGCAACATGACCTACACTGTGTTTGGTTAGATCGAATTTGGGAGAAGGATTACCTATTGAAAACAGCAGTAACTTGTTCGGAGGAGCTTGCGTGACCTGCGTCAGATATTTGTTTATAGGTAGCTTCATGAAAAGTTTTAGGGTATCGTCGCGCGCGCTCTATTATCGCACGTACTCTGAGTACTATACACAGATTCAGTCGATTCAAAGATAGTTAAATAATAAGTTTAAAAAAGCGACAAGATACAATTTTAACATAATTTAAATAGAATTTTAGTCAAAGAAGTTAATTTTTGACTGGTCGGTCGAGTAATCCCACATTTTCACGTTTTGAGATCCTCCGTTTCATAAAACGGGCCGCTGCCCTGGCAGTGAATATAAGACCACCACCTATGTTAACTACACGCAGCATCCATTGGAAGAATGACATGCGCGCATCTGCAATGTCGACTTTAATTGGGTCGAAGTCATATTCAAAGGAGATCTGTGGTAGAGTGAAAGTGCCTGTGACTGCTTTCTTTCTATGCCTAGCGGAATAGAGATATGTATCCACTGCCATTCCGAATGCGCGATATCTCGCCGGTACGATGGAAATGAAGTATGCTATAGATGAGGGTTCTGTGGACTCCATCCTTGTCATATCCAGCGGATTGTTGACTTCGGGATAGAAATCACCAAAGCTAAGCTCGCTGATCGCGTGAGTGGTGTCAAAAGATCGCATTGTCATGAAATTATTATTTCCAATTGTTAATCGTCCCTTAACTCTATTAGTATCGAAAATACCCGCAATCTGGCACCATTCGTGTTCAGGGTCAGCTGGAGGATAGTATGGGATCATCCTCACGAGTTCATTCACGAATAAACGGTCCTCACTGAGATCTTGAATGAATATACCGATATCTTCGCATTTGTTACGGACAGCGATTTCCATGTTAATTTGGAAATAGTCTTTGATACCTTTATCTACTTCAAAATGCTCATTGGGTGTAGAGTTCATCCAACTTGTGGTCTCCAAGTAAAGAAGAAAGACAGCAAAAATAATAATTGCATTTTTAACAGGATTACTAGGAGCACTCTGTGTAGTGTAAGCTTCATTCAGCTTGGGAAAAGCATCGAAGCTCTTAAGCCTTACCATTTGGTGCTTCGGTGCTACGGTGTAGGGTAGAGAGTGAACGTGTTCAGCGTGAGTGCCATAATATTCTGGGCAATACCGTAGGCGAGACCACCCCTCCCGTTAGCAAGCAATAGCTCTAAACAAAGACACTAGATAAGTTTTACTACCACGGCAGAAAAATGAAGTATTTAATTTCTATATAAATAAATAAATAAATAGAGTGCCATTATTCAAAGTCATGATAGCAGTTCCGAACTAATTTTCTTCTTCTCCAATTACTATCTTCTGAATCGACGTTATCGTATACCCAGCACCCATCAATTTGTATACTTCTCGGACTCAATGATGAAGCCCAATTGTCTGCGTTACTCTCTACTTCCCAATCCTCACTCAAATCAAAATACCAGTGCTCAGGCGGTAGAACATCCATGATATCACTTTCCCCGGTAGGCTTCAGTCTTTGGGCGCGCTCGGGAGATTCGGGGATGTAGCTAGAAGTAGAAAATATCGCTGCCTCATCAAGCCATTGCCTCGCAGTAAGTCCTCGTGGTTGTAACTCAAATATCTGCACCTTCTTTACCAATATTTCATCATCCATGAGGACATGCTTTCTGCTGAATTTATTAACCTCATCAGCCAATACTTCATAATCAATAGCACCGGACGGAATTTTAAGCTCTAGTTTTTCCTGCCATTTTTTGACAACTGGGTGATTAAACAAGAGAACTGACCATCCGATGCTGCTGAACACTACAGGAACTGAAACGAAAGTCAACAAATATGCGTTGCACACTAACAATGCAGTGCAAGCGACCAACATGAGGCAGCTTGTTTGGGGATCGGTGAACTTTGCTGGGCCATTGCTAAATTCGTCGAATTTATCCAGTATCTTCACAATATCTTCCAGTTGTTTTTGCCCTTTGCGAATCGCTTTTAGTAAACTGCGGTCGTTTCGGGCTGTTTCATGCTCTGATGCAGGTGTTGTAAGTACAGTCGGCACGAGGTCCTTTCGTGCTGGAATTCCAGCTATATCACCAGCATCATTTCCCACACAAAGGTCTTCCTCGAAGTCATTTGTAGTGATTTTGAATTTAGCAGCATAATTGGGAACAAGCACCTTTGTTACAAAATAGAATAGCGGCAATAATACTAGCCATTGAGGATGATAGCAAAGCTGAGTATATATTAGCAATAACGATATCGTCATTGCTGGTCGTCTCCAGCTTATTATTTCTGCAATGCCGAGCTCAATCCTTCCTAATGCGAGTACTCGGCTACCCAAGGTCATGAGTGATGTCACGAAAGCATAAAGGCTCAGAGCCGGTAAATGATCTAATTGAGACTCAACTGCCTTAGAAGAAGCTGCTCTCGCTGCAGCATCGTAAATTATATCGGAGACGTGTCTCCTAGGTGATTTCGTTGACATTAGCAGTGGAAATCTGCCGAAGTAAGGGAAGAGAGGGGTTACGTAGTGACACCCTTGCCTCTCTCCCCAAATCGTTGTGGGGTACGTTCAATCCACACCAAACAGTTTATGGAAGATAAGTAAAGTTAAGCAATAATTTATGGTCAAATAAAAAATCATATTATGTATGCATATATATATATTTAGTGTTGGATGGAACATTAAATATAAGTTTGTTTGTTTGTATTTTCGATTAAACCCAGTGCATGACAACATAGGTCACTAAAAAGGTCATCGAAATAGGTAAGAAAACGTACTGTGCCATTAGTGCGATTGCCAAACTATTAAGAACAGGGCTTTCCTTCGTTGGATCAATCCACGCTATTGTAAGATAGATTTGGACGGTAGCTGAGGGTGTTCCTGATGCGACTGCCAACACAATAGGAGTCATAGCATCATCCTTGCTCAGCCAGCCAATTTCTCTGATGCGATGAATCCAACCACAAGCAATGATAGGCAATATGGCAAGCTTGAAAATAGTAATCATAACCAGCGTCTTCCAGAACCCAGGCACTGTCTTACCAATTTTTAGTGATCCCATCGTACCTCCAAGCAGCATTAATCCCAATGGGACCTGAGCACCAGCAAAGAAACTGAGAAATTCCATGAGGAAATCCAAAGGAGGGTTCTTATCAGGAGCATCATGGAAATGTTTGATATTCTGACCTTTCACAAACACACGACGAACCCACGGAATCATACAAACAGTAATTCCTGCTATAAGTGCCATCATCTGTGGCAAGAAAATATCCTCACAGAAGTTACAGATATATTCGTTGACCTTATGCTTCCCCTTAAAGCGGAACCATCCACGCTTGAATGATCTCCATCCTTTTTGGAAAACATTTGGTTTCTTACTTTTACTTTTAGAAGAGCTGACGCTTCCGGTGCGCGACATATGCTTTTGCAAATTCTGGAACCCAACTGGTGCATCCTCATCCATAGAACTGAGTCGAGAACGCGCATCTGAAAAATCATTGTTATTCTCGTTGTGCTCAGAGTATCTTCGCGAATAGTATACATCCGTGCTACCATACGGTCGCTCATTTTGGGCCCTCATTCTCGTCGACGCTCTAGAGAAGTCGTCTCTGTCGTTTTGAGTATTGTCAATGTCCTGCCTCAATACAGCTTCGCTACTCGGGATAGTACCACTACCCTCTTCAGGAGCGAGTTCACTATCAATTTGCGACATGTATGTATCCTCATTATAGGGCGTTACACCAGGGTCACTTGAACGATTTGTAGAATTGTGGCTTTGTTCTTCAGGGTCTTTATTTCTTTCACTGGAGTCCGTGCTCGTCCCTTTATGTTCATCATTAAATTTTTCATCTTTTTCATGATCAGTGAGCTCCTTGTCTTTGAGTTTCTCTTCTTTAATCTCATTTTCATACTTCCTATCAGCTTCAGTCTCATGACCAGTCCAACGCCTAACCAGCCTCTTGCAATTTTCGTATGAGAAGGGGGGGATAGTAGGATCCTCAGGTCTTGGGTCATCTCTTGTGAAGTCCCATTCAACGAGACGAGTTCCACCTAAGTTAAATGTAAAAATAACAAAGATAATCACAATCAAGACTGAGTAAGAAACACCTCTTGCAGCAGCCGAGGCGGGTAAAAATGGTGACTCACCAATAGTTTGAACATAAGCAAGAGGTAAATCACTACAATTATTGATCATGCAACACAAGATGAGACCGCCAATCCATGCGCGAGGGACAGGGGTGACCATATAAGTCAGGATACCCCATCCGAGGCCAACAACATAATAGATAAATCCAGAAAATACAACCACACCGAACAGTTTGATATCTGTATCTTTAATTTGTGCAACAATGTTGTTAAAGATTAGACATGGCATGAAAACCAATAAGACTAATCGCGAAAGTCCCTTCGAGAGTTCAGGAGTCAGCACCTTATATTTAACCAAGAAAAATCCGGTGCCAATACTGATATAAATCTTAATCATTGGTTTGAATGCGATCCAAACTGCTACATTTAACGGGATATCGTAAGGTCTTTCGACCGCACGATTCGTAAGCTCAACCAATTCCTCCATATTTATCTACCAACACACAGTAAGATGCTTATCTTATATATCAGTGCAGCACAACTGAATTGTAGACGCTGATAATGGACCTCTTAAGTTAAGAATTACTGTATGAACCGTGATATCAAACCAATATAGACCTTTGTAGCAGCTCAAGTTTGTTACGATAGGGGATTTTTCTAGGGTGCCGCAGAGGAGGGTTTATAGCACACGTTCGGATCAAGTCACAGGGATAGCAAAGCACTGCACTCTCCCCCTCCAAAAGTGCGATCTAGAACAATGGAATAGAACTAAAACTAGCTATTTACCTTGAATTAATTGTTCGATACATTATTGCACAGCATACTACAGTGTCACTATATTTTAACTATTTAATTCTAAATTGTTGGTTTCTCGGATTGGAGGGTTTATCCGCTTTAACGGAATGCGGTAATGTCGGGTAGATTTTCCTACCATTAATTTTTCGAACAGTCTAAATACGGAGGGTGAAAGGGTCTGGATTTGGAGTGGGGGGCCAGTAACCCTTATCTCCGGTAATGTACGATAGTACTCATACGGTTTATCCTTGCAGTCTAGAATCAAGACTTCTGATGAAGTATCTGTGTTGAGATTGAGGAGCTCTTCAAGATAGGTCTAATTATTCAATTGACATTATTTCATAATTTCTTTTCTTGAGTAGTTTCTAATGTCTCTTGACGTACTGTGAAAGTCACATGATAGTTTTAGTCCACCCCGGATATAGAAAAAAAATGAGCTGATGACGATCCTGGACGGATATTGGAGGTAATGCCATATTAGCAAGTGTAAAACTTTTGAGTAGCCCGGCTTGCAATTTGTTATAAAGATTACTCCTATATTAATCGCTATATTATTTTTCTTTTTTACTTTTTAAATGGTCCAACCATATCATTTTATTGGTCCAGAGTCGAAAATAAGGACGATACGAAACGATCTGCCAGGTAAACACTGGGATTTCAAAGCATCCAGAAAGAACAATTCTACTCACATATTCGTCAATAGTTCGGCATCGTCAAATAATAATGAGCTTTTATCACAACTCGGCTCTGATTGGCGCCAATGCGATTCGTGTGATATGTGTACCAGAGGACAAGATAAAAACAAAGGGGTGAAGTATAAGTATACTTTATATCCTCCTCTAGTTCTTCTTCCTACTAATACCCAGATTTCTCCATCAGAGGCCGCTCACCTTTTGGCTCAGTTTGAGAACTGCACGCATTTGGCCATAAACGCCTCTATCAAAGAAGGCGATAGAGTCCGTAAACCCCAGCTGACACCAGTAATTGGGAATTTTGAAGCTTTTCATGAAGAAGAAGTACCAAAGAGAGAATGGCTTGATGAAGCCTTTTATGCTACTTGCGTACAAAATGGACTATATCAGACGTGGGCACCTCTTTACACTATGTTTAGTAGGGGTAACATTACTGAAAAAAAACGTGTCCTTACAGATTTTGCTCGCGAAGCACCAATTGAAGATTGTACAATTATTGATTTATATGCTGGAATTGGCTATTTTACTTTTTCATATGCCAAGTTGCGCCCAAAGAGGATCTACTGTTGGGAAATTAACCACTGGAGCGTAGAAGGACTAGTAAGGGCAGCAAGACAAAACAAATTTCCTGTTCGGGTTGTATCAGAACATGACCTATATGTTCCAAATGAAGAAGACTTTATTGTTGTATTCTTGGAAGATAATCAACGGTGTATCCAGCGCCTGCCCCAATTAAATTTGGAGAAACTTACGCATGTCAATATGGGTCTTCTTCCCCATGCCCGGGATGCATTCAATGTTGCAAAAACAGTGTTAAGTAAATCAAGCTTAGATCCTGTTGTCCATATTCACGAGAATGTGAGAACTGTGGAGATAAACAGTTGGACTACAGAAATGGAGGCTTTGTTTGGTAATTGCATCGCAATTGAACGGATTAAAGAGTATTCTCCTGGAGTACAGCATCTCTGTGGAGACTTCCGTTTCGCCAAATCGAAAGTTTCAGAGCAAACAGATTGAGTCATCGTATTAAGCATTCGAAATACATATATACAAAGATATTTATTTATTCATCGTCTCCTGGAGATGCTCGGCTACCGCTGTTATAATGACCGTGCGTCGCGTTTGTTCTTCTCGCTCCGAGCTGGTCATGGTTCCTGAATCGCGTCTAGCCATGCTCAGGAAAAGTTGTGGTTTATTGTCGACGAATCCACTGAAAATAATTCCTTCAGGTGCAGTGTCCTTGTTCGCACCATTACTCTGGATTCGCTCAATAACAGGCTTCAAACAATTTTTGCCTGCTTCAGTACGGAAATGCCTGCCCAAAGCATCTGCACGAGCAAACTTCTTCTGGCAACCCCACTGGAATCCCTGTGTATTTCCATGACAAGCGAACTTCTTCTGCCCACTATGAAGAGCCTCATGACGCTTACGATCGTGCTGACGTGCAAATGCTTTACCACAGTGCTGGCATGCGAAAGGCCGTTCATCTGTGTGTGTACGCATGTGACTGCGAAGATTATAAGCTCTAGTAAATTTTTTCCCACACAAATTGCACGAGAAAGTGGCTGCATTTTTCCAGTCATTAGTAGGTTCGTAAGGGCTCGAGAGTGAGCGAGTTCTAGTACCACCGGGAATTACCAACTGTGATCCATCTCGCATCACATCATTCGCATCACCAGGGTACTGAATAGGTGAATGTGATGGCTGCGGGGGTTGCGGCTGCGGCGTATGCCTGCCCATCTGGTGGATATGATGGAGCTGGTAACGCTGCTGAGCCTGGAGTTGCTGTTGCTGCGCTTGAAATTGTTGTCGTTGATGCTCAAGCTGCACTTGCTGGAGTTGCTGCTGACGGATTCTTTGCTGCTGCTGGAGTTGCTGTTGGTCCTGCATGTGTGAAACGCTAAAATATGGGTTATTGTGATGCAAATCTTGTTGTCCTTGAAATTGGGGTGGTTGCATCGCCTGCAGTTGAGGTGATCGTGGATGAGATACGTACTCCTCATTCGCATTTCCGGTGCCGTTATTCAAAGCAGCAAGATTGGTGGAAGATCCATGGCGGCTTCCTGATCGAATCCTAGGAGTTAGGTTCGGGCTGGGTCCATGGATTGTGACAGGTGTATAAGAAGGGAACTCGAGCATATTTTGCCTTTCGTGCTCTCCACTAGTATTATACTTGACCTGAGCATCCAATGATTCCAAGAACATGTCACGTTCATTGTTAGTCCATGAATCAGAAAGTGCTCTTGATTTGTGATTGGAAGGCGCATGCAATCCTTTCATGCTATTTCCTCTGGATAATACAGGTTTCGATATAGATAAGGGTGCGCTTTCATAGGTAGAGTCAATAGCGTACTCATCCTTGGGAGTAATAAGCTGGGGTACAGAATTGGAATTTTGACCATAGCTCTGTCCGCTCAAGTCATCATCACGGATTCCTGGCTGAAGACCCGGCTCGATAGAGCCCTGTACACCTGTGTGACCATTGTTGACATCAACAGCACCATTACGGCCCCAATCCCAGCTTGGCTCCTCTAGGTATCGCTGATCATTATCTATAAGAGGGCTCAGCGCTTCCTCATAGTTGTTATAAGGTACGTCCTCATAAGGACTGAGAGCAGCGCCATCAATGAGTGGCGACCCTGATGAAGCAGGGCTAAGAGAACCATGGTTGGGTGTACCAGGAACCGCCATAAGCCCGGTGCTTATCGGGCTGGTGGTCACTGACGGACCATGTGGTGCGTAGCTCGGGTTTGCACTCAACCCAGAAGATTGTGAATTAGGCGAATACCCATTACTACTGGTATTGCTTGCGCTACTCCGTCGGTGCCCTTGATCAGCCGAATCAATCGAGTTATTCAATCCATTATCAAGTTCTTGCTTTACTGATGGTCGGTTGGAAAATGAAGCTCCGTGATACCCATCCAGGGGGGTTCCATCCGCCGCATACATTGGATAGAAATCACCGGTGGCACCTGCATCGACAGACTCCTCTGGAGCGACGATATTGATAACTGGGTCACTCGGGACTGCAGGACTGGAGATAGGTGGAGTTTCAGTATCGCGAATGTGATGATTGTGATTAGTGTAAAGCGTGCTCGCATCAAAATCGTGGGGTTGGAGTGCCTGTGGCGTCTCCCAAGCTGTATTGTAACCACTCATCGTGTTTGTAGTATGTTCGTTGTCGAGAGGTCCAATATATTCGTTATTGGGAGTCAACTTTGCTTCAATTTCGTGTATGTCGTATGCTTGCTCGTAGGGAAGATCAGACTCCGCCGAGTAGTCGTTATGTTCAGCAGTTGATTGGTGCACTCCGAACCTATGTGTATCTATAGGTTCTTGATTATTTTTATCTGTGACGAACTCCGAGTGATTGTATAATTTTAATGGCTCAGAGAATTCGTCCTCATAGTGCGAGTGGCCCTGCATTGCCTACCTTTCTAGTTTAGTTTTAAAGCCTCCGCTACCGCTCTAAGCCCACTATTTCGCTGACTAAAGTGTGGAGTACAATAGTAGCTGTTAGCTACACACCTTACCCTAAAACTGAAATAAGTTTTACCTTGCCCGGAGTTGTTTGCATGATATTCCGAGAGGCTTGGCAAGAGGCGGCGCAAAAACCATTTTCACTCGAGAATCACAGTTAGCGAGTAAAGCTATTTTTAGGAAAATTCAAAACATACGTTGCTAGTTGCAGGGGCTCGGATTCGCCTTCATACATCGTGCAAGTTGACATCCCTGATACGATCTCTGTAACCTGAAACTATATACAGCCGAAAAAGGGAAAGCCTGGGCTAAAAGATCAGATGAAGAAAATGGGGAATAAAAAATCGAATTCTGCATTTGATTTGCTCATATGATAAATATTATGTAGTGCTTTCACCATTAAGTTATTCGATATATGATTTGATATGTACAGTGTTTTTTTTTCTGAAATGTCCATATCGCAACTGGATCTGTCAAACCTGAGAGGAAATGCGTAACTTAGGACAATACCCTAATAACGTTAACCCTTTGATCATGACGAACAAGGCGGTGCGGTCGCCCTACATCCACGAACGACTTTTTCGGGGCTCATGCACGTTTTCACCGGATTAAAGTAATCCGAACAGTTGATAGATACAAAGCAACGCATGTTATTAGGCTTTGAGAAGCCGGTGAAGTATGTCTCAACCGTGTGACTGTTTCTAAAAAAAAAAAAAGAATAGAACTCAAAATGATTCAATAATTGTAAATAGTAAAGGCAGTTATCTGTATATATAAAAAATATGAATAAAAATTAAAGGCGGAAAAGCAGCAAGTTCAATACTACAGGCAACGATAACACGTTCGCGTTTGATAAGATTGACTTTTCCTGATAAAGCTCTCTGTTACGGAAGACGGCTTGAATTACCTCTTGAAATGACTCCCTGGAAATCCTATATTGTTCTCTGATATTTTTTATGCTACCATCGCAGAGAATCACACTGAACTCACGCATAAGTCCACTACCGATTACAACATGTTCAGGATTTACCTCACCTATTTTAACACTGGAAGTGTCGAGCGCAGGGAATAGTAACAAGAAGTACTGGCGGGCCATTATACTACTTTTAACCATTTCTTCCCATTTCATCACGACAAGTTCAGTTAGACAGTCAGATCGCACGTCTATATCGACTGAGTTTGCAAAAGCAGCAAAACGCATGCATTGAACTGATATGAGGGCCTCAGGGATCCCGTGAAGCACATATGTTGGTATCAGTGGACTTGATGCATCAGTGTATGCAAATATTCTGAATAGTTTGCTGCCGAAGTTAGCGCCCTCAGATATAACGTATTTGAAGCACGCAGTCACCAACTCGGAGTTATTCGGAGATTCAGCGGAACTAAGAGCGAGCATTCGCACAGTAGCCATCTTCAAAACCTTCAATCTAACTGCAATATAGCAACTTCTTAAAGGAAATAAATTAATGTCCTCAGGGGCAGGAATGCCCGGGTTTTCTGTACTCTTTCCCAACGAGCGCAAAAAATTGATCTGAACAGATGCAGCTTGATTTTCCAACAGAGCATTACACTGTAGATAACATTCAACCACTCCTCTGATTTCACTGATATCACAGGCAGTGGAGATGGTATTTAATGCTCTTGTGGACCCCCTTAACATCTCAACAAGTAAACAACTAGTGAATATCCTAGCATCTTCTGTACCTTGAGCGGCAGGCAAATGCTGATCCATCACACACTCCGATTGTGAGTCGAGAGGGAGGAATGATCCGTCATTTATTTCTTCCCCGTTATTTATCACTGTCATATAATAATTCAACACAGAATTCAGTGGGTTGAAATTTTTGATCATGATATACGGAAGTATTGTAACTGCACCTAAATGGAGTGCAATTTGTTCCTCTTTCGATTTGTGCTCAGTATGGAACTTGCGAACGCATGCAATGACTGTACTATGCATATGGAACAGTGTGGCTAGCGCACGGTCAACGTGACTACTCAAAGCGTACTGACAGATGAGAGCCTGGCCAGCTAGTCTGTCAAGTGTAAGTTCCTGATTATATCCATCAATCGGACTTGAGAACAATCCATCAAGGAAAATATTTGATGAATTTTTGGACTTCTGAGCACAGTTAATGGCTCGACTACTCACTATCGCAATTGTAAGCCAAGGCCACTCCACATCTAGCTCACATATATTTGCCGGCAACTTCAAGATATATATGAGAGGAAACAAACACGGGTTAGCCAAAAAATGGTCGTAATATCTCTGAACTTCTTCCAACGTGTAAAGCCCCGAGCTAAGTGCTTGCGAGAGTGGACTGATATTAATTTCAATCAATTTCTCTTTCGCTTCACAAAGAATCCGCTGCAAATATGCTGCATGCTCAGCTTTTCCCCTCATTATCGGACCCTCCGAACTTTGTCCATTGATTTCCAGCTTAGCGCGAGTAATAGGATTGAAGTCCGACATCTTTGAGTCACCATCATGAGGGCGTACCATCGATCCATTACTGTCACACTTGCTTGATTTCTGACTACTCAATTCTGCTGCAGAACCTCCATTGCCGCCATTGTTCTTACGTTTGGGAGTTGCAATGATACACGGGGTTTTGCTTTTTTCACAACGAATACAGGTATCATTGGTGGGGCTTGAGTACTCGCATCGAACTTTCAAATGCCTACAACGTTCACAAGCCAGTCGCTTACGCCACGTCTCAGTGAATCCATTCATTGTTCTAATTAGGCAATTTTAATAAAACACAGTGGGTATGTTTTTCATTTAGCATATGATGTGCTCGGATTATTCAGCAGATTTTACCGCCATGTTGCCAGGCTTAGCTTATGAGCCATGTGGAAAGGAATGAACGTGGATACAATTGATATATATTAATAGATTGAGCAAAACTTTATTTATCTTACATAGTTCTACTTTATAATGCCATAAGTCAAATTTTTAGCATATCTCCTCTTAGGACTTTACTAGGTGGTTTTATAACCGTATAGTGCAGCATTTATACCTTGCATAAGAGAGTAGCGCGACATTTTCTGGTAACTCCATAAATAATCTAAGCACAACGAAGTCATGCTATCCAGATTTTCTTGCAGATCTGCATTGATTGCATGTCATGCACAGCGTAGTTTCAGTACAACCTCTGCTGTGATGAAAAAAAAAGGTGGTAGCGCCAATACCTCCCCAGCCAGTGACAGTGCAGATACTAGTTCATTTGACAGTGCTAAGATGAAAGCTTCTCTCGAATCAATGCTCAAAACATTCTCCGAAAAGATAAAAGAAGCGAAAAACACCACTGTTAATGCTGAGAAGTTTACTAATCTTAGTATTGATCTCGGCCAGGGATCTACAAGCACATTAAAGACGCTCGCAACAGTTGCGACCCGCGGAAACAAAATTAATATTGTTGCATTTGATCCCAAGCAGTTAAAGCGCATCGAGACTGCCATCATCTCTCAACTGGGTATGCCAGCTGTTAAACAAGACAAGCAGACATTAAGCGTTGTGATCCCTCAGCAAACTGACAGCAAAAAGTCAGCTAGTGCTCTCAAAATCAAGGAGGCGTTTGAGTCGCTTCGTAACAATAGCGGAAATCGCGAATCTATTGCTAGTATCAGGGCTAAATATATGGCCCCCCTCAAGAAGGCTGCCTCAAAGGGCTCCGGAGTGTCGAAAGACGACGTGAAAAAGCAGACTCAGGAAATCGAGCAATTGGCCAAAACTTACGGTAATAAGTTGCAAGACTTGTATAAACAGTCTCAGTGAAGTTTTAGGTAGTTTTCATATTTGTACATAATGTAAATAGATAGAAGCGATCTCCATCGTGTCAGGTTAGGATTCAATTTAATAGTCAGATCATTTAATCATTCATCGAACTAGGCATCAAACAGATTATTTAGATCCTGAAATAGCGCGGCGCATGCCCTTAAAGCGGCCTAGCCACGATGTTGAGTAGCCCATTTCGTTAATGGAACGGACAAGTCCCCATGCTTTCCCCACAGCGGGAATTGGGTAATCTAATGCCCTTGGAATAGAAGTGTGAATGAACGGGAAACGGTCGTAGCATACTGACTTTTCCAAACAGAGGCCCCTCAAGCCCTCGTAGCCACCAAATTTACCATATCCACTTCCATCGCAGCCTCCAAAGGGAAGTTGACACAAGTGGTAAGTTGCAAAATCATTAATAGCAACATTACCACAACGCAAGTTCTTGGCAACGTACTCGAGCTTGGCACTACTCTTACCGAAAACTGAAGCACCTAATCCAAAATCAGTAGAGTTTGCGAGTTCAATTACATGGTCAGTGCTCTGACCTGGTTGCATAATTAACATCACCGGTCCAAATACCTCTTCTTGGGCTATACGCATACTAGGAGTGACATGCGTAAGCATGGTTGGCTCAAAATATATGCCGAGTGGGTACTTAGGATGGACAAACCGTTTACCACCAGCCACAAGCTTGGCTCCCTGGTCCACTGCCTCTTTCACTAGCTCCTCCAAACGGTCAAGGTGTACCACATTGCTTAGAGCGCCCATATCGACACCAGTCGTCTCATCGATGGAACTACCGACCCGTATTTGTTGAACACGTCGGGTCAAAGTTGACACGAGTTCATCGTGAACATTCTTGTGCAGGATCACACGCTCAATACCAATACAGTTCTGGCCCGCAGATTGGAACACACCGCGCATGATAATCGACGACACCTCAGAAAGGTTTGTATAGTCTCCAAGGACAATGAACGGGTCCTTACCACCTAGCTCAACTACAACTGGAGTCAAGGGCTTAGCAGCAGCCTTCACTACTAGATGGGCCACAGGTCTGGATCCAATGAAGGTAATATGCTTGATTAAAGGATGGGTGGTTAGCGCATCAGCATGCTCGGGCCAGCAGGCAACAAGCTGGACAAGGTCTGGATCTAATCCGTGAAGATCCAATGCGCGCTTGGCGATTTCCACGAAGAACTCGCTAGACCAAACGACCTGCTCGCTGCACTTAACTACAACCGCATCTCCAGCAAACAACGAAGCTGCAATAGGGCCCAATAGGTTATGCAAGGGATAGTTCCATGAGACCATCGCACAGACAACACCCAACGGCTGGTAGCGAACCTCAGCGCCCTTGTAGCTCATGAGCCAGCTGGCACTTCCTGGGCGCTTGGAGGGTTTGAGTGCATCACCGCCATTCTTGATAATCCAGGAAAGCTTCTCAAGCGTAACCATGACCTCACCCAGCGATGCATCAATCATCGTCTTGCCTGTATCCCTGCAGGCTACCTGGCATACCTCTTGCTGGTGCTCAGTAATGTATCTAAGCATAGTTGTGAGCACTGCCGCGCGCGTATCGAGGCTAGTCTCCTGCCATTTCTTATTAGACCAGGCGTTATGTGCTGCTTTGACTTTGGCGTCGATATCAGAGGAGTTTGCTGCCTTAACGTGACCCAGAAGCTGACCTGTTGCGGGACAGACACATTTGATGAGGTCGGGCTGCTGTGGATCGTGTATGTTCATCTGATCAACGCGCTTTCCCTTCCAGTGAGGTCTCGCTGGTTCAGGAACAGTCAGATTGAACGCCATGCCGCGTCCCACATGGCTCTTCTTTCTCGGTTTACTCACCCAAAGCGCGTAGGTAAGTATAAAGGCAGCCAATCCAAGAAACAAGCCAAGAAGAATGCGCTCTTTCTCTTCCGCAGAGTGATTCTCCGGCAAGTACTTAAACAAGAGCTGCTTAGCCTGCTCCACAAGACGCTGGCCGGCTACTTGCACGCTCATGGTGGATTTAGGTGTACGTATTGGGGTACGTTTGATGCCCAGCCCTAGGTCTGGCGGTGCATGTACACCCATAGCTGCAGCTGGAGACGCAAAATACCGTGTTTAAATGTTACTTATCATATGCAACAGTTAAAATACCGTAAAATATTAGCAAACTAAACATTAAAAAAAAAATTATATGAACATGTATATCTCTCCCAGGTGCGGGTCACGGACACAGCTCGAAACTGCACCACGTAAGGTAGATTAAATTCCTTAGTGACATTGTCGCTCATGATTACTTTCTGTTTTTCATTCTAATTGTTGATCACCATTGTCAACTTTCCCGATAAGTACGAAGCTTTTTTAGCATCATTTCGTATTAGACACGCACCTGCTGAATGTCTGGACTTTAGGCGTATTCCGTTCCCCATCAAGCACAACCCCAAAAACCCTCGCTGGAAATTATCCTCTCCACCGCACAGCAGCAGCACACCAACGCACAAGGTCCTTGCCTTTTACTAGGACCTTCCGGGTGTTCTGCAGACGCTGTATGGTGCTAATTTTTGGAAACTCCCTATGGGAACAAAACATGATGGTGCACCTTTCTCCTCTAAGCTAACAGTGATGTTAACCTAGGCGACGAGGGTGCCGTCTCTGCGCGTTAGCGTAATGTTATGTAGATAGTAGTACTCTATGTAGTGCTATCTTTCATTTAGCATTTAGTGTTTCGTAGCTATATTTTTAATCATTAATATATAGAGTTTTTACATCTTACAAAGTAGATTGAGCCATACCGGAAATCGCGCCAAGATGATTACGCTGCGCTGATTACACAGTGGTGGCCTGCTCGACCAAGTATTTCACAACCTCAGCACGGCTCTTGTCAGCACTCTTCTTCAATGCGTCAATGTCGGACTTAGCAGAAGTCTCGCCAGAGGACTCGGCCTTGCCCTCAGCGCTGTCAAACTTGGCAGTATTCTCATTGAACTCCTTCTCCTTGGTACTCCTGTAGGCGTCGATCTCCTTAGCGGCGTCGGTTTTAGAGGCCTTCAGACGCTGAGAGCGGAAGGCACGAGCCTCCTGCACCGACTCCTGGGCAGTTTTCTCAGCTTCAAGAAGCGCTTGGATCCCGTTTGAGTTGGAAGCCGACATGATGTGTATGATGCGGGTGCCTCCTATGATAAGGGCGGTGATATGGGTTGACGCAGCAACCTGGCTACGCCTTACTGTTTGGCGGCAGCTACGTCCAGAACAAACCTGGTTGTACGTTGTTATCCTCAGTAACGGTATTTTAGTTTTTGAAAGAAAAATTGAGAAAAATACGAATCAACTAATTATAGTTATGCAGATTCTGATTTTCTATTTTTTTTCTCTATTTTTATTAAGGTTTTTCTAAACTAATAGTGGTGCGTGTTGTGGTCTTACTCCAATTGGGATATTGTTCCAACGTTCAGCTACATAATATATATTTTTGTGGCAGTAGGGCAAAAATTTATGGAGCCCGGACGGTGCGACAACTGTGAAAACCCCAGTAAGTACACCTGTCCTGCATGTTACAAAGCTTCATGCTCACTCAATTGTGTGCGTGAACATAAAAAAACTTATAGCTGTAGTGGGAAAGTTGACCCAACGCGGTTTATTCCCAAGCCAGACCTACTAACTGCACACTCCCTCGACAGAGATTATAACTTCCTCCAACAGATCGGAAGACAAATTGTAGTGGATAAATCTGATGCGAAATCACACCGTGTCTATAAGCCTCGCGACTCATGGCGGGCTGGTGCGCGTGTGCACAGCATGGCGAAAGGAATGTCGAGATCGGTAAACAATAAGTCTCATTGGGACAACCAGCGCAAACAGTTTGTATGGACAGTGGAACTGATAGATTTGCTTAGCGAAAAAGGGAGCTCTAATCGTAAAACTGTGCAGATTCCTGATCAAACACTAGTTAGCGATATCCCAGTGGAAGCTAATATAACCACTGGCGACAAGGAGTGGGTTCTGAAGCTCAGAGACTTCTACTGCAACGAATTGGTTTTAGAAAAAGAAGCTACATTACAGCAGGCTGTAAAGGGTAAAAATATTCTTGAATTTCCCACTTTGATCTTAGCAGAGAAAATTGAGGACGTTAATAGTGAATCTGACAGCAGCAGCAGCAGCAGCAGCGATAGCAGTGATGATAGTAGTGATAGCAGCGACAGCACAGACAGTGAAAGTGACGACAGTAACAGCAGTGATGCAAACAATGATTCAGAAAATGATGAACCCACTGAAGAGTCAGCTAAGGAAACTGCTACTTCTGTAACCCCTTTAAGTGCTCCGGTCAATAATGAGGAATCAGGCTCAGCACAGAAGGAAGAGATATCACTTGAAACAAAAGTCACAGCTGCTTCTGGGGCACCAAACGACACCGAGTTAGATTGATTTCAGCTGTCTGTTCTCTATGAAATGTGTGAAAAGGAGGAATGAAAACAGGAAAATCATCTAGTACTTGATAGATGCTTTTTAGCAATTAAATACATGTACATACTAACTACTTGGGGGCGATCCGCCCATAGCCTTAGACATCATTACTAGGACGGGTTCCTTAGAAGCCTCTTCCTGGACGAACTTCTCGCGCAGCTTATCAACAGGTTCACTTGGCTTGCCCTTTTTAAGCTCCTCCTTCACTCTTTCATTAGCTCTCTCTACAGTGCGGCGGGCCGCATCTTGAACTTGCTGAGGAGGCACGCCAGGTCCGCCAGGTCCGCCAGGTCCACCACTGGGTGCACTACTGGGAGCAGCACCGGGGCCAGGAGTAGTTGTGAGCTGGGGGGTCGGCTTTCCGTCGGGCGTCACAGGTTCAGCTCCAGGGGGGATAGGAACGATACCGTTAGGAAGTACGGGAACAGGGCCTTTGCTGGTCAAAACCATGGGTCCCTTAGGGGTCATGGCGACTGGAGCAGGGCGCCAAGGCTGGGGACCCTGGGGGGTTTGGCGCAACAACATAGGAACCTGTTTTCCATCTGGGGTCTTGGCCACGGCCAGTAACACCGCACCCACTGGAGGAGCACCAGGTGTACCGGGTGCAGCGGCACCAGCAACACCTCCAGGAGGAATAGCAACTCCGGTATCGGCTCCAGGTGTAGAGCCAGGCGTAGGTTTACTGCCAGAGACATCAGCACCAGCGGCCTTCTTAGCAAATGCAGCAGACAAAGCGGGGTCAACGGGTTTTGACTTCCGCTTCTTCACTTTAGGCTTAGGAGGTAAAGTGTTCTCACCACTCCAGGACCACAAAGGTTGGAAACTCTGGAGGAAGCTGACATCGGCAAAGAGGTTGGGGAACAACCAAAAGCCCTTGGGCAGCACAACAACAGAGATGAGGAAAAGAATCAAACGCACAATTCCTAAAATAACGAGAGTAGCCAGTAACACTACACTACACATACTGAGGTAGTAAGCACCCTGGCGGGCCCAAAGCGGCCACATCTGGAAGAAGGCCAGAGCACCACCGCCAGCCAGCAGACCTCCACCATAGAGATAGGTCTTGAGCGGAGTTGGGTTGTAGAGCCAGACCATATACTCTTCATCACCAACCTGCTGCTTTTCCTTAATGAGCGTCACAGGCACACCACTTTGCGGCTTCATACCTTGGGCCAAGGCATCCTCGGTTTCGAGCTTTTGGACATTTCTAATGAAATTCTCTTGAGGGAGGCGAGCAAGAGTCATTAAAGCGTCTTTCCTGTCTTTAATCTCAGGTAGCATCGAGTTCGGGCGGCTCTGTGCAGCTTTGTATTCTGGACTCAAAAGCGCACGCACCGCACGCTTGCCCTTGAACATATCCAAGCGCTGGCCACCTAAAAGAGCAGCACGCTGCTTGATTGTATCATTGCGTCGAAGGAAGCGCGCTATCGCAAGCACTTCCCTGTCGCACGTCTTTGTATCGGGCGGCGGGGGGATTGACATAGCGTGTTGCAACCTGGCAGTACCCTGCCCAAGCTGTTTATGTGTGTGGGCGGGTAGACGTGTATGTGCGGGGGGAGCAGACCATTCACAAAAGAAATAACTGCGCGTTACTAATTCAAATGAAAAATAAATTGAGAAATGATTTATTCATTCTTGTTGTTGTTGAACTTAGGAATACATATATACATGTGCAATTTAGTTTAGCTTCAATCACAACCACTAGTTTTCTAGACTACACCCTAATTATTAACGGCATGAGTTACGTGACTTATTTTAATAACCTAGTCAAGGTACTACTACTACTACTGATCACGTACGTTCAGAGGCAGCAAACGTACAGTATTTTAATAGTAAGAAAAAAAAAAAAAAAAAAGAAATCGTAATTTAAAAAAACAATCATAGATTCATTATATAATAATAGAATTACTTCTTTATTTAACTATGCGGAGGGAGTACCGGTGACAGAACGAATAGCCGAAGGCTGCTCACCAGCACGAAGAATACGGGAGCCATCGCTCTCAACAAGATCGACATCCTTACGTTCGCTGTGAGCCTTCTTCCAGACCTCGACCTCGCATCCACCGCGCACAACACCCACACGCATGGTAGAAAGGAGGTTGTGGGCAGCATTGTGATGGTTGTAGACACCACCGTTGAACACAGCGGTACCATCCTTACCAACAGCGGATTTGATCAAAATACGTCCACCAGGGTGACGGTCGACGAAATCAGTGACATCGTGGACGATACCAGAGATGACAATAAGGTCACGCTTCTTGGCAGCCTCACGGAACTCATCGAATTCAACCACAGGTAGCTGGTCGATCGGAACACCCCAGTTAAGACGGTTGCGCCATCTGTCGAGCTTCTTCTGCTTCTGCTGGACGATGCCCTGCTCAATGGTGTTCTGAGAGAAGCGCTGCAAGTTGTAAGCCAATCCGACCTGGTGGCTGGCCCAGATGAGCATCTTAGTAGGGTCCCACTGGTACCACTTCAAGGCGTTACGGTAGTCACTAGGGAACTCGTGATGGAAGTTGTGGTATCCCTCACCCATAGTAACGAGTGCAGTCAAGACGTGGTCACGAGGAGTGTTGCGGTCATCGAAGGGCTGTTCACCGATCCAGTGGGCCAACGAATTGACACAGAAGGTGGCCTGGTGAACAAGGAAGAGACGCACAATGCCAGCATAGAGCAAACCACCCTTGTAGTCACCCCATCCGAGACCACAAACGAGCATGGGGGTAATGTAAGCAGCAGCAACAAGCCACCACACGTAGTGCTTGTGCTGAGAAACGATAAGCTTATCGGTAAGCAAATCGCTAATGTCAGTACGGCCCTTCAATCTGGGATTCTGCTTGAAGACCATCCAACCCATGTGGGAGAACCAGAAACCACGCTTGGCGTTATAGGGATCCTTATCGGTGTCAGTGTATCGGTGGTGGGTACGGTGACCGTTCGACCACCACTTGACGCTTCCCTCGGCAGCACCAGAACCGGCGAACATAAGGATGAAGCTCAAAATGGGGTGAGCATCGTATGCACGGTGAGCGAACAAACGATGATAACCAGCAGTAATACCGGTGGCGGTGAATGCGAAGTAAGCAATCGAGAACAAGAAAGTCTTCAGTCTCAAAGGTACGAAGGGGACAAACAAGAAACTAAACAAAGGAATCAACGCAATGAGTGTAGTGTTCATCCAGTTAATCTTCTGGAAGAAGTTGCTGAAAGTGAGGGGCTGTTCAGAAATGTGCTTCTGAGCCCTCGTCACCTTGCCAGTGCCCTTAGAAGCATTGGCAAGGTTTTCCTCAGCAGTTCTGTTGATGGACACCCTATTGCGGATAGAAGAGCCTTGCGCAATAGACTGCAAGGTCTCAGCATCCAATGTCTCAACCTTGGGTGCAGACATGGTCAAATCAGTTTTTGTGCTGAAGGATGAAAAATTCGGCCGAGATGATGTTGTCTTTATTTAAACAGACAGGCCGTATATAGGGTTAGGTAGAATAGTACCCCAAGAAGAGGCTTGATTAATCAGGTGAGCTTTGGTTGGGGAAAACCAATAAGGCCACTGTAAGGTCTTGACCACTGAAGTGCGCTTGGCTCAGTGGCACACACATTCTTATGCGATCACGCCTCCGTCGTTGTCGGACGCCCCCGAAATTACACTAACACAATTTTTTAAAAAAATAATTCATAGACTCCAAAAAATAAAATTTAATTTACTGTTTGGTAACTCACTTAAAATATTAGCGGAAAATAATATCAGTATCGAACGAGCTATTATTGAAATATTGATATGACTACCCAAACAACGCGATAATTGATGAATAACACGTTTTTTTTTGATTAACCACAGTGGAAGGACTTATAAACTTGCTGTTAACTTACTACGCAATAGTAGTGCAATAAATATTATTAAAATATATTAAATTTTTAACCTAATAAATTGGCGAACATCCCTCTACACTATCCAATTCTCATTATTGAATTCTTTGGTTACCTTATTGTATTTCCCGCATCGCATACTGCCTAATTTCTCGAAAGATAACAAGGATTCATGTAATTAATTCACGTGATAAACATGATTGCGATGATATTAGGGTAGAGCGTGTCGTACTCTCGCATATGGCCACAAAGCGCGTAGATATGTACTGTGAAACTATAGTATATCCAGGAATGTAGATAGCACTTTACATTTTGGTATAAATTAAAAGGAAAAAAACACTAGCAACTATAGTATAGGTTCCAATGTTTCATTTTGGAAATCGGTACCCTACACATACGCGTATAGAGTGATCGAGACTCATTTCCTATAACAGCAACTTAGTAATTTGACAGCAGCATCATTAAGGTAAAGGGCAATATAAACTCTATTTACACTGATGCGGTTTCCTAATATACGATCCAGCTCCTAAAATATTCTATGTAATCAAAGCTATTGAAAAGAAGGAATCTAATCGAACTCGAGCATCAATATTGTCACATTATGAGCGCGACGACTCACACACTGATGGTAGGAACTAGGTATTATGCGTTAGCAAGAGTCTTAATATGCAAATAGATATATAACATTTTTTTTTGCGATGATAGATTGATAAATTTTCAGACAAAGATCTTGAAAAAAAAACTACTGAATTTCATATATGTATATTATGTTGACTGTGCGCTATGGCGTGGTTGATAGAAATGTCAGCACCCCACCCTTATTGTGGTTAATAATCGCTGCTGTGTTGAAACACGTACAATGAGCAGTACCGAATCAAGCCCTCGTATAGGGGCAGAACCGGACAAAATTGATTCCTCATTCGATAATAATGCTCAAGCTAGTGAGGACTCTGATTTTGGAGATTTTGACGACTTCGGAGACTTTAATGATGAGGAGCAGGTCGATGACGCCGAAGAAGACAATGATCCCTCAACTAAATCGAGTAACTCAAACACTAGCATACAAGATACTAACCATAGTGATTCACCAGCAATTAGTACTCTTTCCTTGGGTCATCAGGGCCCCAAACCATTAAAAAGTGAGGAACTTCAGAATGCAACTGATGAGCAAATTCGCGCTCAGCTTGTTCAGCCTTTGCCAATATCGGAGGATGATGACCAGGAGACACTAACAAATGGCGATACTGCCACCAGCCATCAGCTTTGGCAACATCTCACAGAAACCACCTGGATGCCGCTTCCAAAATGGGACGGTTCTCCAATCCATCGCCAGCTGGCGCTCTCTTTAGGAATCCCGCTCAATTTAGACAAGTCACTGCCAAAGAAGGTCACTAAACGACTTGATTTGCCGACACTGAACAAAAAAGAGGATGATGGTATGCAGCATGTATTTGAGTGGGGATTGCTGGCTGAGGTCAGTAACGAAGCACTTAATCACAAATCCAGTACAGAAATTGAGGAGCATGTTAAGCAGCTAGAGCAAGCACTTCAGAGCGCATCAGAATTGAAAGACAGTATAGAGGCAAAAGAGATGGATCTGCTTGGTGAGCGAAATATCCTTGAAGGTATGGTTGAGAGTCTGCTTGTATTCTCGCAGAGAAATCAGCGTGAAAAGCTACTAAGAGCAAAGCAAAAGTGAAATTGAATTGTTCCTAATTAAGCAGACCTGGTAAATTACCGGCTTATTTATTTCACAATATAGCATTATCGCATTCTAACCGCATAAATACAGAAATTTAGTATTCATTTCTAAAAGTATATATATGCGTATATATATGTATATACGTAAATATGAATATTAATATAAACACGCATACCCACAGCATTTTTCTCAATTGTTAACATCTAAATACACAACTATGTTAACTGCAAAAAGATACATAAAGATCGCGTCAAGCCACTTTATATTAAATTGATTCCATACATACTCAGAATACTTATTTGGGAGCCTCACCCTCCTCAGCAGCGGGAGCGGCGGCGGCAGCAGCAGCAGCCTCAGTCTCCTCATGCGCAGCCTCGGGAGCAGCCTCAGACTGGTTCTGGGCAGAGTTCTCCTGCATGTCACCAGTCCACAAGGTAAGGTTGTCCTTGAGGAGGTTCATGATGAGGATAGAATCCTTGAAGCTCTCGTCAGAAAGAACCTCGACCTTAAGGATGGCCTGGTCGAAGGCGTCCTTGGCCAACTTGCAGGCCTTCTCGGGGTTATTGAGAATTTCGTAGTAGAAGACACTGAAGTTCAAGGCAAGGCCAATGCGAAGGGAATGAGTGGGAGTGAGCTCGCTGTTGGCGATCTCACTAGCCTCCTCGTAGGCCTTGAGGGACTCCTGAGCGGCATCGTCGCGCTCCTGGTTAAGACAGATCTCAGCAAGGTAACGGTAGTAATCACCCTTCAACTTGTAGTAGAAGACCTTATACTCACCGGTCTTAGCACTGGGAATGAGGTACTTGTCAAGTACGTTGAGGATGTCGTGGCAGATGTCCTTGAGCTCCTTCTCGATCTTCTGACGATAGTCGCGAATGAGACCAACCTGCTGGCTGTTGCGCTTGAACTCCTCGCGCTGCTCAATAGATGCAACAATTCTCCACGATGCACGGCGGGCGCCGACTACGTTTTTGTACGCCACACTCAACAAGTTACGCTCCTCTACGGTGAGCTCCTTCGATTCTTCAACACAGGCCTTCATGAAGCCGACCATCTCATCATAACGCTCTGCATGCTCACTGAGCTTAGCAAGGTAGGTGTAGTCCTCCCTCGTAGTCATCTTTACTTATCTGGTTTTTGGTATGAAGGTGGGGGGGGTGATGTGTTTGGGATGTGGGTTTGTTTGTGCGTGCTGCTGGGCGTGTGGGTGAGGCGATGTTAGGAGAGGGGTATGTGTACTTAGGGGTGCAGAAGGAATATTCTGGGTTGTGGAGCAAAAAGCTTAAAGTGATCGGCTTAGTGTTACCGGCAAGGGTGATGACATAATCACGTTTCTGCGGTACCCCCCTGGGTTAATGCGGCATATGAATGCAGCGGCCGCGTTTGAGCTGACGTTCAATGCGTACGAATACACGCAAGAACTACTTACCCACACACCCAAGCACCCTCGCCTTATTTTGCTCATTAAGTTAGTCCACCTCACTCGCGCATATATATTAGGGTCGGCTATGCACCTTCCAAAAATAAAAGAAGCTAATGAATGTATGTGTCATTTGAGTAACTGCGAACTGCCATTAAATTTCAGCACTAGTAATATCATGTTTAAACTGGCTTTTTTATAACTTTTATCTCTTGATATTATATACTCTGTATACAATTGACTGACTCTGTCTGTAAAGAAGTTTCTTCTGTCTACACAGTGTACGCACTGGAGTTAGCGCAAGCCTCGAGGAGGCTCAGACATCCCATTCAATTCTTGAAGAGCCTCTTCGATTAGTGTTTTAAAATTAAAGCTGTGCTCGTAGAGAAGCTCATAGATGTTACTGTTTTGCTAAATTTCTTCTCTAAATAATTAAATATCCAAATGTTTTACTGAAACAAAATAGGTATCTTAATGGGCCCACCTGACCACGAAAGCCACCTTATAGAAATCCGTATCAGGTCGGTCTGGGTTTGATCGCAAGAGGTCAGTGACTTTGCTGGGCTAAGAATAGTGCTGGGACCGTACAACCTTCCTAGCGGGGTATATGTCTGAGATCAACGTGGGTAGTAACTCGACCCTAATACACGCCCGGACAGTATCACCAGATCTCGAAGACACATACATTCGTGTGATAGCACCGCATTACTGGGTTGAGTAGGGACTGTTTGGGTCAATTCGTCACTATCTGACTACAGCATCCTCCACCAATGTCCAATTCCGAGGGTAAGGCTACTGCTGAAGGTGCGTCAGTGCCTTCAGCGCCCTCCTCAACAAGTGTAACGTCAAACAATAAGAAAGACACCAAAGTAAAGCAAGAAACAAAAGGAAAAGATGAGCCTAGAAAACGTGGGCGTCCAAAGGATACCAAAACCGGCAGTGAGCCGAAGAAGAAGAAAGCCAAGTCCGAATCAAAAGCTAAAACAAGAACACCAGCAAAGGTAGATATAGACAAGCAATGCGGAGTACCTCTGGTGAATAACGTTGGTGAATTGACTGGACTGCTTTGCTCGCGCTCTCTTACATGCAAAACCCATTCAATGGGTGCCAAACGAGCGGTTCGTGGTCGATCTCGCCCATATGACGTGCTTCTTGCGACTTATCAGCGGAAGAATAATTTGAAAGGCGCAGGATCCGGTGCTGGTAACGTTGCAAAGCGCGGAATGAGTATGAACAGCTCGGAAGCTCAAGCCGCCAAGAACGCTTTGATGGTCGAAGAGGAACTCAATAGACGTGATCCACCCCTTCCACCAGCTGAAGAGGTGGCGGCAGTGATGCGCGGATCGGCCAGCTCACTAGCAATTCCTCTGGCCAAATCAATTATGGTATCCACGCGAATGCGCAATGAAAGAATCGCATTGCGTGAATTTTTATTCAAGAGTGCGGCACGGCAACCCATGCCTCCTCCTCCTCTACCCCCGGCAGGGCTTCGTGGTTCCTCCTTTGCAAATATGATGGCATCTACAGATGCAATTTTGAGCCGCTGCGTGATGTATAATCCTTTAACGAATGCAATTAGCTTGAGGCCCTCTCAGCTTACTGGCAATGCAGCACTTAACAAAGCATACAGAAATGAGAAGCGAGGCCAGTGACCAGAGAGTAGTAGTAGTACACGTGCAATAATAAGCAGTGTATTTGGAATAGGCCTGGCCACAAGCTATGAAATTGTTGGCTTGTTTATTATTTATTTATTCAGATTTTTTTTTCCGTATTTATTTATTATTTATCTTCGTATAACCCGCATTTTTCACGTCTCCATTTGGCAAGCTGACCAATCACGCTACCGACGGCCACTTCCCCCCGCCTCGCACACCTTTCCCAAACAGCAAACCCTGGTTCCTGGTAGCCCTACGCACAGCGCCAACGCCATTTCACCACTTTGTTAACCTCACCACAACAGTATTTGTTAACAAATGTTTTCCCTTCGTCGTTTCCCCGCCAACCGCGTTGTTCGTTGCGCTCGTATGTACTCCGAGGGCCCTGAGTCCACTGGTAACCCCCAGGGTTTCAACAAGCGTGAGAAGGCTAACGAGGACTACTACGTCAGAGAGCTCGAGAAGGAGCAGTTGAAGAAGCTCCACGAGGAGATCTCCAAGCGCGAGAAGGAGCTTGGCGAGCTCAAGGAGAAGGCCAAGAACCTTGACTAAACTATTGGCTCCTACTGAATGTCCAACTCACATAGAGCACAAAATAGATAAATATACATTTAGACATAATCTTCACCAAAGTGTTCACATAACTTGGCGAACAAGTTTCCACCAGTGATTCTGGCTAATGGAAAAATTTTTGATTAAATTATGCCGAATTAAAACACTATGCTTATTTTACATCTCCACATCAACGTCTGCGTCCACAGTTTCCATAGTGGCCTCACCGGGTGCGTTAATGGAGGCGTGGATATCATTGGCCTTGATCTCAACGTACTTCACACCAGCATGTTGCTGCATACGAGCATTGAGGGCATCCGCAGCCACACCTGGCGCAACGCTGTACACAGACTGCACCCACGAAGGAGGGAACTGCTTTCCACCCGACAGGCGCAACAACTCCGGGTAACCAGAGCCAGAGTCCTTACCTTGCACCAAACTGACGGTGCACACTTCGCGAGTAGAATTAACATCATGGTGCTCCTTTGGTCTATACTCAGGAATGAACTGTGTCTTCTCGCAGTGTTCACCAACCAGCAAGTGCCTCTGAACACACTCGTTCAAACCAAGCTTAAGCTGATTGAGCGGTAGTTCCGAAGCAAGGTAAGACAACTTGAAGGGGAAAACACTGAGCTTTTGGTCAATTGCAGCAAGGAGAGAGCGGGCTCCCTTTGTTCTTAACTGATATTTCATAGTATGATCTCTTGTATAGATTGAGGGTCCATCCAACGCACGACCCACGTGGGGCACCGTCACGACCTTAATGTAGCCGTCAGACTCGAGCTTGGGGGCCATGCGGATATCAACAAGGTAAGTGTGGCCAGGCTTAGTTACGAATTGAGTGTCAAGCTCCTCCTCCAACTTAGCGTCCCGCTCGGGGGCAAAGCCCCATTCCACTGAGGGAAGAGAGTCGTGCACGGTGATCTGTCCAGCAACAAAACGCTTGATTCTACGAACCTTAGAGCCGGGAACAACGGCCAAGTTGAAATTCTCAGCAATCTCATTAACAATTTTGCGAATAACCTGACCAGCAGAGCCGAATTCAGAGCCACCAGTGCCAATCTCATGGAGAGGATGATTCGAACTCAAAGTGCTGGCCAAAACGCTAACCACTGCCTCTGTAGCCAAGTAGCTACCAATTACAGAATCAGCAATATTTCCGGTCAATGGAGCATCAATTTGGTGCTCAGAAGGGTCCCTGATCACAATTGTGTGACCAGCAAGTACAGTATAACCATCGATGTGAACACCCAAAGAGACCTTCAAAACATCACCATCGTTCACAATGGAACTCTGGAAGGTATCGAATTCTTCAGGAGCAACACCATTGCTGAATTCGTTCTTGCAGATCTCAACGGGGCGCGCAACACCCTTCTCTTCTACGTTTTTGTAACAGCGATCAATTTGGAACTTAATCAATTCATCACCATATCGGCAGACTTCACCAATAGACTGCTCACCTAAATTTCTATGAAGCTGCAAAATAACTTCACGCAAAGAAGATTGCGCAATAATTGCCGCTTGGCGGTACTTTTCCGTAATGGGTGACATTTGTGAAAATTTCCAACCCTGCCCAAAAAATTATAGACATCACCTATATTTCCGTACCCATATAAAAACATGCACAGAACAGCACCATCTAACTATGGCACCGCTAACAGTATCGTGTACTCTAATTCAGGCTTATTAGCACATAATCCTCATGTAAAAGGAACGGTAATAAAATGTATAGATATATATATATAGACACCAATTCCGAGTATTGTAAGCGCACTATTTTGATAAATTATTTTATTATTTCATTATTTCTAATCTCAAAATTTTAACAGGTTTATACACATAGATATAGTCTCACTACGCGTCATCATCCAAAAGCCAGAAAGCAACGTCATCTTTGATTTCTTTTCCAGACTTGGACTTATTCGCCAACTCTTTGGCTGCCTTGCTACCTTCCATGACAACTGTTTGAACTTGCTCCTTTTGCTTAGCGCGATTACGCATACGCTCTTCGATTGTACCACGAACCAACAATCTATACACAGTGACCTGCCTTGTCTGACCCAGACGGTGAGCACGATCCATAGCCTGGCTATCAATTGTAGGATTCCAATCTGAGTCGAAGAAAATGACAGTATCCGCTGCAGTTAAGTTGATTCCCAAACCACCCGCACGGGTAGAAAGCAAGAATACAAACAACTCTGGCCTGGTTTGCCAATCATTCACCAAGTCACGTCGATCACCCAGCTTAGACGAACCGTCAAGTCGCAAGTATTTATACTGACGATAAGTAAGATAATCTTCCATCAGATCCATCATTCGCGTCATCTGGAAATAGATAAGAACACGATGATCATCACGCTTCAGTTTGACAAGAAGTTCGTCGAGCTTCTGTAGTTTTCCACTATCAGCGATGAATTTGGCCATACTGGGGACAGAGATAGTAGTGTAACCGGCTCTACCATTATCAGGTAAGAATCCTGGTGTAATTGGTAGGTCGACCTGATGCTTTTCTCGCAATTGTTGTCTTCTCCACTCCTCGTCCAGCGAGAGAGGGAAAAGCGATTGCGGTGTTTGGATTGATTGAGTCTGATTTACAAAGAAAGATCGCGAGGATGTGAAAAGAGGAATAGGAGGTGCAGATACCGGTGAGTAGAAAGCAGGATCCAACTCAAGAATGTAGTTATCAAGCAGGTAATCATCACTAACACCGAAATTGAGTAGACCTGGAAATTCATCACTACTATCTTGAAGCTTGCTCTTATTACCGACAACCAACCCGTTGAAACTGTATTCATTATTTGCCTCTTCCATGGCTCGCTCAAAAATACCCTGCTGGACGTCACGAACAATCTGGGAAACCGTTGAACCACTAAACTTTGAAACATCTTTGGTATAACCATTTTGAGGGTCCAATGAGACAACAAATTTCTCCAAGACTTTCTGTCGTGGTCCTGCATTAGAATTGGGGCCGGGAACATCCAGCAGTCCACCGTCGTTAGCGATCAGTTTAGGAATCTTCAATTCCACCAAGTTGCGAGCGCTATAAGACAAACTCAGATCATTTCCCTCTCGAAGGAAGTCATTAGTATCACCGAAGTTTGCAAATGAGAATGCAGAGTACACATCCTGGCGTTCAAACAAGTCGGGGTGATTACACACCTTACGGAATTGCATAACCAGATTCATAAGTGAAGCACTCTCTTCACCACTTGCACCGTGTTCGAGAAGATCCCTGATTGAGATTTGCGACTTTACCAGCTTGTATAGCACCTTTTGACGAGGACTGAGATTACAGTAAACATCGACCTCAATCTTGTCTCCAAGTTCTTGTTGCACATGCTTCTTAACACGACGTAACATGAAAGGCTTCAAAATCATATGCAAACGTTTTAACTGAGCCTCATTGAGTTCCTTATTCTTGGTTGCGTGAGACTCAATATCTTTGGAGAACCAGTCACTGAATTCTTCATGAGAGTCGAATAACGTTGGCATAATGAAATGCAGTAACGCCCACAACTCCTGCATAGAGTTCTGAATGGGGGTACCAGTAAGTAATAGTCGATTGCGGCACTGCATACTGAGCAAACTCTTCCATCTAGTACTGCTACTGCTCTTGATGGCTTGCGCTTCATCAAGGATCATATATTGCCATTTTATGCGGTTCAAGTACTGTGCATCCGCAACAACGAGCTGATACGATGTGACTAACACGTGGAATGGTGAGTCCTTAGTGTAGCGCAGCTGCTGACGGTCCCAGAACTTACGAAGCACCTTTCTGTCCTTATTCGAACCCCAATAAGGTAAGACCTTGAATTCAGGAACAAATTTACTGATCTCCTGCTGCCAGTTGTGCAGGGTGCTGGCTGGTGCAACGACCAAAAATGGACCCCAGATGTTGTGCACTTCAGCCAGATATGCCATCACTGAAATACTTTGGACTGTTTTACCAAGACCCATTTCATCGGCCAGAATACCGTTAATACCCTGCTCGTAAAGATTAGCAAGCCAAGTGAGACCCTTGAGCTGGTACTCCTTGAGCTGACAGCTGAGCAGTCTAGGCTGTGAAACTGTTTTATCACCAAGTGATTCAGGATTCTGGAATCCATCATCGCCATCTGCGGGCTCATCAAACTGCGATGCTTTGCTTCGAGCGCGGTCTACCGCACTCTGGGCGCTCGCAGCAGCTGCAGCACGAATTTGTTCATCGTCAGCATTATCGAAATCGAGAGCACCGGAGCTTCCAGTGGTGGGCTCAGAACCACCGTCTGCCTCACCATCCTTCTTCTTAGAGCCAACGAAATGGGAGTAGAGTTCTGTTTGCGTGATAAGGAAATTGAGCTTCCTAGACTGACGCATGTTTTCGCGCTCCTCTTCTTCCTTACGAGCACTGTCCAGAGCCTCTTTCTCAGCCTTCTTTTTAGAGTCGCGCACTTCCTTCTCACTCTTCTTCCAGTAACTCATCATTTCTCTCATCGCACGCCTAGCCTTTGTCTGCATATCCTTCACATTACGATTAGTACGCACTTGCCACTTGCGCGCCTCCTTGGCTGCTAGTGTTGCAGTTTTCCGGCAATTAGACAGCTTAACGGTGCTTCCAACCACATACAGTTTGTGGGCTTTAGGAATCTCCTTACGAGCAATATCACGCCAGATACCCTCAAAGGTAGATTTGTACTGGCGCTCACGGCGCTGAAGCGCTGCTTTAGTTGCACCTGCAGCAGACGCACCTTCCTCATCATCAGTCTTTTTCGAGCGTTTACTAGTGGGTGTACCACCAGCACTGCCATCCCCACCGCGTGGGGTAGCGCCATTCTCGGATGCAAGTGGCGTACCTTGCTTTTTCTGAGATCCAGAATAGAAATCTTGGGGTTCTACTCCGGTAGCAGAGGCGTCCTTCCGCTTCCGCTTGCCCTTCTGTTCCTCTTCAGCCTTGCTCTTGATTGGTGTCAAGCCAGCAGGTGCAATCGGCACGTACGAAACTCCTTCAGGATCATTCGATTTCTTACTACGCTTGCCTTTGAGCTTATCTTCACTCTCAGAGGCGGCACCACCAGCCGTTTTACGCTGCGAATGAGGTCGCGACTTGGTGCGCACAACCGCCTCTTCGTACAATTTAGCGTGAGAATCTGCCACAAACAGATCCGCATTGTCCCGGAGAGCATCTGACATTGCATCCAAATGATCGGCCTGCTTGGAGTTTGATGAATTGCCTGTATTATGTATGAGTTTGAACCGGTTGACTAGCATGTTGACAACCTCGGCCGCTTTGGCATCATGCGGGAGGGGTAAACCCAATCCAGTTTTGTTTAAATTGTCGCTGACGGTCTTCACGGACTCCTCGTTGGGCGGAGTGCTCGAAAGCAGCGACGAAATGGCCATCGCATCTCGTCTGCCGTCCGACATCTTGGGTTGTTCCTTACCTGCCTACCTTGCCCACAATTGGTTAATGAAACGATCCGTGCGTGCCGAATGCGGGCTCTGCACGTGTACTCGTGTACGAACAAAAAATTAAAGAATCTACGTTATGTTCAGTGCGTGCCAACTATAACAAGATCTTTGTTCTAAGATCAATGAAATAAATCTAGTGATACTTGCTCGAGTATGATAGAGTAAACAATAGTTATACGAAGTAGGGAGACACTATTCTTTATAATTTTATTCACTAATCAAGTATTTCAATTAATTAACGCCAGAATTTAAAGCAGATCGATTTGATCGCACTGTTTTACTATTTTTGCCCCCTCCTAATATCGGTAGTATTCGAGGAGACAGCTGGGCGTGTGTGTCTGAATGAATGGGTCCCTTCCCTGCTTACTACTAACGCTGTGTGTGGTTTAGTTCAGTCTTATCACCACTCTGTGGGAACATCACGCGTTTGACTAATGCAGTCCATCTCATGGCCCCTGGAAAGGGCCAAGGACTTAAATGCCAGAAAAAATCTTACGAAATCACAACGTGCTGGATTATGGGCAGCAGAGTGGGGGGTTCTTTTATGGATGAGCCTACTCGTGGCGATAATTGGTAGCCTGATCAGTACCGTGACGCTATGGCTGCAAACAGTCAGAGAAGGGCATTGTAATACTGGTTGGTACCTAGCTAGGCCCGCATGTGAGGTTGATCAATGGGTTGATTGGCCCAAATATGTGCAATTTTTTGTATACGTCATTCTCTCTGTGGTATTTGCCAGTATTCCAGCTTGTTTGGTTAAGTTCGTAGCCCCTGAGGCGGCTATGAGTGGCATCACAGGCCTCAAGTCCTATTTTCAGGGATTCCACATTCCTAATTTATTAAATAAAAGAACACTGGTTGTTCGCTCGGTCGGAATGCTGTTCGCCGCTGCCTCGGGCCTGTGGATCGGACAGGAAGCACCGCTCGCATACGTTGGGGTGGCTCTGACGCATGTTTTGGAGCGTTTCTTGCCTCTTAGTGAAGCAAGAAAGCGAGAAAGAGGACTTGCTGCAGCCGCAGTTGGAATTGCTGTTGCATTCAGTGCTCCGCTGGGTGGAGTATTGTTTGCTTTGGAAGTGTTTGTGCTGGACGCAAATGTGATTCCCCAAAAGGCAATTTGGATGTGCTTCGTGTGCTCTGCGATCGCTGTAGTAGTTCTTGAAGGAATCGGTACTTCATCGGCTACTTGGGTAGGCTTACTTCTACCAGAAACAGGGTTGTTCAGAGTGAGCTATGATAGAATCTGGCAATTCATTGAGGTGATCCCGTTTGCCATTTTGGGAGTAATTGGTGGCATCTACGGAATGTGTGTCAACCGTTTGAGTGCAAAGGCTCGATCATTGTATGAGAAATACCCCGTATGTAGCGTGGTGGCTATTTCCCTCATCACTTCTATTTCGGCATACTTCACGGACATTAGCCGCATGCCATCGATGGAGCTACTAGCGGATTTATTTTCCGAATGCACTACTGATAGTGTTAGTAATGGTAGCGTTGGCAGAACGGATAAGTTGTGCTCCGACTCTCATGTTTGGAGTCTACTGATCACATTTTTGCTTTCTAGCGTACTGGCTCCACTTTCGTTTACTTTGCGGCTACCATCGGGAATTCTTTTCCCTAGTATTGTGGTCGGTGCGTTGGGTGGTAGGTTGCTGGGGCTTTTAATGGGTATAGTGTTAGAGAACTTGCCGATCTTTCTTAGCACATCCTTCTGTCCCAGTTCTGAACAGCAGTGTATTACTCCTGGTGTTTATGCGCTTGTTGGAGCGTCATCAGTGCTGGCTGGAGTTACAGGATTAACGGTTTCATCAGTTACTATCATCATGGAAACTACTGGCGCACTTACCTTTATTGTACCTATAATGACCGGTGTCATCATTTCTAAGTGGGTCAGTGATACCTTTGGTGATACTAAGACTATTTATTCGAGTTGGCAGGCTGATGAGAACCTTCCATTTTTACCAGACCCTCAGAGCGCCATGCCAGACATACTCGCAAAATCTATCATGTCGGTGGAGGTAGAGAAACTCAGTATCGAGCAGGCGATAGCACTGGAAAGTCGTGAAGAAGGCGGCTACCCAGAGTCTCACCATACCTGTCTTCCTGTTGTGAGTGAGGTTACAGAAGAGTTTAAAAAATTAATTGTTGCTAAAACGGGCGTAGAAGAGCCGACCCTCGTTCTTGACCCTAGCAGTTCACTTCGTTTGGTTGTATCTGTTATGACGGAACTTGGACTTCGTGTTGTAGTTATCGCAAAACACGGTAAGTTCAAAGGATTGATAACTCGTGCTGATGTTGTGAGACAGTTCACAGAAAAAAACGAGTACGATGCCGCCGCGGACGAATATGAAGTCGGAGATATAGAAGTAGAAGACTACGAAGTATAGTACTTAGCTGGGAATAATCTGTAAATATTGCATATTGATAAACTAAAGCAGATTTGACAATTGAAGATTAATTTCAGTACACATGAGGACTGACTGTATTTGCATGTCATTAGGATGCAGGCGCAGGGCACACACCCGTAGTGTGGTCTGGGGGTGAATCGGGATCAATATCAGACCACAATTGGGAAAGTGAACGAATCAATAAGACGGAATATTATAAAAGATAAAAAATACTCAAATATAATCTTGTTCAATTTATACACAATAATTATAGCACTAAATTGATCTATTGATGCTTAAGTTACCTTTCAGTTCGCCTAACAATATCAAAGTGGGGCCATGCAAACCTTACAATTACTGCAGTTTTGTCAATTCAGAACGTCCGCATTCTGCACCATGTAAGCACAAGCATAACACTGTTCCTTCTTCTTCCTGGGATTCTGGTGATAAACCTCTCCAAACGTCACCTTCTCTTCACCAACAGGATAAAGAGAATGATTGGCATCTAAGAAGCTCGCCATTGCCATTGACACCACTTACCTCTGATTCCGCTGCTTGCTATTTTTCTGGTTCACCACGAGAGCTGCAACTTGTAGTGGATGACAATGGAAGGGCAGACATGCATGAAGGTTCCCCTTCATATGAGACAGATCAATACCTCAACTTAGATTCAGTAGGGGATACAATTAGCTCAGTCGATATTACAGCATTGGATAGCCCCGGATATAGCAGAAAATGCCCTAGTGTCGCGAATTGTGATATATGCAGCCAAACGTTTCTCAAGCGTGACGACGATGGTTCTGCCGAACAAGCGATGTTGAAGTCCCTAGGAGTAGTGCCTAGTGAGATTTTTAGGCCCACATCTGATGAGAACTCGTCCATCTCTACAGCCACGTTTAACTTGTCAATCGACAGAGGTACAAGTTTCTTTTCGAATACTCGAGTGACCGAATCTGACGAGGATATCTTCAGCTTTGGTTCTCTTTCGAAGCGAAGATATCTTAGTTCATCGGACGGACTTCTCAGCTCAGACATCCAGCCAGAGAATGTAAGGTATCAAATGCGGGGCGAAAATACTCTAAGTCCTAGTGATGAAGATGAGAATGGATCTGATAGTGATCATATTGAAGCCAACATCGACACCATTACCCCAAGCGAACTCGAGATATATCCAACGAAATGTGGCAGTGAAACAGAATCGCCAGACTTGAGCATTGTAGAAAATGAATTCGATCACCAAAGGCGCCTAGATAAAAATATGAAGACGGAGGGAAGTTCGAAACGGATTAATAAATCAGCCACTCAAAACAGGAAACGTAAGCGCAACATACATGGATTTTCACTGAAAAACCAAGCAACTGGTGAAACCTCTCGTCTTGGTCTTATAAATGCATTACTGCAAAAATACCCCGACACTAAAGGTAGCATTAGCGGTGTATTATGTTGTAAATTCTCCTATTCAAATGCAACTGAGCTCGCTGGTCACTTGGATGAAATGCACGAAGAGGAGTTCCGACAGAAGTACCTGTGCCATGAGCCACAGTGTGTGTATTCGGTACTTGGATTTACCTCCAAACAGGAACTGTCACGACATATCAGCTCAGCACACTCACCACCTCGCTATTATTGTGATATTTGCTTTACACATGGTCATGAAAGGACGTTTAGGCGGAGCGACACTCTTAAACGTCATATTAAAGCAGCACACTCTAGCGATAAAGGTGAATAGGCGAAGCTGTAGTAAAGAGTAGGAAAAAATGTTAACGGCTCACAAGTATTTATTTTTTTAATTGCATTTATATCTTATTTGGCTTTTATTTGTTCACAGGCGGATTTTTATTTATATATATATATAAATTGAACGTATCCAATTACGCTCTAAGATATCGGCGTTCTATATATAATGGCACGCGCTCATCCCAACCCTACGCCATGGTGAAATACTCGAGTCTGCAACAGGAGGAAGACGATGATGATGCTGTTGCATTGATCATGGGTCAGGCTCCTCCTCGGCTGCGACGCTTTGGTGGCTCCAGTAACTATGTTGAATTGGACACTTTAGATCGTGAAGGAAATCCTACCGAAGATGAGCGCTACCGTAGAACCCACGCGAAGCTAAGGGATTCCGTTAGGAAATCGTCCAAGAACTTAGTTTATGCGATTATTGGCATAGCATTTTCTATCATTACTGTAGCAGTGCTGGTCACTCTGCACAGACGATCTAATGCGGGTCCTAGAGCATTTTTCCAACCCATACTAACCGAACCGCTCAACGCGATCACCAAACTAAGTAATGGAACTCATCAATTCCGAAGATCAACTTTGATGATATCTTTAGCTGGAATGCATCCTCATTACATTTCACCTGAGCGCACCCCCTTCTTGCACAATTTAACCCAAACTGGATTTGCTCCTCCGTATATGACACCTTCTTTCCCAAGCCAAAGCTTCCCCAATCACTATACCCTTGTGACTGGAATGTACCCAGTCAATCATGGAATTGTAGGAAATACTTTTTATGACCCTGAGCTTAAGATGGAGTTCGACTCCGCGGATCCTAAAAAGTCATTTGACAGACGATATTGGGGAGGTCAGCCATTGTGGGTCACAGCTAAACAAAGCGGTGTTAAATCAGCAGTGCATATGTGGCCAGGCTCCGAATCTAACTGGAGTATTAGAGAAGCACCTGATGAACGGTCACCTTTTGATCAGACTGAAAGTTTAGATCAGAAAGCAGCCCATATTATCGAGTGGTTTGATCGTGGAATTGAGATGCCCCAATTGATGCTATCCTATGTTCCCAATGTCGACACGATCAGCCGTTCTAATGGTATTTCAGGTTCAAAATTGACCGGCGAGTTGGTGAAAGTTGATCAGTTTGTTAAAACTATTGCCGAAGCCCTTGACGCTCGTAATCTAACCGACGTAATCAATCTTGTGCTAGTCAGTGATAACGGTATGGCACCAACTAGTGAAAAGAGAACGATTTTCCTTGATGATTTGATTCCTGATTATGAACGTGATGTCGAATCTGATCGCGGCTGGCCGCTAGCGGGGCTTCGCTTTAAGACATCAAATGCTGAGGATGCAGCATACCAATCTGCCTCAATTGAAAAACACAAGAAAGGTGCAGGTGCTGGATTTACGCCCTTGAGATCAGATGAGACTCCATCAGAGTGGCATTTCTCCACAGGTAAGCTTAGCTATGACGAGCTCACTAAATCAGCATCATCAAGCCGCGAAGAAGCTGGTGATGATTCTACTCCTGAAAGAGTGAGGCCAGAGTATGGAAGGTACAGAAAACGGCTCGCCCCGTTCTATGTCGTTCCTGATGTTGGATATACTGCACTGACTCACAAGAAGTTTGACAGTTTGAAGGGCAACAACTTAGTTAGAGGTTCAGATGGCTACAATAGCTCTGCGCCTTTGATGAGAGCTCTATTCTTAGCGAGGGGCCCAGCATTTCCTGCTGGACGCATGGTTCCATTCGAGAATGTCCATGTTTATTCCGCGATCTGTCGCTCGGTTGGCATGAAACCGTATATTAATTCGGACGGCGACTTTGCTGGATTACGTATGCGCCGACAGTTGCCATATAGTGAAGATTATCCGGGTGTCAATTTTCCCGTTGATGTTCTAAGTGACTCTAGCTTCACCCCTTACTACAAACAGGAGAAGGGCACTAAAAACTAATCCGAGCGAACACATTTGCATATCGCGTAATGCACATAGAATTATAAATACATTCATATTTTATTATAGTATATTATATCTTATTATCTTATTACATTTCATCATACAGTGGTACTCATCATAATAAAATGAGCATCAATTTATTTTTCTCACCTTTCTTTAAAATTACACTTTCAGTTGCTTTGCAAACAGCGTGGCGGTCTCACGAGCTGATCGCGGTCGCCTTCTCAGTTTCCATTTAGGTGGGTCAAGAATGCTTTCCAAGCGCTTGACATCTGAGCAAGGGAATTGATGATGAAGGTAACGTGCAACATACGAAAGCCATAATACATTAGTGATTGGATAAAACCTTTGAGGATCCGGGACTACTCTCCTCATCTCATTGAGCACTGGCAATCGTGCTCTATAAAAGCTGGGGTGATCTAACGAAGTATACAATGACTGTGGCTCGATTCTTCCCAGCTCACAATTTATTATGGTAATGTGTGAAATACCGTAGTTTCTGGGGTTTTGGTGTACCAAAATATTACCCGCATGAAGGTTGCGGTGCTCAAATCTGAGATGCTGTTCAGCATACGCAAGTAGTTGTGTGATTTTAAGGAGGATTTGGACACTCTCTTGAGCATTGGACAATTTCAAGCGATCAAGCCTGATTCCATCTAAGTATTTTTGGCGCGTGGCTGTAACACACAAAAAACTGCCATCATTTCTTTGTTCCATATGGACGCTTTCAATAGGAACGAAACACGATTGGTCAGGTAACTGCAACCTAGACAGCATCTGGTGGATTTTCAGCATCTGGATTAGGTCTTGAGCGTTTGTATAATTAAGATCATAAAAGTCATAGTGTATGTCATCAGAATCTCGACAGGAACGAGCTAAATCACTCTCGAACTCACCATCTGGAGTCATTTGCAGTAGTTCATTGACCAGTCTGGTTTCTGACTCGTGCACTAGCTCGGGTTGTCCTCGTGGTCCATTTAGGCTCATCATGGAGGGACTCTGCTTCACTTTACTGCGCACTTTTTCTCGACTACTTCCGTCTAATGTAGGCTGAGAAACCTGGATTTGATCTAGAGCAGAGGTTCTTCTGTCATTCATGAGAGACCTGAGCGAAAATGTTGAGGTGGAAGCACGAACCCGTTTCCGCTCAACCCCAGCGGCACTTGGGTATGGTAGGGCATTTTCTTTGTTCAGAAATAATTCGTTTCTGGTGGACATCAAGGAATAATGAAAGAAACAAATACACCACTATAATAACGAATTTTTACGTCTAAAAAGTATGATCGGGTGTGTAATAGGTTTGTTATACCTTGATCCGATTAGTGCACGGATTTGTTTACTTTTAGCATAACCCTGATCTACGTCATTTATTAGTATGCGTTAGCGCGTCCATCAGAAACAGTAAGTCGTTACCCAAAACACACAGGTTAGAATAGCCCTGTGAAGGGGAAAAGGTGTTGCAAATAATGAATTTGAAGCATAGAAGTTGTGAATAAATTTTACGTATATGTGACAATGCGAACTAAAATGATATATATGTAGAAAAAAACTCATAGCAATCAGTAGAGGTGACATTATTATCGTAATCGTGTATGGTATAATAAGGCCTCCTGTCTACATCTTAGACATCCACGCAAACTCCAATTTCTTGTCCTTGGCAGGATCAATAATGACATTTATGAGTGCAACATGGTTACCCTTCACCGCGTTGACGGTCGCTTCTTCCAGCTGCTTCAATGTTGTCACCTCATATCCAACTGCGCCCAAACTTGTAGCAAGATCGTGATACTTGGTATTAAGACTCAATGCAGTAGTAGGTAGGTCAGGAATACCATTCGTGTGATATAGATTTGGATCAGCACCATGGTATACACCAGAATTGTTCATAACGTATATTATCATAGGAAGGCCGGTACGCACAGCCGTCTCGATCTCCATTGCTGAGAAACCAAAAGCTGAATCCCCCTCTATAGCCACAACTATCGATAAGGGATTACTGATTTTAGCCGCAATGGCATATCCCATCCCAACCCCCATAGTGGCATTTGTTCCTGCATCAAGCCTCTGCCGAGGAAACGCAAGCGGAAAACTACTTCGGCTGATATCCATAGTATTAGCACCTTCGCTAACATAAACAATTTCGCGACCATTTGCGTAAGCCTCTAGTGTGGATCTTATTTGTGCATAAGCTGGATGATAATTGAGCATTGAACCAGGTTTGTGATTAGACTCTTGCTTGATAGCCTTCCTTTCATTCGCCTCTCTTTTTTCCAATACAGATGCAGGTGGTGGTGGTGATTTCCAGCCCGCTAGCTTCTCTACCAACTGCTGTGCAACCAAGCCAACATCACCTACCAAGCCAACATTGTTATCAAGTGAGCAAATATCTTCTGGTACATTAGTGCATTGAAAAAATGTAACATCTTCACTATATTTGGGTGGCTTACCGAAATGCAATATCCAGTTAAGGCGAGCACCCAGCACAAGAATAACATCGGCACTCTTCAGAGTCAGCGACCGAGCTGCGCTGAGATTCTCTTTGATATGATCAGATATGACACCTTTCCCCATTGGTGTAGGAATAAATGCCAAGTTTGTAACACTCTGTAATTTGCGCACTTGGCCGGATGACCAAGAGCAGCCCTTACCAACAATCAAGAGTGGGAATTTTGCATCTTTTATGGCCAATACAGCTGCATTGATTAATGCTGGCTCTGCACCATATTTTGGGGGAGGAAGTGGGGGATGGATTTTAGACACCTGAGTCTTCAAATCATCCGTCGATATCGATGAGGTTATCAGGTCAGCCGGAAGATCAACATAAGCAGTCCCTGGCTTACCGTACTGACAAACCTGATATGCTTGCCTTATCAATTGACTCAATTTATGAATACTAGCAGGCTGTTCAGCAAATTTTGCACCGCTGGCTCTTAGAAGTGAGACTTGGTCCAGTTGTTGGAACGCACCCATACCTCTCAAGCTCGTTTCAGCTGACCCCGCCAAAAGTAAAAACGGAAATCTGTTTGCGTTGGCATTTTCTACACCAGCAAGAGCGTGAACTACACCAGGCCCACCCACAACCAAAGCTACACCTGGTTTCCCTGTTAGGTAACCATAAACAGAGGCAGCATAAACAGCGCTCTGTTCGTTACGGAAAGAAATAAAGTGAATACCGACATTCTTGCAGGCCTCTGCGACTTCAATTACTGGAATTCCGACGATTCCAAATACATGTTTAATACCTAAAGCTTTCAAAGTTTCAGCAATAGTTTCAGACCCGGTCGGCATCAGAGGAAGGTATTAGAATTGACCTTACCGCGACCCCACACAGCTTTATATATAGCACTGGTGTATGCATCGTGGAATATTGGGGACATGCTAGCGCCACTAATATTCGCATTAGCACTTGTATATGCCAATTCGGAGCCTTTTCCATTTGAACACTCCGTGCTAAATCACGGAGAGTACCAAAAGATTGAGCCTCTGCGCGCTTTTAATCACACGTTCAACTTTGAAGATGAACCGAGGCAAAAGCTCACATTATTGCTACCTGAGCTTGGAAAATACGTTGCACGAGTAAACTGGCCCGCGAGCTTTCCTGCTGATATGTCTTTGAACTATAATGATGGCTTGCTCACAGTGACGGGATCCACCTTAGATGTTGTGCCCCTAAGGGAATCAGTTCCTCGTAATGTCCCATTCCAAATTATTCTAAGCCCTGTGAAACTTGAGGTTATACCATCTGATGTCATACCGATGATTACTGGAGTTGCAACTGCTGTAGGTATTGCTGGTTCAATCGCCTACTTCGTGGTTCAGCATATAGCTTAAACTAGCATAAATACTAGAACATAATATTTATATTCTATTTTTCGCATTCTTAAATGATAGTGATCTGACATAGGTAATAAATTATAAATGATAGAAGATTTCATTGTTTCAGTGCCTTGTTCATGGATATTGTCCCTTTTCGGGTCCAAAGTAGCCTCGCTCGGGTGGAATCTTCTTAAGGGTGATACCAAATGCATCGCCAACTTCAAACGGTTTATTGTTACCCCACCAGTTCAATGCTACCTCGCGTTTGTATTCAGTTGCAAAAAATATAATCAGACCTGAATAGCCTACGCCCACGTCCATGGCATGGCTAAATGTATACGCGTATTTCTGCCACCACTTGGGATATCGTTTCTTAATGTACCAGTTAAAGAGAAGATTGACATAAGTAACTCCAATAACATATTGCATTGACTTAGGTGCCCATGATACACCAGCAAGCATAGCCATTTCGTGGAAACTGTGCAAAATCCAGTTAAATCTGGAAGTGTATCTAGGGATATACTTCCGCAGGGCCCAGAATGGGATCGGATATATCGCACCTGCCACGAAACAGTATTTAAGCATTGGATAGAGTTTCCCCAAAACACGCTGGGGACTTATTATTCCCCACTGAATGGCTGAGTTGAAGTAGCTGCGTTGGTGTAGACAATTAAACTTGTCTGGGTTATTTGGATCACAGAGATCGGGGATTCCATTTGGTGAGATTACCCAGTATGTGAGCAGAGATTTGACAATAACACTAGCTGTAAGTGTTGCCAGCTGAGCTCTAAATAATGATCGAGGTGAAATTCCAGTGTAATGAGATTGCACTTGATTTGTTATAAAACTACTGCTCTGAGAGAAAAAGTTAGCAGCAAATACTTTGGAAACAATCAATGCATTTGCATTTCCTGGCAGTGCAAGTCCGATGACCATTTCAAAAAGCGTGTTATTGTCGAAGTGGATACAAGTTGTAGAGTGAAGATACCCAAATGGAATGCAGAAGAAAGTAGATATACCAATTCCAAAAAATATCGTCCAGACTGGGGTTGATGTAAAGGTAAAATATTCCACCATTGCGATCGCAACGCCTATTGAGATTGTCATAACCAACAGAAACCACCACTCAGGGACCTCGGGATATTTACGCATTGCACGGCTAAAACGATCATTATATGCCTGCAGACCCACATTCTCCCCCTTTCTTTTTACTGCTGCTACCAAACTTTGCTTAAAAAGCACAAAAGCTCGACATATTTGACTGCTGTAGTTTAAAATGGTGTATACAATCATTCCGGTATACATCATGAGATATCCACCCTCGTTTATAAGACTTCCCGCACTCCAAAAAGGAGGAGAATAGTTTTGATATTTCTCTTCGTTTATTTTGTAGCCTGGTATATCGATGATCTTTCGCACATCAAAAGGTGTTCCGTCATTAGCATGAAGGGTAGTAGAGTTGATGGGCATGTACGATGTCCAACTTATATTACTGAACCACAGCACAATAATTGCTAGCATACTGAGTATCATTCCACTGAATGACATCAAATGCGCATATACTGGTGTCATTATTGATACAGCACCAATATTGTTCCAATCAAACGTATTTATAGGATTAAATCCAAGACCGTTGATACATCCCGTAATTGCTTGTAAAGGTACATTATCGGATGCTATCCAAGCAGGCCAATCGAAATAGCTCAAAGCTTGGAAAAAGTAATCAGTCACCCAGAACCAACAAAAGCTGATTGCCATGAATATACCAAAGAACTCCGCACCAGTGAATTTCCATCCGTTTGTACTTACACGCTGCTCTTTATTAATGAGTGCACGGTTTACAGCTATAGTAGGAAGTACATTGTACCAAATGCATCGAGTTGGATATACAAGGAATGTTCGCATGATTCCGGCTATACCGAACCCCATAAAGTTTGCCGCTCCAGTTAGCATAAGAATGTATGGAAAGCTATTTGCTTTTTCGATACCAAAAAAGTGATGATTTTGCTGGCTTATAACTGCCTTAAGTGAGTAAGGAGCTCCAACTGAGCATGACATAGCCAAAGTAGCGAGCATTTGCTCCTTAAATGACCAGGGCTTTCTCGTGTTTAAATATAGCTTCTTGCCTTTATAAAATAATGGAATGTAAAGCTTCGGCAATTTCGAGAAAAGTTTACCAGAATACACCAACATAATAAGAATTGATCCAGCATCCAATGCGATACTTGGGTAACGAGTGGCAAAGAATGTATCCATAGCAGCCCCCAAACACGACCACAAAATAGCTAAAAAGTACACTCTAAAGGTTTCACAGTCCTCCTCAGCTTCATCAAATGGTCTTGTTACAGCCCTTACTTCTGGGTAAATTGACCAGTCATGAATAAGAAAAGCTTCAAATTTTAGTGTGTAAGTCAAACACATTGCTTTACTAGGAGAAGACTCTGTTGGATCCGTATCTTTCAGTAGCTTTTGCAGGTATTCTAATTTATTGTGTGCGAGGCAAGGATCGCCCTTGTGCTCTTCAACTGCAGCAATCAGGATAGCTCTGGCTTGAGGAATAGTTCGACTGACTATATGATCGTGATAATTGAGAATGTCTTTCCTAGGTATCGTAACATACTCCGGGCTCAAATGTAAAGAACAACTCTCAAATGCATTATCATAATATGATTTATCACTAATGTAATCGTCGATTGAATCGAGTAGATATGATTCTGTGGTAAATTCCTCTTGTTTCTGTTTAATACTGCTTCTTCCACTGTCAATTTCGGTTAAGGTAGTTGTACTCAATGTCCTTTGAGCAGGTCTACGTTCTGACACTACAGTCACTTGACTATTATTGAATCTAGAGTCACAATTCAGCTTTTGGACATTATTATTATTGGCCATTTCTCTTGATTTCAGTATCAAAAAAAGGAAATTGAGACGATTTCTAATGTTCCGGATTATAGTATATGTACAAATATGTAATTCATAAGGTTGCGGTGATTTTCCCTATCCGCTAGTTAAGATTGTAACAAGACTAATTTAACCTCAATCTTATTGTGGATATTTTCGAGTTCGAAGCAATGCATCGGTTGGTTATATTTTTCACTCTTCCCTCTTAGGATTTTAGGTTTTGAATTTAAATTACTAGAACTCGTCACCTTGCTACACTTATTTTTTTTCTTCAGACAAATGAAGTCAATCTCCCTCATGATCTTCTTTTAACAGGGCAATTGAGAATAACCGCGAATGAATCCAGTAGCATCTCTAATGTTATCTTGGCCAGTGAGATAGGTAATGATGCGTTCGAATCCGAGACCATACCCGCCGTGAGGGAAACTACCGTACTTGCGAAGATCCAAGTACCAATCTAGCGCGTTTATATCCATTTTTTGAGCCTTCATATTAGCTAGTAGTACTTCATAGTTGTCTTCACGTAAGGATCCACCCACGATCTCCCCAATCTCTGGGTACAAAACATCAAAACAGTCCACTGATTCGCCTTGTTCCTGCGAAAGTTTTCCAGAAGATTTCATATAAAAAGGCTTTAGGCTTTTTGGATAGTTAGTGACGACTACAGGGCCCCTGATTAACTCATTAGCCAGTAGCTTTTCATGTTCCGACGGAAGATCATCACCCCATTTTAGTTCGGTGAGCTTACCATTATTATTCAACAATTGTAAGGCCTCATAGTAGGAAATGGACTCCCATTTTTTATCAGCAAGTCCCCATCGCTTCTCGAGTTTGAGTTTGTCTTCCTTGCTGCGCTTAGACGTCAACAAATCGTCTGCCTGCTCATTCGCAGGCAACATACTTTTGACCATAGCCTCGCAGAAATTTGTGAGCTCCCCCAGGTTATCCAAGAAGGAAAGCTCTGCTTCGATCATCCAGAATTCAGACAAATGACGGTTGGTATCGCTCGCCTCAGCACGGAAGGCGGGTGCAAGATTCCACACTCTTGCCAGAGACGCGGCATACACTTCCAAATGAAGTTGAGAGCTTACAGAGAGATATGCTGGCTTTTTGAAGAAATCGTTGCTTTTCTCAACCTTGAACGTCTCTCCGGCGCCTTCGCAATCAGAGCTAGTGAGGATAGGCGAGTTAACCTGAAATACATCGTTCTCAGCAAAAAAGTTGCTCAACCGATTCAAACACCAGCTTCTATAGCGTAAGACCTGTTGTGCTTGCCTGGTTTTCCAGCGTAAATGTGGAAGTTGCCTTAGAAACTCCTTGGAGTGGTATTTTTTCTGGAGAGGATAATCAGATCCAGCGGGTCCCACAACACTAACACTTTGGGCTTGAAGCTCGAAGTCTTGCTGTTTTCCACCAGGAGCTTCACTCAATTCACCGCTAACTTGCACACAGCTGCCAGTAGTAAGGCTGTGAGCCGACTCGGGGTTAGAAAAGACTACGTTCATAGGTTTCGGAGTAGATCCATCGGTAATATCAGCAAATGCAACATTCTTCATCTTACGAACGCTCTGAACCCATCCTTCAAGCTGCACGTGTGCTCCAGGAAGAGCATTCTTGAGCACCTTAGCTACTACCGGTTTCATCCCAAACGCTTACAAAACGCTACCGCTACACTACCCATCTGTATGTACCTGCAGAGACTACTGTAAATAACACCTGATTGATCAGAGTAAGAAAAAAAAAAACATTAACCCGAAATAAAATAATTAAGGATGCGAAATTTTAGTTCATTCAATACAGGAACAGAGTTAAAGAAAAAAATTAGATAAATCAATCGTATATATTTACATATCCTGGGGTGTGTATAGTGCCCCTGACTTCACGGTCTGCAACGGCCGGTATATCTGGGGTACAATGAGCACTCTCTGACAGTGAAGCGGTTACAGATCCAAGCCAAGATACGCTCAAGACCAAGACCGTAGCCACCGTGAGGAAAAGTACCGTACTTACGCAAATCAATGAACCAGTAGTAAGGATCAGTATCCAAGTTCTCGCGCTTGAAGGCAGCCATGAGCTCGTCGTAGTTGTCAATACGCATGCTACCACCGACAACCTCACCGACATTGGGGAGCAAGCAGTCAACGCTCTCAGTGACTCTAGGGTCGTTCTTGTCCTTGGCCATGTAGAAGGCCTTGAGAGCAACTGGGAAGTGGGTGAGGAAGATAGGCTCGTTGATCTCGTCGGTCATGCGACGCTCCTCAGCCTCAGCAATATCATCACCGAACTTGAACGCCTCGCCGGTCTCAGAGTTGATGATACCGTGCTCGTTGAGCCAGTCAATAGCATCGGCGTACTTCATACGGCGGAAGGGGGCCTTAGGGGGCTGGAAACCAGGGTTAAGCTGCTCGATAATCTGCTTGGTGACTGGGTTGGTCATGAGAACGTCACTAACGGTGATAATGAAGCGCTCAATGTGATCAAGCATATCGTCGAAGGTCAAGAAACCAAGCTCGGCCTCAACGTGAGTGAACTCACTCAAGTGACGTCTAGTCTTACTACGCTCAGCACGGAAACTCTCCTGAATACAGTAACAGTCACCGAGAGCAGGAACAACAGTCTCCAAGTAAAGCTGGGAGCTCTGAGTAAGGTATGCGGGCTCTCCGTAGTAGTCAAACTCGAAGAGGGTAGAGCCACCCTCAACCATAGACTGCACCATGCAAGGAGGAGTGACCTCAATAAGTCCCTCCTTACCGAAAGCAGTGCGGAATGCGTTGAGCAAAGCAGCTCTGACCTTCATGACACCGCTAAGAGTGTCACCACGAAGAGTGAGGTGACGCAAGTCCATGAGCACACTGGGACCAGCGTCCTCCTGGACACGGTTGGTCATAGCATCGTCTCCACCAGGGGCAAGGCCGTAGATGTGGTAGTAGTCGGCAACAAGCTCGTGACCACCGGGGGCGGTGTGGCCCTCAGGAACCTCCTTCAAAGTACCCTTGATCTGAATAGTAGTCTCCAAAGTGAGCTGGGAGGTCTGGTAGGCGTTAGCAAGGTCACCAGTAAGCACGCACTGCAGGAAGCCAGTACCGTCTCTGAGCACGATAAAAACGAGGCCCTTCTGAGAACGCAAACGGTGGATCCAGCCAGAGACAGCTACACGCTGGTTGCGGTACTCAGCAGCATTACCAATCTTGGTCTTAGTAACAGGGGCACCAGAATCGGTGATCTTAATGGCCTTACTGGCCTCGACCTTCTGCTTCTCGGCCTCGAGGCGAGCACGCTGCTCCTCCTCAGCCTTGGCAGCCTTCTCGGCCTTTTTGGCGATACCATCAGCATTCTTCTTGGTCTTCTTCAAAGCACTGGGCGAGATAAGCTCATACTTAGTGTCATCCTCCTTAGAGGGGACGAAGATCTGCTCACTCTTGGCAGCGTAAAACGCAAATGCGCTAGAGGCAAAGGGTTCCTCAATAGTTCCGGAGACATCCAAAGAGTCTTTACCGGTTTTCTCGTTGACATATACCTTGTCGAGGCTGAGCTGCGCGGTCTGCTCCTCAACTGACATTTTTAAGTGTGGTAGTGTTGATGAGTTTGTAGTGAGTGTATACCCTAGGGGCCTCTCTCTCTTAATGGAAATGAATCACAGTTGTGTGAAAGGGCGTTTGAACAGGGCACGATATAACGTAAGCTAGAGAGCTACACAACTCTAAAGCAGTGGGTGTCTCCTACCATAGGCGTGTGTGTATATATACTAATATACTAATTTTATACGTTAGATAAATTAAATTCTGAATTCTCCACTGAGCAATTTCTGAATGATTTCCAGAAAATTTATTATTATAACAATAATAAGTAAATTAATATAGTGGTGGAATTGTTGTCGGGTTGTAAACTGGACCAGTAGTAGTAATAGTACGATTGTCAAATAATTTTATACTGATATTGATGTATGTCATAGTATTTAGAATTGTGCCTTACTTGGGTAGGGCTCTCGCAGATAAACGCCGAGATGCTGAGATGGTTCCATCTTTCTTAATCCCACACGAATGACGATGAGCATTGGAGGTCTTCGTTTTGTCGCGATTAATTATCAAATTAGCACACTGGATTGGTTTAGCCAACGAGTTGGTAATCTCAGATTTGCTCGGTAGATTAATTGGTATTTTTTTGTTGTTGAGATTCTGGCTTGTGCTTATGCTTTTACTGATGGTAGTAATTGGTTCCCCATCTAATACACATGTCATTATTTCAGACCACGAGCGAGGATTATTCTTCTCATTCAATAGCACGTCGTAAAGATTAACGTAACCATGATTACAGTAATACGGGATACTGTGGCTGAGAGTCTCGATAATGTCCTTCATAGTCTTGCGCTTTTGCCTCTCCACCTCCTCTTTCAATCTATATGCGAGGGAGTGACTGGATATGTAGCTTCTTGGACTGGTGTCGCTTTTAAGTTGGTCGACAGTTTCTTCCTTTTTTAATATTTCGTCGTACTTAATCAGCGCTCTCAGTATATCTCTTCTCGCTGGTTCATTTTGCATCTTTTCCAAAACAATGAGCCTTTGATGAAGAATGTCAATGGTATCCTCTGACGGCTCTGCTAAACAGTCGCCTAGCTCGCGCTCTTCGAAATGAAGTCCTAAGCCAACGTTGAGGTCTTCGATTCTTTTAGCAAAACTCCAGTGAACCGTGGCTACCTTAGCTTGCAATTCAGTTTTGAGTGCCTTAACCATGTTGTCAGAGCCATTGAGTTGCGATTCATAGACAACTTCAGGAAGTTTGCAAAGTGCAATTGGACAATACCAGTGGAGCTTTTCTACAATCTCATTGATTAAATTCTGACGCTTATTGTACAAAGAATAAACTTTATTCAATTCCTCGTCATACTTTTGCATGGAGCTTTTGTCTATCTTAGTAAATCCATCAAATACGTCCGATTTTATCTCGACCCCGAGATATTGCATTATCCTATTATAGCGCTCTTTGTAGATTCTTGCCTTGTCTGAGCGCTTTTTTCGTTCTAATTTCAGATCACTGAGACACGTTTGAAGTTTTGCTACAGTTAGATTGTCGATTTTTGGCAACTCATAGCCTAACTGTAGACCTATCTCAATTACTTTGTTGTAAAGCGGTTTATACTCCGCATCAAACCTTGCTTGAACAGCACTATGCTTCTGGGTAAGCTTGGAAACTCTTGACTCTAATGGGGATATGTTTTCCTCAACAAAGTTTACCGGCAAATTCAGAATCGCGGACATCCGCTCAATTTCAGACATGAGGTGTTTCGCCTCCTTTGTCAGTGAATTAATTTTTGTCGAGATATCAGATATAATTTCATTGTAGTCTTGCATTGGTATTCGAAATAAACTTTCAGTAGTTTTAACCTCCAGTTGCTGGCTCAGTGCCTTCGCTTCCTTATGTTTGTTGAGCAATTGGTACTCTTCCTCGGACAAAATCATTTGAGTGGTAATCTAGTCTGGCTATTTGATCTGGAGTTATCATTCTATTCAATTATATAGATAAAAATTCGGGATGGGTACTAGCGAAACGCCATCAGCTAAAATCTTAGGGTGTGTTTCCTTTCACCTTGCAAGTTACCTTTTAGGGAAGTATCTCACCATGAATCCTGTCTGAGGGTTATGACACATTTTTGCGGGTTAAGGGTGGTTCGTCAATTGGAGCGACATCACTAAGCCGAAGGGAGGGGGGCGATTGTATACGATGAAAAATTATATCCAAAAACTTAAATATATATACAAGTATAAATACTTATAAAATACGGAAACGAAAAATACCCCCTTGCCGAATGATTACTTTGTTTTGCAGGTAAGAGTGTGATAGTACTCTTTGTCGCACTCGTTTTGTATAACGACCGACTACTTATTTCCAACGTCAATATATCTTTCATTCCTGAAATTCTAAAATCTATTATTATTACCAAATTTTTCTTTTGAGCAGCTGTGCTCCAAAAAAAAATTGGCCTCTCTCATTATTATTACTTATCTATTTATAATGGACCTTATCATACAGAACCTCCCATTACCCTGCCGCGCAGCCTTTATGGGCTAGGAGTAAACTTTTCAGGGTACATCTCCACCAACTCAACTAGTATGTCCCTCGAGGAGAAGACGCAAAAACTGAGTGTTCAGGACGACAAGCCCGCCGAGAAGGCCGAGAACAAGGCTGAAAAGAAGGCTGAAAAGAAGCCTAAGCAGCAGCCTGCTAAGCAGGGCGGTGGCAAGGGCGGTAAGTCCGGTGAGGTGATCATCGGTATCACCGCAGACAAGGAGGAGGACTTCCCCTCCTGGTACCAGCAGATTGTCACCAAGGCCGAGCTTCTTGATTATTATGATGTCAGTGGCTGTTACATCTTGCGCCCTGCCAGTTACTTCGTTTGGGAGCAGATTCAGGAGTTTTTCAACAAGAAGATCCGTTCCATCGGTACCCAGAATGTGTACTTCCCTATGTTTGTGAGCAGCAAGGTGCTCGAGAAGGAGAAGGACCACGTCGAAGGCTTTGCTCCTGAGGTTGCTTGGGTTACCAGGGCTGGAAAGAGCGAGCTTGATGAGCCTGTGGCTATTCGCCCCACCTCCGAAACAGTTATGTACCCTTACTACGCTAAGTGGATCCAGAGCCACCGTGACCTTCCCCTGAGGCTTAACCAGTGGAACTCCGTTGTGCGTTGGGAGTTCAAGCACCCGCAGCCCTTCCTTCGTACTCGTGAGTTCTTGTGGCAGGAGGGTCACACCGTTCACCTTCGTGAGGAGGGTGCTGCCCAGGAGGTTAAGCAGATTTTGGACTTCTACTCCAAGATCTACAGCGAGCTTTTGGCTGTTCCCATGAAGCATGGTCAGAAGACTGAGAACGAGAAGTTCGCCGGTAGTTACTACTCTCTCTCGTGCGAGGGTTTCATCGCTTCTAGTGGCCGTGGTATCCAGGGTGCCACCTCGCACTGCTTGGGCCAGAACTTCAGTAAGATGTTTAACATCTCCGTGGAGGACCCCGATAAGCCTCCTAGCACCAACGGTACTCCCAACGAGCGCCTCTTCTGCTGGCAGAACTCGTGGGGCTTCTCTACTCGTTCCATTGGTGTCATGATCATGACCCACAGTGACAACAAGGGTCTTGTTCTTCCCCCTCGTGTTGCTCAGACCCAGGTCGTGGTCATGCCAGTTGGTCTCACCAAGAATACGAGTGATGAGGTTCGTCAGAAGGTCATGGCTGCCTGTGCTGACGTTGAGCGTCAGCTCACCTCTGCCGAGCTTCGTGTTACCGGCGATTACCGTGAACAGTACACCCCTGGTTTCAAGTTCGCCGATGCTGAGCTTAAGGGTATTCCTCTCCGTGTTGAGGTTGGTCCTAAGGACGTTGAGAAGAGCCAGTGCGTTGCCGTGCAGCGCTATAATGGCGAGAAGAAGTTCCTCGAGCTTAACACCTTGGCCAACAGTGTCCCTACTTTGTTGGATGAGATCCACGATGCTATGTACGCCAAGGCCGCTAAGGAGTTCGACGACCACATCATCACCTGCACCAGCGTAAATGAGATGGCCAAGCCCCTCAACGAGAAGAACATCTTGTTCATCCCCTTCTGTGGTGTCCCCGATTGCGAAGAGCAGATCAAGGATATCACCCAGGAGCAGAGCAAGCAGGAGGCTGTTGACGACCGTGCACCTTCCATGGGCGCCAAGTCGTTGTGCACTCCGTTCGAGCAGCCCGAGCTCAAGGAGGGCACTAAGTGCGCCAACTGTGACCGCGCTGCCAAGCACTGGACTTTGTTCGGTCGCTCGTACTAAGCTCTAAAAATTGAGTTGAGCAAGGCTGGGCTGAGCTGCGATTGGACCTCTCTAGCATTGCTCCAATCTATCTTAGTACCGTATATCTACATAGATTTCTAATAGTCGTAAGAATTAATTGTCATTATTTCTCGTTTACTTACTGGTCCCCAATGCATTCAAAGCACGTCTAACTTCCTCGCGTCGTCTCTCAAGCTGATCCACCAAGGCTAATCCCGTAGCAGCCTGGGTCTGAGGAGATCCTCCGAGAGATGAGATCTCTGTGTTTTCTTTGGCAGTGATACCTTCTAGTTTGATCAATTGACTGATATTATTAAGGCCGTTACTGTGGTTCCCTAATGCTTGCTGGTGTATTGTGGCCGAAGTGGCCTGCCACTGCGGGGATATCGACTGGCAGTTGGCAATGCCCTGGCCAGTGTGATCTATGTCCACGATTACTGATACATCTTGAGGAGCACGCTCCGCAGCATCAGCTTCCGGGTGGAAAGAGTCGTCTGAGAACACATAGTGTACCTCAGGATATACAGTATCCTCCCCGGTCTGCACCACCACGAAGTAGTCCATAGGGTAGGGGGGCTTCGCATCAGAGGGGGTTTTCATATAAATACATACATATATATATATATATATATATATATATCCATGTTATTAACTTGCGTTGTTTATAAGTTCATATGTATATTTATTTTCATAATCACCTTGTTGGTGCTAAATTAAGAAATTGGTCATAAGTGTTGTACATCATGTCCAGATATATCGTAAGCCAAGCGTTACACTACAAATTAATATAATTAAATCATTATTAATAGGTGCACTACAACAGTAATTAGCACTAGTGCGTCAGCATTAGGCAATCGTTCTCAATGACTCATTTAGTGAGACGCTCTGATTTTTTTTTTTTTTTTGACTAATTTCATAACATCCTACTAATACATCGAACTTATTCATATATATATAAACATATGTGTGTATGTATATAATGAAGATCATAAGGTCAGGGTGACACACTCCAACGATTAAACGTCAGAAGGTTTAGGGTATATAAAAATATCATGTTGGACGTGTATCAGTTTATAGAAGACAAGGGTGGTAACCCCGAGGCCATCAAGGCTAGCCAGCGTGCCCGTGGCGATAGCGTCGAGATTGTTGATGAGATCATCAATGAGTACCAGGCCTGGGTGAAGATGCGCTTCGATCTTGACGAGGCCAACAAGGCCCAGAACAAGATCCAGAAGGAGATTGGCCTCAAGTTCAAGTCCAAGGAGGATCCCAGCGAGCTCCTCAAGCAGAAGGATGAAATTCTCAAGCAGAAGACTGCTTTGATCGAGCGCGAGCAGGCTGCTGACCAACAGCTTCGTGCCAAGGTCAACACCGTGGGTAACATTGTTCACCCCAGCGTTGTTGTCAGCAACGACGAGGAGAACAACGAGCTTATTCGCACTTGGGGCGAGGCTTCCAAGGAGAAGCCCCGTTTGTCCCACGATGAGGTGCTCACTCGCCTTGATGGTTTCGACGCTGAGCGCGGAGCCAAGCTTGTTGGTCACCGTGGTTACTTCCTCAAGCAGTGGGGTGTGTTCTTGAACAACGCGCTTATTCAGTTCGGTCTTGACTTCTTGGTCAAGAACGGCTACACTGCTTTGCAGGCCCCCATGATGATGAACAAGGACGTTATGGCCCGCACTGCCCAGCTGTCCCAGTTCGACGAGGAGCTGTACAAGGTGTTGGACGGCAAGGACGAGAAGTACCTCATTGCCACCAGTGAGCAGCCCATCAGTGCATTCCACTCCAACGAGTGGTTCGAGAAGCCCCAGGAGCAGCTTCCTCTCCGCTACGCTGGTTACTCTACTTGTTTCCGTAGGGAAGCTGGTTCGCACGGTAAGGATGCCTGGGGTATCTTCCGTGTGCACGAGTTCCAGAAGATCGAGCAGTTCTGCATTACCGAGCCCGAGAACTCCTGGAGCGAGTTCGACCGTATGATCGATCTTAGCGAGAAGTTTTACCAGGCCTTGGGCATCCCATACCGCGTCGTAGGCATTGTCAGTGGTGAGCTTAATAACGCCGCTGCCAAGAAGTACGATCTTGAGGCGTGGTTCCCCTTCCAGCAGGAGTTCAAGGAGCTGGTCTCGTGCTCTAACTGCACCGACTATCAGTCGCGTAACCTCGAGATCCGTTGCGGTGTGAAGAAGATGAACGAGCGTGTTAAGAACTACGTTCACTGCTTGAACTCTACTTTGTGCGCTACTGAGCGTGCCCTCTGCTGCATTCTTGAGAACTACCAGACCGAGGACGGTTTCAAGGTTCCTGAGGTGCTCCGCAGGTACATCCCTGGCGAGCCTGAGTTCATCCCGTACACCAAGGAGCTCAAGATTGAGAAGAAGGACAAGAAGAAATAAAATGTTGGATCTGTGAGACCTTTTTATTGCTTTTCTTTTGGCTTTTTTTCGATTAGTTAACTCTACTGTGCGGTATTTATACATGTAAAAATCTAATCTAAATAAGTACCTCTTTGTTTAGTTCCAGTCACCCTCAATTTTGACGATTCTTTTGTTTTTACTATATATGAAACACTGCGCAGCTCATAAAAGTGTTGCCCATGGACCAAATATTCATTACTACTACTGTTATTATTAGATTACTAGAAATAGTGGCGGAGAGTGAAAGAGGGGCGTATATGCCATTTAACGCTTATCAATACTAATCTTGCCATACGTATCAGAATAGGGTTGTTGCTTACAAAATGTAACCCTGTACACCCTACAAGTAGTATTCATATCAAAACCCGGCGACAGAGCCAGTGGTGGAATGGATTACACCGATATTGCCTCGCTCACCTTAGAAGCAGTGCTCCAAACGGTAGTGGTATGTTTGGTTGGCTACTGGGCGTCCACACAGGGCTACCTCAACCGCTCTGCTCAAAAAATGATCAGCAACCTCAACGTCATGGTGTTCACACCCTGTCTAGTATTCAGTAAGATGGCGTCACAATTGAGTGTAAGTGCTATGGTTGATATTGCTATTATTCCCGTCATCTTCGTTATTAGCACTGGGGTGTCATACTACTGCGGAAAGATGTGTTCACGCGTTTTCCGCTTCAACAAAAGAGAAACTAACTTCGTCATTGCTATGGCAGTTTTTGGTAACTCCAATAGCGTGCCAGTTTCCCTGTTTCTCAACCTCGCTGCGAGTCTCCCAGCGCTGCAATGGCCCAATATCCCTGGTGATAATGCCGATAATGTAGCCAGTAGAGGTTTGTTATACCTACTCATTTTCCAGCAATTGGGCCAAATGCTGCGCTGGAGCTGGGGATTCCATACATTGCTTGCACCTGAACGTTTGCCTGAGACTGAGGAAGACGCTGGTCAGGCAAGCGCTACCACTGCATCCACGACTGCTACTTCTGCTCCTTCATCCGCCAATGAAGTGAGGGAAGCCAAGCCCCCGTTTTACAAGGTCCTCATCAGCGATATCCGTAAATTTATGAACCCTCCATTGTGGGCTATGCTTGCTGCTATTATTGTTGCCTCAATTGAGCCTTTGAAGAATCTTTTGTATGGACAGAACGAGGGATTTGTCAGTCGTACTGTGGGACGCGGCATTAAACAATGCGGATCCACTGCTGTTCCACTGATCCTCGTGGTTCTTGGTTCAAACCTGGCACCTCCTGCGCCTGATGAGGCCCAACTTGTACGAAAGTCTCCAAATTATAGCAGGATGATTGCTGCCAGTTTGATTTCCCGTATGATCTTGCCCTGTTTGGTGTTGCTCCCCATGATCACCTTAGCTGTAACCTACCTAGGCATCTCTATACTGGATGACCCTGCATTTTTGGTCTCTACATTCATCCTGACCGCCTCCCCACCAGCAATTCAGCTTTCGCAGATCTGTCAACTCAACAACGTATTTGAAGCTGAGATGGCCGGTGTCCTGTTCTGGGGATACTGCGTCCTGTCGCTCCCTTCCGCTATTGCTATTGTGTTAATTGCGTTGCGAGTCCTTGATTGGACAGACTTATCACGTTCATCTGTGGAACTGGTCACAAACATGGTGGCTCAGATCACAAAACGTTGAATAAATCCAAAAGAAGAAAAAGACAATGGAATAATATTCTGAGATATAATTCCATAAAGTCAACCTAAAATATTTATACTAAGCATATAAAAATGAAATTCTCTATAAGAGAAAATAATTATATCATGGGGTTTATGCAGTCCTCTCTTTAATCCATACTGATATCGTTTATCAGTATGCACCGTGTGCTATATAAATGATCCACTACACACATGTCCCAACGAGGCGCAGCCACGTGCCTACTGTGAATTGATCAAAGATTTTATTTTGAGAATACTAATATATACTAAACAATGATGCAGCTATATATATTCGTAATTAAAAGGTTAATTTTCTATTATTTTTTGCTCAGTATTCTCTATGTATGTCTCGTTGGACCTAAGCATTCAGATTGAGACCTGAGCCAAGAGTAACAAGGTCAAGGGTGTAATGTGTGACTGCATAAGAGGGTTTGCCCTGGGATGCTGAGAAGCTCTGTATAAGTAAGCAGCTATTCTCCCCATCACGACAATATTTTGTTTGTCTACCAATTTTTAGAATTTCTGCATACATCGCACACGAGTATACAGAGATCTAAAGAGAAAAATCCTCCGTAGTTTAGTTGAACAATTGCTATTAGGAAAAGTCCCTAAATAGCAATCAGTGTTAGCGCCGACACCAGAGGGATTATTAGTTTTTTTGCAAAGTCAAAAAACTGCTAATCTCGGTTTCTGCGTTTTAAAGCAAATTAATAAAAACTAGCGTTGTTGTCTGAGCGACCAGTAAGTAAGTTTCCTCTCCCTACAGCTCCTTTAGAAAACAAGGACCTGTCAAACTTATTCTCTGAAAGTCAAGACTTGGATATTAACGCACTAGAGCCACAACTAATCGATAGTAATTCGCAATGCAAGCAAATTTCTACACTGCAAAGTTTAAGGGCAACAAGCCCGTCAAACACCATAGCTCCCCCAGCTCGGGACTACAATCCGTATGATTTTGAATCATTCTTCTTCGACCAAAGTCTTGAAGGTTTCAATTATCATGACACAAGTAATGAACTAGACGCACAGAGCACTGCGTATAATGCGCACGAGTTCTCCCCCAAGAGTTCGTGTGGTTCAATCTCTCCCTTGTTCGATAGCTCGTCCACAGTGTACGATTCGCCTAACGTGGATGGCGGAATGTCTATGTGCGAGTTTGGTGAGCTTCAGGAGAGCGATTATACGCAGAACGACCCGATTTTGTTGACGGACCTTCCTGATGAGATGTTCGACTTGGAGCGACTCCTTGCAGAACCTCCTCAGAAGCAGCCTCCTCAAAATCCCGATGTGCAGTTTTCTCTTCCGCCTAGGCCTCTCCCCGACCACAACCCAAACGTGGTGCCGACACGCGTGCCGGCACTTTGGGAATCGCCTCCTGTTGCCCAGCCGCTGCAAATGGAGTCCCATAATGCAGGACCGCATTATGCCGAATCACCAGTTCCAGCTCGCATACAGGTTGTCGAGGGTCGTGTGGCGAAGCGCACAGATTCCAAGGTACTCGAGCGAAGAGCTCGTAACACCGAGGCTGCGCGTAAGTCGAGGCAGAAGACAAAGGCGCGCATAAGTGAGCTCGAGAAGATAGTTCAGAACTTGCAGAGTGAGAACGAAGCGCTCAAGGTGACTGGTACGTTGCAGTAATGTTATTTATGTCATCTCGGAAGCAAAGTCCGGTTTAATGCTATTTAATCATATATTTCATATTTTTTTGTCCTATTTATTTATGGTGTCAATGCGAGCTTCACTCAGTGGCCTCAGGGGCTGGGTGCTCCTTAGCTTCCGCTACGATTGAAGCGAGGCCAGGGGTAGCAGCAGTCTCCGAAAGGGGTTCCTCAGATGAGGGTTCCTTAGTTGAAACAGGATGAGTGGGCAATTCCGTAGTGCTAGTGGGAGCCGCGGGGGTGTCAAGTGCACTTGCAGAAGCCACATCGGAATTTTTGGCTTTACTAGCAATTGAAGCTAGGCCAGGAGTTGCAGCAGTGGCGGATGAAGGAGTCTCAGCAGCTTCAGGGGCTGGGTGCTCCTTAGCTTTCGCAACGATTGAAGCGAGACCAGGGGTAGCAGCAGTCTCCGAAACAGGTCCCTCCTCATTTTTAGTATCCTTCATTTTCAGACTGAATTGTATTTAATATTTTACAGGTGGGTTCCTAGCTGGTAATTACAGTGTTCAGTATGGGTAGTTTGTAGTTAGTACGGGTTTGTAATCAGAGCAGGCGCGATCCTAAAAACAAATTATGTCAATTATCGTTAATTGAAAGTTGCATACACCTAAGCAGCCTATGCCTAGCATGTATAGACGAGATCGTAGGGCTTGGCTACTACGTTTTTCGTGTAGTGTTGCTGTGAGATCAAGGGTGAGGGGTACCTACTACTAAAAATGCGGAGAGGCCATCTCATTACGTGAAAAGTACATCCTATGCATCACATCAGCTTCTGCATGTTAAGCTCGAGTTATCGTTAACCTATTAAAAGAAAGGTATTCTTCCGTGGTTCATATCCGCGTTTTGAGATCAACCGTTCCCGCGAAGTCAACGGTAAAGAGGGGTTAGGTTATTATCCACTTACAGAGGTACCCCTCATTTGCATGCATTCTTTGAAGCTACATTAGAACATGTGGTAAAGCCGAGAAAGGTACAGTTAGTGAGAGAATATTCATACTTAGTAGACATACCAGTTTTGGACCCATTATCATGTGGAAATAAATATAGTATTATAATTCTAAACCGCTTTTCATTAGGACGTAGTGAATTTCCGGCATCTCGTTTGAAAATATACCAGTACTCACTAATGATTTTACCTTTCCTGGGTGGGGGAAGCTGCCCCACCTGTAAAGTTTATGCAGGTTTAGAGTTGAACCAGGGTAAAGCTAGCACACCCGATATATAAATATAGAGGTTTGGCACACCGATTATTTTCTGTTAAAATAGATAAGCGTAAGAACTCTATTTTTGATTAAGATTGATCAAGATAAGTTGGTAACTAAAAGGACTTCAAACGTGCTGAAGTACCAACAGTGAATCGAGTTTTGATCAGTAAGGCGATATTTTCATAGCTGACTGTAACTTCCTTTTAAATTCATCAACACTATGAGCAGTCCCCTAGGCCTTCTTCCGAGTGGAGGCGGTGGAGGAGATCAGAGTCTCCTCACTATGTTGACAAATATGGCATCAGAAAGCCAAGGCTACAAGGGCACAGCTCACACGAATACTGGTATCATTGAAATTGTCAAGTTTGCCAAAGATCAAGGTCTCCTATCACCTGCAACTATTCCCCTTTTTGTTCCCCAGCTTCCAGGTCTCTTTGGTGGATACCCCACTACTGCGAAAACCGAAATTGGACCTGATGCTCTTTTTATCGCATTGTTTGGTGTTCTATTCATCGCTTACTTGGCGCTGTTTTTAACTAATACAATTAGAAAACACAATTTCTATTTGTACCTCGGTATTGCCTTTTTCGCAGCATTGAAGATAATTGGCTTTGCTACAAGAATTGCCTGGGCTCACGATATTACCAGTATTCCTCTTGCCATCTGCTCGGTGGTGTTTATTCAGGTTGCGCAGCTTTTACTGCAGGGTTTGAACCTTATCCTCGCGCACCGTATTTTCACATGGCATCATCCTCAAACCGGTTATCATTGGATCGTCGTAAGCTTCATTGACATTTTGTACTTCATTGTGTTAGCTATCATTGCATTAGCAATTGTGGGTCAATCGTTGCCTTACCTCTATTTCATGAGTGAGTATCACTATCATGTCTGCTTGAATATCATGAAAGCAGCTGGTATTTTGAATCTTGTTTACTCCACCCTTCCATTTTCCTTCATTATTGCCACTTACGCCATACCTGTTGGATCTGTTCTCGCGCTTCCTAAAATTTTCAACCAAGAAACTCAGGAAGCAGTGACTGTGATGCCGAATGTCTATCAGGCTACTTGGGTTAAAAGTGCTAACCTATTCTATTATCCAGAGCCTAATGCGCAGTGGCTTGTTTACAAAGGTGACCCGCTAGATGATGCTATCAGAATTATTCCATCGAGAGAACCACCTCGCATTGAGCATAAGCGTGTAAATTCCGACGACAAAGCTAACCCGAAGGCACCTCATCTTCATTGGGCATTGGTAACCGTTCTCGTTTCTAGTCTAGTTTTGACGATCAATACTTGTTTCCGAGTTGCTGCAACATTTAGAAATGGTGCTTACTCCTCTTCTACCAACAAAGTAAACTACTGGCCTCACGAACCATATGTTATGTTCATCTTTTATGGTGCAACAGAAGCCTGTGTACTAGCATTCTACCTTTTGATGAGGATTGATTTGCGCTTCTATATTCCTGATATGGTCAGGAAGCTTCCGAAGGATGTAAAGCGTCGTTTCCCAGATTCAGAGTTAGCTGAAAAGACAGACTTTTCGTTAAATGAGAGTGAGTTCCCTGCTGATAAATTAACATTGAATGACTACGCCAAGGATCGTGGATGGCAGGTAGATGCGAGACAACAATAAAGAGTAATTAATTAGACAATAATTTTAAGTTTGCTGATATAGAAACATATTGATATTTTTGATCGTATTCTTACTGGAATTAGCTTGCCTAGCATATTAATTTATATGTATGTATATATGGGTTGGTAGGTTCGATTGAAATGACTTGAGATCACAGTGCCTGCGGTCTACTGTCTCACATGTTTGGTGAACAAGCTAATAATAAACTATTGCAAGTTCTCAAGCTGTTAGAAAGATCATTACATACCAAGTTTCTGTTGTTCTAAATAAATCATATCTTAGCTAATTACTATTAGTGCCGTTAGCGCTAACAGGGCTGGGCTTTGAACCTAATTAATTATATTCGAACCCTACAACTGTCATGGTTAGGGGTGAAGCAACGGCTCGTTTGTGGCACTAAGAACGTGTCAGAGGGGTCGCTATCAATTTCCCGATTTATTGAAACGCACCAATTATTTATAGAGCAGTTGAAGCCAATCCTCGGAAGGACTAAATGCATGGTTGTTTGAAACTCTTAATAATATATATCATGTTTAAATCCTTTATTTATCACCGTTTTACCACTTTTATTTTATGGCTACCTTAGATGGCTTGCTATCGGGCATCGTGAGTAAACTACTCGAGTAACAATGTCGATTGCAGTAAAAATGTACCCCTTACCTATCTCCCTAACTACCCATTTCTTGCTTGATTGCTATGATACAGATCACTGTAATGATTAATTAATAAAATAAATGCACTGTTTCATTGCTATAATAAGTCTTCTATTACATTTAAATTGGCTATTTCAACAAATAGAATTGTCATAATCTGAGATTTTCCGGTAATTCACTACTAATAAATGAACGTGATCGGCTATTTGGATTTCATCGAAATATGCAACGAAAATATGTAAGGCATGTTCCTCCAAAATTATCGTCGATTGATTTCAACGCAGGCCTACGGTTCCTTTCTCCACATTAGCAAGACGCGATTATTAGGGCAAATTGTATATTATATGCATGCATAAAATGTACGCGCACGGACTCATATAGACGATTAAGAATTCATTCTAGATAGTTGTTTATAATTGATTCTAGGTTGAAAAGTAAGCGTTGGATTTTTAATTTTAGCCGTTTGGACCCTACAGGCACGCATGCAATGGCTAGGCATAACCACTAGCTGAGCCAAGATTCAGAGACAACCCTCATCTCAGCATTTAGGGTTAAACGTGGGGTCTGGTCAGGTGGCAGGTTTGGTATGCGCTGGGATGCATTAACTTTAACATCTATTTATATATGACTGCGCAATCTGTAAAGCATAGATAGTTGAATACCGAGATTAGTATTTCGATCCCAGATTACACCTGAGGAAATCTTATTTAAACACATACACGAACGCGGCACTGACTTTTTTCTGCCATTGCTACACGTTCACTATCTGTTCAAATACTATTTTACTTATCAAACCTTTACCCCTTTATTTGATGATGCTCACTCTACTGACTTCAATCATTGATATTGCGGGGGCAATGTTTGTTCCCCGCGATGTTTCCTCAGTTCCAGGATTTGACTATGGAAAAGAGAAAATCCGTGGAGTCAATCTTGGTGGATGGTTCATTCTCGAGGCGTATATGAACCCCTCTTTCTTCAATCATGGCTGGTCTGATAACTCAATTCCAGTAGATGAGTTTCATTTGACCCAAAAGCTCGGAAAAGAGGAATCGTTCAAAATTCTGAACGACCACTGGAGCACTTGGATTCAAGAATCCGACTTTGAGAAAATGGCTAGCTGGGGAATTAACTTCGTTCGAATTCCCATTGGTTATTGGGCTGTACTTGAGCGTCCTCAAGATCCTTATGTTCAAGGACAAATTAAGTACCTCGATTCTGCTCTTGAATGGGCCCGCAGGAATGGAATTAGAGCGTGGGTCGATCTCCACGGTGTGCCTGGTTCTCAGAACGGTTTTGACAACAGTGGTTTGCGTGATTCATATGCTTGGCAAAACGAGCAAAATATGACGGACACTTACACAGCACTCACTAGACTCTCAGAACGTTACGGTGGGCCAAATTACTATGATGTGGTTGCCGGTATCGAGCTAGTGAATGAGCCACTTGGACCCGTTTTGAATATGGACGAACTTCATGACTACTACAATAAGGGATACGGAATTGTGCGTCAACAGGGTGAAAATGGAGTCATCACACATGATGCATTCCAAGCCCTTGGCTATATGAATTCTTGGCTTGAGACCCCTGATTATTATAACGTTGTTACAGACCATCACTTTTATCAGGTTTTCTCCGTACCCCAGCTAAACAGAACTATCGACGAGCATGTTCAGTTTGCATGTGACCTTGGAACCAACATGAGTGCAATTGACGACAAATGGCGCGTCGTAGGTGAGTGGGCGGCAGCACTCACGGACTGTGCACCTTTAGTGAATGGTGTGTACAAAGGTTCTCGTTGGGACGGTAGTCTCGATAACACTCCTGCACTTGGCTCCTGTAAAGGAATCGGTAACATTGCCGACTGGAGTGATGAATATAAGACCAATATCCGTAAATTTGCCGAAGCACAGATGGATGCTTATGAACATGGCTCCACTGGATGGATTATCTGGGCTTATAAAACTGAAGATGCGATTGAATGGGATCTTTCGAAGCTAATTGAATTCGATTTGTTCCCCAATCCTGTCACTGACCGTAAGTACCCCAATCAGTGTAACTACTGAGTTGTTTCATTTTTCATCATGATTGGCTTGTAACTATCATTATGTTTTTTTTCTTCTTCTATGTAAATTTTAATAATTATATGTAAAATACGTTGAGCAATATTCTTTATAGACTCATTTTTTCGACCACTTCAATCAGATTATATATATAATTTAAGCCAAATAATAATTTCCTCTGCGTATGGCTTATCAGACCCTAAACTTTGCAAAGCTCTAAAATGCGAGCAAACCTGTGTTAATGGTAGACATGTGGCATTACTTCAATAAAGACCGATTAAAAATATCAATAATTCCATAGCATTTCGCTATCGATACATCTGATTTTCGAATTGTTCCATTGTTTCATAAATTTCATTTTCCCACTCTACACATTCATGAAACACAGTCGCAATAGTGATCCTGGGTTAGGTCATGACTGCGGGTGAAGGCAGCGGCACGCGTGGTGTTGTTGTTATGCTGACTACGCGATCTGCGCGAATACCCTCGTGCACACACTCATCAGCCATATACCACACACACTGCACACGCGAATATAGCACGAACTCGGTCCGGCTTGGATCATACTCAACCTTAGAACTATCTTATTCTTCCTCTCCAACTTGTTTTTCTTTCTTTACATTTTACTAGGGTGAATCTGGAAATGGAATCGCGAGTTGAGTCCCAGCTGCGTGATTCAGGGGACCCAAACAATAATCCCCACAAGAATGCAGCCCATCAACAGTCATCTATGGCTGATATTCATGCAGCATTCATGCAGAAAACTTATCCTGAGCTTCATAGTGCCGCGTCAATGCCTAATTTTGGATCCTACGACTTAAACACACCTCTTGATATGGACTTGCTAAATGACAACTTTTTGAACGATCCAATACTGCAGAACTTTGACATACAATATGAGCCTCAAAACTTTGATCCACAAAGCTTTGATCCCCAGGGCTTTGATCAGTTTCAGCATTTTGATTTGAATGCACCGGAGCTTGATCCGCTAAGCCCCACATTTTACGACATGAATGTGATGCAGAATATGCCCGAGCTCAGTAACTCTGTTGGATCAGCAGGAAGCCCGACCCGACAGAGTCATTCTTCTCAGCCGTATGCTACAGTGGAAGGTCTAGGAATTGCAGATTCAGTACCTAAATGGCATGTTCCATCACCGGAGCGAAAGACAAAAGTTACCAACCGAGGAATAACAAAGAAACCGAGCAAAACTTCATTGAAACAAAGAAGATCTAGGGTGAACTTAAATGAGGAGGCTGGCGCGTCAATAAAACAATCTACACAAGAACAGCCACCACAGCTCCAGTTCGAACCTAAGCCCCATATTGCTCCTAAACAACCTCAACAACAAGCTTCGCTTCCTCCGAAACCTGAGGTCAAATCTCACCCTCCGCCCCAAGTTCAAGTCCATAAGCAACCGCAGCATGTTCAACCACAACATGTTCAACCACAACATGTTCAAACACAGATACCACGAGCACCGTCGCCAAGTCGGTCACAAGTGTCTCTTCAACCTACAACACCAGCATTGAAACAGAAGGGCCGACTAGTAAGTCCAGCGATGCGCTCACCTATGCGACCAGGAATGAGATCGAGACTGCCGGCTGCTGCTGCTGCAACTGCATTATATGGAAATAGCGGTCAGCAGCAACAGGCTCCTAGACAGCGTGGTATGGCTGCCGCTGCTGCCGCTGCCGCTTCTGCTGCTTCTAATACTCCCTCATTGGGTCCCCCGGTTACGCCTATGAGTGACAAGCTTAATGCCAACCCATCTCCTAGTACATTAGTTATGTCTACTAAAGGTCAAGGTGCGACTTCCCACCATAATAATAATAATAATCAGGGATCCGCGTCCTCTCCGACCCCTGCTGCTCGAATGCATTCGAGTAGCAAGCTTGTATCTCAGGCAAGCGATAGTAGTCCGGCAAAGGGCATGTGGCAGCAACAGCCTCGTGCTCCATTATCACTTTCAGAACTCCCTCCTCCGGTTGCATCGCCCAAGAAATTGCAGTCGGGATCTAAGCAGAGTGCAGACACCAAGCGTAAAAGTCTAAAGATCATTCCTGAAATGTCGTCTAGTTTGAATCAATTTCAAGTGGAACTGCGTCCTCGGAAGAGTGCGCAGAACTTGAAAACTGCTGCTCCCGCAGCAAGATCTGCTACGAAGGCAGCTAAGCCTGGGAAATTACAGGCAAATTCTAGCTCCAATGCCCTATTCGGTGTTCCAGCTGGCCCTGCTAGCAGTGGAAGCAGCAGTCTTAGTAGCGTGAAATCAACCAGTACAAGTACACCGGTTGCTTCACACGCTAATTTAAATTTTGCTACCCCGCTCTCGCATCGCCAAAGTATGCCTACAATGTCTCAGAACTATAATGGTTTCGAAAATATGGATATGGATGAAGGACTTGATAGTACATACGGCATGCTCATGTATGATGCTCAGCAATCGTTCAATGAGCCCGAGCGTACAAGCTCGGCTATTCCGCCAGTTCCCAGTAATCTGCTTTACGGTATGAATTCACCTGTGGGAAGAACAAGCACCGCTACCCCCAATTTAGGAAACATTACCACTCCCGATACTTCATTAAATGACATTGAGCAAGTGCACCCTCATGGTGAGCCACCGCAGCATGTCTGGGCGTCAAAGCCGCAGCCTCCGAAGCGCAGGCAGTCTGTCAATCGCAAACGTGCTGATGCCAGTCAAGTTAAGTCTCCAAAGACACCGTCTATTCCTGAACAGATGCAGCAGCAGCTCCAGCAGCAGCAGCAGCTACGCCAGCAGCAACTTCTTCAAGAACAGCAGCTTCAACAGCAGCATTTGCAGATGGCCCAGGCTCACCAGACTCATCAGCTCCAGCAAGCTCAACAGGATGCTCGTCAAGCTCAGCAAGCTCGCCAAGAGGCTCTGCAGGCTCAGCAAATGCAGAAGGCCCAGCAGGCTCAGATGCAGCTTCAGCAGGCTCAGGCTCAGGCTCAACAATCACTACAGCATCAACAGGGTCTGCGACTCAGACAACAACAGGTGCAATCTCAACAACACCAGCAGCAACAACAACAGCAGCAATACATTCAGCAACAACAGTTGAAGCAGCAGCAGCAACAGCAACAACAGCAACAGCATCAACATCAAGTACAGCCGAGTCGTGCAGAACAAATTAAGGCACGTCAGAGTATGCCCCTAATGCACCAGGAATCTTTCTCACAGCCCGCTCTCAACAGTGCCGGAAATATGGGACTATCTTCTCAAGCGGCCGCCCCAGGATTCCCCTCACAAGCATTGCAGCCTCAGCATGGCTTTGATTCTACAATTTTGGCTGACCAGTCAGAGGACTTTATGTCTGAGTTCCTTCAGGACTTCGACTTCGATTTCATGGAATCCTTGGAAACCATTTAAAGTATTTATTGTATATTTATTTATAACTTAACGATCTCAATTCAGAAAATTCATGTCTATTTATTTATGTAGATGACCTGCTCTGCGCAGTCACACACACCATAAAAACACTGGGCTTAGTGCGCGCAAATAAGATAGGTCGTTTATAAATACAACCGTGGCATTTTTTTTGATGCTGTGGCGTAAAATCACACCTGCTTGAAGCACAAACAAGTGATGTTTGTTTCCCTAATGGTGTGTGTATATATATAGGGGATTGGGGGGCAAAAGAGAGCTGCTTTCAATGCACACGCACTTAGTTGAATTGTAAAAACTCACAAGAAGCGATTAGTAGTTGCGGTACCACATGCGGGTCATCTTCTGCTCACGCTGCTTTCTCATCAATTGGAAAATACCATACATCAAAGCCTCGGCGGTGGGAGGGCAGCCGGGCACGTAAACGTCAACGGGCACAATGCGGTCGCAACCTCTAACAACAGAGTACGAGTAGTGGTAGTAGCCACCACCGTTGGCACAGGAGCCCATAGAGATGACCCAGCGAGGCTCAGGCATCTGCTCGTAGACCTGGCGGAAGGCAGGGCTCATTTTATTGGTAAGGGTGCCAGCGGCAATCAACACATCACTCTGACGAGGAGATGCACGGAAGATAAGACCAATACGGTCGTTATCGTAACGAGGACCAGATGCATGCATCATCTCGACTGCACAGCAGGCAAGACCGAAGGTAGCAGGCCAGAAAGAGCCCTGACGAGCCCAGTTGGCAATGGCGTCCATGCCAAGCAACGCGTAATCGGCAGCGTTCTGGGGGGTCTGCTGACTGGGGAGAGGACTGTCAGTAGGCATAGGTGATCTAGTCTGCAAGCTGGACAGGCTCCGCACCATCATGGGGTTACGGAGCACGCTCTTTTGGCAAACGCTGCGGATCATTATGGTGAAGGTGTGTATAATTCGAGCGCCCGTGATTTGTCGATACCTGTGTTAGTAAGCACAAAAGTTCGAGGGTCGGAACCTCACTTCCCTCCCAACACCACCACACCACCTTCCCTCAGGCCGTGTGTATGGTCTGCCCTCTGCTTAGGCATGGGCAGATCAGCAAGGGATAATATATGTTTTATCCACCCATATTTTGCCATATGTGGCCCCATTAAGTAGCTATAAAATTACACAAAAGAATTTTCGATTTTTGCAATTTATTATCTATTATGATTTATATAAGTTATGGTAAGCAATCTTCGTGAACGTGGGCGACAAATTTCGATTCCCGCACAGTTGAGCAGCGAAGACTGGGCTATGCTTTGGTCTTTTCATGCCCGCACTTACGCGCTAGCGGGCTCCTCGTCCTTCTTCTCGGCACGCTCAGGCCACGAACGCATCAAAGGCTGGCCCCTGCGGTTAGCCGCAAGCTGGACCTGGCCGTGGGTCTTGTATGAGAGGTAGCCCAGTCCGATAGGGAGCAGGCCAATCACGCCTAGAAGGAAGAGACCACCACGACGAGTGAAGCGGAAGTGGTCCTGGGTGTTGTTGCGCATGTGCGCGAACTGCTCGATGGCAGCGTCGGTGCGAAGTCCCCCTGCCATTGTGATGAAGTTAAGTTATTCAGGGTAGGGATGAAAGCCAATATGGTGATGGGACGGGCGAGATTGGTCTGAGGTTAAGCTGGGTACGGATTATTGGGACTACGGCCGCACTGGCCAGGACAGTTAGCCATTGCGAGTGAGGAGGGTCCTCTACGTGTGCGTTAAGTGAGCAGCCATAATATTATGGCAGGCCAGGGTGAAAAATTCGGCATACAGTAGCCCCACACACGCCGTACACAACAGCTTGGATCAAGCGCTAAGCGCATTAAACAGCCTAGATTAGCGCAATTACATTTCTCTAAATTTACATAAAGATTAAGTTACACCGGATTTTTATTAGCGGGTTTCCAATGTTCACACTTTTCGTAGTCTACATTTTCTTTTCTAATAAATATTACTCCTTGTCGCCGAAAAGCTCCTCGTGGAGGGTGATACCGAGCTCCTCACGGACCTCCTTAAGCTCAGCGAGGTAAGCCTCGTACTGCTGCTTGGTCTCAACCTTGAACTTGAGAGCCTCGAACACTCGAGAAGCAGTAGCGTAGTCATTCACACGGCGAGAGGCCTGCAAGGCGCGCTCAATGACAGTGGGGGCAGGGACCAAATCGTAAGAGAAGGCGTTGTTAAGCACACGCTGAACCTCGTAGACATCGTAGGCCTCGTCAAACTCCTTCTCATACTTGGAGGTGAACTCCTCGTAGCTCAAGCTATCGTCAGAGTAGAAACGGCGGGGAGCAGCAAACTGGGGAGCAGCAAGCTGACGGAACGCAGCAGGAGTGCGGAGGGCACGGCTGGACACAGGGGAGCGGGCAATACGGGTGAACAACGACATGGATTCTTTTGGCTAGTAAATCTGGAGTTGAAAGTGATTGGGTGGTTCGGGATTGGTCATCGAGTGGGTACGGGATATTGTTTGGAAACGACGTGTGCGAGCCCTTACCGGCTGGGGTAAAATGCATAAGGCTCACATACGCGAGATATATATTTTTCAATGTGAAAAAAAAAATGAAATTTGAAATGCGATAAAAATCCATTGTCATAAATTACACGTATAATATTTGAATTAACGATTGACTTCAATTGTATGGTTGGTGTGTTCTCACCACCATTTACTTCTTCTGCTCAACTTCATACATTTGAGCACCGTCTATATGCACGGGCTGTTAGCATATTGGTAATTAAATAGCGTAATTTACACTTCGATCCTCTTGATTTACTACTAAAATTCATCAATTGAAATCAATCTCTTGTCAATTTGCACGTTCAATTTCTTTGGTGCTGGACTGCTGTACTGCATGTTCTGTACTGTCTGACTGCATGCGACCAAGCCTTCGTGTGCTATCAATTGCGGTAATTGGTACCTACCTTGCATCATTTTAGCTACTTTGTATGTCAGCTATTGCATGCGCATAAAAAAGATCTCTCTGCTATTTCCAAGTTAGGTAAGACGAGAGATCTCACTGCATGCAGGCTGCAAACCTGTCGGAAGGACTAAACTGCATGTCGACGCGCGCGGGCAGTGACTGCAACGTAGCAAGAACTAAAATATATAAATCAATCATTATTTCTTTGATAATTCAACAACTACTAAACATCCTCTAATAATAATGAACGGCTTCCTACTGCTCCAGGCTGCACTTGCTCTTGCTGCAAGCCACACCGCCCCTCTGCACCAAAACCAAACTAGTCCTGTCCGTATCGCCAACTATATGGATCAGGCTGCTTCGGTTGGTTTGGTTGAGCCAACCAGTCCTGCCATTTATGGTGACAATGCGGTGGAAACCTCTCCCGAGGGTGTTTACATCCAATCTACTCATGCCCCTAAGGCCACAGGATTGAAGGTCAATTCTACTAAGGGTTTTACCGGTGAATCTGAGAGTGGCAGCAATAGCCAGGTTGGTGGAGTCCTCAACGTTCTTGGTGGTGGAGACCAGGGTGACTTGCATGGCGCTAACCCCCGTCAGAACCTCGTTTACTTTGGCGTTGGGCGTCATGGTTTCGGTATCGGCGCTGAGTGTGATGGCTGCCTTGGTGGCCTCGGCTGCAATGGTTGCAATGGTTGCAATGGCGAAAATGAACGCAACCGTGAGCCTGCCCCCTGCGGTTCTGAGCCTTACCGTTACGCTGATCCTCACCACGAGCCCAACCAGCCTTACCTCAAGGTCACTCCCACATTGAATGTACAGACTCACACTCGCACTCATATTGAGACTCGTACTTCTGCCGTTTATGATGTCGCAACTTCATACCGCACCCGTACTGTCACCGACGAGCTGAAGTCTACCAAGACTGACTACGTCCACCCGGAGAAGACCTATACCTATGTCGAATACCAGACTCTTTACGAGTACCCTGCGGCTACCATTGATGCCAACAACGTCCGTCACCCTAGTGAGGCCGCGCCTGTTAACCGCAATGCCGGTCACAACTGCTAAACCAGTCTCGATATTGAATTTCACACAAGTACACGTAAATGAAATTAGATAGACATAAATAGTTTTTTCGTTGTTAGTTTTAATAATCGTTTCACATTTTCATCAAAAGTTAATAGTCGAATGTTTCTGTCTTTCAGTTTTATATGCTGAAATACACACACGCACTTGTGCATATTAGCCTGCAGGTGTGTCCACTATACGATGCGTCCAGTGGGCAGACTTAGTATCTTCTTTTGGTGCACGATTGTATTCGATGCGAGTGTGGTTTCTATCTTCACGGGCCTGCATAAACTCGAACTCGTCAGGAACAAGTCTGTAAACCTGCCAGTCCGGGTTGGGCTCGCCCTTATAACTGGGTCTGCCCTTCCAATCCTCTTGAGAGACCTCTTCAGATGCTTTTACTACCGTGCCAGTAATTCGCGCCTGGCGCCCAAATTCACTCCAGAAAAACACATAAGAAGCCCGGGGGTTCTGTGCCAGCTCCAATCCCTTACGTGACGAAGCATGGGTCGAGAAATCATACCCGAAAAGTGGGGATTCAGTTCCCTCTGCGCTTTTCGATTCCCCAGTATTGAGGTCAACGACATTCTTTAAAATGAGTGTTCTACCAATTGGAGTGCCATCGGGTCTTACCGTTGTCAGTGTGAAAGCGTTAGTCTGTCGAGCTCCAGTTGCAATTGCAGCCTCTAGCCACTCTCGAAACAGAACATCGGGGATTTGGGGAACACTTTCCGGATCCAGAACGGGTAATTGAGGTGGGAATGCAGGAATTTTCTTAAACTCGCTTTTAATGCCTGTCATGATATTTCTTACTCCCCACACAGGGTCTCGCGTATAAGTACCTGAGAAGCACGTGAGGGCAGAGGGTCCGACTTTCGGAGTGGAATAGAAGTGTACAGACCTGCGCTGGCTCATGCAGTCATGCACGGTCGATCGATTCAGGCTGCTCGAAAATATACCCCTTCCCACTACATGCTTACCATGAATTGATTTGGTATGTCTTAGGCGGTTCGCAATAAAGCGATCAAGCATTACTGTATCGTGGAGAATGTTGTGCTGCAATAGGATATATGTACCCTTACCACGTGCCCTTGGACATGGTGAACTCCGCATTGCTGAGTATTAACTGAGTCAACTATATTCAAAGCAAATAAGTATGAATAGCGTTGTTGCATTTATAAGTATGTTAATAGAAAAATGATATATTTTCATATTTATATACGTTAGCATTATGCAAATTCTTATTATTAATGTTACTATCGGACTATTTTCAATCCCAAGAACTCACACTGAATTTCTATCTAGTTTGAATTGTCATCGATCGAATTTTCAGTTTGCTTAACCTCTTTTTCGCTCAAAGCATCACCATTTTCACTGAACTCCTTACCTTCAGAAGTATCTATGTCTAGCTTGGGACCATCGAAATCACGCTTGACAGTGTAAAGGAGAACCAACGAAAGAATCCACACCGAAACGTTGATGACCACAGTGTAATTCATGGAGTCCTTATCAACAGATTTGGAGGAAGGCATCATCGTAAGCACAAAGACAACAAAGGTGAGCCAAACAATGGCAACAATATTAATAAGGGGTGAGAAGAACTTGCCAAGGTAGAAAGGGCCCGGAGTCCAGCTTCCGGGTTTTGCGAAAGAGCCGTAAAGCTTGCAAACAATCGGAGTCATCCAAGCAAGGCCATTAGAACTAGCAGCCAGAGAGAACAGAGCCAAAGAGGCTGTAGTGTCGATTAGTACCAAACATCCGATAGCACAAGCCACGAAGCTGGCGAAGCAGCCGGCAAAAAAGGGAACGCCTGTACGGGGCATGACTTGTTTGACATATCGCGACAAAGGAAGAGCATCATCGCGAGCAAAGGCGAAAATCTGGCGAGAAGCAGCAAACAGAATACTCAATCCCATTCCAAACTGAGCTACCACCATCAAGCTCACAATACCAAGAGTCCACTTCTTGCCCAATACTCGATAAATTAGAGCCGCCATGGGCTGACCCGTCCAAGAGTCGATAACTTCATTATAGTCTGCAGGCATGGCCGAAGCAAGTGCGCCCATGACACCAAATCCGAGCAAACCGCACATACCAATGGACATAATAATGGCCTTGGGTGCAGAGTCTTGAGCGTTGGTGGCTTCTTCAGAAGTATGGATAGCAGAGTCAAAAGATCCAATGGTCCAAATGCAAGCCATCATGGCGAGCAAAAAGCTCCATCCGTACTCCCAATCAGTCTGGTTGGTGGCATCAGTGAAAACATATTTGCCATCGTTGAGAACACCCTTACTGCTAGCACCAATAGGGATAGCAATCATCACTAAGAAAACTAGCACGAGGTTCAACAACACACACACAGTCTGAAACTTTGAAATAAGATAAGTGGGAATAGAAATGCAAGCCAAGTGAACTAGTGTGATGGCAACAAAAATAGCATAACATTCATATTTGGTGCTTTGAAACTTTCCCTCAGTTGAAATAGTCGGCAAACTAAGAATAAGGGTAGCAAATCCATAGTTGATACTGCATACACCTCCGATCAATCCCAAGGAGTTTGCCCAACCAGTCAAGAAACTCAATGGACGTCTAATTTTTTCTGGTGCTAGATTATAAGTCCAGAAATATAAACCACCACTAGTAGGTTGAGAACTTGAGAGTTCAGCTAAACTCAACCCAACGCTCATCACAAACGCCGAGGCAATCAGCCAGGACCACGTCATACCAATACCGCCAGCGGTCAAAGCATCAGTGAAAACAGATGCGATGGAGGGCACCAGAGACATAATGGAGAAAGCAACTCCAAAGAGCTCTAAAGAGTTGAACTCTCGACGCATCTGCGGTTTGTATCCCATAGAAAGTAGTACATCGTCATCCTGCGCCCAGCGAGGATCACGCGCCTCAAATGTCTTGTGTGTTTCAATAGCAGTTAGAGTATTCTGAATACTCTTAACTGCTTTCAAAGGTGCTGACATTATTGTTTATTTTAATATCTGTACTTTGTCACTTTAGTTGTGGGGGCAGTTAAATGACTCAGTGTATGTACATGTACGTACTTATGCATATTTATAAATTTCACGCTAAGTGATATGATATGGTTATAGTCCCGGGCTGATACGGCCTGCATGTTGGGGTGATCAGTCAATTTACCCTTACCTAGATAAGCGATATCGGTGGGCTTGGCATAAATGCTTTTTTTTCAGTAGATAAAAAAATATAAAAAATATGAACTTAGATATAAAAGCTTCAGTTCAATAAAATTTTAGTCTCAGTACTCAATAGCTTAAATAAGATATTTCTCCACGCTCCTCTTCGTGAGGAAATTTCATGTCGGTTATTTAAAAAAACCAGCTCAGCAACCCCTCCTAAACCGCAGCAGCGAGGAAGGGAAAGTTATCTTATATCGCCTCAATATCTCTTACTTTATGTCATCGAGTCACGCATAGGGTTAGGTATGCTGAACACGCTGGACGCAGAGAGTACACGACTGTTGGTTGATTCGCGGCTTCAAGCGCCCCAGTTAGTTCGCTTGCGTCTCGCTAAGGCGAGAACTAACTTGGATGCTCTGCAAAAGAAGGGACTTAGTGAAGATGAGTTGCTTGAGGTAGAAGATAGGCTTCTCAGTGTTGAGTTCAATGCTGAGGAAAGTGAACATAATGGGAAAAATATCCCCGAAAATAGCCAAACCGAAACTCCAGCTAAAAATATGTCTCATAATGATACAGAATTGGATGAACTCAATATGCTCAGTAGCGAGTTGAAGCAACGCACTGTCCCTCGGTCAGAGGGAGATACGCTCGCGTTGCAGCAGCTCCAGCAGGATCAGCTCAGCACTGACCTTCTGGAAATGACAGCTGCCATCAAGCGGAATGCGCAAATATTTCAGCAAAAACTTGATGTTGACAATGATTTGGTGAGTCAAACTGGTGAGGCCATTCAGCAAACTGCAGGAACTATGTCGAAGGTGGGCACTCAGTTATCAAGATACAGCAGAGAAACTATTGGTTGGCGATTCTACATTGTATCGTCGGTATTTATTTTGGTGGTGGCTGTTTTAGGCATGTTTATCATTCAAATTTTTGGTAAATGGTAAGAGAAAATTTCCAATTATTATATATTTATTTAACTTCACCACGGTGTAGCGTGTATATACATATTATTAGTATTGTAACGATACTGTTCCTAGTATTGTAGGATTGCAACAGTCTATTCGCCACGACGGATCTCCACGTCGTCAGAATCGTCAAAAAGGATAACTTGATCGTCAACTTCATACACCACACCGTCAGCGAGTTCAGTGGGTCTTCCAGGGGGAGGATTTGGTTCAGTAGCGATCACTACTCGCTCCTTAGCCTCAGGATTTTCAATAGTCTGAGTCTCCACGATAGTCTCAAAGACAGTATCGGTTTCCGAAGGCTCCTCAACCGGCTCCTCAGCTGTTTCCTCAACTGGATCCTCGATAGGTTGTTGGACATGTTCCTGGTTGGGCTCTGGACTGCCAGCAAACTTCTCGTGTTCCTTGGAGTCCTCTGCCTCCTCCTGGAACACAAGCTGGCAACGCTGGCGCAACTCGGTGAGACGACCATTGTACTCCTGTACCAAAATGACGGCTGCGTGCTGAGACTCGAGCATAGCGATGTTGATATCAGTCATGTTGAACTCGTGAAGCTCTACTGACTCGCGCTCTTTCACGAGCTGATCTTTCAGCTTGCGATAATCTTTCCAGTCAGACCATTCAGAGGAGTCATGAAGCTCACGGCCAGCCTCATTAAGGACGATATCGAAGTAGTCATCCAGGGCATCAAGAGTCACTTGGCGCACACCATCGAGTTCTTTGAGGGTATCACTTGCCAACACACTGACTCTATCACGCACGACCAATGCCATCTCAGCCATCTCACGGCTGTAAGCTATGAATGGCTCGTAAACTTCGGCACTAGGGTCAACAATCTCGCTTCCAGACTCCACCTTCTCTGTCACTGTAGTCATGTATTTCGTCGCATTATCACCATACTTACTGATGTCGCGAAGAAGACCCATAATTTCAGGGCGAGCGAGCTTCAGAGTTTCAGCACAAGCATCCTTTGCATCATCCTCAAGATTACGGATAGCTCCCTCAACAACTGCGTGAATCTTCTTAGCTGTTTTAGCGGGAGAGCCTTTGGCAACGCTGGCCGCAGAGGCGGTGGTCTCGGCCTTAGCGCTAGCTTCAGAGCTAGCCTCGGCACTAGATACACTCGATGCACTAGATGCAGACGAAGCACTGGAAGCACTGGAAGCACTGGATTCAGAAACTCTTGAGGCGCTAGCAATGCTGGCCTCGCTCACACTGGAACTTGAACTGGCAGCACTAGCCAGAGAATCGGCAAGCTCGTTTGAAGCACTAACAGCACTCTCACTGGCCAAAGCAGCATCGACACTGGCAGCGCTCGCGGCACTAGAAATGCTCGCGGAGCTGGCATCCAAAGACGCACTTGCTTCCTTGGACGCCTTGATAGCAGCTGAGGAGGCACTAACACTTGCATCAGAGGCAGCGGAAGCAGCTGAAGCAGCTGAGGAAGATACTGCCTCAGAAACTGTGCTAATAGCGGAATCAGCAACACTGCTAATGGCAGAACTGCCCTCGTTCAACGTGGTCGAAACCTTGTTAGAAACTTTGGAGAAGAGTTCGCCAGCCTTGATAGCAGTGGGATCAATGTATTTCTGCCAAACCGAGGTTTGCTGGACCTTTTTATAGAGCACACGGTAAAGCAGCTTGACGTGGATTTTACCAATGTACAAGCCGCGCTTCACCTTGGGCCAAACAACCTGTTTAGCGTAAACAGAAGAATGGCCTGCGGCCTCTCTGGCCTTCACACCGGCAACATTGAGCTGGTGCTTTGCATACACAGTGCCAGATTTGCTCCATTTAGAAATTAGAGGAACAGCCTCAGCTTTGAAATTGGCATACTGGGCGCTGGCGTACTTAGACGCACAGCTAGATGCGCAGCGATAACGCTGCGCAATTATGCTGTAAACGCGCTCAACAACTGGTTTCACAGGCGATTCGCTCCATTTCTGATCCACAAACTGGTATGCAGGCAGCGCAGTGACCTTCTCGCTAACGAAACTCGTAGTTTCTTGGTAACGCTGACTGACCTCTGCGTCGAGGCTTGAGAAAATCGCACAAGGCTGCGAGTTAGCCCACTCTGGTTCAGTACATTTACTTTGGGCACTAGAACGCAAGAAAGACACAGCGTAGTACGCTAGTACTAGCTGGACTGCGAATTTCAAAATACAGCAGCGCATGTTAGTAAGCTAACCCGCGAACCAGCATATATACACCTGTGTGGCGGCGCATCATAAACAAAGAACAAAATATATTCGAAAAGAAAATAATTCATCTTTTCGACACATTTAGTAATTCTTACTTATTAATTCAATTTATTTTTTTCCTCCAAAATATATATTTGAATGCCAAAACATATTTAAATATGTTTTGTTAGCAGAGTAAAACTACATATCAAAACTTAGGTACCAAATAACTGATATTTGAATTTTGTATTTGTAAGTATATTTGTATGCATCTGTCCATGTATATTATACTCTTCCTCAGTATAATATATATGATCTCTGGTAGTATACTTACTTACTTACACACATTGGAGCATTGAGCGTAAAACGTATTTAGTAATGAGTTGAGTCACGTCAAAAGTGTCTACTGCAAGCAGAACCCGACTGATTTACTTTGATTCATACTGCTGAAAACTGTGTAAAAAAGATGCATTTTTTACACCTGCACGCCATACATAATTTCTCCCGAGTAATGCGCGCGGGTCCCTGATGCACGTGTATGCATATTCATGCACCCTAACGACACCGATATCACCTCGACAGCGCAGCATTCTCCGTCGCGAACGGCCCGCCCGTTCTTGAAATACCCACCATATATAGCGTTTAGAACTTTAGAAAAAGTACATGTAAACGAATTCTGTACTACTGATAAATAAGAAATCTGTCTAAATACCCACTATTTGGGAACCACGTCAATCTGAGGATAGCATATTGTCACATGCTGTGTACCATGTGTCGTTGGGCAGGGCTGGGGAGTGAAAATTTCCCCAAGATAAATACATATAAATATAAACCCACACCCCCCCAACCTAGCTTGACTTTTCACCCACCCCTTTACACTTTATTATTTAGAATAAAATGTCCGCCCCCGCCCACAACTTCAAGGTTGCCGACATCTCGTTGGCTGCTTTCGGTCGCAAGGAGATCGAGCTCGCTGAGAACGAGATGCCTGGTTTGATGCAGACCCGTAAGAAGTACGCTACTGCCCAGCCCCTCAAGGGTGCCAAGATCGCTGGCTGTCTCCACATGACCATCCAGACCGCTGTTCTCATCGAGACCCTTGTTTCCCTCGGTGCTGAGGTTACCTGGTCCTCCTGCAACATCTACTCCACCCAGGACCACGCCGCTGCTGCCATCGCCGCTGCTGGTGTCCCTGTCTTCGCCTGGAAGGGTGAGACCGAGGAGGAGTACCTCTGGTGCATTGAGCAGCAGCTCAAGGCCTTCAAGAACGGTGGTGAGCTCAACCTTATCCTCGATGACGGTGGAGACCTTACCTCCCTCGTTCACGAGAAGCACCCCCAGCTCCTCAAGAACTGCTTCGGTCTTTCCGAGGAGACCACCACTGGTGTCCACCACCTTTACAAGATGATGACCCAGGGTACCCTCAAGGTCCCTGCCATCAACGTCAACGACAGTGTCACCAAGTCCAAGTTCGACAACCTTTACGGCTGCCGTGAGTCCCTCATCGACGGTATCAAGCGTGCTACCGACGTCATGATTGCTGGTAAGACCGCTGTTGTCGCTGGTTTCGGTGATGTCGGTAAGGGCTGCGCCATGGCTCTTTCTTCCATGGGTGCCCGTGTCCTCGTTACTGAGATCGACCCCATCAACGCCCTCCAGGCCGCTGTTTCTGGCTACCAGGTCGTTACCATGGAGGAGGCTGCTCCCCAGGGTCAGATCTTCGTCACCACCACCGGTGACCGTGACATCATCACTGGTGACCACTTCAACGTCATGCCCAACGATGCCATTGTCTGCAACATTGGTCACTTCGACATTGAGATTGACGTTGCCTGGCTCAAGGCCAACGCCACTCACCACGACGAGATCAAGCCCACCGTCGACCGTTACACTCTCAGCAACGGCCGCCACGTCATCTTGCTTGCCCAGGGCCGTCTCGTCAACTTGGGCTGCGCCACTGGCCACCCTTCTTTCGTCATGAGCTGCTCCTTCACCAACCAGGTCCTTGCTCAGATCGCCCTCTTCAACGCCAACAACAAGGAGTTCCGCTCCCAGTTCCCTGAGTTCGAGAAGAGCGGTCCTTTCAACGTCGGTGTCCACCTTCTTCCCAAGATCTTGGATGAGGAGGTCGCCCGTCTCCACTTGGACCACCTTGGTGTCCACTTGACCAAGCTTACTCCTACCCAGAGCAAGTACTTGGACATCGATGCTGCCGGTCCTTTCAAGGCCGAGCACTACCGCTACTAAGCAGTTTGTGTTCGCTTTGTTGGCTCAAAATAGATAATAAATCAATGATGCAGTGCTAGCGTCGATAGCAGCGCTAGCCTCATTGATTTTATTTTATTTAATTCAACTTTATTTAATTTAATTCAACTTAATTTAACCAACTTCTAGCTCGTAATTTAGTGATAGTTCTTCTACTATAGAATGTCGTTTCACAAGCATCTATGTGTGTGAACTTACGTAGGACAGTAGTTCTCACTGCACTGTTTAAGGTACAGTGCTAACCCTATGCATCTCAATCGACACTCGCAATGCTGCCTCAGTATTTAAAGACCACACCGTATGGTAAGTTGCATGCACAATATTTCACTGAGCGCACTGATTCTATAGCAAATGCCCATGATCTAGTGCAACCAGGGGTTTACGAGTATCCAGAAATGGGGGTGTTTGCTAGTTCGCCAGTTCCGATGGATTGGCCTGAAACGTCAAACTTAACTGGGGCAGAGAAGCCCATCCCACCTAGATGCACCATTTTTTACGTTGAGTGCAAGCAATTGATGGGCTTATCCGATCGCAATCGACTAATTGAATGGGATGATTGCAAAGATGCGATCCCACCTCAAACCGATGTGTTTGGGCTTTTCGTCGATACTGAACTAAGACAAGTTTATTTGGTTTGTGATGCGGAAATTGTGGCACAGAAATCTCTAAATTTACTAGCACCTCTCTACATTATACCCTCTTCAGAGCACAATGGAGAAAGTTTCAAGTTTCCTCTGAATTATGGGGATGGGGAGAAGCCCAATGATGGGTTCGTATTCGATCTGGAACTACATATGGGCAAGAGAGGAGGTTTCTTTGAGTCGCACCGACCAACTGCTGATCCAAAAATCTTGCATATGATCTCTGAGTACCTTCAATTCAGTGGCTACACCGGTACTGGCAAGACCGCTGAATCACACCCAGATGACTTCGAGCTCCGGCAAAGCTTCCAGCAAAAACTCCAGCAGGAAAATTTCAGTGGAGCTCGAGAAATTCTCAAATACTCTGGCGCGCCACCTTCAGTAGAGTTCCAGCTTGATCTGCTGGAGCTAGCCAGAATGCTTAGCTCTCCTAAAATCGATAATGAGCAGCTCCATTTACTGAGTTTTCAGATTATGACCCTTTATAATGACCCATTAAGAACAGAGAAAGAACAGAAACAGCTCGATCGAGTATGTTCGCTTGTGTTAGGGACTACGGAGGTCAACCAAGAAGTCATGGAGGAATGCAGTACATGGTCCCACTACGCATTTTGCGAGTATCTCAGCCAAAAGCAGGATTCTAAACTACCGAAATTGTACGATTTTGCTAATGATTTATCTATACAACGACCGCAGGTGGCCGAGTACCTTAACCGGTACTTATTTATGTAAGGCTCTCTCTCCCCTTCTCGTTCTCGTTCTCGAACGGGAGGGGGGGCCCTATTTATTTATAATGATATTTGTTTTGTATGCAGCTCGATCATTCACTTCTCAGCTAATTTTTTTAAGCCTTGTTGAGCTCCTGCTTGAGTAAATCGAACATACCATCAGAGATAAGCGTTGCTCCATATCGAGTAACAGGACGGTACATCGGGTTCATAGCAAAACTCTGGGGAACGATTCTGGTGTAATCTTTGGCGAGGTCCAGCTCGACAGTGCCGATAATATCCTCCACTTCAGGAATTCGGCCAAATAGAGGGGGAAGGCGGAAGTCGTAGATATGATAGTATTTTGTTTTGGTTTCTCCAGCTACCAGGTCGCCGTAAGTAGGGTCGTTGTGAATGTTCTCGGTGAAAATGGTATTCAGCTGGCGGAAAAATTCTCGGTTCTCCTCGAATAGCGTAGGAACCTGCACCAGAACCTCAGGTTCAGTGTGCGGGTTGGGCTCAAGCACAAAACCAGGCGCTATAAGCTGCTTCTTCTCGGTGCTGAACTGACCCATGGGGATGGTTTTAGGGCCTAACAACGCCTCAGTAATTCCATTGGGCAGGTCGCGCAGCAAGTAAGGACGCTTACGCGCAACACTAGAAAAATTAGCTGCGCGAGGCGCTGTGCGAGAGATGTTTTGGATACCAAGTCTAGCGAACATTGGTGTGGATCTATATGTAGATGGGATAATTAAGGGTTAGGCAGGGCGGCGGATATTTCACTCACCTCCACACACACCACACACTCACACAAACCCAAAGGTAAGCACAGTACATTATTGCATTCTATAACAATGCTGAGGCTTGCTAGACATAGATCCGCTGCGCTTGTGCGCTTCAACAGCACCAAGAAACAGATAGAGAACCCGCTCTCAGTTGCATTCAAAACCAACGACGAGGACGAAGACCAGGATCGGTATCGTTTGCAAAAAAACCCCGTCGTGCCCAGCCTCAGCAATCTCACTACGAGGTGGTCGAAAATGGATGCTGGTCAGCAGGACGATATAATTGCATACTTAGAGGACAAGATGCGTGGCTCTTGGCACGATCTCACCGCCGAAGAGAAGAAAGCCTCTCACTGGGTGTGGTACGGTAACTGGGGTCCTCGCAACCCGAACCAAAGGGACATGGGAAACCTGTATCTTTACTTCGGTGGATGCCTCGCGCTCATGGGTGGTGGCTTGGGACTTTACAAGTATTCTACCTATGATGAGACAGAGGAGATTCCAGGAATTGAGTATTAAGCTACGAGAATAGAAACAAATTAGATCAGAGAGAGAGAGAGAGAGAGATCTATGTATATGCGTTTATATTAGTGGGGATATCCTATGAGGGAAAAAAAAGCATAATTAGTTAATATTATGATGATATAAATATTAAAAAGTGAATAAAAAAAGAAAAATGGGATATTAAAGCATGCAATCGTAAATGGGCGTTAGTTAGAATTCATGATATTGCTCATGAATTATTCTGCATAAAAGCAGCGCGGAGCTTACCGAGCGACGAAGACTCGCGTTCCGTGTTTTTCTCCACAACGAGGTTCTTCAACCAGGTGTTTTCCATCTCGAGCTGCTTGATCCTCTCGTCTTGTTCGGAGAGGCGCTGCTGCATGACCTTTAAGTTCTTCTCCATCTCCTGCTCGCGCAGCTTCTTCTTTATTCTGAACCTCGCACTGGCAGCTGTGTTTCGTCGTCTCTTTTCATCGTCGTTTGCGGGAATATGTTCAGTGCCACTGCTGCTCTCCCCGTGCTTGGCCTGCTCCTCAGCATCCGAGACAGCCTCTGACTTAGGTGCATAAAGCTCAGCAAGCTCATGGCGTTGCATAGGGCGATTCTTAGTGGGTCTAAGAGGTGCAATGTCCACTGCATGCTGCTGGTGCTGCTGCTGGTGTTGCGTTGGGTGTGGGTGCACCGGCTGGAACTGCTGTTGGAATTGGCGCTGCTGCTGAGACTGCTGCTGAGACCGCTGTTGCTGAGGCTGTTGTTGCTGAGGCTGCTGTTGTTGTTGTTGCTGCTGCTGCTGTCCATTCGGGTGGAACAATGGGTCAATGTCTAGAATAGACATAGTCTGGGGAAGCTCGTCGGCTAATGAGAATGGGGTAAAGTCAAAGGGAATCTGCGACTGCTGCTGGGCTTGCTGAGCTTGCTGGCGAGCCTGCTGCTGTTGCACGGCTGCTGGGAACATATGCTGCTGGCTTGGAACATAGCTAGGTCCAGCGGTATCCTCGTACAAAGGCTGGGGCTTCTGGGGGTACTGGATCTGCTTCTCCTGCTGCATAAGGAGCTCATCTACCGTAGTAGCGATATCGGTACTACGACCAATATCGAGATCAAAGAAATGAGTATCCGAGAACATCTGAAGCTCGGCCTCATTTTTACCGTCGTCGCGCTTACCATCGTCGACGGTGTTCAATTTCGTCAATTGGTTGAGATCCCTTGACATCTTCGTATACGAAATTTCAAGTACCCTATCACTCAATGTATGATAAAATGCACAATCTAATCAGAAATCACGCTAAATTGGGCGATGGTTCTTTATTTATTAACTCTGAAATATGCAGAGAGGGGACATCGATAATGCATATCTTTGGAGTGATATGGTGCAATATCACGTGTAATTGTGAAAGTTTTTACTACGAGCAACAAATGCACTTCGGAATTAGATTTCACTTAGGGTTTTCCGGCCATAAGCTGGGAGGAGGCTGTGCACGTGAAATTGCGTTTTTGGCTTTCGCCCACCTCGCATATTCCTAGGGGAACTGATAATTCATCAATCTCATTACGGATTACTCATGCAAGGTAGTCAATATGTATATGTATATGCGTTATCAGTGTATCAACCCCATGACTGCTTACTCATGATATAGTTTCATATACGCTATCAGCATTTCCCCTCCTAGCGAAAATACAAAATAAAAAAATAACTTATGTTTTCATTACTCCTTCAGGCATTGACAGCCGTAGCTCAATTCTCTGACTCTGTTTACCAGGATGATAGAGTCGACAAAACTCTACCAGGTGTAGAAGTTAAGCAAACGAATATAAACGAATTGATCAATTATTTCGATTCTTCCGATATTTTAGGTCTTTCGTACTCACCGGTACTGGAAAATGAGGATATGACAGACACAGTGTTGGTGCATGTGTTAAATGAAGATTGGAGCAGTAACAGAACTTTATGGTATTACCAACTGAAAGAAGGCGCTCAAGAATTAAAAGATTACTTTAGGCAGCCCCATGTGGAGTTAAGCTCAGACTTTGGTCGAAGCTGATGATGTTACTCTCCTAACTAGTTATTTACTACAGTATTTATTTACCCCCCTTAATGTATCTATCTTGTGTATAACTATAAACTACCAAAAGCTGAAGAACTCTACGTCGTTCGATATATGTGATCCGCGACAATTCTGATAGTCTAGAAACAGGAACAAAACAAGCGGCAAGAGTAATACCTTATTATTAAATGGCAATATCATCTATTCATCTATACGTTAATCTTATGCTAAGGACTCCACCTAGAGTCATCTAATCTCTTCTCAATATCAATCGGCCCAATTCATGCCTGAGGAATGTGCATATGTAATGTGTCAGCGGGTTGCATATCTCTTTAACTTGTGAAAAATTGTATCTAATAATGGAAAAAGACCTTACCCGCAGATCGGGTTGCACCAAGTAGCCCACGACAATGCAGTGAAACTGATCGTACTGTTAATTTTTCCTAAGATTAAATAAATATTTATAAAATATTAAAGCCTTTGAAGCTTAACACAACCTATTTAGTCGAAGAAGTCATCGTCAGAATCATCGTTTGGTTGGTTCGATGGCTGCTCAGGCTCGTCCTCCTCGGAATCAGACTCTTTTCTGCTGAATTTCAAGCGACTGCTGGGTTCCTGGTGTTGTGTGAGTTGATCCAAAAGCTTAACTAGACTTGGTTCGTCCACACGCTGTTGTAACTGGCCAGTCTGTGCCATGCTAATAATCAGCTGCTCAGCCTGGCTTGCGCGGTCGGGCTTTACTATTCTGATGCGGTTCAACCGCTCACGCGCATCTTGTGTGAGAAGCTGAGGGAGCATAGCTGCTCGCATATCATCTTTTTCATCGCCAGCACCTGGATTTTTACCTTTAAGGTCCCGCATCCGGGCCTCACGAAGGGCTTGCAACTCCTTGTCGTCCATTATAGGGATAGGGTGTATTGAAGACGCACACTCAAATGCGTGTGATCCAAGCCATAACGTATATCTATGGATGTGAAATAACTGTGTAGAGATGGTAAATACACACCAACAGGCAGACAAAGCTTTGAGCAATCTTATGGTAATTCGAATTTTTCAAATAATTTTGCATTACATTGATCAAATAAATTGATATTCTTTCACTTCCTTTTTCTTTTTCAATATATTTCTTTTTATATAGTGAGAGCTTCTCACACTAGTAACTTAGTCATGTCTCGTCTGCCGTTGAGCCAGAGGCTACCTGGACAGGCCAAGAAGCCTCAAGAGCTCCTTAGCTGGGCATCAGACGGTGACCAAGTGTATTATGACGACCGCGCTCTAAGTTACTATTACTTGCCACGAATAGAGCTCGAGCGTGGTGATATTGATTTGACGCTTGGATTCAACCCAGGACTACCGGAGAAAAAGAAAGCTGTATATTTGGACAAATTACTCAAAGGTGTCATTCATTACGAGAAAACAGAGAATAAAAAAATTGATGCTCAGATCGTGTGTTGGAGGGGTCTGATCACTTCCCTTTTGGTAAGGAGCCAACAGAAGGTCGATCACTATGCAGCTCAGGACGAGCTTGTAGTCGAAGTAGTTAAATACGACGGTCAGATTTTCCTTTATGAGCGACCCAATCCTGGATCTGAAGAAGCATCTGCAAACAGTGTGAGTCTCCAGCGGTTTGTTTACAGTGGGTACAAATTTGAGCAGGTGGCTACGCTACCAAAACCATGGGGTGTTTGCACCCGCAATGAAATTGACAACCGGTATACTAGTAGCACTCCTCCAGATCTAGGAGTAGAGCACTGTATTCTGGTGAAAAGTGGTGTTGGAGGAGTGGATCTCGTATATGGCGCCGAAGTTGACTGTGTTGAACAGGAACGCCAGAACGACCACGATCTTAGCCAGTACATCGAGCTCAAAACCAGTAAGGTGGTAATGGATAAAAGAGAAGCCATTAAATTTGAGCGCAAATTAATGAGGACGTGGATTCAGAGCTTTTTGTCTGGTGTTCCCCGCGTGACTTACGGATTCAGAGACGATAACTTCATACTAAGGTCGGTGGAGACCTACAGAACTCAGTCGATTCCAACTATGGTTAAAAACTCTAACGTCACCAGACCGGATCAGCGCTGGAAGGGTAATGATATTATTGCTTTCTACAATGTGCTTGTGCACTGGCTTGTAGACAGGGTTGAAGAGGGAAAGACCTACACGTTGACCTGTCCTCAGAATGGAACAGAGATGCGATTACAGCCAGCAGATATAGCGCACGACCGGAAGGTTGCATTTTTGCTTGATGAATTCGTGGAGCACCGAGAAAATTTCAAGTCGGATGCGTGATTTCCGGGAAGCATCGCTGTTTGTGTGATGCGCGCTATGTAGACTAGTAAATAATAATACGTGCATCAGATTGTTTAGCCCAATTGATTTGCTCATATGTAGTCTCATACGCATTACTTTGATACATGTATCATTATGTATAATAGCACGTTATGGGAAGACAGATCCAGTTGTCAATTGATGATGATCTTCCATTTATAAAGCCTAGGATGTTGGAAATTTCATACTTCATTTTTTCCCTCCTCACTTCATAAACGAATTGTTAGAAGCAACATATTTTCGTGTCATTTTTGTTATTTTAACCTTTATCCTTAAATCAATATTACTCCTACGTAATTCGTCAATTCTTGTTCTATATTTATTATCAAAGATACGACGGACCGCGTGTGTGCGTGTACACACATACCCAGAGAGGCCTCTAAGGAAAACCTGTCCCCTACACCCATCGATACTCACACAAACATCACGCCGGTAAGTTGCCCTTACCACTCCTCATGACGGATGAAGAACCGCCGGTGATCACACCCAGTATTATACAGAGTGTGGAAGCTCCGCATTCTCTATTTGAGCTGGTTGCATTGCTTCCAGCTACTGCAGATAATGTGGCGCTTCAGTTCCGTCTGTGCCAGCGGATCCAGCAGTTCCCTCCTGACGAACTCGCGTTCTGGCTTCCTCAGCTCGTACACGTGTATGTGACGGTTGAAACTGAGAGTGCTGCTCTGGAGGACCTGCTATTGGAGATGTGCAGGCGTAGTCCCCATTTTGCGCTGAGCGTGTTCTGGTTTCTACAAAGCAGCCTGTCAGATCTCCAGCCCGATCCCAATTCTTTCGGATTTGCTGCAGCCAAGCGAATGGTTAACAAGCTCCAGCACATGCTGTTCGCAGTTGGTGAGCTCCCAGTAGATAACCAGATGCACGAGAATACGGAACCCGCGTTGGTAATGGCTGGGTTAATTGCTGGTGCTGTGGGAATGCCCAGGCTAACCAAGCACATGAAACCACTGGTCGAAACACAAGGCAAAAAGCAGCGTAGCTCCTATTTGGTGAGAATTGTCGATAAGTTCAAGCGTAACCAGGACGATAAAGAGCAATCTCCTAGCAAATCGACCAGTGCAGACGAAAGGCCAAAACAGGATGCCGCTACCGAGCGCGCTCAGTCCGAAAAGGAAATATCTAATAGTTTAGGGCGCGTGGGTATAAATCAGAACAATGAGGGTGAAATTGGTTTGGCCTCATTGGGATTGGTTCAGATGGGCTCCCAGCCAAACCTTACGTTCGCGCACTCTACACGCTCCACAGACTCGCTGTCGGTGGTTAATGCACATAAAAACCGCAGCATGCCCATTCTACACCATGAGCAAAGCGAGGCTCCCACTAATCTTCTCAAAACCAACTATTTCCGCTGTGAAACGCAATTGGTTTACGCTTTAATCTCTATTTCAAATCGGTTGCTCCAAGTGCCTAAGGAGGCAAGGCAATCAGCTTTACAGGTTGAGCTAGCGCTTTTGAACGAAGACTTGCCTCATGCCCAGGTCGATTTGCCAATGTTGTTACCCCAATCCCGAGGAGGAAAGCAGAATAGGTTAGTGAGGATATGTGTTAACGAGGCGACAGTGCTCAATTCTGCCGAGAAGGCCCCTTTTATGCTTTTGATAGAGTATCTCAGGGGTGATCTGACGTTTGATCCACATAGTGCGCGCAATCGCGAGCTGCTGCGTTCTCAACGGACAGTCACGCACATTTTTGAGCGCCCTTCCTTACAGGTTCGCCGCCGCACTAGCGTGTCTACTAATAAAAATGGTGAAACCAGTACCTCTACCCAAACAAGTGTCACAGCCTCCAATGGCAATGATGTCGTTTGGTCCGGTACATCTAATGATAAGGGTGACGAAGTTAAGCAAGCTGATGTCCCCACAAATGCCATGGAAGAGATCGACATCAGTGAGGTTGGACTGCTAGAGCGCGAAGATATGTTCCGTCCTGAATCCACTCAGCCTACTGCTGCAAACAGAGGTCTTCCTGTCTCCTCTTTGGAGCTCGACGGTGCTACTCATGTGCAAGAAACAAGACAGTACGCAGAGGGCCCCAGTGCATCCGATTTAGCTACCCAACTCCGCGCTGCTTCCGTGATTTTGTCTCAATTGGACGGAAATACCAAGCTTCCTCGTCAAGAAGCACAGCTCATTAAGTCCAGGGTACTCGACAGTATGCAACAGATGAAAACTAAGGGAGGAGCAGGAGCTGCAGGTATCGCGGGTGAGCGTCGTCTCGAGAACGATCTTAAACTCAGTGGTCTGGCGGTTGGCCCCGAATCAGAGAATGATAACGGACCTCAGCAGGACGATGAGGATCCTAGCGCAGCTAACTTAGGTGAGGACTGGCAGACAAGGCGGGCACGAATTAGACGTGCCAGTAAGTTCGGTCACCTTCCTAATTGGGAACTTGTAAGTGTAATTGTGAAGACCGGCGATGACTTACGACAAGAAGCCCTTGCTTCACAACTCATTCAGCGCGCTTCACAACTCTGGAAACAGAACGGTGTCGGCGTATGGGTGCGTCGTATGATGATTTTGATTACCAGCGCGAATTCGGGATTAGTAGAAACTATTACGAACGCTCTCAGTCTGCATAGTATCAAGAAGGCACTTACCACCGCTGAGGTGAATGCTCGAACCAGAGATGCTCGCACCATTGCTCAGTTAACCCAGCACTTCAAGCTTAAGTTTGGTCCCGAAACTAGCTCGAGGTATAATAATGCGGTGCGTAATTTTGTAGAAAGCTTGGCTGGCTATTCAGTATTATGTTACCTACTTCAGATCAAGGATAGACACAATGGAAATATCCTGGTCGATGCTGAGGGTCACATTATTCACATTGATTTCGGATTCATGCTTTCAAACTCGCCAGGCCACATTGGCTTTGAAGCCAATACTTTCAAGCTTACCCAAGAATATGTCGACCTTATGGGTGGCATAGACTCCCCAAACTACGAATTGTTCATGAAGTTGAGTACCGATGCCTTCTTAGCTCTTCGGAAACACACTGACGAATTCTGCAATTTTATGGAGATAATGGGTAAGAACTCGACGTTGCCATGCTTCAAGGGCGGCGCGCAGGTCGTGTCGCAGCAGTTAAGGCTGCGGCTAATGCCCGATATTAGTGAGCAAGAGGCTCGCGAGCAGTTTGGACTCCTTATCAAGAAGAGTGAAAACAACTTTTACACACGCATGTACGATCAGTTCCAGCTGATCACACAGGGAATTTACAGTTAGTGAGTTCCTGCCATAATACGCATCGATATTCCAACACTCACATGCATATATATATTAATATAAACATATGAACATAAAATATATATTATGATTATATTGACATGATTACTCTCACGGTCTCAAACTCAAAACATACGACAGGATTTTTAGACTACTACTCAATATGATTATATATTTTAAATAATTAATTAATGAATAAATAAATAATGGAACGAATAATGTGATGATGATGATGATGAATTTGTTTTTGGTAGTGGTGATGATATTAGTAGTAGCAATGGGGTTCGAAAAATAAATCATGGTGTACAATACTAACAGTTAGACTACTCAGAAGTAGCAGGAACATTGTTAGTTGTAGGAGGGGCAGGAGCGGCCTCCGAAACAAGCTTGGGAGCCTCAGACTGAACGGCGGGGTGAACAGCAGACGAAGACTCAGTGGAGGGGACCTCGGGCTTAGAAGCCTCAATTCTCGAAATAAGCTTCTTAATCCAGTTTTTGATGGGCTCAGGAAGCTTGGATGCTACTGTAGGAAGGGCAGGAACCTTACGAAGAGCGTTCTCGATATCGCATTGCTTGACATCCTTGACGAGCTTTTCCTCCTCGGTAATAATTTCCTGAACAATTTCCTTGATCTTAGGCTTTAATTGGTCCAGAAAGTTAGTAGAGCTTCCATCGACAAAGCCGTTAGCGATGTTGTCCTCGGAACCGTTGACCTTGATAGGGTCAGCAGGGGTAGAGTTCTGGCAGTTAGAGGGGTGGAAAAGGTTGTTGATGCGGCTCATTGTAGTTTATCAGCAAATAAATACTTTCTGATGTGTTTGGAAATTAGAGCTGTCAGTGATAGCTAATGATGAGATGAATGGGTGGTGGGTGTCAGCGGGGGCTTTTTATATTATTTCGCCGATCTCATTTTTTAGAGTGCTGCGTCATTGGTATAGGGCTATCTCCACTTACAGGGCCGTATTCCGGTGTTTGTTGTAAGATGCACTTAGATGGTGTCTGGCAGACCTTCCTTATTTGGTAAGAGTCGAGCAGCTCCCCTCCCAAGATGTATCTACATTTAGTTTTAGTTTGCTTAATAAATGGGCGCGTAAATCTATTAAATTGCGTGTATATCTCTATAAAATTGAATGTTTCTGTATTTAACTTGAAATTTATTTAATTTTTTATTTTTGTTTGTTGCGTGTATCTGCCTGCTTAAAGTAGAAGTGATTATGCTACCCTAAGATCCCCTAAGATCTAATGCCAACGTCCGTAAGAATGAGATTTCATGTCTAGGTATGTCATTGTGCTGAACCATTGACTGCAGCATCACGTAGACAGGAGAGAATACTAAATCACATACATACATAAGTGATATTATATATGATGTTTTTTTAACATTTTAATTCATTCATAAATTTCTGAATTCATATGCTGGCACGCTTTACTATTAACTACTTTGGGTCTTTCTCACCGGGCATTATTCGTTGTGGCAAGTATGGGTAAGGTGTAACATTTATCTCGACTTGTTAAATTTTTCAGTATGCCAGTAACCAGACAACAGGTTCAGGCTCGCGAACCCAGTTTTTTCGATAAACTCAAGATGGGTGCCATCATGGGTGGATCTACTGGTGCAGTCATTGGTATGCTTGCCGGTGGTATGGCCATTTATCAGAATGGACCTGGTCCCAATGGCTACATGCGCACTATGGGCCAGTATATGACTACTACTGCCACCTTCCTTGGTCTTTTCATGACTGTTGGTGCCGTCATCAGAAGTGACAATGCCCCCCACAGCCCCATTGAGTGGCAGGTTTCTTTCCAGGACTCTCAGAAGTCTCACAAATAGTGTATATAAGTATTTATTGTTTTTTTACGACGCATATTCATTTTAGCGATTGTGTATCATTTCCCCACTGTTGACTGATGACTCTCTCGATCCTTGATGCTCCTAAATTTACGTTGACCAAAAGAAAACACATCTTATTCTCATACCATAACATGATAATTAGTGGATGTTGTTCCTCTTCACTTTAACTGGAATATTCAGTAGTGGTCAATGTATAAAAATGAAGTTGAGTTCCATTTATGAACTTGATAAAAAAATATGAGAGGAGGAAGAAATGGTTTTTTACTATTACTTACTTCTTCAGGCGCTCCTTCGCAGATAATGCGAATCTCGGTTTGTGCAGGATGGCCATGTGCATGCACGTGTATGACAGGCGAGCTACTTAATAAATAAAGCTTTATATAAGTTTCCTAATATAAATTCCAACATTTATCAGGGCTTGGCTTTCTCTCGTTCTACGCGTAGATATTTCCCGCAAACCAGCGCCATTAATTAAAGTAGTGATAACGCAGGGTGCGTTTAGGGCTAGGATACGCACATGCGGGTTGCCTTCAATCAGGATGCCAGTTGTGTAGTATGTGGTACTTCTAGGGGTTTCCGAGTATATAACTGTTCTCCATTCGGGCGATTCTATGCCAGTAACGAAGTAGAGAGTGGTCTCCAGGGTGTTGGCCTGGTGGAGATGTTCTTTTCCACATCACTGGTTGCTGTCACCGGTAGTGCGGAAAACACGGCCGAAAACACTAGTCCGAGACAGCTGGCCATCGTCAATACGAAAAAGCTTGGCTTGCAATCGATCATATGTGAATTGACCTTCCCTACAGCTATCAGGGCTCTCAGGCTCAATCAGCAGCGACTGGGAGTCGCGCTGGACGCCCAGATCTACCTCTACGATATCTCTAACATGAAACTGCTGAGGGCAATTGATGGTTCACATGGAGGTGTTGTAGATACAGCTCGTAGTGGCAACAATTGGCTTGCTTATGCTGTCGGAAGCCAGCGCAGCCGATCGACTAGCGGTCACCAGAATACTGTAGCGGAGAGAACTGGCGCAAGCAATAGTGCCACTCAAGATATGAGTAGCAGTGTCGAAAGTTCTGGTTTGAATTCTCCATCTCCCGCCCCAGAATTGGCCAGTCAGCTGCGAGGGGATCCTCAGTCAGTGTCTCCCGTGAGCACTACTGGCGATAGCGATTTCCTTGCCAGCAGTCCTCAGGGAGCAAGCAGTGGTCACCGTGGAGTCGCAGGCGGTTCTGGTGACGTTGTTATCTACGATATGGACAATCTTTGCATTCTCTCTATAATCCATGCCCACCGATCCCCGGTGGCAGCGCTAGCTCTGAACGAGGATGGCTCGCTCTTAGCCACTTCGAGTGACAAGGGTACTCTGATTAGAGTGTTTGCAGTACCATCGGGTACATTATTGCATGAATTCAGACGAGGCAGCTACAGCTCTCAAGTCTACAGTTTAGCATTTAGTTTAGGATCGCGGTTGCTGTGCGTTAGCAGTGCTACCCAGACAGTGCACATCTACCAGCTGCACAATGCGACGACCTCATCCATCAGCTCGAACAGTAGCAGTTCGCCTAAGCATACTGTGCATGATCCCAAGAATAGGCGTGATCACTCTTCGTCTATGAACTCCGAGGTACGTTCTAAGAAGAGCACCAAAGAGAGGTGGTTCAGTAGCGCTAGTGCGTCTCGCGACTTTGCATACTTCAAGCTCCCGCTCAAGCATAATGTGCGCACCACGCTGGCAATCGCTCCGCTCACTAACACGATATATGCAGCTAGCGAAACCGGAAAGCTCTTTTGTTACCAGATCGGCGACCAGGGAGGTGAGTGCAAGCGTTTGAATGAGTACTCATTGAATTGAGGTTAGATATATATATCTATATATCCTTATGTAGTTATGATGTCCCATAAAAGATGTGATTTCTAACTGCGATTTTTACATCTGCGTATTATAATATTGCTTATTTCTGATGGCTACTTGCTAATTTCTAATTATTAAATGCTTTTTTATTTATCTTAATTTCATCGATGAGAATCTTCAATCAACATTCATACCTACGCTACTTAGGTTGAACCATGTACGTATCTGAGTGCCAAGCAGGAGGTATGGGTCTTGTTTACCCATCACAGTCTCACCCCGCACTTCTACGATGATAAGCCCCACCCCTCCGGAAGGCAACGATAACAAGAGGGACCACATACGATAAAGAAACAATAAAATATATCCCAAAATTCGATCAGAATCATAACAAACAATCATATTATTTATTTCATCTCCACATTTATTCTGTATTTGTACTACTGTATTCGCATTGTTTACTTATTATATATATATCGTGTTTCTGAGACACGTGCTGAGTAATGGCCTCTGTCGAAGAGCTGCAGGAAGAGCTGGTAAGGCAAAGCACTCGCCGGCTAGAGGCTGAGCATGAGCGCTCGCAGCTCGAAGAGAGTTGGAGGGCTGTAAATAAAGAACTTAATTCATCACGCCAGCGAATCAATGCGCTTGAGTCAGACAAAGCTGTGCTGGCGCAGCAGAACGAGGAGTATACTCAGCGTGAACAGGAAATGCAGGAGCGTCTCGAATCCATGGAGCTCGAACTTGCCGAGCTATCGTCCAGTTTGCTTGAACAAGCTAACCAGAAGGTTGGTGATGCAAACAGAAGGGCTGCTGCCACTCTCAAACTGGTCACTGAGCGAGACATGCTAATTGAGAGTCAGGGGGCCCAGTTACAAGCACTCAAAGAGATGCTAAATGAGGTTGGCGAAGCCAGCAGTAAAAAGGACTCGGAAAGTAGACTAGTGAAGGGCGCGTTTGGAACCCACGGTGGTGCGCGAGGTACTCCCTCAGCCCCTAGCACGCCCAATCTGGGCACCACTAGCACCCCTGGCACACCTTCGGATACTGCTAACGCTCGGATTGTTTCAGGTACCACGAATGGAGGGGGAAGATCTGTTTCTGGTGCGTCTGCCACTCTGGCAGCCGGTGCTGCCAATGCAGATCAGCTGAGTCGCGACCTAATTCTGGATTTGGACGCGTACTCTTCACCTTTGCGTCCACTAATGCGTACTGATATTCGCGAATTCCAAGAGTTCCAAGAAGTTTGGGGAGTTGAAAAGAATTCGCATCCCTCTCGGTTTGGAAAACTGGAGTCTGCTCCCTGGCGTCGTCCGCGATTCGTACAGCGCGCTATACAGGAAGATATTGAAGCCACGCTTAGGCTTGATAGGTCTCCTCATATGAGTTGGTTGCAATCACGCGCATTCATGAGCGGAGTATTGGACCAAACTCTTACTTTAGAACCATGCAGTCAAAAAGAGTATCCTTGGCGATTGCGTCCTTCTCATCCTTGCCTTTTGTGTGGTGAAAACCGCTCTGCCGAGAAATACGCAAGGAGTTACTGGGCAATCACCTACACGGGTGCTGAGCCAATTGTACTGGACTTGGCTTGTGTTGCCAAAGCACAGCTGTCGTGCGAGTTTGTGAGCTTTTTGAAGTACATCGCAGACATGCAGCCAAGTGATCTTAAAACTCAAAAGAAGGCGTGGAGCCAATGCATTATGTTAAGGGAGCAACTTTTCTGGGCGCGCACAGGTGCGCTCTTCCCTGAACTAAGTGATGAGATATGGGAAATGCTTAATTATGACAAGTATAACGACTTCGACTTTGAAACGGTGGATGCTCAGCAGAATATAGATTCTTCACCTAGCACGTCTCCACGAAGCAAGTCGATGACTCCTTCTACTGCTAATACCACCGCAACTACCACTACCACTACTGCAACTACATCCTCTGCTACTATTCCTAATTTCTCTAAACCAACTACTTCTTCTGTCCCGGATTCAGGCACTAAAGCACCCTCACTAGAAGACACTGAGTCTGCTGACAAGAGCACGTCAACCCTCTCAAAGGATATCAAGGGAATGAACATGGAACCTGAAGATGGTACAAACTCAATGCCATCATCTACCCGTGCTTCTGTTGAGGACGTGAGTGCCGAACAGCCGGCTCGGGAGAGCTCGGTGTTGAGCCAGTCAGGCGGGGAAAGGTTCGGAACACCAGATGAACAACAACCCGAAAAGACCCCAGCTATGCCTGGCCAATGGCCGGGATAGTCAACATATATTATAAGAACAAGGTTTAATCGTACATAATATAGAATACATACACATATGAATTTTTTTTTTTGATCTGTATGATATTTTTTCGCTTTGATCTGTTTTCGGATTTTATTCTTCGTATCCATTGGAAATATGGGGAAAGACTACGGGCTACGGGGTTGTGGGGTGGACGACATGTGCGCTGCTGTTGTTTGTTTTTTGTGGAGAACCAATTATCCCGACGTGGAGCGTAACACGGATTATTCACGCTGCGGCACAGAGAGAGAGAATTATGACATCTCGCAGAGTAGAAAATAGACCAAATATATATTTCTTTAATATCGTGCTTACTGATTTATGGGATAATTTATTTGTATCAAATATATCTTGAGCGCGGATTTACCCGTGTGCCGAATTTAAAATAGACCATCCCACCCTACTAGCGACTTCAGTGAAACTTGGGAGTTGTTCCGACAATGTGAAAGACACATGTACCCTTACCTACGATAATGCAGAGCTTACCCTCATACACACACGCTCGTGATTCAGAGATCCGAGTTCGGGTAACCCCAGTCGTTTGGTCCCAACTCGAGAATGGTGGGGTGTTGCGGGGTTTTGCTTACCCGGAAAAATTATGGAGCGAATCTGGTGAGCTCAGTTGTATTTGTCATCCCTGCGGAATATTTGCTGGGCTAGTTTAAATATCTGGGCGCTGATAATTGGCGGGATCTCAAAGAAATATAAAATTTTGCCGCAAGATAATATGCTTTTAAACCTCTTAATTACGTGTCGGGAAGTATAGACTATGATACCAATTATTTACTATATATGAATTTCGTTATTTTCAGATTACTCGTACCTGCTGTATTGTATCCGCCCCCCGCATTCTCGCTGCATAAAAAATTTCTTCCGATCTCCCGCACTTCGTCGTTTGAGGTAGGGGTGTTTTTTTATGGTTAGAAGCCACGCCTCACATGCGTAACTGTCCGGCATGTGCACTTATTTTTCATTGCTCCCAACAGCCAATGGCTGTGCTGATTTCGTAATCCACCCGGCTTTAACGGTGCGAATCTGAATGTCGTGGTGGTGTCGGATGATGCACAGTAATTATGTACCCATCTGCATACCCCGCAAAAGGGGTACTCCACGTGATGAGTACATATATAATATATACGACCAGGATAAAAATCCCGGAAGATAATTAATACAAAGATCGATTCCGAGTAGAGTCAAAGCGGAAAAACGTTACATTTTGACACCCGTTATATCATACTCAGCTTGAGCCAGCTTACAAGGACCCACATCTAAATCTTTGTTCGCTTGACTTTGCTACCCTTTTTTTTTCCCCGGTAATATTTCTCCTAACATCAGCCAACCTTGGGGGTACGAGCCTCCAACTGACAAAAGTTTGCCCTTACCTCGCTTAATTCCTTGGACGATATTCTTTTTCCGAGATTTTGGTCCAAATTAAAAAACATTAACAGACGTTTAAGAGCCTCAGACAATACGGAATAATTATTGAAGAGAAGTAAATTCCTGATCTCCCCTTTCTCACGCTTTCTAGTCCTGACCTATGATATATTCCCAGGTGCCATCCGTTGGCTTCGCTGCCAACTCACCCCCAACAACTAAACTTACGCCCCCTAGCGAGAACCACGTCGCTATGAATGCTCAAGCTGGTAGCCCAATACAGTACGGTTATGCCCATACCATACCTGAACAGCAGCAGCATTTGCATTCATACTCGCCTGGAAGCGTGTTCGTGTACAAGACCCCTGAGGGACACAATGAGCATAGCTTTGTGCAATATGGACAGCAGCAGACCGTACAACAACAACCAGTGCAGCAGCCTGTACAGCAGCCTGTACAGCAGCCTGTACAACAGCCCGTTCAACAACCCGTGCAACATAATATCCCTCAGATGCAACAAGCCCAAACTCAGGGAAGTGCTTCTCCGGGAATGTACTCAGTTCCATACCAAATCCCATTCCCTCCCATTTACTTGGGCATGGCTCCTCAGCCCATTCCAATCCCTAGCTCGAGCCATTCCCAGGTGCATGGCGTTAGTTATACTGAACCCCATCAATTAGTGCAGATGTCAGTTCCTTCGAGTGCTCCATCAAATGTCACTCCCAGCGTTTCTTCGAGCGTCCCGTCGACATTACCATCATCTGGTAATTCATTGAGCTACAGCGGAAACTACACTGGCAGTTACAATGCCGAAAGCTACCCAACAGGTTATATGGGACACTATAGTAATAGCCCCACTCTCGGAAATGGATTCGCAGCGACTACCAATGTTGCGGCCTCTCCAGTTGGCGTAGCCACAACAAAACCACGTACTCGTTCTTCTAGCTCAATGAAGATCCCATTATCTCAAAACTCATCGAACACGCGCCCCGACGGGGTACCGCTTGGCCGCAGAACCAAGGTTTCCTGGGCTTGCGACAAATGCAGGCTGCGAAAGACTCGATGCGACATGGATGAGAGCACATCTACATGCACTCCCTGCGCACGGGCCGGTGTTCCCTGTACCTTCTTAAGGACGCAGCTGCGCAGGGGTCCCTCACGTAAACGTGGAGGTGCAAATCAAGCCTCTTCAAATTCCCCTCTTCCCCAAAAGACGCACCTTCGCGTGAGATCATGCTCTGATCCTGCTCACACTAACGTGAGGCCTATTAATGCTAAACCTATAAGCGGCCCCCTTAGCCCTGCAATTGAGGAGGCCCCACAGGGCGTTAATGCCGAGAAGGCCCCATCCAATCTGCAAATCAAGTCAGAGCCACAACCTCAAAACTCGCAACCTAATAACTCGCAACCTCAAAACTCGCAATTGGGGCTGCCAGCATTGGTGGCGGCAGCGTACCGTGGGTCTCCCAGTCCTATTTCTAATGAGGTGTCTATGCACCAGGACCTCGCTAAACCACATACACCGCCTTGTCAAAACGAAGAGGTTATCAAAGGTATCTCTCATGGTGTCTTGACTGCTTACTTTAAGCAAGTTCACCCTCTTTTCCCCTTGTTGCCTGATCAGATTCATGAGATTAATAATTTGATTGAAAATGCGGGCCCTGCGCGCGAAAATCTCATTAAAGCATTGACTGCGATTGCCGCTAAGACTACTAGAGAAAATGGCAGCGCTAAAACACCGCATGTGGCACCACTAAGTCCCTCCTTGGTAACGAATCCCTCCCCCATAGAATCAATTTCTGTTGCTTTGGGTTCATTGAGTACCACGGAGGCCAAAAATGGTGGTGCAGTTCAGGAAGCTCATTTGATTGCATTGCTTCTTACATACTTGCACACTCTGGATGCCGCCTGGATTGGCGGAGCTGTGGCTGCAGCAACTACGCTCTTGAGCCGACAGAGTGATGAACGGGCCTGCCAGTTGGTAGCGTTGCTTGTGGTATTCGATAAGCTTCACTGCAACGTGCACGGCTCGCTCAGTTTAGTCCCGGACTCGCTTTTACGCTATGCTGAGAAAAGTGAACGTATCCGTCCTCTGCTAAACTTGTTTAGCTACTCTCCTCAGGCTGCGTTTACTGATGCGCCTCGGGAGTTAAAGGAGCTGGGTGTGTTGCAGTCAAGTAGCCCCAGTGTTCAGGAGACGAGATCAGCATTAGCATCATACGTTGCTCAGATCCAGCAACCAGCATTATAATCTAGCACATATTGTTCTTGCTGGATAATTTATTTGTTTTGTTTTTACATAGATTCTATAATTTAATAGCATAATTTTTTTCATAACGTTTCTTATTATTTTTCTTCTTTATTTACAATTCTCTCTCTCTCTCTCTCTCTCTCTAACTCTTAAACATTAAGATGCAACGAATAGTCTAACTGGCCGGAGCAATAGCCGATGCGTAGCTAACTGACATGTCATAGGCCTCTCTGACCTTGGAAGACTGCCTATACTTGAGCGATTTGAACTTGAGTACATTGTTGCACTCCTCACCGAGTTCCAGCAAGAATCCAATCGGCTTTTCTCCACAAACAGTGTTTTTCGTGGTCCTAATATACTCAGCCCATTGTTTGGAAGAGCCTGAGCTCAACACATCCAGGGCTTGTTCGTCTAATTTCTGGATGAACTTATATATAAGTGGCGCGCGGTCTGCAAATGGAGTATAATCAAAGTTATCTCCCCAATGACAGAAATCACTACTTACAACGAAAGCACAAGTAGGATCGTTAAACAGATTCTTGAGGGTAGAAATCGACGCAGCAGAGAGCTGATCCAGGTTGCGCGAGCCAGAACCAAATAATAAAGGAACAAGTTTGGCATTAGGCGCTACTGATCTAATGAAGGGAAGATGCATTTCCCAGCTGTGTTCTTTGAGATCAGAAACCTCGTCTAGAATTTGGATGACGTGAGTTTTCGTTTCGTTTTCGAGTAACTCGTCCACCAAATCCACATCGATATCTACCGCACCAAGCGGAGTATCGAATGAACTGAATTGTGTGGTTCGCAGTCCTTTAAAGTATTTAAAGTGAGAGGGTCCCATAATTACAATTCTGGTAATGTTTCGCGGTAGTGAGTTGTAGGTGAAGCCCAGCACTGGCCCACAAAACCGGTAGCCCGCATGCGGGCCGATGGCAAATCTGGACGACTCAATTGAGTCGTTAGAAACTTTCAGCCAGTCGCCAACCTCGGTAGCGAGCTTTTCAGAGGACTTTGAGTACCAGGATCCGGCGTGCGTAGCTGGTCTAAGCATTACCTAACCCGATAATCTTTCTCTGTATTTATAGATATATTGGATGGAGGGTGGGAAAAACATGGATTACACTAAAGTACATATTGGTAGATCATTATTTAGATATTATTATTGCGCAATTAATCCACCCTAATTTTGCGAGTTTATTTTTGTAATATTTTTGTCTAAAAATTCATTGAGTGGTGGTATATCTATATACATATATATATATATATATGCTCCAGCGTTACCAGGCCCTTAGTAATGGAAGTTGAACTCCAGCAGAAGCTGCTGTCGACAAGGGCTGAACACCAGGCAGTTCGGGCACGTTTAGCCACTGCTGAGCAGCAGAAAAAGCTGCTTGCGGTCACTGAATCCCATGTGAAGAATGAGCAGAACCAGGACCGCGTATGGCAGTCTGTAGGCCGCATGTTTGTGAGTGTGAGCACTGAGCAGCACGAGAAGGACACTAAGGAGCGCGCCAAGGAGATCGAGCAACAGATCGATGCACTCAAGAAGAAAGAGACGTATTATGCCACTACTGTAGAGAAGATGATGCTTGCTCTGAAGACGAGCGACTAAAGAGTTTTATATATATATTGTACATTGTATGTTGATATGCTTGTGCATTGTTGTACACACGTCAACTAGAAATAAACTCAGAGTATTTTTCACATCTAATATTTGATATAACTATTATATTATTATAAATAAAAAAAGAGCACAGAGAGCTCATACAACAACTAGTACTACTTCTACAATGCGGAATAGCCAGAGTTTCCGCGGTTAGTGAAGAAAGCAGTGATCTTGCGCGCAGCATCTCTCAAAAGATAAGGCAAGTCACTCAAAACGTCTTTGAGGTCCGCATTTATAGGCAGCGAGCCTCTTGACTCAGCGTAGTTAATATAAACGGTCTTAGCAACCCACAGAATGCCAGCCACCAAAGCAACGTAGAACAGGAGTTTGATAACACCCCAAAGGAATCCACCGAAACCTGAGCCTCCTTTACTATCCTTGTCATTACCATCCTTGTTTCCGCCGTCCTTGTTTCCGCCGTCCTTGTTTCCGCCGTCCTTGTTTCCATCTCCCTTCTTAGGGTCGGAAAACACACAGTATTGGGGACCCTTCAAGATGAGGGAGAATCCATATTTAAATTCAGTGTAAGGATCTTCGTCCTTTTCCTGACAGTAAAATAAAGCAGTACCTTCCAGTTCCTGGCTGCCCCATTTTGCACTCTCATAAGTAATCATAATCTCAGGAGGGTTATATTGACTGAACTCCTCAGGGAGATCCTCTTCGTCACCTCCATCCACATAAACATGCTCGTGAGAACCAGCATTCTTGCTTCCAAATGGTTTCACGGCAGTGGTTTTCCCGTCAATGGTTTCCACCACGCAGAAGTTATCGTCTTCAGCGCACTCCTTCGCACCCTTCACCGGTCCACAGGGATTGAAGTAGACCTTTTGCTCCGTAGTCGTAGGAGGAGTCGAGGTAGTATTTTTGATGACAATAGTCTTGTCACCAAGGTTCAATTTAGAGCAATCGAGGGCGTACGAAACGCCGAGCAGACCAAGTAGTGGCGCGAGCATGGTTAATCAGCCCTTACCGCACACGTACATTGCCATTTAATATCTAATGGGCACACTGCGCAAACGCATACAATATACATAAATATTACTGAAGTAAATAGAATATTAAATAAGGATTAACGCATTGAATAATGAATTCGTCTCATTTCCTGTACAGGTTTTAAAAATATTTGTATTTGTGTGTGTGTATTTGTGTGTGCGACAGCTCCAATGTAGTAGCAGCACCATAAGCAGTAGCACCATAAGCAGTAGCACTACTGCAACTACACAGCCAAGATACAACAGAGGAAAGAAGAAAGGAAAAGTAGAAGAACATTTAATGTCATATTTTACATCATTACATGCTGTATTATTGTTTATGGGGTTGATTCTTGTATTGGGTTTTTATTGTCATTTAGGCATTGCTTGGCGCGCTTCACGCTATTTAGGCACTGCGCACATACTTGCCCACCACAATACAGTGATCACGCTCGTAAGGCTCCAACGTGAGCTGCTCGATAGGCTTGATGCGCTCTTCTCTGAGCTTCTGAACCTCACGAGCGAACACGGTCTCGGCATCGACAGTAGAGTCGATACAGTTGGCCTTAATACTGATAACCACACCACCCTGGTCCTTCAAGAACATGTGGGCGTTGAGGGCAATGATACGAGCCTGGTCGGGCTGGGCAACATCAGCAAAAACGCAGTCGACCATACCCACGAGCATGCGGTACTTTTGGGGGTGTCTGGCATCCTCAATGATGGGAACAACATTGGGGCGCTTCTTGGCCATGCTGATCAGGTCACGGCCTGGTCTGTGGGAGAACTCGACGGCGTAGACAACGCCCTCAGGGCCAACAATGTCAGCAACGTGAGAAACGGAGGTACCCGAAGCAGCACCGAGGTACAACACCTTCTTGCCGGGGCCCATGAAAAGCTCGTCAAGACCACCAAGCACACCGGCAGCCAACTTACTGCGGAACGGGTTCCACACACGGTACTCAACCTTGGTGCCGTCGGGACCGTCAACACTCACCAACTTCTCTTTATACACGTTCTCACCGGGGGTCAAGTTCTTGGTCAAAAGCATATCCTCTTTGCCACGGCCAATGAAGATACCGCCGTGACGGTGGGGCTCGACCACCACCTTGGCACCACCAGCGGACTTGCCGCCCTTGGCACCACCACGGGCACCACCGCGGGGACCACCACGGCCACCACGGGCACCACCACGGCCACCGCCGCGAGGAGCACCTCTAGCACCACCGCGAGGAGCACCGCGGCCACCGCCACGGCCTCCGCGGAAACCACCACGGGCTCCGCCACCTCTTCCGCCTCTGTCAAAAGCCATTGAGTATATATTTAGTGTTTTTTTTAGGAAGGGAACTCTGCTTGAAAAAGTTAGAGCAGGAAGATCTGACCTAAATTGAGTGAGAGGGTTTTTCAGAATATCTTTTTTTTTGCAGAAAAAATTCACCCTGAGCGTATCATGTCGTCACGTTAATGCTGATTGATGGACTGGCACCAACGATGGTGTATGGTGTGTGTGTAGTGAGAAAATGCATATAGAATAAATATAGGAATAAAAAATATATATGATCATTAGATTTATAATTGAGTAAAGATTAACGAAATATAAATAAAATGTAAGACGTTTATGCGTTCATTTGTTTATGCGTGAACGAAATGCCAACATATCTTTATAACTTAGTCGAACCACTTTAACCAATTTAAGTACTACTACAACTAGCACTAGAACTACTACTTAATTTAGAATGCGGTAAGTAACCCACGATGGTGTGGGAACCGGCGGGTAGGAAGGCAGTGTGCTCCCGCGCGCACATGGGCCTAACCTGGCTGAGGGCAGTTTGGCTGGGCAGTTTGGCTGGGCACCAACCAACCAAGGCTGGTTGTGGTAGACACCCCTCCAGTGTAGCTAAGCACTTGGGACCAGATGGGGCGGGTAAGGGGGGAAGCACAGCGAGCCCATAAACTGGAGACCGTATGTTGTCACTTCCCGACGGGCTTAGGGCTCCGCAAAATTTTCACTTCGTGGTTGGGAGTTCATCTCCCAGCCTTAAGAAAAGGATGGTACACGTGATGCACTCAGGACGACCTGGCTCCTGCGGATCTTTCACCCTACTCAGTAAAAGCGACAAAAGTAGAATTTCAGTGCCTACGCATCAGCATTGCAAATGACTCGTTACAGCAAGACCCCCGTCAACCCGGCCGCTGCTGCTTCCGCTCGTGGAGCCCACCTCCGTGTCAGCTTTAAGAACACCCAGGCTACTGCTCAGGCCATTGCTGGCCAGAACCTTCAGACCGCTTTGAAGTACCTTGCCGCCGTTGCTGAGAAGAAGCGCGCTGTTCCTTTCCGTAAGCACCACGGTGACATCGGCCGCACCTCGCAGGGCAAGGAGTTCGGCACTACTCACGCCCGCTGGCCCGTCAAGTCCGTTGAGTTCGTTACTGAGCTCCTCGAGAACGCTAAGGCCAACGCTGACGCCAAGGGCCTCAACGTCGAGAACCTCGTCATTTCCCACATCCAGGTCAACAAGGCCCCCCTCCGTCGCCGCAGAACTTACCGTGCCTTCGGTCGTATCAACCGTTTCGACTCGCACCCCTGCCACATCGAGCTCCACCTCACCGAGCCCGTCGCTGAGGTTGCCAAGGCCACTGACAAGTCTGCTTCCCGCTTGAGTTCCCGCCAGATCGGCCGTCTTCTCAAGGAGAAGAGGTCTCGCAACTAAATTTGTGCTTGCTGAAGTACGAGTTAAGTCATAATAAGTAATTTATATCTATCATAAACGACAACCCCACCCAACCCACGCTTTGTGCAATTTGGTACGCCTTGGTTAGCTTGTGTGTATAATTTTGCATACACTTGTTTACACTTGCGTGTACTATTTTTTTTTGTGCTTGAGTGTGTAAGCGTGTGCACCTGTACTTGTTGTTGCGTGCATGTTAGGAATGGTGTGTTCACCAATACGACAACTCTCTCTCTGCCAGGGTCCTTTAGGATCCTACAGGTTCCTCTATAGGTGTGCGTTGGTGTAATAATGAGATATGAATTTCAAGTGTGATGATATGTACGAATAAATATGTATATATTAAGTCAACAAGCCGTAGATCGCAAGGAGGTGCACAAACGCTGCGTACGCAGCAACACCCACACGCACGTTGTCGTCAACGAGTCCCCGCGCAAAGAACTCAACCAGTTTAGCGTTAACGGGGGAGAGGCCCTGCACTCTGCGGTCGAGCTCGAGCTCCTTGAGCTTCGCATTGCTGGTGGGCTCGTACAGACTAGCTGGCGGGGTTGCTCTGGTCGAGCCCGAGGATGACGAGGCAGCGTTAGCAGAAGTGTTGATATTAGCTTGGTTGGGCACCAGCGCCTGCAACTGGCGCACCCTTTCGTACAGGCCCTGCCTGTCCTTGGTAATACTAGCGAGCTCCCGCTTGACCTTCTCCATCTCAGCCCGGTGCTGGTGCTGGTGCTCCTCCAATTCCTGCACCCGCTTCTTGTATCGATCGCGCTGCTGGCCGATGATACCACTGACGGCTGAACGGTCGCCCGCACCAGCGCCCATGGTGGCAGTGGTGGCAGTGCCGGCACTTTGCGAGTTGCGAGGCACAGCCGTCCATCCCGAGATGGTCGAAAAGGTGTCGTTGTTGCTGCTTTGCAAACCTGACATCTCATCCTCGAGTTGGTGGATCATCGCCTTCGAGTTTGCGATCTCCTGGTCACGCGAAGCTACGAGCTGCTGCTGCGCACGCAGTTCCTGCTCGATTCGCTGGTACTTGCGGCGAATTTCCACTACTTCGCTGCTGCTTCCGGAGGAGCTGGACCCACCGTAGGGGTCATCAGCAGAGGCATTGGGGTCAGCAATGCCTCCATTCTCTTTAAGTTTCTGCAATTCAGTCTTCATGCTGCTGAATTCCCTGTTCTGGTGGGCCATATCCAGCTTCGCCTTCTGCAGATCAGCGAAGTGTTTGTCTGCCTGTTGAGCAAGCTGGCGAGCTTCGGATTCAGCCTTAGCATGACGCGCCTTCCATTTCATGGCATCGTTTTCTAAATCCTCAGCACTGGGAGCAGCAGAACCAGCAGATGTAGAGGAAGAAGTGCCCTTTTGCTTCTGCTTCGCAAGCTGGCGTTCTAGCTGGGATACACGCAATGTTTGGCGTTCCAATTCGCGCGCCAGTTTCGAGTCCTGCTCGCTGTCCGCACTGTTCTCGGTAGGGGCCCTCTGCGCTTTGGCAATATCCGCCTTCAGCTGATCGTTTTCGGTCTGCAGCGTTTGCAACTGCGCGCTGGGATCAGGCAGCAACGCAAGCGAGCGATATACATCCATGAAGCTCGATTCCGCGAACTTGCACCTGCTGGTAAGCTTATCAATTTCAGACTGGTAGTTTTTGAGCAGCGAGCGGATCTCACCCAGTTTCTCCTCATCGCTCAGTTTGCGAAAGGCTTTGGTCTGCGCAGTCAACGAGCGCCTACTGGCAGCTCCATCCTCCTGCGAGGCGTTGATTTGCGTGCTCTGCTCGTCCAACGCAGCCTGCAGCTGCGCGAATCCCAGTTCAGACCAGCTCATACGTATGACGACCTTACCCTAATATGGGGCAGGGCAGTTTATATCAATGACTGTGGTAGCACATACACATGCACTATAAAACCCTACATCCAAATATAAATAATGCGTTAAGGCGGGTGTAGAAGGTATAAAACGAGAAGCTGACAATTTTAAGTTTTTACTTGAATTGTACTTGAATTGTACTTGAATTGTGTGACTGGATACATGTTAATGAATAAATTTATTGTATATTAATGTATATGAATGTCATAAATATGATAATGAAAAATACTATGCCGCCAAACTATATTAGTCGGCAGTGATAGGAATGATACCCAAATCGACCTTAATTGCATCCTGGCAAGGAACGTTCTCATTGTGCCTGGCCAGAACAAGCACTGAGTTCCACGAGGGGCACACAACAGGAGTTCCACCAGCAACACGGAGCTCAGTCCCGCGCGAGTCGAAGATTGGAGATGGATTAAAGAGCGAGCTATTGAGGTAGAAGACACCTTTATCGTTAATCTTTACGGTATTCAGAGGCTCAGGTACAACCATCAAATTGTACTCAGGGAGTAGAAGTGTTTGGAAGAGATACCCGGGGCCAGAAGGCTCCTTAATACCCAACGTACCGTCGTTGTAAATAACAACAGTTTCTCCATTGACGTCTTCATTCTCGCTCATTGTCACCAGTCCAAAAACATCACCGCGTTTCAATGTACGTCCTGAAGCAGGACCTTCATTTGCGGGGTTAGCATTTGCCAAGCCACTAGTTGCTAAGCGACTACTTGTTGGAAGTGTGAGACTCGTGCGGGTAACGGCAGTGGGTGAAGACCAGTGAGGTATCTGGAAATCGCTAGAGGTTGGTAAATCCAAATTTTGGCTGAATTGAGCAACTTTTGGAATAGCATTTGAGTGAGTTTGAATTACGACGCTATCCAAAGCTTCTGCGTGGGTGCTTGAGAAAAGAAGCAGCGAGAAAACGGAGGTAATGATGTTCATGGCTTTGTTATAATTTAGAGTTCTGATATTTTACTGGGGGGTATTGGAGATTGATGCTGTATTTATAGTCTCTCAATGGTGTCACCATCTGGTTTCCGTTTTGGGTAAGTCTTCCTCCTCAGGCTAGGGGAGGCTTCCTCACACTGGATTCATGAGATTTATGCTCAGATGAGATTCGAGGGAATAGTGAGTAATTCGTAGTAGTAGATATATACCAATGATGATAGCTTATATCTTTTTTGCCGCACAATAAAGGAGAGTGACGACGGGAGCGCAGACAGAATAGATTGGAGGCGGAAGTAAAGCAATGTTGGAGTCGTACCACTACATAAAGTAATATATCAATGCGCAATTATCTAGGCTTTTGTCTGAGTAGCTACATTAGCTTTTGTAGAGGTCTGAACAGCAGCAAGATCAGGATCTACATATGCGGATGATGGGGCTGCTACGACTGGACTGCTAGAATAGAACTGCCCTTGAGGTGCCTGGGGACTCTCTCCTTGCTGATTACCACTGGGATAGTAGTAGTACGGCTGTTGAGGCTGCTGAGGCTGTTGAGGCTGCTGCTGCTGCTGCTGGGGAGGAACCTGGTAATATCCCTGAGGACTGGCCTGGGGGTACTGCTGAGGATACCCCTGAGGATATCCTTGGGAGTATCCCTGGGGATAACCGTGGGGGTATCCTTGAGAGTAGCCGTACTGAGGATACTGCTGCTGGTAGTACTGAGGATAGCCGTGTTGTCCACCATGCTGACCAAAGAACTCCGCAATGGGATTAGAATATCCCTGAGAGTAGCCCTGAGGGTAACCATTGGGGGGATATCCGGAGTATGCATCAACTTGGGGAGACCCATAATTAAAGCTCTGTCCATTGGGTCGGAAAACAGGATAAGCGGACACAGGCGCGGATGCAATAGCTAAAGCGGTTACAAATGAGGAGATCATACTGTTTTGAATTCTGAGGTTTGTGTCTTTTTATTTCTTCTCAGTTTTTGGTATTGATTGCTCTTAACGTAGTCGTTTCGATAATGAGATAGGCAGTTAATGATCTATATGTTTATATATGCATTGAGCTAAAGTTTCATTACACCTTAGTGTCCAGGAAAAAAAATAGCATCAAGCTTTGATATGTGAACAAGCTCTGTGAAATTACCTCAATTGGGAGAGCCAATAAAGCTCGAAGGGAAAAAGACCTCGGTATTGGCTCATGTTAAGACTCAATTTGGGTGCTCGAAAGCCAATCTAGAGATCAACGCTAGTAGATAAAGTTTAATATGATATACTCCCAAAACCACTTCTAAAATCGCATGGCGCAATTTGGATGCCCTTTTAATCCAGAAGATGTTAAGCTCTTCGGTGGGTTAAATTGGTGCTAATGATGTAAACCCACATGTCTGCCATCCTGCCTAATCGGGATTCAGCTTCTCTAAAGGTGCAGTGTAGCATTTTGACTGTGTAGAGGATAATTTAAAGTGAACTCATCGCAATACCAATAGTTTTAATCAGCTCAAAAAGAAAGATGATCAAAAGATTACATTATCTAATATATAGTTGGCGTTTCATGCCTTTTTCTCATGTATTCGTGCTCTATCATGCTTATTCGCCGTTGACCTCCTTCAAGGTAGCAGCACCGGCCTTAGTGTAAAGCCAGGCGTTGTAGTCGTTGGCCCAGTTCCAGAGATAGAGGTAGGAGCCGACAGGAAGAACGACGAACAAGAACTGGCCCTTGACGCGACGGAAAGTGTTGAACACCGCGTTGTAAGCAGCACCCTTGAAAGGGTTCTGTGCGTTAGGCGAAAGACCGTAGCGCACGGTGTACTTCTGCTTGGGGGGGATCCACCAGCCTCCGTGACCCATTTTTATTGTCTGTGTATGAAGATGGTTGAGGTGGGTTAGTGTAGGTTTGTCACTCAGTTAGAAGGCCTGTGATTTGCCGGGTATAATTAGTAATCAGAACCGGATCACGTGGAGTATTCATTTCCAGCCTGTAAACGCGCGGTGGCTTATTCGAGTGCTGGGGTCAGTGTACCAGAGTTTACAATTAATTGCTGTAATTTTCTATTTAAAAGTTGGCAGGAATTTCATTTTGAACAATTTAGTTAAAGTTATATATATTTTGAATGGATCCACATATATGGCATAGTGAACCTTGTGGGAGCAGCGTTGGTGGTGCTGTGCTGGGGTTGAGCAGCTACTACTGGACAGAGGGCAAGGTCATTCATATCATCACATAAATGGGCCGAGTCTACGGATTCCTTGGCGGTGTTGTTACCGGCCTCTGTGCTGTGTATGGCAGCGTTGTGCTCATTCAGAAAAACACTAATTTGATTACCCGTGAGCTGCGCAAGGCTGATGATGTCGCCCGTGACAGACCGAAAGTTCTTAGACCTTACACCGATCCCATTGACTTGGAGACTCGCGGCTTCAAAGACACTGTTGTAGACGTTTGGGACCGCGAGGTTGTTAGAGGATACAACTACATTTATTCTCTTACGAAAAAGCAGTAATAATGATGCATTTTTTTAATGAATTTTAGTATAACGTTCTCGCTCTCTATATAGACACTTGGGAGTTCATATACACTAATATATTTTGAAATATGAATTAAAGTAATAATTGAACATACTTTAAATGAGACTTATTTTAATTAGGTGTCTTTCATTACAGCTCAAATAGTCCAGAAAACCTCTCAGACTACCATCAACATAGGTATCATATTGCCTCGGCAATAATGGTACTTTATATGTGTCTAAACTGAATGAGATGTGTCGTTAATCACAATAAGGGATATTAAAGGAAAATACTCAACACTCAAGATCAGCTAGCAGACGTAGTTTATAATATGGGTAAGTCAATTGACATCATTAAACCAGACTTCAACATCCACAAAGCCTTAGCGCTAATTCCCTGCAGCAGCCGATCAGATTACATCTCGTATCAGATTACGTCTCTTATCATATGAATAACAATAAAAATTCATATGTATTGGTATATAGTACATATAAAGCTGTTCTGATTATTATTTTCTAAAAAAAACAAAGGACGTAAATAATGTAAGCCTTCGAGCACTCGAGAAGACAGTTCTATGATCCACAGAGGTTAGGGCGAACGCGTCCTAACGTAAGTGAAAACGGTCCTTATTATTATTACCACCCACACCCACACACACCACAACTTCGGCACTTCAGTACCACGTCAGTACCACGCAACTTCCGTACTTTCCCCCCATTTTAACTGACTGCTGGGATGTTCGATTCGTACGAAGTAGGCACTAGGTGCTGGATTCACTCGAAATCTCTCGGCTGGGAGGGCGCCGTGGTGGAGGCTAAACGCGAGAAGAGTTCCACCGAGTGCGAGCTCGACCTCCGGCTAGAATCCGCTGCACGCGTCCAAGAGATCGACGGTGATGCTAATTCAAGTTTGACCACTATGACCATCAAGAGCGACCCAGCTCCCGAGTTACCTCTGCGCAATCCGCCTGTGCTCGAGGCCACCTCGGACCTGGTCACTCTCAGTTACCTTAACGAGCCCAGCGTGCTTCACGCTATCCACCAACGTTACGAGAACTTGGATATTTATACGTTCAGTGGTATCGTGCTAATTGCCACTAACCCCTTTGACCGGGTTGATAACTTGTATACCGATGAGGTGGTACAGATGTACAGCGGTCGCCAGCGCGGTGAGCTCGATCCTCACTTGTTCAGTATTGCTGAGGATGCATTCCGGTGCATGCAGCGTGATAACAAGAACCAGACTATTGTCGTGAGCGGTGAATCGGGTGCAGGTAAGACTATGAGCGCGAAGTATATTATGCGCTACTTTGCCACAGTAGAGAACCCCAATAAGCCCCTAACTGCCGATTCTGATGAGGGAAGCGACGGCCTCAGCAAGGTTGAGCGCGAGATTCTCGCGACTAACCCGATTATGGAGGCGTTTGGTAACGCCAAGACCACGCGTAACGACAACTCTTCGCGTTTCGGTAAGTACCTCGAGATCAGGTTTGACGACCAGCTGAGCATCAGTGGCGCGCGTATCCGCACCTACTTGCTCGAGCGTAGTCGTATCATTTTCCATCAGTCCACTGAGCGCAACTACCACATCTTCTACCAGCTAATTAAGGGCTTAGATGAGGACAGCCGTGCGAAGCTTGGGCTGGACGGTGATTTGTCTACCTTCCACTACGTCAACCAAGGTGACCCCAATATTGAGGGTGTTGATGACGGTAAAGACTTCGCTGAGACTCGACAGGCTTTGGACACCGTTGGTGTTTCTGGTGACCAGCAGTGGAACGTATTCGAGGTACTTGCTGGTTTGCTTCACTTGGGTAATATTCAGATCCAGCCAACAAGTCGCTCGGCATTGGTGTCCACTGAGGATGAAGCCTTGGTTCACACTTGCCGTCTTCTAGGATTGAATGCCTCTGAACTCGCTAAGTGGCTCACTAAGAAGCAATTGAAGATGCGTAGCGACACCGTTGTTAGCGACTTGCCCCATAATACTGCACTCATTGTCCGTGATTCTATTGCGAAATACATCTACTCTGCGTTGTTTGACTGGCTTGTTTCTGCCGTTAATGCCAAGCTGTACACTGGTGATGGAAGCGAGAAATTCATTGGTGTTCTTGATATTTACGGATTTGAGCACTTCAAGCACAACTCGTTCGAGCAGTTCTGTATCAATTATGCCAATGAGAAGTTACAGCAAGAGTTCAATCGCCATGTCTTCAAGCTTGAGCAGCAGGAATACACCGAAGAAGCTATTGATTGGCAGTATATCGACTTTGTTGACAACCAACCTTGTATCAACCTCATTGAGGACCGTCAGGGTATTCTCAGCTTGCTCGACGAGGAATCTCGTTTGCCCTCTGGTACTGACGATGGATTCACTCAGAAGCTGCTCGGGAACCTCAAGGACAAACCTAATTTCAAGGTGCCTAGATTGGGTGAGAACTCTTTCATTGTGCAACACTACGCTCACGATGTTGAGTACGAGACTGCTGGCTTCCTGGAGAAGAACAGAGATACCGTACCCGATACTGTCATGGAGGTGCTGAACAACTCATCTAGTGCATTCCTCAAGGAGATTCTTGATCTGCAGACTTCACAGGCTGAAGCATCGGCGGCAGCTTCGGCAGCCTCTGCCCCTGCCCCTGCTTCGCGTAAATTGGGCGGTCCACCCGGACCCCCCGGTCCCGCAAAGCGTGCTACTCTTGGTAGAATATTCAAGATGAGTTTAATTGAGTTGATGGATACCATCGGTTCCACAAACGCCCATTACATTCGTTGTATCAAACCTAACGAACAGAAAGCTGCGTGGGTGTTCGATGGACCCATGGTTCTTAGTCAACTTCGTGCCTGTGGTGTTCTTGAAACCATTAGGATTTCTAGTAAGGGCTTCCCTGGTCGTTGGCTTTACGAAGAATTTGCGTCTCGTTACGCTTTGCTCTTGCCATCTTCTAAGCGTGATTCCACCGATGATCCTCGTGAAATGACAGTCCGCATTCTTAATCATATTGCCCATGAGCTTGTTAGTAGTGAGGATGAACACGGCGCTGTTGTAGAAGCTAAGGATGGCGACTATAATGCCAAAGGTAGGATTTATGCACTAGGTAAAACCAAGGTATTCTTACGCGCCGGTATGTTGGCCAAGCTCGAAAACCTGCGTACAAAGAGATCAAGAAATGCTGCTATACAGATTCAGAAGCTAGTGAAGATGCGTACTGCTCGTAACAAGTACGCTGCTTTACAAAAGTTTATCTTAGAGCTCCAGACTGCTTCTCGAGGCAAGCTTTCTCGCAAGAGAGCCGAAAGAGATCTGGTTCATCATCACACGACTGCAGTTCAGTCCCTCATTCGTCGTCATCAGCATCGCAAGAACCTTCATCACAGCCTGAATTCAATCACTGGTATCCAGAATGCATTCCGTTCGAAGGTCGCACGTAAACAAGCCGACGAAACCAAGCGCAATTTGGCTGCAGTTCAGATCCAGTCGCTCATGCGAGCTAAGCAAGCAAGAGATCAACATAAGCGACAGGTGAAGTCTATCACAGTTGTGCAATCTATGGTTCGTAGCAGAGGTGCTAAGCGCCAGCTCCAACAGCTCAAGGAGGAGCAGCATTCCGTGAAGCATTATGAGGAGAACCAATATCGCATGGAAAACAAGGTTGTTGAACTCCAGAATGCTCTCACAGCTAAGCGTGATGAACATAGATCTGTGGTCGAGAAGCTTGAGCAGCTCGAAGCTGAGCTGGCTGCTTCTAAATCAGCCATGGATAAACATGTTAACAACCATAACGAGCAGTCAAGTGCTTGGGAGAGTAAGCATAAGGAGCTACAGTCAGCCGTGGATACTCACAAAACTCACTCAGAGAACCTTAAAGAGGAGCTTGACTCGCTGCGTAAGCGCAATGAGCAGGTACAGGACCTGTTGGACGAGCGTGAACGTATTGTGCAGAATCTCACAATGGAGCTCTCTGAGTTCAAGTCCAAGTACGAAAAACTCGTGGAACAGCAGCAGTACATGGTCCCTGGAAATGTGGCTGGCGGTGCATTGCGCCAGTACCATGACCGTGGTCTTTCTGCTGCTGCAACAGGTGCTACTGCTCGCGGCGCTGGCGTTAGTGGAGCGAATGGCAACGCGCTCATGTATTCTGAGAATTTCACACCAGCTAGTCTTCGTGAGTTAGAAGGTGCGGAGGATGTGTTGAGTGCGAAGATTTATGACTTGCTGCAAGCACCTAATGACATCGAGAATGATCTTTTCACCAAACTCATTGCTACTTTGGAGGTTCCAAGCGGCAGCAATTTAGAAAGCTTGTCCGAGCTTGACGTTCTTTTCCCTGGTAACATTACGAATCTTCTCACCAGTGAAATGTGGCGTGTTGGTAGCGTTGCTGATTCCGAGCATGTCGTCGCGTCAGTTCTCAAAACCATCAACGATGTTGCTAAGAAAGCTACTGGCGAGAAAGCTATTTATGCGTTGCCGTTCTGGATGTCTAACCTGCTGGAAATCTACAGTTTCTTCACACTCGCGTATGATAACATTCAACAGGGCTCTGAATTTGGTACTCAGATGAGCGAGGCGGAGCTCCAGCAGTACTCTAAATTGATGAGCGTTGCTCGCGATGACACTAATACTGTTCTTTCTAATGTGTACTACATGTACGTGTTGGAAATGAAGAAGCTTGTTAACAGGATGACTGTTTCTGCTGTTGTCGATGACCAGAATATCCCCGGCTTCATGACCGACTCCACTTCGACCCGTTTCCTTTCAAACTTGTTTAATGGTGGCGAGAAGTACACTATGGATGATCTCATCATGTTGCTGACCAGAATCATCACGGCTCTTAATGGCTTCAGACTTGAAACTGAGATTATTCAAAGCGTGATGGAAGAGCTGATTACCTTGATTGGCTTCAGCTCGTTCAATGATATGATCATGCGTCGCAATTTCTTGAGTTGGCGCCGTGGTGTCCAGATCAGTTACAATGCTACTCGCATCTATGAGTGGGCCAAGGGCTACGGTCTTGAGAATCTACTCAACCCCCTGACTCCTATCATGCAAGCTGCGAAGTTGCTCCAACTCCGCATGAACTGGTCTGAGAATGACAGCAATGTCATTTACGATATTTGCTGGGGACTCAATGCCTCTCAGATCCTGAAGGTCATTTCGAACTATCAGGCTCAGGACTATGAGGCACCTATGAGCAGTCATATGCAGAAGACTTTGAGTGCACAGGTCCAGCAGAAGGGTGAGAAGGAGAGTCTTGTTCTGAAGCTTCCTCCTCTCACTGATGTAAAGGACATGCCCGTCTTTATGCCTCGTCATTTGGAGAAGCTTGAGCCGTATATCCCTGCAAGCTTAGACGTTCCTTCCCTGCGCGAGTTTGTAGAGCTTACCACGAAGCTTAGCCGAGTTACTGAGCAGACCGCTGTGATCAGCCAAGTTGAAGGTATGCCCGACATGCAGGATAGACAGCAATACCCCGAAGACCAGGAGGAGGATCTCGGCATGGAGCACCCAGATACGCAGCCGGCTGATTCTGACTATCCTGCCGAATCTAATGGCAGCGCTCTTGAGCCCAGGTCGGCCGAAACCCCTGCATATGAGTCGACTAGAATCGGAATTGAGTGAACACCAACTTAATAAATTGAATCCTATTACTTGATTTTTAGAGATATAATTATATATACCATTTCAATTTTTTTAGAAATATTGTTGTATAGCTATGGCAAAATAACCACAATCCCCCACGCGTATGAATGTTTATTAATAATATATATGCCATTATTATATCCCAATCTGTAACTAACTGTCAACAATGTGATTGAGGCTACCTAAGCATCACCAAATGCATATTAATTGTCAGGTATATTTAAATTGAATCAAATTCATCACATCGAATTTAATTTCAATACATAAGCCATATGTAGACATTATATGTCCATTAAAGTGAGTTCAGTTTCGCTTGTTATACTTTGTTTTCCTCCACCATCCCTTGCACTTGCATTACTCAGCTTGTTGCACATCATGTGTTTGTGTGCTGGTGAACCTGGGCTGTTTATTACCTTGCCCTGAACTCAGGTTCCAGGGGGAGAAGTTAGCCCCAGTACTGTCTGTGTGTACACAACCCACGTCCACGCATCCCCAGCTTCGACCAACTATCCGAATATTCGAGCCGTTTAGCAAGCTCGCATTCAGATTTGCGAAAAAAATAAAGTTGTGAAGTTGCATAGGAGTCGACAGAGCGAGTGTTATTATTCATTAATACCGAATTAACAAGCACTGTCTACCTTCCGTATACGTCAAGCACCGTATAACTAGCTGTACGACACAAGTGGCTGTACAGCGCCAGTAGCGAGTACGTGTACGAGTGTATTAGAAGCGTCATCAGAACATAGACTCAAAGCACTGCACCCAAGCAGCCAGACTATTTCCCCTTTGTTTCTACTAAAGGTACATACCGCTATTGCCTGCACTACGTTGCTATAACGGCACAGCACTGGTAATTCCTTTTGTACAGGACTAGAACTCCTTCTTTTACTTATAACATACCTTTTTCAGCAAAATGATGAAAGGATGGACTAAACGCCTGGGTCGTTCGAAGACAACCGATAAAAATCGCAAGAACGCCCAGGCTCAACAGAACACAGCCCAGGATGCCCAGGCTCAACAGAGCCAGCAGCAGCAACAGCAGCAACAACAAGAGCAGCAGCAGCAGCCATTGAAGCAGGCATCTAATGACTTCCATGCATTTGGGAAATCGAATTCACGCGCTGACCAACACATGCGTCCCGAAGCGTTCGATGTCAACAATACTGGCGTGAGCTCGCGAAGATCATCAACTGCTAGTAACGCTAGTGTTGGAAGCACACAGTCAACTTCATTCGGCACAAGTAATTCGAGTGGTGGCTCTAAACAGGACTCTCTCACTGCTGCGATGAACCCCAAACGTCGAAGCAAGGACTCGCGCAAGTCCGGAATGTCCTTGCAGACAAGCGATTCCAAGCACTCGTCATCGCCAACGTCGCCTTCATCCCCTAAAACTCCCATTTTTGGACCAGGCAGTCCACCTGAAGGTGCCCACCCTGTTGGCGTCATGGGAACATCGCAAGCAAACGGCCCCCCGCAGGGCCACATCCCTGGCACCCAGATCCCTGCTTCAGGAGTCGTGCCTAGTGTATTCCCTGACGAGCCTGCCCAAAGCCCAAATTTCGGACTAAGTTCACCCGCATCACCTACAATGGTGAATCAGTTTTATGACGATCCGTTGGTAAAGACAGCAGACATGCGCAATGGTGCGCGCCGCGATCATCTTGATAGGATCGATGGTATTGATGTTCCGCAGCGCCATAATTCTAGTCGTTTGGAGGTGAGCAGTGAGCGCCAGCTCGATAAGCTTCCTTCCTTCGATGACGTGCCCCCACAGGAACATATGCAGCTCTTCTTTGCCAAGGTCGAGCAGTGTAATGTGATATTCAACTTTAGTGATCCAGGAAGTGATATCATGGGTAAAGAGATCAAACGTGTGGCCCTATGCGAGCTTATTGACTTTGTGTCCACAACTGATGTCTTTTTGGGCGGCGCACCCGTTTATGAAGCAGTAGTGCAGATGTTTTCGCACAACGTCATTAGATCAATTCCACCACCTAAGAATCCGTTTGGTGATATTTACGACCCTGATGATGATGAGCCCGTTAATGTTGATGCATGGCCCCACATGTCGCTGGTTTATGAGCTCTTTTTGCGGTTCATCGACTCTCCCGACCTGAACGTCGGTATTGCTCGCCATTACATTGACCAGCCACTCATTTTGTCGTTGCTTGAACTCTTTGATAGCGAGGACCCCCGTGAGCGCGACTACCTAAAGACGACATTGCATCGCATTTATGGCAAATTTCTCAGCACAAGACCATTCATTAGGCGTTCAATCAACAACGTATTCTTGCAGTTTATTTACGAAACCGGCAGATTTAATGGTGTTGCTGAGCTGCTTGAAATTTTCGGCAGTATCATCAATGGATTTGCCATTCCCCTCAAGGAGGAGCACAAGGTGTTTTTGAGCCGTGTGCTTATCCCGCTTCATACTGCTCGCAGTTTAGGACAATACCACTCGCACCTCACCTACTGTGTCGTGCAATTTTTGGAAAAGGACCCTGAGTTGACACAGGAGGTCGTGATGGGCTTGCTGCGTTACTGGCCGAAGGTAAGCAGCCCCAAGGAAATTCTTTTCCTTCTTGAGCTCGAGGATATATTTGATGCCATGGAGCCAAGTGAATTTGTTAAAGTTGAAGTTCCAGTGTTCACTCAACTTGCTAAGTGTATTGCATCGCCTCACGGACAGGTCGCAGAGCGTGCGCTGTGCAACTGGACTCATGAATACTTCTCCACACTGGTAGCAGAGAACAGCGAGGTAATCCTCCCAATCATCTTCCCTGCTCTTTGCGATAACTCTGGCCATTGGAATCGCACCATTCACAGTATGGTTCACTCAGCGACCAAGATGTTTTTGGAGGCTAACCCTGCACTTTATGAGAACTGTGCGGCAGAATACCGCGAAAGAAAGATTCACGATAAGGAAAATGCCGTTAAAAGAGTCCAGGATTGGAAGGAGATCGAGAGGATGGCACAGCAAAGGCTCCAAGAGAAAAATAAACAGTCCGAACCTTTGTCCGGTGGAAAATCGAAAAATGCACATTTAAATCCTACAGGGATTGCCCGAGGAACAGCATATAGCACGCCATCGCCAGCAGCAACCTCATCAATGCCGGCTGCAGCCTCACTAGCACCCCAAACATCCTCTGTTCCTGCCCAGCAGTTCCAAACTCAAGGAGCCGCTTCATCGCGATATACCCCCTCCGTTATGGGCCCACCCACCGCAGTAACCTCTCCTGGCACAGCCGTTACTTCACAAGGAACTGCAGTAACGTCACAGGGACCCTCGAATTTGACTTCTGCTGCTCCTACTGTTGCACCTGGTATCTACACTCACGGTGCTATGTCCCCAACTGGCCTTAGCAATGGCTCTACCAATAACACAACAGTTAGCACACCAGGCAGTGCGGACAGCAGTACTCCAACATTGACAGGGGAGCATGCGCAAAGTGGTCCTCACGTTAGTACCACCTCTCTATCGAGCGCACACAGCAGCACAAGTGATGATGGTTTCGAAGACGCTCCTGCACCAAGTCCAGGGGCCTCTCCAGGGTTATTCTCTTGTCCTTCTTCCCCTGAGTGATAACGCATATGTAATGACTACATATTTTTCTTACTTTTATGTAGCTTCAAGCAACTATTCAAGCACATGTTCTTGCAGTTCTTCAAACACGTATTCTTGCAGTTAATGAAACGAAGTTTTTAGTAATGTGAAGACAAAATATGCTCTTTAATAGTTAGTTATATACAATAAATACACGTACAAATTATGAGCCAAACTTGACTACATTTTGATGCTGTTGGAGTTCAGAAGGAAGGCGTTTCTGTTTCTGTTTCCTGATTCGTTGTCCTCCTCTTCGTTGCTTGATTTTGTTGGTGGGTTTTGGCAGCGCACGTTGCTGGACTGAAGGAGGAGGTGCAACCAACTTATCGATCTTACGCTCCACCTCTTTTCTCCATTTGATTCCCATATTGTCGTCATTCTCACTGTATTCAGGATCTTTGCTATCAGTTGGCTTTTTCAAGGCATCCACACGAGCAGCTAAAACAAGTTTCCCCGCTAGAATCCGTAAGGCTGATTTTTGGAGTCGCGGAGGTACACCAGAGATCGAGTTAAGCCCAATAAGTGGTGAACTCACTGGCGAAATGAGATTTGAAGGTGGTGTTTGACTGAGCTTTATGAGTCTAGATTGATTGTCGGGTGCATCTCTGCTTGGCGCTAGTTGAAGAAGCTGCGAGCATACAACGGAATCTCCAACTAGTGCGAGCAGATTAGGGCATAATTTAGGCAAAGCTTGTTCAATCTCGTGCGATTGCAATTCTATTTGTTCAAGCAAAGACTTGAGCTCTTCGCTAAGCTGCTGTACTTCACTCCATACTGATTGAGGCAGAGGAGAGCCACCTGAATTCACAATTTCAAACCCAATTTTTAATGCAGCATCTTTACCGATCTCTGAAGTTAGTTGAGAAATGTATTCTTTCTGATTTTTACTATCAATTGGATTGTTCTGCAGTATATCAATACATTTGAGGAACTGTTCAGCAGGAAGATGCACGCTAGGTGACAGACGGGGGCTGTACAGTTCGGCCAATTTCTTGTAGCAGTGTTTGCTTACCTCATTGATATTTGAATTATCATTCTTTTCTTCTACCGCATTATTGGTATCAGGAATATCGTCAAGACCCTCTAGCAAATCTTCAACATCAGCAGCCTCCATGATTACAAACAACGTTTGCCTAGGAGCGTGGGGCCAAGGGCTGGTAATATTGATGGCTTGAACTCCACACAACCATAAACAACAACAGCATTACCCCCACAAAAAAAAAAAAAGACAACAGAATTGTGCATAATAACCAGTATAAAAAAATACTGGTGAGTACATCAATAGACTGTTACTTTAACTTTTATATTGAAGATAAAGGTATAAGTGTAAAGCCACTACTATCTCACAACGTGGGGTTATCATATATACAGAGCCACCAGAGACCTTTATATTGAATACCAAATTTAAGTTTTTATGGGGTCAGAGCAACAACATCCACGTAGCTCATTAGTGAAATTGAACGATTCTGCGACCCACGAGGACATTTCTACCCGACTCTATTCTGCAGAGGCTACTTTTGCGGAGGCTTTGCAAAGAAACATTGAGCTTGCATCTCAATTGCAGCGTCTCATCAACAGATCTCAGGCGCTGGAGGAGCTTTGTAATACAAGTCAAAAATAGGAACTGGTGGTATAGATCACATAAAGATTAGTTACGTCAGAAAAGCATGGGTAGCTACCTGCCCTAAATACTATTTTTAGCTTAGCGGGTGTCAGAACTTCACTCTACATGATAAGAACAAAACATAATGCAAGATCGAAGCATATTATAAGTTGGAGCATTTAAATACACATAACATATATACAACTGCTGATGAGATTTACGTCTTCTTCCCGTGCCCGATTTCACCGCGTACGACATGATAGAGAGGAGTATGACATCATTGGAGATGCTACTGATTTCCCTACCCACGCACGACGAAGCACTTTGCATGAAGACGCGAAAAAAGAACCTTTGGGCGTTACTTAGTATATTAAATTAAATTGCAGTGATTATACGTCGAAATCAAAAATTAGGAATTTATTATCGGGGATCGCCGAGTCGGTGGTAATTTCACGAGATGGTGTAGCTGTGAAGCTCTAACGAGAAAGGTGTATCCCGATTAGTTCACCCTTACTGGTTTGGGCTAATTATAGGGGTATAAAAAAAGACAAAAAAAAGCCCAGCAGCGCGTATAAGTAAAGAATGAATGATCGCTAACATTTAATAAGTATTCAAAATCACAACAACTAGTAGAACTTTTTCTAAATGTTCGTCGAGCTTTTTTATATTTTTTATTTTCCTATATTCTCAATTTATAGAATCTATCTAATTAGCGTTAAGGCTTGTCGCCAGCTCCAGCGTTCAAGGCTAGGGCTAGTGCCAACTCATCTCAAGGTTGGGCTGTTCCTATATATTCCCACAACTTACTAGCATCCGCACCCGAGTACGACAAAGGAGTACGCACGGCACATAAGTACGAAACAAAGAATTAAGCACTGCACCACCTGTACCCAAACACATATTAAAGTCACTCCACATCCCAAATAATGGACGATTTTGTGCGCGTACAGGTGTTTGGCTCGCACTTTGAGATCACCACCCGCTACAGCAACCTTGAGGCGGTCGGTATGGGTGCGTTCGGCCTGGTGTGCAGCGCCACCGACCAGCTCACAAACCAAAAGGTTGCAGTAAAAAAGATCATGCGACCCTTCAGCACCAGTGTTTTGGCCAAGCGTACCTACCGCGAATTGAAGCTATTGAAACACTTGAGACATGAAAACGTCATTTCGCTCTCAGACATCTTCATCTCACCCTTGGAGGATATTTACTTTGTTACCGAGCTACTCGGAACAGATTTACATCAACTGCTGCAGTCGCGCCCCCTAAATCGTCAGTTTATCAAGTACTTCTTTTACCAGATTATGAGGGCGCTGAAATACGTGCATTCTGCGAATGTTGTCCACCGTGACCTCAAGCCGAGCAATATTCTCATCAATGAGAACTGTGATCTGAAGATCTGCGATTTTGGGCTGGCCCGAATCCAGGACCCGCAGATGACTGGGTACGTGTCGACGAGACACTACCGCGCGCCGGAAATCATGCTTTCTTGGCAACGCTACGATGTTGAGGTGGATATCTGGTCAGCAGGCTGCATTCTGGCCGAAATGATTCAGGGAAGACCGTTGTTCCCCGGCCAGGACCATATTCATCAGTTCAGCATCATCACGGAGTTACTCGGACTCCCCCCGGACGAAGTTATAAATACAATCGGCAGTGAAAATACGCTCAAATTTGTCAGATCATTACCAAATCGTCCCCGCAAGTCCTTGGCCGAGCACTTTCAGGACAGTGATCCTGATGTAGTGGACGTGATGGAGAAAATGCTTGTATTTGACCCACGCGCGCGTATCACTGCTGCTCAAACACTAGAGCACCCTTATCTCGCAGACTATCATGATCCTGATGATGAGCCAGTCGCCGAAGAGGCTTTTGACTGGTCTTTCAATGGCGCAGACTTGCCGGTGGATACATGGAAGGTAATGACATACTCGGAGATCTTGGACTTCCATAATGTGGGGTCGTTCGAAGATGGTGAATTAGAGGAAGTAAATGAGTAGAAGAGCGAGAAATGATTGTATTAATTAGGAATTTTTATATGTACTGAAATTGATAATACCATAGCCAAAGCGGATTTTTCAACTTATATTGGATATGTATGTCGTTAGGAGGGGCGTGTTTCTCTTCAAATCTATTACTAGATAAGAATACTGAGAAATCGACGATATATATATATATATATATATTACTACTATTTATAAAATTATGAAATCATAAAATTCAAAAATACTTCAAAGCTTCCACACTATATGTAATGTCTAGAGCTACCGGAACTGGACGCGACGGGTATTCCTAACCTGCACCGAAGCCTTATCATGCATGGACCCTAACTAACGATGATACGAGTGGAAAATAGTATGTCACTATAACTTTATTTAGAGAGTGTTGTATATAGATTTTGAAAAGAGAAAATTATTAAGGGCTAGCCTTGCTAGTACTTGGTAATATTAAGTATTCGTAAATTTTCAGGTATTATGCCCATTTTTCTCAATCAAGGCGCTGCAGATCGCATCGAGAGGTAATGTCCCAACAGCCCCACTTCCATGGAAAAATGTGACTAATCACCTCAAAAACGTGCATCATGATGACTACAAAAAAAAAGAAGGAACACCAAGTAAGCGTATTTAAGGGCAAACAAATCGGGTACTCGCAAAAATTCAATATCTGCGCCACGTTAGTTGTTCTTTTCACCATTGTACACTAAAACCGATAAATTGAGCCCCTTATCGTGGCTAGCTTAGTATTTCACTGAGCTGAATAATTGTACTCTAGAGCAATTGAAATTTAGTATCGTCTACTAAGACCAAGATTCTGTTTTATTCCTGGCTATTCCCCAGTGATTTTTTGTAAATCCTCGCGTTTCACAAATCATCCGGGTCAAAAAATCCGCGCGTTTTTTCCAGTAAATGAGCTAAGAATTGCCTTTCAACCGCTTTTCTCATTGAAAGGAATCCCAAGAATTAACAAGTTAAAAAAACAACTCGATCAAAGAACAATCCGAGCGTTATAAGATGAAGGAGTCGAAGGAGACCCCCCTCAAATATTCAGGAGATGCGAAGAGCCGTAGTAGGCACATGTCTTCATCTTCTCGACGTTCGATTAGGTCGAATGCATCTACTGATTCGCACCGGAGCATGAACGTTCGCCATCTCTTTCGTGCACGACGTCCATCACAGAGCAGTGTTCGTTCTCAGGCTCTAGTTGATGATTCTGATGCGGAGTCTGTTGCCTCAAATGCTCTATCGCGCAAAACATCACACGCTGACGATAGTGATGCCTCCGGTACCGACGAAAGCTTGGGTGAGACCGAGGAGGACGTTTGGTACCGTGACGATCTTCATCCTGACGGTGATATCAATGTTGATGAGCTTGATCAATTGCTTAATTTGAGCGATGAGGATAGCGTCGCAAACGCTTATGCACAGCATGGCCAAAGACCCGATTCTATTAGCAAGAATGCTTTGCACCAGCAATTGCAGGAGCACAAGGAGGATGTGAGGCAGGATGCTCAGAATGAGGCGAAGAAGGTTGCTCATGACGTGCTCAAGGAGTTACCGAAACGTGAGGAGAACAGTAAAGACAAGCATCTTCGCCACACTGAAACCCTTCATGAGGATGTTGATGAAAAATCACAACATCCTGAAAAGACTGGACCTGCCTATCATTCTGGTTCTCTTCTGCTTTCAAATCAAGCCCCTACTAAGCAGTTTGTGAAGTACATTCCTTCCGCTAACGAAAAGCGAGGATTTGTCGAAGTAGGCGTTCATGACGACTTCGACTCGAGCGGGTCCTCTGAAAATAAAGAGCCCTTTTTGCCCAACCCCGACGAGAAGCCAAGTTTTTCCAACTCGACTCCTCCCAGTAATGGAGACATTGGTGAAGTTACAAATAGTAATCTACCGGAATCTCCCCTTTATTATGCACAGCCTTCTCCCAACCCGCTTTTGAGAAGTGATGGAAGGCCGGATGCTGGAGCCACAGACGGCGCTGGAGGTGCTGCTTCACAACGAGCAGGTCCTACAGCGGCGTCTGCTGCTACAGCAACGCCCTCATCAGGTAATAATCCTGTTGGTGGTGTGCGTGAAGGTGCTGATGGGCCTGAGGACCAGAGCCAGCGTTTTAGCTTTTACGCGGCTGGGATGGAAAGTACCATTCATGCGACTGATCTTGCTTCCCTTGTAGGCGAGAATGAGTCTTTTAGCAGTCTTTTCAACCCAAATAACGGGACATGGTTCCTTGATTGCTTCAGGCCTACTCCGGTAGAGATGCGTGCATTATCGCGTGCTTTCGGTATCCATCCTTTGACTACAGAAGACATTCAAACTGAGGAAGCGCGCGAGAAGTTCGAAAAATTCAACAACTATTATTTAGTTGTATACCACACGTTTGAAAGTGACGAGGAAAACGAAAAATTCATTGATCCCATCAATTTCTATATTCTCGTATTCAATGAAGGTGTTATTTCGTTCCACTTTGAGCCAGTTTCTCATTGCCGTAATGTTCGCAGACGTATGCGACAGCTACGCGATCATTTGAGTTTCACTAGTGACTGGGTTGCTTATGCTCTAATTGATGATATCACGGATTCATTCGCCCCCCAAATTCATGCTGTCGAAAAGGAAGCTGACTTTGTGGAGGATGCTGTGTATCTTGATCGCAGCAGTGCCGGAAACATGCATGTTTTACTGAGAAGACTGGGTGAAGGCCGACGCATGACTATGCATTTGTTGCGTATGCTTGCTGGAAAGGCAGATGTTGTGCGTGGCTTTGCTAAACGTTGCGGTGAGGTGCACAATGCTGCTGGTAATGAAATGGCACTATACTTGGGTGATATTCAGGACCATATCGTTACTATGTATCAAAACCTGAGTGCTTACGAAAAGATCTTTAGCCGTACGCATTTCAACTACATGGGACTGCTACAAATGGAGTTTGTTGATTCAAGCAACCAGATGACTTCAGTATTGGGTAAAGTCACTGTTCTTGGAACTGTGTTGGTTCCGTTGAACCTTGTTACTGGTCTATTTGGTATGAATGTTAAGGTTCCAGGTGGAGGTGGTAGCAATCTTGACTGGTTCTTTGGTATTCTAGCTGTAATGATTGCTATTGTACTGCTCTTGCTTAGTGCCGGTTTCTGGTATGTGAGAAGATCTACGCGCTCAACTCACTAACTGAATTAGATAGATAGTCTTATTTCGATTTTCGCAAAATATTTATTGCTAGAGGCTTTGTTCAAATATTAATTTTAATAAATTTCCCTTTCTATTCTCTTTATGTACATGATGTATAAATATTAATATATGTGTCTGCCAGCAGACATAAACCAGTGAAACTATCTCAAACTGAAAACAATATCGCGTGAAGAAGGTGGAATTACCTAGCAATAGGCCACTCAGTTTCCATGATGAAACTATGCAGTGCATTGATTCGTTGTTCAACGTGAACACTCGTATGTTCGAGGTCAACCGCGAGAGCAGTAACCAAATCCTCTAATAGCACCTTGCTATTACTATTTTCCAAAAAGTAGAGCAATGCAAAGGCCCAACTCATAAGATTGTGGCCTCGCTGTTGGCTACGAGAAGCTACTGACTGTGCAAGCACACTGTGATTAATGAATCTACCACCATAAAACACCAAGCGGCTATCTTGTTTCTTGGCTCGGCGCTTACTGTTCTTACTGCTTTTCGCGGTAGCATTCCCGCCAGACTCTGGGCGATACCTGATGCAATTATATGGAGAGAGTTCGTGGCCCGCCCAGCTCTCCATGCACATCCAGCAGTATTCGTGATGGCATACAGCGCACCTGATGTGGTTGCAGCCACCGTCTCGCTCTGTATCGGAAGCACAATTGGGGCACTTTTTCGAATTTTGCTTGAGGTAGATACTGTCAAGCTCGTCTTTAGCAACCAATTGTAACCAACGGTTAGCGAGTTCACACGATAATGCAAGGTGATCAAAGGGGAGTCCACAGTTAAAGCAGAATGTGCGAGTGCACAAGCACTCGACGGCATTGCACTGTTTAACGAGTGACTTCGAGCTGCCTAGCACATTAGTAAGACTCTGACTGGCTCCATTTTGATTCCATGCTATGTAAATACAGTTCTTGTGGGGACAATGGCGATACTGTGAGGTTCTGCTATGGAAGTACTGCTGTGCCACCAACTGATGGAACTCAGCTAGCGCACGTGCATTTAGCATCTCTTGCGGGATGATTAGTTTGCATTCAAGATTTCCAGGGCAACGAGTGCTAAAAAAGTGGCGCTCTTCTAACATTCTGTATTTCGTATGTAGATCGAAGCAGTTACTGCAAACGTAGTGTCTGCATTTCATAGCTTTACAATGAGTCAGTTCCACATCTTCACAGCAAATAGGACATGAGATTTTTGAATTCTCAGGCTTACCATTTCTTTTGCTACTGGTACTACCTTTGGAGTTGGGTTTCTTGGGGTCGACGTTGCCAGAACTGAACGACTCCATGAGATCCAAGTCTGCCACATTATCGAGTTTCAAGCTCGCGACAATTTCTTGAGGGTTCTCCAGATACGTAGATATTAGCTTTGCGACGTCCCAACCATAAGCATTTAGCATTATCTGGCTGATCCCCTTTTTTCTTGCCGTCATGTCCATGACTCTAGACGTGATACCATCCAGACGGTGGCAGATATCATCGAGAGTTAGAAAGCTAAACTTGCTTTCCAAACTGAGGTCTCCAAGCCCAGTCTCAAGTTCATTTATAGAGTCGAACTCATCTGAATCGAAGCCAACATCTGAATCGAACTGGAGACTATCGCTGTCGCTCATGCAGGGTTCGGGCAGAAATTTGCCAGTAAGAATATAAATATTATTTATACCTGTTTTATATTGGTACGTTTTTATTATGATGGAAAAAATTATATTTACAAAATTAATGCAGAGTATAAACTCATTAGAAATGATTTAGCGACTTTATTACAAGTTTCGCTCGAGTTTTTAAATTCGTTAGATTAATCGAAATATTAGGTGCCCTAAGGTATAGCGGAACAGATCAAACTGGGGAGCCAAGGTTGCGAGTACCTTAAAAGTATTATTACGGACTAGTTCACAAAGTTCAAGCCTGTCCATTGGAAATACACCATCTAGTGAGACTAACGAAATTATTTCTGTCGTTCTCTTCAAACAACCAAATGCCATACACCCTTGTCTCATTTACCTGAATCATTACTGTATTCTCCTGCAGATCAGTCTCCATAGGTAGCACACCTCTAGCAGCAGCCTGTTGCGCTGGTGTGATGCCTAGGAAGAAATCTTTCGTATTTTCGCGGTTCAATACTAGAATTGCATACGGGTACTGGTCATTAGATATTCTTGAGTAGAGGAACACGGTACCCTTGCATTGCATCTGCTCCCAAGCCTCAGTGCTGTTGTTGAACTCGTAGACTTCACCAATGTTCGAGGTATAGATGATCTTATCGAGACAGGGATCATGCTTCTTTAGAACATAGTGGTTGTATAGCTGCTTCTCCTTGGTGGCATCAGACATGATACCCAACCCACGAACTGTTGCCGGCGTTAAATAGCGCCTTTAAGACAGGACTTCAGGCATTAGAAATTACAATATATATCGAAATAAATGTCAAGCAAAGAGAAAAAATATGAAAGAAAGAGGTAGAGAAAGAAAAATGGATACAGACGTAAAGTTTGCACTGAAGGTCTAGTTCTTCAGCATAACTAAATCCACCCATCATCCTTTGATCATCATCCAGTAGTATATTTATTATTTTACCGTGTACTTAAGCTAACAAACGATACTATCTAGAGGTTGTTTGCAACGTTCTCAGCAGAAGAAACGTTGATTCCAGTGTTATCAGGCTCAATGAAATCCTTCGTGACCTTACCGTCCTCAATCACAGCGGCATAGCGAGCAGAGCGCTTACCGCCAAAGAAGGGAGTGGCATCGAAAAGTACATCCCACTCACGGCTGAACTCTCCAGTAGGGTCAGCCAACACCTCAACGAAGCTCTCAGCACCAGTTGTAGGAGCTTGGTCAAAGACGTAGTCCTCCCAAGCAGAAGTGACAAAGCTGTCGTTGACAGCGATGACGAAAATGTTTCCAAAGCCCTGGTCCTTGAACTTATCGAAGTTCTTGATGTACTCAGGGATGTGGCGCTGGGAGCATCCAGGAGAGAATGCACCAGGCACACCAATTACCAAGTTCTTGCCTCTGGCGGTCTTCTCGGCCAAATTAACCGTCTTGGAGGGGGCACCGTCATAGAGGAGAGCAGAGGGCACAGCATCACCAACCTTGAGCTGGCGGAAAGCAGAAGTCTGGAAGGATCTTGCGAACTTGCGGAACATTAGAAAAAAAGGGCAATTGAGTGAAAGAGATGGTGCAGCAATCTGGTTGACTTTTCTAGCGAAGTTATGGGTAAGGAAAGGCGGGGCTCGAAGCGCTGATACGATCAGGGGTTAGGAGTATTGGTGAGGGTTATCCGCTATGGCGAGTGCACGTGATTATAGCTAAGGCTTTGGGCTTGAACTTTTCGCTGATGCTCTAGCCACTTTAGCTACTACTTTAGCTGGTGCCTTAATAGCCCTAACCACATCCAAGCCAGCCAGCGATGGCATGGACGCAATGGCTGGCAAAAATTCCCAAGCAGCAGTTTGTCACTAAATTTAGTCGCTCAAGTGGCCCTGGTGGCCAGAATGTAAATAAAGTAAGCTCTAAGGCACAAATTCGGCTCGCTCGCGAGGCTCTTGCAAGTGCTGAGTGGATAACCCCAGTTCTGAAACAGAAGCTGTGGGCAGAGAGTGCCTACGCCACAAAGAGCGGAGATATTATTGTAGTTTCTGAACTGACTAGATCCCAAAAGAATAATCTTGAGGATTGTTTTGCGAAATTTGCTAAAGAAATTGACCGGTTAGCCTTCGTTCCGGCGGACCCGTCAGAAGATGCAGTGAAAAAATGGGCTGGATTGCGAAATGTAGAAAAGCAGAAGCGCAAAGACTACAAGCAGAAGCATTCCCAGAAAAAGAAGGACAGGAAATTATAATTATTGCATTTAAATATTTATATTAATAGATAATATTCAGTTGCGTGGTCTGCCTGCTGGGTGGTTCATTGGGCGGTTTGTTTGAGGGATTGTGTGCGTGACATAGAGCCAGCATGATAACTGTTCATTGAGCTTTTGAAATTTCTCTGTACTTGATTCCACACTAGGCATCATTTCTTGTAGCTCCTTCGTTTGCTTTACGAGTTCTTTAAGTGTACTTTCCATCTAAACGTGTGGCAAAGATGCAATTGTTTACGTTGATATATATTTGTCGTGATGATGTACAAAGATAACCAGGAAAAATATACAGGGTTCGAATTCAATTCATAGCAAAAATGAAAGGAAATGCTAATGAATCAGCTTAGTTTATTCTTAAGTAAAGAGTCAACGTAAAAATAAAAGTAAATGTAAAAGTAAATGTATGGAAATACGTGTATATAATATTGTATTCTAACATGTAGTTGAAAAGTAGAGTAAAATCAGTTCTTTATCTTATAGGTAGAAAGATTACCATCCCAAGATGCCACGCAGATCTTGTTACCACACAGGTGAACGCCTGAAATTCTGTCGTGACGTTTGACAATGGGTTTAGATCCCCATTCCTCCCTCAGAATGTCTAAGGTATTAACACTACCGTAATCAGTTCCACAAATAAGCATTCTACCTGAAGGTGAGACATCCATGCTGGAAATAGGGCCGTCCTTGGAAGTAAAAGTGTTATAAGAGCCAAACGATCGTAAGTCAACCAAGTCAACTTCTTCGTTGTTGGCAACTACCATAGTGTTGCCATCCTCAAGCACAGCGATCTTTTCCAAAGAAGAAGATTTCATCACATTCACACCAGGACGTTTTTCACGAGTATCACCTAGAAAAACTCTACCTGAACGCAATCCCAGCACGTAATTGAAAGGTCGGTTGGGCACCGCAGTTCCTGTATTGATAGGCGACACGTAGTCGACCCGGTTATACACAACACCTGCAACCACGTCAAAAGCCAATGCATTACCATCTCGTCCAAAGCTAAACGCCTTGGAATCTTCGCAAAAAGCAAGGGCAGAGACAGGCTTTGAATGACTACAGAACATTGTACGGAAACTTGAGGGTCGTCCTTCGACTGAAAACTCGTATTCATCATCGTACAATGGAAGTGTGCTGGCCATATGTTCCCCATATAACTTGTCAGTAAGATCGTGCCCAATTGAGAAAACATCAATATTACATCCTAAACCACCTGAAATGAGCAACGATCCGCTCTTGTTCACTGCAGCGGTCATCACTCCACCTCTCGTTACGCTGAACCTCTCGTACTTTTTCATTCGCTCCACATCCCAAAGAAGGGCAGTTCCACCCTGAGTAATTGTGACCATACCTTCTGCACGTGAAAATGGTTGCTTGTAAGAGCACGTAACGATGATTCGGGATTTCAAGTTGGTGCTGAAGGATGGCTTCGATTTTACTGCATTCGGAGGTAGCAGCAAACTGGGGTTTACTTCAACTGAGGGGTCCTGAAGGGTGAGAAACGGAGTCTTCTTACGCAGGCGCAGAACCTCAGACTTAGCCCCCTGGGTCATTTGCAAAATCCTGTTTGCATATTCTGCGGGACTCAAACTATTTAAAAGGTAGCTGGTGTCATTACTGTCTAAGAGCGGTAAAGGTCCCTTCACCGTTCGACTACTGGGTGATTTCCGCATTCTAAATGGAGCATCTTGAGAGGGCGCTATTTGCGCATAGGGGTCTGTGTAAGAGTGAACAGCTACGTGATCTTGCATTTTCTCTTGTCAGTGCTGTGGTGTTTTGTTTTGAAGCTTGGTTGCTAATTTTCTTGGACTTTCCGATCTTTAATGAGGTGAAAATCGAGAGTATGAGAGGCGTAAATTCGTCCCACAAGCTCGGGTAAGGGGTTTACAATGAGGTGCATAATCTTGCATATTCGACTAGTTATTGAATTTACTATAATCCTCGGATTAATAGCAGCTAAATTTTCTATATTGTGAGTAAATACGTGTACAGGTGTTATCCGAAAGTTTTGTGAGCTGTTACGAGCGTTTTGTCATATATATATTTTTTAGTGTTCAGCTAGTACATCCCGATATAGTCACTTTTACAAAGAGTACTGCAGGGTTTGTGTATTAAGCACGTGATCGGCTGCGAAACAACGTCCGAACTTGTAATATGTAGAGATGATTCAGGAAATCAGAAAGGGACAGAACAAAAAAATGCTAAGACAATAGATATAAATATGTATATTTCCCATTCATTGGTAAATTATTATTATTAATACGGCAGGGGCTTGGCAGTAGCTTCAGCCGCTCTGCTTCTACGGTCGTCACTGTACAGCATCTGGCGTTTATTTCCCATTTCGCTCTCGATGGCTCTTTTTCTTTCACGTTCAGCTGCTTCTGCCTCCTTGCGCTTTTTCTCATTCTCTTCCTCGACACGCATTTGGTGTTCGAGGTCCACTGTATGCTGATTGGGCTGTACGGGGTGTTCGTTGAACTGCTTGATCGTGTTCGACCAAGACTGGGATCTGAGTCTCTGGAAGGTATTGGCACCCGATTTGGCGGTAGTATCTTGTTGCTTAAAGGAGTCAAAGTCAACTTTCATGTTCATTATATTTGTAACCTTTTCATTACCGATCAGCAACTCGTCCATCGGCCTGATTGATCTGGAAACAGCGTTGTCGCTCTCATTTGCACTCTCGCTCAGTTGAGAAAACGCATCCTGCAGATTCAGCTCGGAGGGATATTGTTCAAGCTGGATACCTGCCTCAGGGAAGTCGAGTTTGGGGCATCCCAATTCCTTCCATTTTTCCCACAACGGCTCTAAGCGGTTTTGAATCTCACACAATCTTAGCAGTCTGTCTAAAGCAAATTTGCTGTATGCAACACTGTTACGCTGGTGCAGAGATCTCACCTTGCCATTGATACGACTGATCATCTCGCTAAAAGATTGGTCAACTGCTTCTTTGATCTTAGGGGTTGATTTTCGGGAGTAAAATGAGAGCTGCGCCAGTAAACGGTAAAGATCAGACACTGAGAGTCGATTCCAAGAAACTCCACTCCAATCACAGTTAAATGTATAATCAAATACCTGCTTCTGGTCGAGAGCGCTGCAGGTATCAGCCACTGTTTGCATCATTGTGGGATTCAGCACGATCTTATCTCCAGCATGGCGCATTACACTTATAATCTTAGCTGGGTCGGCATCAGGCTGATCCAAATACCACATAAGTTCATCTGGTCCCAAAATCGGGCTGTCAATTGTAAGCTCGTTTTCGAATTCCATTTCCTTATATTCAGCGCCCTTTTTGTTCAACCTAGCAGGGTGAGCAAACCCTTTGACTTTGGCGAGAACACGAAGCGCGAGACCACGCTCAGCACTGAACTGTTCTGAATCGAATCTGCGCAGAAGAGTGTTAACGATGCGCAAGAACTTGATGCTCAAATGACCCTCAGAAACGCTCGTAAGGTCATCCATGAACTGAGGACTACTAGGATCGAAAATCAGTTTCACCAGTTCCTTCAATTGAGGTCGCGGTAAAATTTCCACGACAGTTTCGAAACTAGTGTAAAACTCATCGGTTTTTTCATGCTCTGTGGCACGTAATAATAAAACGCTCAACAGAACGCTGATCTGCTCGACCTTGTGCTCTCGCGCAAGAGCTAGAGCGAGCTCGTACGCTTCCTTGTGCAAATCATTTTGCTCCAAGTATGCCAAGTCAAGCTCTGCGGCCTCTGCGTCGGCCTTGATAGAAAGCGAGCTAGGCAGCGCGCTAACCAACGAGGACAGCATACCTTACCCAAACCGATTCAAGCTCCATTATATATATAAATTATCATTTATACCGATACACATACTATAGTAGAACTCAAGTATATTAAATAAGTTTCTATGAAAAATTGAGATTTTAACTAGAAACTCAACTCCCCATTAAAAGAATAAAAGAAATTGTCAAAAATTCGAACAAAGAAACGGAGTTCAAGTTTACGATTAGTCACAGGCTAGAAATCACCTTGCAGCAGTGGTAAACAGCAAGTTGGGGGGCCAACTCATACGAATTATAATCTTTGAATTAGATCCTTTCTCAGAATTGATTATTTCTTAGAACTGAAGAAAGGATCCGGGGTGCTTAGCGCTCTGTTGACGAAAGCCTTACAGGACTCAGTAGTGTCAAGGTACCTGTGATTGCATTCTGATGCAATATCATTGTAATGATTAGTGGCAGCCTTCAGTAACTGTTCGTCTGGAGCGCCAGGAATCATCTGGTATGATGGGAATACTTCCTCCATCTTAGTGACTATGTTATCTCTATGCCGGTAGTATCTGATAAGCAGCGTGGGTGGTTAGTCATGGCCATACATAATATACATAAACTGGGTCAACACATGCGTCAATTAAAGTCACGTTACTATTCGCCTGCCGAGCTAGCTACGCCTAGTGCAGGAAGCTGTTTACGAATAAAAAAAAAAAGATAAATTAATCACGGTAGATAATAATTATGGAATAAATATACTCACGGTAAATACTAGATGAACAGCAAGGTAACACTCACTGGTTCTGGTTCATCCTATTTCCCATCATGTTACGATTCATATTCATGGGCATCTGCATTTGGTTGTCCGACATCATCATATTCATTTGATTGTTCATCTGTCCATTATTCATTTGTCCATTATTCATTTGCCCATTGTTCATTTGCCCATTGTTCATCCGGTTCATCTGTTGCATCTGCTGCATTCTGTTGTTCATCATCATCTGCTGCATCTGGGCCATACTCAGTTTAGGCGAGCCCATCTGAGCGTTCCCGAGTTGCGGCGAGCCCATCTGAGGTGATCCCATCTGTGAATTTAATGGTGAACCCATTTGCGAACCATTCATGGGTGAGTTGGCGACCGAGTTGTTCAGACCACCCTGCATGCCTAACTGGCTCATAGGACGGTTTATAGGACCTCCGCCCATGGCACTCATCGGGCGTTGCTGTTGCTGCTGCTGCTGCATTTGGGGCATTCGTTGCTGCATCATTTGTTCTTGCTGCGCGCGTGCCCTGAGTATGCTTTGTTTCTGGGCTTGAGCCTGGATTTGATGATGCGCGGTCGGACCAGGGGGTATATGATTGAGGTTAAGCGCAGCTGCCTGCGCAGCCGAGGGAATGCCAGACTTCATACCCATTCCATCCATTTGTGGCGGCAAGCCTGAGGGAAGAGAGGGGCTGCCTTGGCCCACTCCCTGGGGCATGCCTGACGACATTCCTGAAGAGACACCTCCAGGCATTCCTGCAGGCATTCCCATTCCAGCTGATCCTGGGCCGCGAGGAATCCCTGGTGTACCAGCCTTGACGGCATTTGGCGCACCCTGAGCTTGGAGCTGGGCCTGAAGTTGAGGGTGGAGCTTGCCTGCCATCCGCGCTTGGGCGGACTGCAGCTGGCCAGTTGCGAGCTGCTTTGCAAGATGCTGGGGTGTCTTCATATCGCTGCGAATGGTAAAATTGCGCTGTGGAGGCGGCAATTGGGTCGCTGGCTTTTTCTGCTGCGCGCCCGGTAGCTGCTTCTTTCTGCGCACCTGCTCGACCAAGCTCATCCGACCAAACTTCGACGTGCGCGAGCTCTTGTCGAGTTCTGCCATGCTTAGCATAAACTCTTCGTAAGCAGTGCCCTTGTGGGGCGAATCCTCGGTGATACGACGTATCTTGCGGGGCTTGGTGGGGCGATGCTTGAACTGGGGGGATTGCGACGCTGGATTTAATGAAGACTCCACCTTGAGGCCAAGATTGAATGGTTTGCGCAGCGGCACTGACATGTCTAGATTGCGCACTGCCAAGTTGAGGATCTCAGTCTCCATGTTGATCTTGAACTTATCGGGCAATCTGCGGCTACGATAGTGGTTCAATCCAATGAGGTCATTGAGAATACTACTATCAGTAGGTCGCAAGAGAACACGCGAAGTGGGGGGTTTATCATTTCGCGATTCGTTGGGCTGCTGGTTCGTCTGCTGTGATTCAGAAGACTGTGATTCGCCTTGTTTATTTTGACCCGACGAGGGAGAGTCCTGAGACTGCTGCTGAGGATTCTGCTTTGGGAATTGCGCATTCTGAGTGGACTCTTCAGTCTTATTAACGGAGTTACCTTCGTGCATTCCATTTGACTGTTGATTCCGCTGTTGATCCTGCTGCTGCTGCTGCTGCTGCTGGCCTGGCTGACCTGGCTGACCTGGCTGACCTGGCTGACCATGGCCTTCCTGGCCCGATTGGGGCTTCGAATTATCCTTTTCTGCTTTAGATCCCACTTCGGCAGAAAAATTGCGGTAATCTACGAGCTGGAGAATGGCACAGCCCTCATACAGAGGGATATCAGAGTCGAGGAACACCTCGCCTGCAATGGCAGGAATCTCACCATCACGAACGCTCTGAAGAAACAAATCCATCACTGGATTATTGCGCGGAATGATCCCTTCCTGACCACCAAAACGGTAGTGCGTGGGGTAAATGTGAAGCTCGAGGCTAGCAGGCTTGTCCGCGTACTTCGCTAGCAGTGTAGACGTATCGTCACTGAAGTCTGCCTTCTCAAGCTGCGCACGAAATTGCGCCAGGGATTCCGACTGCGACGGAGGCTCAGTAGAAGCCGATGGGGCTGCTCCACTAGTACTCATTCCCTGTCTCTAATGGCTCGAGATGTTTAAGGCTGGAGTAGGAGTAGGGGACGCTGTTAGGGCAGAGTCGGCGCGGGGAGGTACGATCTTAGGTGATTTTACACTATGAAGTATATAGGTATATATAGAGAAGAAGAGTATATAATTATTTTATTTTTGCTTAGATGTTAAATTTAGCGTGTTCAGTATCAAGGCATGAGCTTATACTTAAGCCGAAGATTAAGATAGAAAAATGAGTGTAATTAGCCTTATCAGTACTAGTTATATATCCTATTTATATCACCAAATTCAGATAGTTTGCAACACGAGTTCCCAATTAATGCTTTATACACTTATGAGTTCTTTCTAGTTCGGCTGTGCCTTCAAACACTCAAGGGTACGGTCCTCCTCCAACGTGACGATAGATACCGCATTTCCACCATCCCTACCGATCAAGTATATATATATCAGCACATACCACCTCACAAAATTCATTTTTAAATCTTTCATTTCATACCTGAAATTGAAATTTATTCTGTTCATTCAGAAAATAGGCAACATACAAGCACAATGCAAACTACTCTAAGTCAAGGAAACCAAGATAGTCCTTCAACATTATCCAGTGATTCTATTAATTCGCTCACTGGAACTATTCCTTCTAAGATAACTCAATTTTCCAGTGAGGATGAGGAGGAGGATGAGGATGAGGATGATGATTATGATGATTATGATGATTTGGGTTCAGCTAATAGTGCTGATGCTCGCAGTGTATTGTCCACTTCTACCAGATCATCGACAGTGAATCCAAAGATGAGAGCACATCTCGAAGCACTGAGACACGGAGCCACGGTTTTGAAGATAGATACTAAAACCATACTATCTACTTTTGCTGCTAAGAAGATCTATTCTAGTGAATGTCGTCTGGCTCTACGTGCACTTCAAGAGTACACCAAGTTAAATCGACTGCGAGGAATGAAAATCTATAACCTTATTGCCAAAGAGTATCATTCACATAAAGTCAAGAAGGAAATTATTAGAAGCCTTACTATGACAGCCATTGCTGAACCAACTACGTCTTGTGAAGCTATTTTGCAGCTACTTCGATATGGAGTAGGAGATTTTGACGCCGCTGTAAGGGTGAGAAGCTTCAGCAGCATTTCCAAAATCATCCACACAAATGCAAAGAGCGAAAGAGGATATGAGTATGTGGCTAATATACTAAAAAATGTGAACAGTGTGACATCTTGTATCCTTGATGCATTTCCCATGATTTTTAAGCACTCTGATCTCACATTTGCTGAAGAAGACTTGTGGAAAGATGTTGTGCATCAATTGCTAGTTATGCGTGAGCTGGATATAGCCTATTCCATTGTTAAAGCAAATACAGAATTGCTTAGTGCGAGGTCTTTTGCACCAATAAACTGGTTGTTCCGTAATGGTCATTTTCCAGCATCAGCAGTAATGCTAGCAATTATGGCTGAAAAGGCTATGATAATTTCCTCTGATTGTATTGGGGCTTATGGATGGTGGAAAAATAACATGTGTGTAGATCAAATGACTCTTCTAGCTGACTATAGATTAGTGAAAGCGTTATTTAGGTCTTCTCTTAGAGTATCTAGTCAGATCTGGGAAGACTATAAAGCTCTACATGCTAATATATTTTTGAATCGAGAAAACTCCGGTTGTATTGCTAGCACTCTTAGTAAAAGAGATGCCAATATTTATCTTTTGTACTGTTCCATTCTTCGTAAGAGAAGCTATAGCATTGTCAATGAGATCGCAAAGCTGTCTAAGATGGACTCGCACGTTTTTAAACAAGCAGGTATCCTTTGGTCATTCGCACTTCATCCTGATTTTATTAGTGATTTAGAGAAGCTCTCAATTCCTGAGAAGTCGTCAATAGTGCTTGCATATCGCTTCACCGGTCAGAGTGTCTTGCACTCATTGGCGGAACAAACAGTAATTCATCAGTTGATGGAATCAGAAAGAAGGGGGAAATATTCTCTGATGCAAAGTGCAAAATATGCAATATATGAAAGTGTATCGATACCGTCCTTGATATCTCCTCTAGTAAGGCTCTGCTTCTCTGCTAATCACTCTATCTCAATGGGTGCAATGCATCTCTTAAATTATACTATCTTGAAGAATACTGGTGACCTCTGTATGTACTTTGTTGCCGGAATTCTATCGGTCGATTACAGTGTTTCGTCAAACAGTGATTTAGACGATCGTAGGGTCAGTTTGATATTGTTTCCCGAAGTCTGGACTCTGTTAAAGAAGACAACTTCATTGGAATTAGTAAGTATATTTAGGATTATAGTGGCCCACGATCAATTTAACGATCATCGCAAATTTCTCTTTTGTTGGATTGCGCTCGTCACCCAAGGGTAGATTCATGTGAGTTTGACGAACTTCGGTCTATGGTCTAGTCTCTCACACACAACATAGCTTAATACGGATAATTTTTTATATAAGTATTTTAATTATATGATGATTTATTACTATTCCGATGATCTTGCCTCTTTTAAACAATGAATATGCTTATTTGGTCCCCAAAATGTGATCAAAAAAAAAAAAAACAGGTCCCTCAACGCTGGTGTCACATGATCGATGCACACGAAATGATCGATTTACTCCGCGCAGTGCTACAAAAAAGGAGGCTATATATTGTTCAAGAAATAATTATTACTAGAATATTTCACTTGTCGACTACTAAGTATTGATAAACTTATTATATACTATTGTAAACCTCTCATGATCGGCTTCCACATTTAGTAACCCCTGCAGATGTGCATCACCCTTCGCCCTTGCATATTCAAACACTTTTGTTAAGAAAATAGAACTATGCGCTTTAAATCGAAGATATTTTTAGAATTTTCTGCTCTTCTTTTTTAAATATTCAGAAATTTTCTACAAGTACACTATAGGTTTTTTAGAAATGTCTAAATATGCCTCCCTCATATTAATATATTGCTTTAATTATTCCAAATATGTAAAAGTCGGCAAAAGTTTGTAACTGTACCTTACCCTATTTGAGATGCATTGGGTCTCTAGTTCGAGACCCTCCAAATCGCCTTTTAAGGAAGGGAGATAAATCCGAATTCAATATGAAGCAGCATGGTCATTATCAAGAGTTGCTTTTATGACAACCATGATGATATTATCGTTATCGCCCTCTTATTTCAATCAGAGTCCATAAATATAATAATAGCTCACAATAGCCTGGGCAGCTGAATCGGTATATCAGCTCGGGTCTTCCCATGTTATTTTTTTTTGATATGGTATAATAGTATATTACATTTGCGCATGCATGCACACATACTTATACATCCCCTACCCCTGCATCAAAAACACGTGTTGCAGCCGCGCACCCCTAATTTTTGAACACATAGAGAGTTTCAAAAACCAAATCAAATGTATTAATGTATTTATTAGATGTATTTTTACATAATTGCTTTTTTCCCAGCTTCATTCGCCTCATTTTTGTTTTTCTCGCTAAATTATCTGCCTCAGTCTGCTCTCTAATTTGCTCCTAACCCCATATCATGCCTCTGCTACTTCCCCGATAGATGATTCATGGCTAGCTATCCTATCAAAAAAGATATATATTGCAGCAAGATCACCCTGATTTCTGCAATCAAAGCATTATCACCTGAATTAGAGATTGGAGCTGGACTTCTACTTCTATTCCTAGGTAATGGATTTACGATTAATACTGACTCCTGTGGAACCCATCTGTGCGCCATCACCACCGGGAAATGCCAAGCACATGGTACCTAAACAACCTGAACCACTTGAACCGGCTGTATTCAGTAAACATTTCTCCTCCTCATTCGGTTCATTTCCAATTGTTCTCGCAACATCTGGTGAATCCAGGCCATCCCCACAATGCGTTAAACATGTACACTTGCCTCAAATCACGTACCATAAATCTGCCTTCCATTATCGAGAAGATTTACGATCCGCCTTTAATGGCAGAAGTGGTAGCTGTATTTCCTGCCGGAGACCGGTAACTCATATGTGGAGACCATCCTGGACAGGAGCTTCAGGAAAGCTTTGCAATTCTTGTGGCCTTCGTTATTACCGCAGACGTATAAGATGCTCCAATTCTTCCTGCGAGCTGGTACCCAGGAACGTCCAAATAGCATTGCGCACTAATTCGGGAATACACGGTAGCACCTGTCCGCGTTGCAACCACGCCCTCACGATCGATAAAAAAGTAGAAACAATAGAACACTAATTAGATAATTTTATAAACTTTCAAGTTTATTTTTTACATTAAACGTTGAGCTTTTTATTCTTCAATGCAAGCGGCATTCGCTTAGGCTGACCTAAAACACGGAAAATTAATTTTAGGGTAAGTGTTGCAGGAGGCTTATAATCATGTTATCAGTGGGAGTCTTTCTCATGCATCTTGTAGCGGCGCATACAACGGAGGGGGAGGAGGGGGCGGCTCCATGGAGGAGGGTACATATAGTTAGGAGGAAGGGCGGCTTATTCTGACCCGCCTGAATCTTAAATATAATTAAATCCCATTATATTCTATTATAATATTGTTATAGCTGTATTCATTTTTTAAGGCGTTTTTTTCAATTTTCTTCCAGCTTGTTCCAGTCGGTTTAGCCTGTGGTTTCCACAAAGAACGCACCCTTCAAATAACAGAGACTTCAAGGATAAATTCGGCAAAAGAGTAGTACGCGTACAAAAATAAATTATGACTTTAAAATTGACGCAAAAAAATTACTCTCTGTTTTGAGCGATTTTTTGCCAATGCATTCCTTGGTTTGCTCGATTTTTTTTATATCCGACGATCTCTGAGAACCACAGGGGTCGGAAAGCCGACAAAGGGCTGGCTGGCTGGCTTGGCTGGCTTGGCTGACTTGGCTGACTTGGCTTGGCCTGATCTCTCTCCCAACCACTCAGTCCATCCAACTTCCGGGTGTCCGTACTTAGCACGTGATCACAGATGTGTGTTTCACTGTAAACAATTGAACAAAACCACACATAAACAAACGCGCTACCATTAACAAAAACTAAAACCGTAAAAAAAAAATTAATTTAATTTACAACAACCAAAGCATAACATAGCCAAAATAGAGAATGGTGTGGACCCCTGAATCTGTACTCCCCGAATCCGTCAAAACTAAACTAGCTGCTTTGAATAAGCAGGAAAATGCGAACCCCAAGCTATTCATGCTCGCCTTCCTTGAGATCGTCAGCGAGTTGAAGCATACAGAGCGTACTGGCTGGGTAGACCGCAGCTTGCCTAAACCCGAGAGTATTGCCGATCACATGTATCGCATGGCTATGATTTGCTTTTTGACTGAGGACGAGAAATTGAACGTTGCCAAGTGCCAGCAGATTGCGTTGTGCCATGACATGGCTGAGAGTTTGGTAGGCGATATTACTCCCTACGATACTTCCTGTGACAAAACTGAAAAGCATCGTCGTGAGCTTGAGGCCATGAAATACATCAGAGACCTCGTGAGCCGCTTCAACCCCAGAGCAGGCCAGTTGATGTACGATCTGTGGTGCGAGTACGAGTACCAGACCTCGCCTGAGGCCAATTTCGTCAAGGATGTCGATAAGTTCGAGTTGGTCTCCCAGTGCAGTGAATATATGCGTGCTTTCCCCAAAGTTGAGATTTCTGACATACGTGGTGCAGGCAAGGCCATTAAGACCGATGAAGTGAAGGAATGGAATCAATGCCTCGATACTTACGACAGTCTGTGAAGCATCATCATACACCAAAGCACACACATGTTGGTATCCATTGCACATCTAGCATATCATATTAATACGTGATTGGTATACCTCATGGTAGTGATATACACGAGTGCTTAATACCCACATATTTGTTTTTTTTTTCCTTTCTTCTTCAATCCCCCAAAATATACCCCATCCGCTGCAATTATTAATGGTGGTACTTATGTATAGTTCTATATAATACTTCAATGCATACCCCCTCTCACCATCCCTCCTTTTCCTTTTGATTTATTCTTCAAATTATTTATGCAAATCTGTTTAATACGAATTGTTTCTCTATATATACACTAGCCATGCTATAAAAACCGCCTAACGAGAAGCTGAAGCTCGAACTAAAGGTTGTCCTGTCCGAACAGAACCCGGGCCAGCATGTGCCGCGCTACGAGCGCCAAGACGCAAGACACCAACTGGAGCACCATCAAACTCTTCGTCAGGTCCTCCTCCCTAAGGGGTCCCAAATGAACCAGAGTGAGGTTGATCAGCGTCATATTAGACGCCTCGATCTTACCTTCCGATTTCCAGATCTTTAGTAGTCCCACCTTGGCAAGCAGCTTTAGCACCAACAGCTTTGGTGTACTTAGTTCAGTGACATCCACCCGCGAAGGTAGAAGTTTCCTGCTCTTAGGTTCCAGAACTGGCATACGGTGCCTTGGGCAGGGCACAATACGCAACAGCTGGGGCACTGAGTAAAGGAAGTTGATGATCTGCGGAAGAATCAGCGACAGCATCGTCTTAGCGAAGTGTCCCTGGATGCCTGCCACCGCCAGCACCATGCCAGCGAAATAACAGAAGGTGTCGCCTACAAACACCTTAGCAGGGCACCAGTTGTAGCGCAGCAGCGCCAGGCTGGCAGCGAGCAGCGGAAGCACGAAGTACACCGAGAGGTAATGCGCACGCATGGTGCTGCTCTCAATTGGTGCATACCACAAGTTGCGCACAATGTAGATAGCGTCGTTCGCCAAAACGCCAAGGGCAACCACCACAGTCTGGCCTACTTCGAGTCCATTCACGCCTGCATATATATTAATGCAGTTTGTGGCAAATATGGACACCGCTGCCATGTAAATATAGTATATCCAGCTAAGATCGAGCGAGGTTCCGCTGTTCAACACGCTCTGAAGGAACTTGGGCACCGCGACGTGGGTGTTTCCGTGTTCCACGTAGTAAACTGCGAGCATGGGCACAGCAGCGATGGCTGGAAGGAAGAACTTATGTCTCCACCTCAAATCGAACAAATCATCAGCGAATCCCAGCATGATCATGCTCTGAATGGAAAGAATTCCACTGAGATGGGCAGTAAGACGACCAATGGTGACCTTTCCGGTGGTATCATTCGACAGAGTGAAAGGAGTCATCAGCAGCACTGCAAATATATATATAATGCCAATTACCACACCGGTGCTCTCGGCAATCGGCTCTTTAGCATCAGGTTTCAGTCTATCGCGACCAGACAGCCCGATCTTCATCAGAGCAGGAGCAGCCCTTGGGATCATATAGCTCGAAACCACATATACGAGAAGCGAGAAACCAAAAATGGTTAGCAGCTCTTCGTGCAGCGGATTAAAGATGGCAAGAGGCGCGCATGCCAGTGCCGCTTTGAACAGCATGCTAATGGTGGTATAGGGCACGTGTCGATCAAGGCATATATATGCGCACCCACACACCGATCGCATCCACCGAAATGCACCAGTAGGATACTTCAGAAGCAATTATTCCAATTGCTACGCTATAAATAAATTAAGTTTAAAATCATTTATATTGAACATATCAATTGAGGAGTATCTCGGACTAAATGTGCATGTAGAGGGGAAGTGTTCACAGGTCAGATCAGGGTGTGAAATGATGGGTGGTGCTTTAACGTACTAATCACATGCATGTGCATATGTGCATATGGAACTATTTTCCCAGCATCATCTCCTGACACTCATAATCTCCGTTTCAAATTCCATTTAAATCACTATTTTTTGTATTTTAATGCTTTCGATTATATACATTTGAGCAATGCCCCAATATATCTACTGTCTGCACTGTACTGCTTTGACCATCCCCTGCAGCCTGTGGGAACATGTATGAGTGTGTGTGTACCCTGATTACCACCCATGAGGTCGGGCAGGTTAGACCCCGTCAGTGGTCAGCGCTCTGCATTCCCACTAGACTTAGATAGCATAAAAGATGACGAAACCAAGAAAGTCGCAGAGTATTTACGAGGTGTGCGTCAGGAATCTCAAGCGATAGTCTACGAGCAGGTACGCAAGCGTCATGCTCCTATGGATGAGCTCGATTATGGCCCGGAGACAAGTTCATTTGCGAGTAAACACACGAGTGATTCTCAAGATGCACGAGAAGGGACTCCAATTGACCTCTCTGAATGCTGGGAAATAACCAAGAAACTGTATGGAGATAATCTTGCTCAGCATGAAGATCCTCCCAAAAATTTCAGCCAACTTTACGAGCTAGCTCACAATTCATTTAGACTCTTGGAACCACAACACCCTGCTGAATGCGATAGTTTGGCAAAGTGGAAACATTACTGTGCACATAACTGGCCAATTCCAGTAAATCATACTGACACCTTCCGATTGTTCAAATACCTCGTCAAGTGGGCATCAGGGACACCTCCTCAGCTGCACTTTGTATGGGCATACGCACTGCTGCTACGCACACCAAACGTACTTGATGGATCCGAAATATCTCAATTGAGGGACTTATGCCGCGCTCTCCAGCCACACGCTGCTAGCCAGCCATTAGTAGAGCCATTCATAAGGATATGCGCCAGTGTATTTCACCAGCATGATATGCTTGAATTAATAGCTTCTTGACCGGAAATGCAAATGTAAATATAAATATTAATGCAAATGTACATATAAATAAATATGAAATCATGTATAAATAACGAAAGCTCACAGTCCACTGCCTGCCACCATAATTTCATTGACGGTGGAGTTCTTCATTGAGCTTCCTTCGTTTTTCAGCAAGGCGGAAAACGTTGTCTGCGGCATTATCTGAATCGAGATTAGTAGACTCAGCACGCTTCAACTCGGTGCGTTTCTGCTCGTAGTACTTTGGATCCAGTGTATGGACGCGGATATGCTCGTTGAACTTTGATGCAGGCACGAGCTCTCCGGTGATCGGCGACTTGAACTGAGGTTCGTGGGAATGCGCCTGCTGTGTGCGCTCTAATTTCAATTCCTCTAAAGTAAGAGGAGCACTGAGATTGGAGGTACCATTCAGGTCCTGGGAGAAGAAATTCACCGTTTCCAAAACAAGGAAATCATGCCAATTATGTGGTGAACTTTCTCTTGGCATTTTTGTGGCAGTATTGCCAGCATTCGTGTGATCAGGATCATTAGAACTCAGATCACTTTTACTTTTACTCGTGTTGTCAGCACCAGACTTGTTGGCAGACTTACTATCGTTGATCACATTAGAGTAATCCACTGCACGCGCAATTGCACGTTCTAGGACATTCCCTGAGAAGGGCTTAGCTCCTTCTTTAACTCGCTTGTACTGATCGACATACTGCTGGTATACCGGGTACAATACATGTGCAGGGTCAATGAAGTCATAATTATCATGCTTGACCTTCTCTGCCAGCAATTGAGGTTCACATACAGAATACTGAGCGATTATTTTTATAATTGCTAGCTTGCGTTTGGAAACAGTAGTTGGAAAGGTACACTCGAAGTCCAATGGTGGCACTGGGGAGCTATTAATACCCTCTGCCATTGATCCAAAGGGGAGCTATTAAGTTGACGGATTTTCTTTTGCAATATGCTACGAATGAACGAAATTATACTATCTTCTGCAATGCAGTGCACTGCAATGCAATGCCTTAGATCCTCAGAGCTACGGGCCTTTGTGGAGGGGGAGGGTAGATGAGCAGCAGCAGCTGGGGCGGCAGTGATTATAATTAATAAGCACTAGGGCTCTGTGTGAGTTACATAATACACATCGAATGCCCTACCGTAAATTTTTCACTCGTTCAATGGCTGTAGACGCTCCCTAATTGACGGTATCCTGTGCACGTGGGTGAGGAATTTCTGGCACCGGTTGGGAGTCTTGACAAAAGATCGCGAGAACCCGTTTGATCCCCCCACATATTTATCATTGAAATGTCGAACACTGCCATTTCTTACGCCGCCATCATCTTGGCTGACGCTGACGTCGAGATCACCGCTGACAAGCTCATCAGCCTTACCAACGCCGCCAACATCGAGGGTGTTGAGCCTATTGTTGCTCAGCTCTACGCTGGTGCCCTCAACAAGGCTGACAAGAAGGAGCTCCTTACCGCCTTCAACGCCACCAACGGTGGTGAGGCTGCTGCTGCTGGTGCCGCTGCCCCCGGTGGTGAGGCTGCCCCCGCTGAGGCCGCTGCTGAGGAGAAGAAGCAGGAGGAGGAGTCTGACTCTGACTTGGACATGGGTATGTTGTTCTAAGCGTGCTGCTCAAAGCATACCGCCGAAGAAATATCGCATACTTATTTAAAACCATTTCAAAAACGACCTTTTCACCCCTACCATATTCTTGACGCCTGGATGAGCGCCTACTCCGGCCCATTTAGGTTTATATATTCGCTATAGCCGGGCTATATACATAATACTCAACTAAAAAAACACAACAGAGGAGATCGAAAGATCATATAGAATATGTGTAATTTTAGTGTAAACAGGAAAGTTATTGATGGGCCCACACGAGTTATGTGCGGTTCACATGGTACCATATACGCAGTATACGTAGTGATAGTAGTAGCAGTGGGTTTGGTATGCTGATCGACGAGGTCGAGAAGCGACAAGCACAAAGGGGGCCTCAGCCTCCCATTGCGGATATAGAGCGGGGATATGCGATTATACTCGCTTTTGGAATGTTTATTGTGAATGCAGTGCTCGCATTCCTTGCTCGCCAGCAGTACTTTCAGGAGATCTCAGTACTGCTTGTGCTCAAGGACGCCTGGGCAGCCATTCCCCTTTTCTTTGTACTCACAATGTGGTTTAAACTCAACAAGCAATGGAAACAGATTGCTGGATTTGCTATCAGCTGCCTAGTAGGGTGTTATATTGTGTTTCTATTTAATGAGGAAGGCTACTACGCCTCCATGCAGCGAGCCCCTAGCCTGGGAACGCTATGGGTGTGGCTGTTTACCGAACTTGAGTGGTACTGGGGGCTGCTATCGCTGGCGGTAGTAGGCGCTTATGTCTATTTTAATGCATATTCATTGATTTGAAATTAAGAATTCTTGTTGTACATACAATTACATACATATATATATAAATAAGTTCAGTTACCACCAATTCTTAGGGATAAATCACCGATGACCATTGTGGGTTGGTGGTGTGATTTCAGCCTTGGTATCCTGCACCGTGAGCTGCCCCGAAGTACCTAACAAAGGATGATCCATGGCATCATCAAATGAAGGTGGCATCTGATCGTCCTCGTCCTCATCCTCAACGTGTGTGGCCAATCCGGATGGAGCAGCAGTATAAGATGGTAAACTGATGGTTGCTGGGACGCAGTGACGACTTAAGACATGAACGCGAGTCTCAAACTTGACCTCATAATGATTACGAGGGGCATTGGGGCCGTTTCCGTGCGAAACATGGAAAACCAACTGAAGCCGGTGTTTGACTCGCACATAGGGGCCCTTCACATCTGGAACCAAAAAACGGAGCTCACCGTACCGACCCCGCTTGTAGGCTTGCGAGCGGACACTTGACAAGTTTGGATTGTGTTCAGAAGCCAACGTGAAGTCAAGGTCAATTCTCTTGGGGCGGTTAAAGCTCATTAAACCCAGATCGGGGTTCAAGCGGTGAGTTCGTCTCCGAGATGTGGATCCTTCACTAGCGTCGTTGTCGGTATCTGTTGCGGAATTAACCACAGAATTGACTTCGGAATTAGTACCTGAATGAATGTAGGAACTCGATCTCGAGAGTTGACTGGGGCATGTGCCAGCGCCAGCACTGGGTCCACATCGCCTGTCACAATGTTTCGATTTCGATGTTTTTTGAGACAAGAGCAGTTTCAACGTAGGATCAACGTACTTAATGCTCGGGTCCATCGAGTACACGTACGTCGCGACCTCATTGATGAACACTTGCACCTGATGTACTTTTACATCCAAAGTATCCAGGGGGAACAGAGTCACCGACAGTTTCGTAGGCTGATCCAGAGCAATACTGCGGCGCTCCAAATTGATATAATACACAAACATGTTTTCCCAAACACGATTGAGCAGGACTTGATCATTGAGTGGTCCACTGCATTCACCTTCAGTAAAATCGGAAGGGATGTGAACCACTTCAACCGGTCTTGAACCACTCACGTTCATGGCGAAAGGGCCAGTACGGTACACTTTGGCATTAAGCGCAAATCTGACCTGCCCATTTGAGAGATTCACAGATCCAGGGGTTTTGGCGTCCACCAACAGCGTGAAATTGTAGACGTAACTTCCCGGTGGGAATGTTACGCCATCAACATGCACGCTTGTTTGTCTCATTTTACGTGGTTGGGATTTCAGTGATCCAAACACAGGCACGTTGTTGGTTATTTGCTTACGCACAATGGCGTTGCTACTGTTAACCAGCCTAGTTACTTCACGCTCATGTACCACGGAGGGATCACTGCGGAAAACTGCCATATCGGCTCCGTAGAGATCCTGGCCGATCAGGGTGCCGCTTTGGTTTCCACAAACTTTATCGTAGGAACCCTGTGCTGAACCAAACTGTTCTACTGGCACAAAGTCCCAGTGATGGATACCTAAATAAGCCATATCCTCGACCTGGGCACTGTTGTGATAAGCATGCTCGTTCAAAAGCGAGGACTGGGGCAGCAAATTCCACATTGTGCTACTCATGCAAGAAAAGCTGACTCCAATTTCCTTGATTTTAGTAGGCCGAGTAAGCTCCAACAGCACCGACCCTCGAAGCGTAGCACAGCTAGTAGTGCTATCTTCTTGAGCCTCCTCGGTATAAGAAGGTAATGGTTCTGCGGTAGCATTAGCAGCACCAGGGACTGCATTTTCACCACAATATATAGTATTGTTGGGTACTTCATGCTGCTCACCATGCTGCTCGTTATTAAGATGCACACCATCGTGCTCATAACTGTGCTCACCTAGTTCAGATGTTGGTTCATTACGCATGGTTGTAGTTGTAGTAGTATCCCTGGTTGAGCGATGGGTGGTGGTTTCTGATGTACCACCGTCACCGTTACGATGCGAAGTTCCAGGATCATCCATGTCATCGCTTCCATCGTCATCATCGTGGTGTTCAGGTGGGTGAGAACCATAAATCTCATCTACAGACTGGGTTGATCTTCCCGGATCAGGAGAAGAGTGATGGTGGGAGGAATCTTGTTGACTTTCAGTAGCCGCATGTCTGTGCCTGCGGTTTCTACGAGACCTCGTTTTCACAGTTGGGAGAAACAATGCTTCTTCTTGTAAGCAAACCGAGAGTTTGACTGAGCCAGAGTGCGACTGCGCAACCCGCTGGGGTTTACCGAGACAGTACTCAGATATGTCAACAGGGCCATCAGATGAAGTTGCTTGAGAGCTATTTGGAGAATTGAGGGGTAAGTCCCTTCCACCTGCCGTAGTAGGACTGCTCGTTCGACTTCTCTGCTCAGGACCAGGGGAATTACTACTGGTAGATGATCTTGTTATTTGAGGCCGCTGTTGAGCGCCACCAGCACCGGATGTGCCGCTCAAGCTTTTAGCAGCAGATAATGATGGAGAATTATCAACTGCTGAATCGGAATTCCGGCGATTTCGGTTGAGAAAACTGAAGATATTACCCGGTGATGTGAGACTGGACTTTCGGCGACCAGAACCTATCTGGTTGTCTCGGTCACCGGCAGAATTATCTGTATGGGAGTGATCGTGCTCACTATTTCGTGTTTCAGGGAAATTAAATCTTTCCAGTGACCTTGAGAGGTCGTTCGGGTTGGCATTTTCCTCTAACCGATCGGACATTGAAGGCCGATCTAGACGACTAGAACGGCCGTAGCTGAGAACTGGCATTTCAAATTATTCTTTGATAATTGTTTTTTTGTCAAAGATTCAATATGTCTAGTTCAATCGAAGTTGAAGGGATAGATGGAGGAGGGTAGAATAGTGGTAAAAGCACTTGTGGCGGTTGCAAGAGTACTTAACAAAAGATCAATAGAATTTAACGCAGAGAAGTAATTCTACAGGATGAATAGACTCTTCTAACCGCAAGAACTTAGCGTAATTGTTCGTATATATTTATCCCTCTTTTGGCACTGAGTGTTAGGGGTGCTCAGGGGGGTGTGTTTTGTGTACAGGGGCTGTGTATCAGTACTTAAACGCCTATCTTTATTGATATCAGACAGTAGTGGGTTCGGGCTTGTTGCGCATGTAAGCTCGTGAGTTCCCTTTTTTCCCCTCTCCTGGTGGCTAAAGCCCGTACCCAGCTTATATTATTAGCAGGTAATGACAGCTATAGTATACCGAGTAGTGCTTGAGCCCCCCTAGCCCACAATGATTTCCCCACAATCTGTCCAAATACGACACACACTCGGATAAATTGAAGCAAGCACTGCGGGTGATCTGTGGGGAAAGACTTTTTAGGCAAAATACAGGATAAATGCGGTATAAGTAATTAATGCTGAAATATCACACAAAATTGGCCACAATGTGAATGTTTACTTAAAAGCAATGCTAAATAAGTACTCAATTACATGGATTTATTTATGGCAAAAGACAATGGATCATCACCAAGCTCTTAGGAAAGGACGAACATATCATATTCAACTAAGCTGACTAGTTAAGCCCCAATTTTTCTCCGCAGCAGAGCTAACCCTTATACTATGTGACTGAGCTCTTAGTTACGGAAGCATTACTGTATAAGTAAATAAAACTGTTATATATACTAAAAATGAATGAATACACAATTGCTTTTTATTTTGCACCTTAATTTATTAGATTTGTAAGTTAATCATGTATGATACTTGAGCGTAGCTTGGTTTTTTGATCTACTTATGCTTCACTCATCACACAATGTATGCTTGCAGTACCCCGAACCTGCTAGTTAACAATGCAGAGAATCTATTGAGTTTATGTTGGGAATGCGCAAATAATATCATTGCTTGTATACTCAAAGAAACTGAACCTTAATACTCCTCTACAATGATAGAACAATATATTTTACATGATAAAGGGAGGGTTCAATCTGTATTATGGCGGTAAAGATGTCATACTTGCATTATAAAATGACTCAATAAACTGTCAACCAATTACTTGAATTCATCATGTTTGCGCGAAATAATTCTAAATTATTATTAAAAACTTCCTGGCTGTTTACTACTGCGAAATGAGCTCGAAACGCGTGCTGCTACCATCCATTCGGCCATGATTTTGACACGTGACCTCAATCGACGGTTCCTAACATCATCGAGTCGAGCACCACAACAACCACACACACATCGCACATTGCAATGGGGTCACTAAAATCGTTTATTAAGAGCGTGCGTTCTGCCAAGACGCTCAAAGATGAGCGAAACGTGATTCAAAAAGAGAGTGCGAAGATTCGCTCCGCATTCCGTGAGCAGAAAGCCTCCCAGCGCTCGCGCCGAGAGAACGTCGCGAAGCTGCTCTATCTGTTCACCTTGGGTGAGCGCACCCATTTTGGTCAAGTTGAGTGTGTAAAACTTTTGGCCAGCCCTAAGTTCACCGACAAGCGCCTTGGGTACTTGGGAACTATGCTGCTTCTCGACGAAAATCAAGAGGTGCTCACGTTGGTGACCAACTCGATTGACAATGATCTCAATCACCCCAACCAATACGTCATGAGCCTTGCGCTCACTACACTTGGCAATATTGCTAGTGATATGATGGCAAGAGATTTATTCCAGCGTGTAGAGACCCTCATCACTAGCAGCAATCCATACATCCGAAAGAAGGCAGCGATCTGCGCCCTCCGCATCATCAGGCGGGTTCCTGATTACGAGGATATTTTTGTAGAGCATGCTAAGGCTCTTCTTACTGAGTCCAACCACGGTGTGCTGATGTGCGGTGCTGCTTTGGCCACAGACATGATTGACAACAACCCTGATTTGGTCCCCCAGTTCAGTAGTGTGATTCCTAATGTGCTCACTTCGTTGAAGCAACTCAGCTCGAGTGGATTCTCGCCTGAGTTTGATGTGGGAGGAGTGCCTGATCCATTTTTGCAGTGTGCTTTGATCCGACTTCTGCGCGCGTTCGGCCAGGATAATGAGGAATTGAGTGAGATGATGAGTGACCTTTTGGCCGCAATTGCTACCAACACAGATAATTCCAGAAACGTTGGTAATGCAGTGCTATACGAAACTGTACTCACCATTTTTGGCATTGAGACTGGCCCTCCTCAGAGCGACTCCGGACTTCGCGTGTTGGGAATCAACATTCTCGCCAAGTTCCTTACTACAAAGAATATCAATACCCGCTACTCTGCCCTCAACACTTTGTTACGCGTTGTTGAGATTGAGCCTGCTGCAGTTCAGCGCCATCGTCAGGTCATCATGGACTGTATTAGGGACCCCGATGTCAGTATTAGGAGACGTGCACTTGAATTGAGCTATGTGCTCATCAATTCATCAAACGTCAGACTCATGGTTCGTGAGCTGTTGAGTGTTCTTGAGACATGCGATACTGAGTTTAAGCCTCAGCTTGTATTTCAAATCGCCCTTAACGCCGAGCGCTTTGCCCCTAACGTGAAGTGGCACATTGATACTCTTATTCGCATGTTTGTACACGCAGGAAACTTTACCAAGGAGAATGTGCTTAGTGCTTTCATTTTGTTGGTCATCAATGCGCCTGAGCTACAGCTATATGCTACCCAAAGAGTTTACGCTGCGCTCAAGAATGACTTCAGCCAACAGGGACTCACTATTGTGGCTCTTTGGCTACTTGGTGAGTACGGTGATGTATTCGTTAAGGGCGGAACCTACACTGCATACGCTGAGACTAGCGAGAGCGACAAGCAAGAGCAGGTCGAGGCCACAAGCAGCGGCGTTCTAGACACTATTGTCAGTGTTTTGGAATCGCCCTATGCCACCATCATTGTACAGGAATACGCAATCAATGCTTTGATCAAACTTTCCGCCAGACTGAAGAACGGTGCCGATATCGAGCGCATCAGACGTCTCATTGAAAATAAGGAAAGTGCTTTTGACTCTGAGATTCAGCAGCGTGCTATTGAATATACTGCACTGATTGGAGAGGGCGGCTCCCTTAGAAAGGGTATTCTCGCCCGTATGCCTGCTCCTCAATTCGGTGACGATCTAGAGGCTCAGCATGCTAAGGCTATGAGTAAGGCGCTGATCAAGAAGCGTAGAAGACCCGCTAATCCAAATGCTGGAAGTGCCAGTGCGGCTTCCACAGCAAAGAATGCTACAAGTGACCTTCTTGACTTTGGCGCTGATGATATTACCTCCGCAGGTGGCCCTGTGAACAGCGCCAGCAGTGCCGCCGCTGCATCCGACTTGTTAAGTGACATTTTTGGTGGCTCAAGCGCTCCGTCTACAACAGCATCCAGCTCTGCAACAAATGACATTGTTTCTTTGTTCAACAAGCCAAGTGCCTCGGAGTCGTCACCAAACAACAACTTAACTTCTACATCTACCAGTGCTAACAACAAGAGCCCTCTGGACGACCTCGCATCATCTATTGCTGTCCCTCAATCCCGTCCTCAAACATTCGAGGCTTTCAGTAATGAGGACATTACTATCAGCTTTTCCGCATCGAATGAGAAGCCAGGCCAAGCTCTGCTTGTTGCATACTTCGATGGCAAGAAGGGTATCAATGAGCTTAATATGCAGGTGGCACTCCCCAAGACGCAACAGCTTTCTCTGCAATCCCTTTCACGGGCTGATATTACCCCAACTACTTCTGCATCTCAAAACATGAGAGTTTCTGGACCTCAAGGTGCTTCTGTGAAGCTCAGACTTCGTCTCACGTATGCTGTTAATGGTGAGAAGAAGACGCAACAATTTGATTTCAGTAAATTGCCCAAAAACCTACTCTAGTTGTATAATCTATAACTATTATGCATATCCACCGTATTTGAACGTATAATTAAGAAATTCTACTATCATAATTTATATTGTGCCACTGCTCAGGTATATGTGGGCTCGGAATTATCCATGGGCGATAATAGATAACTCATGCATTAATCCTAAGTATATGTATGCAAATTATTAGTCGGCTAACCGAACACGAAACTAAGAGAAAAAGTAAACATTAATTTATTTCAATTTTTCAATTTTTGGTCCCTTTCAACTATACTTTTTTGAGAAATCTACAATGTACGTAAGCCGCATAACACGTTCTTCAAAGCTCACCTGACCACGAGTCCCGAAGAACGCCGTAAGAGAACAAAAAGCCTTACCCAGGGTTAGCGGTGCTAAGCAGTAAAAATGTATTAACCCTATCAGCCTTGGCTAATCTTGAAGAACGTTGGTAAATATTTATTCGTGGAGATTTTGACCCAAAAAGGAGCACCCATACATTCAAAAAGTGATATTTGTTCATATTAGAGGAAGTACTATTGTTTAAGCGACAGCTAATCACGAATTGAACCTATCTACTCAGTACTAAGTGTACTTCCTTAACTACCCCTACTATCAGCATTGATTATATTTGTCGTTTTATATGAAAAAAGGCCATCCAGACTCATATCCAGAACCTCAATTCTATACTCTGGATTCCAATTCAGGCAACTACGAGCCATATAATTCCGAGGAACTTTATGATCCAGTAATACATGGTTCTTCAAGACATGATCAGACAAGACAAACTGGTCCAAGTCAACCCCAACACCCTCCTACTAGGAAATACCGCAAACCATCCCGCAGATTTCCTAAGAAGAGAGGTCGCCAAAGCTCATTTCTTCACGATACAACTTACTCGAGCAAGTTTCCTGTGTTCTATTCAAACACTGGCGTCGATTCGATGGATACACCTCCAGCAAGTCCGTACCCCTCTAGCCCACGGCTTTATGAGCCAGCAATAAAGGTCAAATCTAATACAAAGCGTCGAAGAACTATGAATCGCCCGTTGAATGTGCTTGATATTTATGATGGCCCCCTCTATGAAGTGGATCTGAAACGCCTTGAAATCTGTACGAACTTGCAGCGCCTAAGAGGTCTCGAAATTGATGATGACGAAGAAGCTCTTGTCTGGACAGACAGTGAGAACGACGACGTCGATTATTATGAATTAAACGATGTTTAATTACTACGAATTTTTTTATGTGACAACTCAGACCTCATTCCCCTCATTTTGACCGGTCACCCAGTAGCATGACAACATGCATATGTATTGATGTATAGACATACGTTTAATCATACATAGTTATATATATTATCTACCTCAATTCAAAACTCCTCGTTTATATATGAAAGATACGATGGTTGCTGAGTATTACTCTTCTTACGTGAATATGACGAAGGCTTTGAGACTCTAGAGTTACTCCAGCTATCAGCATATCGTGTCATCAAGGGATCTCTGTCGCATGCTCGTGCTGAACTCACGAATGAGCTTCCGTGTGGACTTAACGGGATATTAAACCCCCCAGATTCATTTTCCGAAATGAGCTCGGCTTCTGAGGTGCGATGGGAGATATCACGCGAATCCGCATATATGTACTGATCCCAATCAGATAATTGCCCTTGCGGTGGCTGTAGATATCCACCTCCTAGTAACGAATAGCTATTCTGATTAGGATAGTTGTAGCTCAACAAAGAAGATTCTAAACCAGAACTCGGGGCATATGGACTAGCAGGACCATCATGAATCAGAAGTGGATTGCCATTATTTTGAAGCGACAAAGCCGGGCGATTGTAGTGTGCAAAGTCCATATACCTGGTTTCAAAGGTTTGATTCGCCTCTGAGGGCTTATCAGAGGAGGCATCCATCTTCGTAAGAATATCAAATAGGGGAAAATCAGAATCAACATCATCCGAATACTTTTCACTAGCAATATTCATAGAGTTTTGCTTAGGTACAGATGATGAGATATATCTACCGTCGTGCTCAATCCTCATTGGAGAGTTGTTATGTGGGGGAGTTTGATAAACACTCTTATTGTACCTATCATAATTTGGAGCGCTCAGATGATTTTCATCGCTGTGTTGCACCTGAAACTGCTGCTGTGATTCTTGTGAACGTTGAGCTACAAACTCGGATCCATTCAAGTCCAGCTTGTTTGATCCGTAACCAGATTTCTCAAAAGGGGTCAGCATACTCGTATCTTGGCCACCAGATATCATTTGTTGAGTAGGTGTGAAAGGAGGCTGTAGTTTCTCTTGTTTATAACTGTTTTTCTGATCCCCACGAAATACCAGGTTATCTTTATAGCTCATCAAATTAGTACTCTCCGGAGTATGAAGACTAGGTGTAGATGTTTGTCGGTGAGCACCATTTGGCACATTAGTAGGTAACATTGTCAAATGATCACCAGCGGGAACAAATGTGGAGGAAGTGAGCTCCGTTACTAAATCTCCGTACTCATGGCGCATTTTCTCACCTAAACTAATAAGCTGTTCAGTGAGAGGAAGAGAAGCGTCGTATTTGAGAGACAAAGCGGGCTCTCTTACAGCCATTGTTGAAGTGCCACTGCTTGTAGCCGAATGCAATTGGTTCATATCAGAGCTCATAACAACTTCTTTTTTGAGCTCACGTTCTAAAGCGTCGATGAACAATTGATCATGACGCACTGAGTACCAATAAAATACCTTCTGCTTCTTCTTAGTTCTGACACAGTGTCGTTTGTACAAATACTCCAACAGTTCAGATTTAGGATTTTCCAGTCTGGCATCTATGTTAATTTTCAAATTACGAAGATCAGAGAATACGCCTTCTTCAAACTTCTTTCGATTTACAATATCTCGTCCAAATAACGAAAAGCGATACGCAAGAATCCTTACTATATCAGTGCCAGTTATACAGAGTCCATCCCAGTATACGCAAGATATTTTCTCCTCAGTGGGTAATTTAAATTGTATTATGAAATCGTTGGAGCTCTTGAATAGATTTGGCGCCGTGAGAAGGAAGTCCTTCAGCGCTCTTATCTTTGCAACAGCTTCCTGGATCTTCTGGTAATTTGAGTGAGATTTCTTCGGAGTACTAATACAGCTATCAGAATCAATTACATTACTGCGTCGCTGATTCGAATAATATATGGGATTTGCGTTGGTGGCATTTCCGTTTGACAATTCCTCTTCGTTGAATATCCCAACGTTGTTGACAAATTGATTTTGAACTTCGAGTTGTGAGACATTATGATACAGGTGCTGTTGCTTGTTATACATTTCTGGGGTAGGTGAAATACTTGGCGGGGAGGGTATCGAAATTGAGGAGAGCGGAGAACTTGAATCTCCAAGAAATGGAGCCTGTGCAGATTTAAAACTCCTAGTGTGGCTCTCATCGTTTTGTCCTTTTTCATCCACTCTAGCCATATTGTGATAACAATTTGTTGAATCCATGTTTCGAAGAAACATGCAGATGTAAGGTTCTAAAGTGCGGCTTGTTGATGCTCCGTTCACACAGTTTCAGTATGAAAATGATAATAATGCCAGTATTTCTAATTGAAAATGCAATAATGCCACTTGAGGAGGGGATTAATCTTTGATATGCTGTGAGTGGAACTTCTACTCTGTTCCTGATTATTTGTTATTATATTTATTTGTTTGATTAGTTTGGGAATAAACGCGGTTATATGCTCTAGTGAAACGCTACGTAAACTTTATTATGGAAGTCGCACCTAGATAAGTTCTTGTTACATTAACGCGTTTTATGAAAATAGTATTATATACCCGAAATTGGATTATTTAGCTCACAGTCTTGCCCTAAGCCACATGCGCCGCGCTTAGACCCATCTAATGAAGAAATGGAAGTTATTTATATACCAGTAATCGCATGCAGGTAAAGAAATGAGATAATATCCTAAAGAATTCAAAGTGTTATGTGCTGTGATGAATACATTAGTAGGATATAGTAGGATATATAGAAATTAGGAATTCACTATTTGTTCCCGAAATCCCATAAGGTTTATTCATTTTACAACCCCTACATCAAACGCACCTCATATAATAAAAAATGAAATAGTACGTCAAGTGAAGATATCAAACCCAGTCAATGATTTTGATGTATTGATCATTTCAGATTTAGCTTTTGTATAGAACTTTAAAAGAAGGGAGGATATGAGCTTCAGACTGAACATCAGAAAACAAATGTAAAACAAAACAAATAATCAGCGATAATTACCCGGAATAGAACGTATGTTTTTTAATCAACGTAATACCTTTATGTGGAGTATGTGGAGTGTATAAACTCTTGCACTCATTATTTATTTTCTTTTGGTGCTAAACTCCTCTTTTATATAGCAGAAATATTCTCTATTCTTCCATGAAATGAATTAACAGGCTATCATTTATCTCGCTTCAGTGTTTCTAGATACTGGCGAAAGTAGGTCATAATATCACGGTGTTCCTCCTTTTCGATTTCAATGAATATTCGATTATTGATTTCGTAAAGGTGCTGAATTGAGTCATTGAAGAACCGCAGTTCTTTAGCAAACTCACTCGCAATTCCCAATTCATGCAGGATTTCATTGACTTGCTTTATACCCTGTGCCAATTGATAGTACCGATTTAGCACATTCGCATTCGATGATGCCTTTGATGTGTCATTATCACGTTTTAGTGAATTTAGAACTTTCATAGTCTCTGAAGAGTTAGCGTCGTTATTGGTGAGGGAGGGGTGGTCAGACCACAAGCTAGCCATTGGGGTCCTAATTTTACTTTTTGAGGTTTTCTTCTTTTCAGAATAATCGCACAGCCATTTTTGCAAATTACTTATTTCTTTATCCATTCTGGTTATGAGAAACTTTGTGGTGTGTGTGACTATTCTCTGTGAAATATAAACAACAGCTAAGTGAATATATATATAAACATAATATGTATTAGGGACTATACTACCACCATCACTCCCACTTAAGGGTGAACTGTGGTTTCTCAAAGAAATGTATATCATCACACACCATATTGAATGAGCTCAAAAAAAATAAAACATAAGCTATATCATATCATTAACTAAAATATTCATTATACTGTTCCTATACTGTACAATAAAAGGAGGAGCAAGTTTAGTAAAAGTCGCCCTGGTCGATCATGGCGTCAACGACCTTAACGAAACCAGCGACGTTGGCACCACGAACAAGGGAAGGAAGCTGCTCCTTCTCCTTAGCGTACTCGACCGAGGTGTTGTAGCAGATGTCGAAGCAGTTGTTCATGATCTCCTTCAAGCGCTGGTCAACAACCTCGGAAGTCCGGGTCTCACGCGAGGAGTTCTGGGCCATCTCAAGACCAGAGACAGCGACACCACCGCAGTTAGCAGCCTTGGCAGGACCGTACCAGAGACCGGAGTTAGAAGAACGGTCGTCCTCGTAGACCTTAATGGCCTCCAAGGTAGAACCCATGTTAGAGCCCTCGGCGACGAACTTGACACCAGCCTTGACAAGGTGCTCGGCCTCGGGGCCAGAGACCTCGTTCTGGGTAGCGCAAGGAAGGGCAATGTCGGCCTTCTCAACCAAAGTCCAGGGGCGAGCACCCTCGTGGAAGTCGAAGGCCTTGAACTTGGACTCGAGGCTCTTGAGAGTGGAACGAGCAGCCTTAACAGCAATGACCTCGTTGATTTCACCAGCGGTGAAACCGTGGGAAGCGTCCTTGGCAATGAAGGCACCCTGGGAGTCACTGAGGGAGAGAACAGTACCACCAAGCTCAATGACCTTAAGAGCAGCGTACTGAGCGACGTTACCGCTACCACTGATGAGGACCTTCTTGCCCTTGAGCGAGTCTCTGCCCTCAGAAGCACGCTCGATCATCTTCTCGAGGTAGTAAACAACACCGTAACCGGTGGCCTCAGGGCGGATGAGCGAGCCACCCCAGCTCATGCCCTTACCGGTGAGAGTACCCTCGAAAACGTTCTTCAAACGCTTGTACTGACCGAAAAGGAAACCGATCTCGAGACCAGTGACGTTGATGTCACCAGCAGGAACATCGGTATCAGCGCCAATGTGACGCTGGAGCTCAGTCATGAAGCTCTGGCAGAAGCGGCGGATTTCGCCATGAGAGCGGCCCTTAGGGTTGAAGTCGGAACCACCCTTGCCACCGCCAAGGTTGAGGCCGGTGAGGGCGTTCTTGAAGGTCTGCTCGAAACCAAGGAACTTCAAGACGCTGAGGTTAACGGTGGGGTGGAAACGGAGACCACCCTTGTAAGGGCCAAGGGCGCTGTTGAACTGCACACGGTAGCCGCGGTTCACCTGAATCTCGCCCTTGTCGTCCTCCCAGGGAACACGGAACATAACCACACGCTCGGGCTCAGCAACGACGTCGACCGCCTTACGGAGGTTGGGACGCTTCTGGAAGAGCGAAGAGTCCTCAAGAGTGTAGAGGAGCTCCTTGTAGGCCTGCTCGAATTCGGGCTCGTTCTCGATCTTGAAGGAAGACATTATAAATTCTTTTTGTTCAAGTATTAGGTTGTGTGAAATAGTTTAGCGAAATATTTCAAGTGGGTCTGGTTAGGTTTATATAGATGGAGGGATAGGGCTTACTCAGTGACGAAAAAAAGATAGACTTTCTATGCCGCAATGGCTAGGGCCTTTGTGGAGCTCCCCGGCGGCAAGATCATATAGGGTAAGGTTTATGCATCCAATGGCTGAGTGACGCAGCTATTGATCCTATTGTATGGGTACGGTTTGGTCAGCACTCTCTGCCATGGCTGGGAGGATTATTGGGTAGATGTGATTCTGTGGGGAAGGGGTGTTCGGTGTGGCGCACGGGTACGAAATATGAGTCAATTAGATAGTGGAACAATATTACGGGTTAATACGGTTTGTAGCCGATGTAATAATAATTATTAATGTATACACTATTCTTGTTGATGAAACTACTTCACAATTTTTTTTTTCTTCCATAAAATCTTTTTAAATGATTTAATAGCTGGCCGTGCCTCACAGTAGCGATATCGGCATTTTGAGATGAGACTGTGATGGTATATCATTCCGTTATCGCCAATCTTATCTGGGCGAGGAAACGGTACCTCATCGGCACCTCATCGCATTATCAAGCACTGGCAAAAGAGTCATAGCCCTTCATCAACAATGAACGCCGCGGCCCTCTCAGCTACACTACGTCAACATTACATAATCAAACACTCTCGTGGTTTGTAATCACTGCGTATAGTAGTCAGCGCTACGCGAACGCCGATGTCAAAAATAAATAAGTGAAATATATGAAATAAATAAACAAATAGTATCTAAATAGGGAAAAAACATAAAAACGGTGGGGGATTGAAGAACCGAATGATAACTAGAAAGTTGAACTAAAATATATTTAAGGAAACAAAAATGCTGAGTATATACATATTGTGGGTTTATATATTTTCATAAAGCAAGAAAAAAAAATAAGGAGATGCCAAATAAACAGCTTAGTCGCTTAACTCGAAGTCATGCTCGTTGATGTTTTCTTGATCGCGCTGCAAGAACGGCATTTCAATACCATCTTCGTGATGCTTATTCGATGAGCTGCTGCTACTTTGAAGAGCACGCTTCATGCCCATATATGACTGAACAACAAAGATGGCCATGAGCGCTACCAATCCTGCGAAGGAAGAGATCACAAGAACATAGGGTGCGGCCATGATACCCTGGTCATTCAAGAAGTACATCGCTTCCTCGGTGGCACTCATGAAAAGCATACCGCTCTCGACCATGAAGAAGGGTGTGAGGAACTGCCAGGTTGTAGGATCGGTGCCTTGAGGATTTTGATCCTTGAGCACGAAGCTGATTTCAATGATGCGAGCAAGCGCTGCAAAAGCAAGCATCACACCAAACATGAAGTGGATGTTTGTGCTAACCATAGTGTTTTGGGTGTGCGTCATCATAGCATACGCAGTTGCCAAAATGATGAGTGCAGGGACATGCGTGCGCTGAGGCTTGTTGTTGACACGATCCCAGGACATGTACACACCGAGAGCACCGAGTGCCCACCATACAACACCCATTGAAGTATGCTGGACATCACCGTGACCCCAGTCCTCGCCCCAGCGATGCTCAGTGAAGGTGTTAATTATACCCCAGATCATGATGACCATAGAATCGAAGTATTCCTGACTGCGGTTGCACTTAGCCAGGAAACGCTCACCACAGTACATCATCACGAGCAAAATAACACCATACACAATGAAAGCAGTGCCCATAATACCATGGGCAAGGCATTGGCCAGTGTGAGAACCTTCTGATCCACAGTACTGGAGGAGTGAAATGACACTCAAGCCAGTGGTAACCCAACAAATAAGAGGTTGAATGGTTGAGCACGAAGTGTGCGCCACATTGATGGCATTTTTCAAGTGACTTAAGATGCCTTTGGGCACGTAAACTAGCAGCAGCAGCGAGCCTGCAGTCACAGCCCACGCGAACACGATACCAATATCGCAGTACCATGAGTTGTAGTGATCAATACCAGTCATATGTCCAGCAAGGAATCCAACCACTCCTAATACGGCACCCACGATCTGGAAAATAAGATGACGCTGCTTCATGCCTGCCTGCTTACACGCGAACGAGTAAGGGTAGATCACACCGTAGGCCACTGCGACCGACAGGAGGTGCACAACTAGCATAAATGAAATGTATACCGGGAATTCGACCGGACCATGATGCTCGTGCTGGTGCTCACCCATGTCCATGTCTCCCATTTTTGGTTTTTGTTAACGTAGTGTGTTCGTTATCGTTTCGTAATATGCGATGAAACGTATTAGTAATGAATCGGTGTGGGGTGCCCGTACGTACGAGGGCTCTAAAATCGCATTGAAAGTGAACCTACAAAAACGTGTTTATTTATTTATTTATTATAATATAATTCATAAAAAAAAGCTTTCAAAAATCATATATAGTCCTATCATTAATGATTTAATGCATATTCACTTAGGAGGGTGGACAAATAATTCTCCATGATAGATCACACCAACAAACAAGTACTTATTTCGGAGAGAGTAATAACAGTTAAAAGAAATTTATCTAGAGTAAGTAAACTGTACTATAATAACTGAGCTATCGTAGGGTGATATGCATTACTGAGACATCATCGGTGCCCAGCTACACGCTGTGTGCTGAGCTTAGCCTAGCTGGGCTTGGGTGCCCTTTTCGTGATTAAGGGGCTCCTAAACCACGTGCGATACGGGGGCAATCATAAATTGGGCATAAATTTGTTACATAAATATTTAATTTACATTCAGACTCCCATAAAATCATTGTTTGAACTGGATCGATTGGAATCATTTAGCATCTCTGCTACTGGTCTTTGTCTGAGACAGCAATATCGTGTGGTACCAGGGACGCGACGCGTTAGACCCGTACCCTCATGCAGTGTACACCTCCGCGTCACTATGGGTAATTAAATTTGTCGTATTTGCTAAAATTGCAATTACAAGACTTATGAACGCGTAATATGCTTAATTAAAGAGTAAAAGTTCTTTTAGCTTTCATATAGCTGAAAATATTGTCTAAGTCGGAGGCCCACGCGCGCCTTAGGCTAATCACATTAACCTTACCCATATTAACCAGATTTATTAATTTCCCTGCCTTAAGCCAAATCACCCCCCCTCCTAATCAATCCCTGGGTACACACGCCCTTGCCCGAGCGTATATACAATTGCAGCCTGTGCACATCAACGCGTCAACCATCGTCTTCTTTTACACACTAGATCAAGGTTCAGAAGAAGTAAGGATCAGTTAGTTCCTATTTCAATTACTTCTCAAACCAAATTTGAACTCTTTGCAATAGCAAATAATTAGCGAGAATAAAAAAAAAGGAGTAATTCGGCTTGCTTGTTTTGCTACCTAAGGAACGCGTTCACTTCTAAATTGGATTGTACACATTAGAAACAATTTTCGAAAAAGACACCAATAAACCATTCAGAGCATATCTTGCATCCAACTAAGAAGAAAGCTCAGCCACTCCTTATCCACATACGTTTCTTGTCAACATGTCCAGAAACAATCCTAATGCGTACGCCGTACCTCTCACACCGGTAACGCCTGTCTGGGCCGCGGCACAGAACTCCGGAGGAAATGCTCGCTCTAGGTTGCTTCCTTCAGCGATCGAGATGACAACCCCTCCTCAGTCCATACAACGCAAGTTTCCTAACGTCAAAATGGAAACTTCAAGCCAGGGCCTAGCTGTAAACGCACATCAGGTAAACATGCCTGTGATGCCTTCTCATATGGCCCAAGATCCAAGAGAGCTGGACCCCGCTGGCTCCTCGGATATGTATAATAATCAGAGCATGGCTCCGATGCCCCATTTCGCGCCGATGGTTCCTGGTGTTAGGCCAACTTCATACCCCATGGTTGATCCTATGGGAGTGCCAAGCGTGAATATGATGCCCGAACAACCCAAGGGAAACTCGCGAGAGCGAAGCAAGAGCACACCAGGAAAGATTGTGAAACAGAAGAAGGTCACTCCTAGAAAATCTAATCCTATGCCACTTTACCCTTTGCAAACTACCGGTGGAATGATGATGGGTTCTCCCTCGGGAACCCAGGAGATGCAACCTCCTTTAACTTTACCCATGGAGGTTCCTGTTTCGCGTACTAGTAGCACCAATGCTCATGCTGGCTCCCATGTGGGTCCATACAGTGACACACTATCAAGCAGTGCGTCGACTTTGTCTGCTGGTGAGTCCGGTAATGGTATTTCTTCTTCTCCTGCTACCTCTGACATATACACTGCGTACAACAACTATATTTTGCGCCAAGCAACCGAGGATAAGAGCAAGGTGGTGTGGTCCCCTGAGGTTGAAGCCGCCTTTATGGAAGCACTATGGTTGATCCCCTGTGATTCGCGTAAGATTCTAGTTGAGCAACGCGGCCGTGGTCGTAACGAGCTTATTGCCGACTACCTTCAACTGAAGCTTAACGAAGTTCGTACCAGAAAGCAGGTTTCGAGCCATTTGCAAGTTCTAAAGAAGCTGCTGATCAATGATGCTGAGTTCTTGAGAATTGTCGGTCCTAAGAAGGAAAATGATAAGAATGGTGAGCAGGGAGACTCGCGTAGTCGTGCTGGAGCTCCACCGGAGACGGCTGTGACCACTATTCAGCAGTTAATTGATAACATGCGGGTTGCAAAGCAGCACGAGCCAAAACCACAGTTCCTGCTTCAGGCGGAAGCCAATTTGCAGGAGAGCCGTAAGCAGCACCGAAATTCCGCGTCGATGGGATCAACACCAGCAATGCCCCCTAGATCAGTCCACAGTCAAAGTTTCGATGGCTCCCAATCCAGTGTTGCACCCCAGCCTAGTTTCTCTACGCAAGCAAGTGAGGCTCAGCATGGAGACCCGCAACGCAGTGTTCCTCACAACAGCATGAACACACACCCAGCATTCTACCAGCACCAGCATCCGCCATCTGGCTACAACAGTGCCAGCCAATATGTACCCGGCTATGGCTTCCGCCAACCTCATAGTGCTCACAATGCTGTTCAACCCCCCAGTCAGAGCCACGAAAACTCGGCTTCCGCGATGCACTATCAGCAACACCCATCGAACTTCCCTTCCTTCGACCATTCTCATCAATTTGGACCTGCCGTGCCACATTACGACCAGTCACATATTCCGCATCTTCAGGGTCATAAGGTCTTGGATAACGAACCACCCTTAAAGCATCCCCGCCCTGTTCATGCCCAGGATATGGACCCCAATGACATTGAGCAGCATATCATTCCTCCCAGTGTATCGGTTCCGCCTCAGGATATGTGCATTAATGTTACAGCTTCGCCCCGCCGGGGCCACAACCACCACCATCATCATCGCTCCACTTCGCGCAGCATTGATTTCGGTGGTGATCAGCTTGTTCCAACTCAATTCATTATGACTAGGAAGCCCAGCGAAGATCTCCCTAACTCTTTCACGTACACACGTCTTATTCGAGCTGCCTACAGCTCCCCATCGCGAGAGATTCCGGTGGAGAGTTTGCTGTCTAAATACCCTGAGCTCGAGAAAATGTACAACGAGCAGCAGCTTGAGGATGTTAAAATCGTGCAGGCAACTGCCTCACTTCACGTGAAACCAGCGAAGGGTTCCTATGCTAGCCATGTCCAGTACGCTATTGCATCTGACCAGCCTAACCCGCTGCAGCACCGTTACATGGTCCGCACCGTCATTACAAGCCGACACAAGGACTTGCTTAGATGCGAGATGCCATGTATGTTCCAAGCATTGACTGGTCGTCCCTTTGAACAGGATCAGGAGCTTATCAATGTACCGTTCCTCTCGGATTTCTGGTCTGATTTCCTTGCTAGACTGAATGATAGCAGCCCCGAATACACACAAGCAGCTCTGAGTGCACTGAATGTATTTCAAGCTGTTTATCGTATCGGCAGTGATGGAGAGAAGCTGTGCTTCATTGGCCTGTACCAGTTCAACTCTGTCCCCGACGAGTTCAGTGCGCGTACTCGTTTCACTAAGGTTCGAGGTGTATCTAATAACAAGATGGCACCTATGCCATCTTTGTCAGATTCGTTCCCCCAGCATACCACTGCTCCCCACTTTTTGGTCAACAACAGCAATGGAGCTGATGGTAATACCTCAAGCATGGCTGGTTCTAATACCCGTGAAACTCCGGACGAGGGCAGCAACAACGATACCACTATGAGCATTAAGGAGCCCGCTACTCCGACCAGATCAGGCACTAATAATCAGTTGACTCTGGGCGAGAACACTCCACGCCCTCTTTCTACCCCATCGCTCTTTGGATTAGGAACCCCTGGATTGGGTGCATTCCTAAACTGTGAGAGCCCTGGGATCTTCGCTTCGCCTCGACGACTAAACCATATGGACCATATGGATTTCAATGGCTTCAGCTATCCTATCAACATGAATAATGAATCTCGAGGCTCACCGCGCTCTTCGAAGTTTGAGATTCAGCGTGCGATGTCAGCATTTGAGCCTTCGGGCTGGGACGATATGCAAGAGTGGATCTACAGATGAATGTGTTGTGGTGGTGTGCACGTGTATAAAGAAGTGTACATCTCTTTCACACCGGCAAAGATTGTTTCTTTGTTCAATATTACGCTTTGTTCATTATTATTATTTTTATTATTACCCCCTACTTACGATTTCTTTGAGATGTAACCTATGTATTTTACGATTCTATTTACAAAAATTCCACTACTTCGACTTCCATTCCTCCAGCTGCCCTGAAACGAGTGGGCTCCGTGGCAGCAGCGGCAGTAATGGTGGGATGATGATGCTGTACACATTGAGATGGGAATTTTAAATGAGCCGGAACTGAAATATATACTCTGAACAGAGTTGTATCTTTTAGCGGGTTCAGGAAGGCCTCCGAAGAGCGAATATGCTGAAGTAGAGCCTTTAGCTCGTTAGCAGAAACACTCTCGTCTATAATATTGAGTTCCCAGACCTCAGCGCAACAATTGATATTTTGCATAATTTCTAGCTTGATTTGGATACTATGTACCTCTTTAAGTACTGCCTTCACTGCTTTGAAGCAGGATTCCAGGTAGGTCTGAATCGTGGGATCCAAGCAGTGTGCGTACTCAATTGATAAATATTCACGCGAAATAAATTCACGGGAAATTCCGCGCAGTAAAATCATTTCGTTGAGTACTATAAATGCTGCTCTTGCGGCTTCGCGATGGCTCATAGTAGTTTACCCTTCTATTCCACCGCCTGCTTACCCACCACTATCACACTAAGTTCACCACCCGAATAACATAATAAAATAAAATAATAATAACAATCTACAGAAGTCAGACATATTACATATTTTCTGTTAGTTTAGTACTGCAATTATAGCGACAATTTTATACTGATAATATAATAGGATTCGAAGTTTATAAATTATTATACCTTTTTATGTTTTGTTCAGTAACTATGCGACGCGCTACTCACGACGAACAAGGTCATACTTACATTCCATCTAGCCTTACGCCAAAGAGACAAAATTATTAATGCGCTCGCGCTGGTTCTGAGCAATGCACTCAGCGATCCAGGTTACGTTGCGAACCTCCTGTTCAGCACACTTGAGCCACGCGTAGTAGGTGCTAAAGCTGAACTGCTGGGTGAGAGCTCCACGGCAGAGATAAACAACTTGCTCGTAGAAATGGTCCTCGATTGATCTACCGTTGTTGGAGTCGAAAATTTGTACCAGTTCGGGCACCGCGCTTTGCTCGATGATGGCCTTGACCTGCTCAGGGTCCTCTGAGCGTACCAACTGCGACGTAACCACTGGGTAGAGCTTACCCATCTCAGGAATCAGCGACTGGATATCATCCTTAGTGAGCTCTGTGCCGTGGGAGTTAAGGGCAATGTTAATCGAGCGCCTGTCGGCCTCGAAATTGAGCAACTCAGCCATAACCTCGTTTGAGGGGTCAGGCAAGGTCTTGCAGAATTCATAGAAATCCTCAAGGTATGCCTTGTAGAGCTTGTTGCGGACTACCTCGATCTGGAGATCAGAAAGCTCCTCCGCAGTGACACAATCCTTGAAATAAGGGGCCAATGGTGTATCAATAAGAACAACGTTGTAAAGCGAATCAATATCAGAGGTGACCGACAAAGCAGGCAAAGTGTCAAACCATCCCAGCGGGTGGCATTTTGCGAGGAGATCCTCCTTTTCGCGGTTATGCAATGTACCAGAAACCATAAGAATGACGTTGTCAATCATATAACCGTAGGTAATGAACTCCAAGAACTTCGAGAGTGGCTCAGTAGCGGTAGTCTGCAGGTACCTGAAATCCGCAACCACCTTAGCGAAAAGCCTGTCCTGGAAATCGCGCGTAGACAACGGCGAGGGGACATTCGCAAGCGAGGCGGCGTACTCCGTGGCGCCCAGCTGCAATTTGAGATCGTCGAGCGACTCACACTGAGTCATGTTGGAGTACTGGGCACTTCTGATCAGACTCGAGGTCAAGCCGCGGCACAGGGCCTCGGAGTACCCATTGTCGACGTTGAACAGCGAGGTTGCCATGGTGAGCGAGCTTGGTGATGGGTCTGTGGAGGTTGGGTTGGATATAGTAGGGTCACGTGGGAGATAAGGACGGGCCTGCTACTGCCACTACCACAACCGCAACTGCGTATCCAAGAGCGTCTGAGAAAGAGAGACAAAGAGAAAGAGTTTGCGTGAGTTCATGTGTATTTTTGTGGTAACGTAAATCTAAATGATATAATATATAGTACAGCACATAGTATACTATTTTTATGAGTCTTATCCCCAAAATTAGGTGCACTAACAAATGCGTATTCTAATGCAAAGAGAAACACCCGACAATTCGAATAAATAAGTAGGAATAGAAAAAGAAAAAAACAAAACCAAAACCAAAATTTTTCAAAATTTAAAAACTTGATCTCGAATATGCTTTGGCTCTACGCACTCGCAGGTCTTCGGCGTCGCCAGTGCCATCGAGCATACTGCATTAACTTAACCTCCAGCCATACTAACCCAATAGCACCAACGGTGACAAGCACTGGAATAATCAATGCAGCTAGCAACTGGTGATCATTAATCAACACAAACACCCATGCATCATTTTTGTGCCACGATGATCCGGGTATATGGTAGATATAGTCCGCTAACGGTTTGTACAGAGAGGTTTCTGATGCGCGCAGCAGGTAGATCGCGGTGTCAGTTACATCTGTGAGGCCTGGACTTCGTCGCCAGTTATATTTCTGTAACATAACAGATACAAACAAAGGACCAGTTCCGTACATCACCGTGAGGTACGTCAAAAACCAGTTGCGGTTGTATTTAGGTAGCGATTTGATCACATACTCCATGAACGGTTGACGAGGCATAGATGCCATAAAATCATTGCTCACACCTACAGGGCTGGTTTTATAGAATGCAGTAGGGAGTTTGCGCAGTTCGTCCATGCTCTGCTTAACGCCAATATCGAGATCGATATAAAACCCACCGTAGTGGTATAGGATGAAGTACCTAAGCGCATCAGAGCGCATAATCGGGAATTTGTAACTATCGTATGTGTCAATAAACCACGGATAGTACTTATTAAGAAACATACGACCGCTCTCGTCGGTCCAAAACATGTATTCGAAGTCGCTGTTAGTATCTGTGATTGTATCTCGTGTATCAGCCCACTCTTGAGGTATGTTTTCGGTTTTATAGGTTTGATGAATGATCGGTGGAATCAGATACTCATCAGGGTATTCTTCGCTTCTCATAATATTATTTTGAACGATGTCTTCGCGTGTCACCAGATACTCCGCCAGCGCTTTATCGTTCAGCTGAGTGAGAAGATCATAGACCTGGGTGAAAGCAATGAATAATATCAATAGGTTGAGATAGATGACTATTCTAACCGAAGAAAACCTCATTTCAGCAGTACCTTCTCAGTAGCTGGTTAAGATGAACCTGTATTGAAATAGTTAGCGCGTGCGTTGTCCTCCACCTTTATCTGTAGGGTTTCTCCTCTCTGAACCCTTGCTGCCACAATATTCTCCTTATTGAAGCAGTCCAAGAATACAACACATATACTGTATATATATGCACGTATAAGAATTAAAAAATCCAATTTTAGGTGGATTTCTGACAGAGAGTTAGACTTTCGTCTTTATTGATTACGAGTGCGCCCTCTTTACTGATTCTCTGCGCTACTGAAGTAGTACCATTCTCTCCACTATACATCCTGACCCTAGAGACATTATAGAACTTATCAGCGACATTCAGAATAGTGCGGAAATGTGTGCTGATAATATATTGGTTCTTGTAAGTGATTGATAATTCTTTGATAGTATTAGCCAGTCGTACGCGAAGAATTGGGTCAAGTTCAGCATCGATTTCATCTAGTAAAAACACTTTGAACGAATGATTAACATGCAGAGACAACAAAAGAGCTAACGATGCTGCCCGCTTTTGTTCATATGAAAGTGTTACAGCACTGCGGTTTCCATTGAAATCCACATCCGGCAGGTCAAGCAATTCATGACGTTTCCCCATGTTATTGCTCTTCCCTTGACCATTGTGATTCTCACTGTATGGTTCATAGTCTCGATCGCTGGAGTCATCTGGGAAAATATCATTACTCCCTGCCAATTGCGGAATCTCATGCACGCTGGTGTCCTCGACATTTTCTTTTTCCAGAATATCGTCGGCGGAGCTCATGATACTGTACTCTTTGCTGTGACCTTGATTCTGGCCTTGCTTATTATCAGACTTCGCTTCAGTGCGTTTATTAATTGCATTATCCAATTTTTCCATCAAGGGACGGGGCAAATATCTCATGAAGTTCCGGCGCGTGGTACGTTTGCGCTTGTTCCTTTCGTGTGATCTCCGATACCTAACTCCTCTTCGACTAAGCGATGTGTGGTAAGCATTTTGCTCATCCAATAATTGTTGGTTAATGGATAAAATGGGTAAGTCTACAGTATCAATAACTTTTTGGGGGCTAACATCAAACGAGATACCTACAATTTCATTTTCTGTATTCCGTTTTAATTTGAGTGAGCCAGCTATTCCTGTAAGCTTCACGAAAATAATTTCAAAGTTTGACTGGAGCGTTGCGAAAAAAATCTCTTTGCGGCTCTTGATGCTTTGTACGAGCTTCATATTTGCGTAGTCCACCATCCAGTCTGATTCGAGATACTCGTGGATGGAATCCAACCTGAAGATATATCTCTCATATAGATCCTGATGATACGAGTTCGAATGCCCAGGGAACTCTGTATCTATGATATCCCTTAACGGTTCCAGTTGTGCATTTATGTCCTCGAATGCTTCCTGGGTAAACCTCAGACCTTCCATCGCTGACAGGGTTATATCTCTAATTTTCTCAGCATTTTGTGAATTATTGGTTTTATTGGGTGCAAATAGAAATTCACAGCATTTAGTCCATATTTGAGAGCATTGGTCCTCTACCTCTGACCCCCGCCTTTGAATTGCTGCATCGAGTGATTTACATTCCATGAGAATATCGTTGATTTCTTCAATCCTTGACACTACTTCAATATGCTTCGATTCCTCATTTCTGATATCCACATTGATGCCGAGTAATTTCTCGCGTGTGCTTTTCTCTTCACAATGACTATCTGTGTTAGTCTTAAACACTTCATCATGGTTGAGCGGAGAATCTTGTGTAATAATATCATCCTCACAAGAATCAAGAGACTCATTACCAGCGCAGCTCACATCCTGCGAGTCCGTAAAGCTTGTTGAAACATATCTTTGGCCCAATCGGCTCGAATAAGTGTTGGATATCATATCGTACCTTGCAGCTCCGACAATTTTCCTGAAATTTGGGAACCCAGGATGAGCCAGGTTATCCCTTACACGTTTTAAAAATTCCAACTTCATTCTGTAATTTAGTTATGTGGTCATTACAGATTTCCTCGTCCGCAGTGGTTGTTTCGATTTGAGCATCCGTAGTAATACTGACAGTACTTTGCATTGGTTCATCATGGAGTAAGGAAATTACAATATTGTGTAGATTTACTACTGCAATCAATTCAAATCTCGAAGCATATTCGTAGAAAGTGGTTTTGCTATTTATTAGCTCTCGACCATCCGGTGTGATTCCCGAGATGCGACGAGTTTCATTGATTCGAATTAATTCATTACGATCAAAACTGACGGCGTATTCACCGAAAAACTTTTGGTAAACGTATTTCAACTTGCTCACAGTAGTTTCAAAGTACTCTAGTAGCGGTTGTACCAAATACCGATAGCGTACATTATCACCCAGCGAGATAGCCACATCATTAAGATTGTTTGGAACAGAGAGGATATCGACCACCTCACAACCATCACGCCGTGCTTCTTTTATAATCTTGTTATTTGCCTGCTTGGTGAATCTTGAAACACGCTGATATTCGCTTAAATCTTGATTAAATTCATTCAGAACTATAAACCGTAGTTCAAATTCTTCTGCTTGGTATTTATCAGTGCCAGATACTCCTGAAATGATCTTGTCTGCAATTCTCGATGAAGACACTACGTGTGCGAACATATATTCGGGGTGTAAGCGGACCGCAGTAGAATGAAGACGTGGGTTCAAGTCTGTATTAATTAGTAGTGCGAGTGGTCCGAGGTAGTCTTTTTGGTCAATGCCATTTTCTTTTACGAAATCTGAAACGGGATAGAAAGACTTAGCCAAAGCTTTGAACGCAATATCAATATTATCAATTAAATTTTGACAATCCATGAAAGAGCTTTGGTCCATCGTAGATACGTATTCATCTAATGATTCTTGCTGCTCAATAGGGCTATCACAAGTTTGAAGTCGGTTTTGTTCGATGGAATTTTCCTGTTGTTCATAATCTAAATTCTTCGATGAAAGTAACATATCCACAACATCTACTTCTTCATTAGCCTTTTGTAACAGTGTTTCAATCAATCTTCCAAGGTATTCACAATCCATGTCATTGTTAAGTGGAAACATGGGACCCAGCTCAATATCTCTGAAAATCTCGATGCACCATCCATAAATGAGCTGTGCTTGCTTGTCATGAAACGATTCTGGCTTCAGAGCCTCTTCATTATGTGATGCTGTGTCTTGAATCAATGAAGTGTCATTAGAGCCATCGGACTGATCAGGCACAACCAAACCTGACTGCATATATGAGGTAACTTCGTTGCATCCATCTAAACCACCTTTGGATTGTTCATCAGAACATACACCGGTGATAAAATCACGTTTTGCTAGTTGTAGAGCGTGTATACGCTTTTCATAGTCATCAGCAAACTCCCGAAGTTTCATGATATCAGCACCGTCGGAGAGTACTTGTAGTAGACTAGCGAGTTTAGTGAACCCCTTGAGATACAATTCGAACCTTTCTTTCTTATCAGTTATACGCTCATAATCACTGAAATTTTGAACTTGCTTTAAAATAAGTTCATGGTCGTGCTTCTGCAAGGTCAATTGAGTCGAAATGCCCTGCTTGGTATTGGCGATGAGCTTCTCACTAACATCGCTGTCATTGCTCCGGTTTGAGATTTCTCCGATTCCACCAAATTGTAATATACGGCTACAGAGATCGTTCTCAGATGCCGTTGTGAAAGATTCTAGGCACTTTGTATCGAGGAGAAAAAACGATGTGTCGTTAATGAAGCCCATAGAATACAGAATGTACTCGTAGTAATGCTTTTTAGTCTTGATTTCTTGAATGAAAAAGAACTCCTTGTCATCTTTATGGAGCTCCCTGCCAAGCTGAACGCTCTGTTCGGCTTCATTACACATTACGACGCTTACATTGGCACGATCATCGTCACCCGTAATGATAGACGCATTGAAGTTATTACTGCGACATAGCACGAAAGCAATTGCTTGCAGAATGGTGGACTTTCCTGTACCATTTTGACCCACTAACGCAACGATGTTCTTATGATTGAACCTGATGGTTTGACTTCTTTTGAAACTACCAAAGCCTTCAATTGTGACAGAAGAAATGTGCATGTTATTACCTCTCTATCCTCACCTTATCTTGTGGTAAATATTTTAAACAGTCTAGAAATATAAAGAAATTTATTTGTGGGGGGGATGGGAATGTTTCTCGAAGAATTGTGGAGATGCCATACGGAATATATAGTTTTACGATGTCTATTTCCACCGAGCGTGCATATGCGGTTTTCCGACGCACACGTGACCGGTATTCCAATGCGAATCGAGAATACACTTATGTACAGAAATGTGTATTTTGCCGTCGTGAACAGAGAAAAAAATACAGGAATTTATTGATATTAATTAGAGCGAATAAAATCAGCGCGATAAATAAAAAAGATTCATAACGATTTAGGGCTTCAAAATCGCTCAAACATATAAAATGACATTAAACCGGTAAAAAACAAATTAGGCGTCATCGGAGGTGACGGTAATGACAGGACTATCATTTTTCTGAGGAATAATTGTAACCACGCGAGGGGATGTTGGAGACAAATCGGTCTGCGAGCTAACGCTCTCACCGGGAGAGTCTAAATAAGGCGAATTCTGTGTTTTCGAGGCTTGAGTGAGAGCATCGTATAACTTGTCATTGAATTCTTGTTCGAAATGAACCCGCTCATTAGGCTTCTCCTCCAATTGGTCAACCCATTCGTTGGGTGGAGAAGGTGGAGGACTCACAAATAACAGCTTGCCGGTATCAGGCAGACTGAGAAGCTTATCACTGGAGTGGATATTTTTGAAATCATTAATGCTAAATCCAACATGGACATTCTTGAGCTGAGGATGTGTTTTAATACGGGCCTCGATCACAGGGAGGGCAGCTCTGGCAAGAGCTGGGGTATCAAAAACTGCCAAGACACGCCTCATGAACTTGATTTGAGCGAATTGAGCAATTCCTTCGAGTGGAACGGGGCTAGAGACAATTTCAGGCACATTCTCAATTAGCTCACGGGGCAACCGGCAAATTACCACAGTATTTGTGGGCATTGAGCCCCCTCCGCTAGTACCTGCGGTACCTGACATTTGTTCTAACAGTTTTTTTAGAGACAGTCCAAAGACTAATTTTGTTTTTTATTTTGATTGCTAATTTTTCGGAAGTCAGATTGACTATTATCCGTTTTTTTTCGCAATATAATCTTTTTTTTCTTGAGTGGTTTTTAGTGTTAAATTACCAAATTCAGGGGGAATGTTATTGTTATTATGTGTTGTGCTTATCTCGGTAATTACGTGCTTAGTGAAAAAACAAGTTCGGGGCGGTGTTCCGCTGAGGAGAGAGAGGCGGTAAGATGTGCGAGCCTCGCGGGTACCCTAACTGCCTGTTTGATGTACCACCCTAACGGCAGCGACGGTGAAATTTGCGTGCACAGAGGCGTGGATGCCTTGCCCTGATCTGATATTTCAAAATGGGCAGGTTAAGTGAAGAATGTAAATAGTAAAAAAAAAAAGTAAACGCGTGAAAATACGTATCTCAAGTTTATTATTTTATTTACTGATCTTTTTTTCTTTGCATTTCATGCAAAGGTATTCTTTCTTATGCGTTTAGTTCTGTCATGCGCGCTTATCTGCCGTGCCTCCAATAACGTGATTCGTAGGGCACCCCGCATAATACTTTTAACCCACATATGCCGAGTACCACACCTATAAAGATTAGAACTTCAAAGTTGATTAATATTGCAGCTTTAAAAATATAAAAGTGCTTACTATTTGAAACAATATCAATAAATTTATCATCTTTTACTATAACTATTCGTTTGATGAGTAGGTAGACGCTTGTTGGTATTTAGGACAGCTGGTACTTTTTCTCACTCGGCATAGCCGAGCCACCTTTGGTTATCTGGAAACAACCCTTTTCATATCCCATCGACGTCATATATATATATTTATAGCATAGATAATTATCTTAGCCACTAATGTTCTTAGTATTTCATAGCAGCACTTTACTCTCTTCATTTTACCTTCTTGAGTGTTCCTAACACTCAAAAGGATTTCAAAATGGTAATAAAGCTTCTATGTCAGTACTCTCACATGTAAGCATTGGATATTTAGCTACAAGTAGATATATATCTATACTCATACTCATATTTACATTTATATATTGCCCCACTTGGACTCTTGTCTTCTTAACTGCAGAATGCACAGTGTAGTTCTTGTCTTATGCAATATCCCAAACGGTACTTTGAATTTATACACGTATTTTTATTAGGAAGAACACAACAAATAAAGTGATAAAATATCTATTTGAGATCGAGTAATTTTCTCTTTTTTATTTTTATTAATTATATTGTATTTTTATTTCGACACTTTCCAAATTTCAGAGAACTAACTTGCTTAGGTAAACCTACTGTTGCCATTAACGGCTTTTCATAGAGCTGATGTCAATTCCGCCTTCCAAATTGCGGAGGCAGAACGACGGAAAGACATCTGCTTCAATAAATTCTGATCATAAAAATAATGGTGCAGAGAAACGAAAAAGAACAAAGAATGCTTCAATGCATGGTCAGCGTTTTTTTCAACCACCACATAAGTTACGCAGTATTATCCAGAGACACAAAGATTTAGGTTCTAGAGATGCAAATGCCGATAAAAGATCATATTTAGGTGCATTGAAATATTTACCGCATGCAATTTATAAATTGATCGAGAGTATGCCCCATCCGTGGGAGAATAGTAAAGAGGTTGAAGTGCTCTATCATGTCACTGGTGCTGTAACTTTTGTGAGTGAGCAAAAGAAAGTTTTACCTTCGGAATATTTAGCAAAATGGGGCCAGATGTGGATACAGATGCAGCAGGAAAAGAAAGTTCGAACGAATTTTAGGCGTATGCGGTTACCACCGTTCGACGACGAGGAACCCATGCAAACTTGGCATCAGATAACTGAATATTACCCTGAATGGCAAGATGTGATTCCATTAGAAGGAGATAAAGATGAATTTGGTCTCTTGAAAGAATCGCTGCCCTTTTTTGCACCCAATCATCACTATAGTAATTACCTTCAGGCTTCAATGAAACCTCCAGTATTATACGATCAAGTTGGATTTGAAGTCGCCAAAGAGCAAGAAGTGCAGCTTCCTAATGGTCCTACCTTTGAACCCCCTGGAAACAAGGCTGTACAAGACTATGGGATGGGTGCCTTCGATGACCCCCAGCGGATTATCGTCGGTAAAGGGGGTTTTCCTCCCCAGGTTGAACATAAAGTCGCATACCCCAGTTTGTATGGTGACTGTAATTTAGTTGGGTCTGAACGTACTGAGTTTCCCCAACTGAGCTTCCCCAGCAATGCTGCAGTTACCCGTCACGACAACAAAAGAGCTTTCTTTATGGATTCTTCAATCACCCCCGCCCCTAAAACTCTTCTCGACAACAAATCAAACGCCCATTGTTCGCCTCGTACTGATGCAGTACCATTTCTGGCTGACTTGGAGATAGACGAAGAGAAGTTAGCACATGCACTTGCTTTACACAATGCAGATACGCCATTCAATGAGAGTGAAGACCACGGTGTAGAGCTGCCAAAACGCCCTCAAGATGTTCCACTTGTGAAAAGATTGTACACAAAGCGTAGACCACTTATCATAATGAAACCCAAAACGAGACGTAGCTATCAGCGGCTTCTAAAACAAAGTGTAAAGAATCGGATGAGGTCTTCTAAGATGCGTAGAGCGCCTAGCTCAGGTGAACAAAAGGATTTAATAAAGCTGCTGGCCAGCACTAAGTTCTTCGAGTTCACAAAGATTGATTGGTTGGAAGCAGGAATGCAATTGTGTCATCAAGGTTATCAGATTCTTCAGTTGCTCATTCACAAACGAGGACTGCATTTTATGCACCTGGACTACAATTTTAATCTTAAGCCAACTAAAACATTGACTACTAAGGAACGTAAGCGCTCACGGTTTGGAAACTCCTTCCATCTGGTTCGTGAACTGCTCAAACTAGTGAAACTGTTGGTAGATTGCCGATTGCAGTACCGCATGGGGAACGTTGATAGCTATGAGCTGAATGATGCTATTCAGTATATTTTCACGCACATGGGACAGCTCACAGGTATCTATAGATACAAGTACAAGGTAATGCATCAAATTACCGCCTGCAATGATGTCAAGCACGTTATTTACGATAGGTTTAATCTTGATGGTGTTGGAAAAGGTCCAGGATGTGGTATTTGGCAGCCGATGTGGTGTATCTGGCTGGGTTTTCTCCGCGGTAACTTACCTCTTTTGGAACGATGGCTAGGAAATTTGATTCAGCGACAATTTTTCGGCAGAGTCTCAAAGGGAATCAGTAAAACAGTCACAAAACAACGCATCGATAGCCATTACGACCTTGAACTCCGTGCATCTGTCCTTCATGATATCTTAGACGTAATTCCTGAGAGTTTGCGCAAATCCAAGGCTAAAGTCGTTATGGAACATCTTGGAGAGGCCTGGCGTTGCTGGAAGGCTAACATTCCCTGGGATGTTGAGGGGATGCCTGGACCGATCAAGAAAATCATCGAACGATATATCGAAGCCCGGGCTGAGCACTGGACTCGAGTTGCTCACCTAAATAGAGAGAGAATTCGCGCTGGTAAAGTCGTCGATAAAGCTGTTGCTCGTAAGAATTTGGGACGTTTGACGCGCCTATGGATGCGGGCTGAGCAGGAGCGCCAAGACTCATATGCCAATAATGGCCCCTATTTAGACCCTGAGGATGCTGTTGTTATGTACAAGACAATGGCAAATTTTTTGCGGGAGAGAAACTTCAATGGTGTGATCATGTTCCCTCCTGCAAGCAGCAACGATACAAAACTTTTGTTGCTTGCACTCGAAGGTCTACGGGATGGCTACAACATGATGGGTCGGTTGAGTAATACACAGCGTGAAGAACTGACATTAATTGAGCAGGCTTATGATCTACCCCATGAAGCACTCTCTGGTATCAAAAGAGCCTTAATGTCTCAGCGAGTTTTCAAAAATATTGAAGTGTCTCTTCTCGATTTTCATAGTCATGTTAGTCCAGTATATCAGGTGGATATGTCAGAAAAAATCGTGGATGCATACCTGGATCAGTATCTATGGTATGAGGCAGAACGACGCCAGCTTTTCCCCGAATGGCTTAAGCCTAGCGATGATGAGGTGACGCCTATCATGGTTCGTAAATTTTGCGCAACGCTGAACGAATCACCTCATTTTTGGGATACAGAAGATGATGCTACATCGGCGTTAATGCACGTAAAGCTTAACCGCTTTGTTGAAAATTGTGACCTCACTCTGTTGAATCAGCTCCTCAAATTGATTGTCGATGCTAATATTGCGGATTACATTACCGCAAAGATGAATGCCTCGTTGAGTTTCAAAGACATGCTTCATGTTAATCAATTTGGCATTATTCGCGGATTACAGTTCTCGTCCTTTGTCGTACAGTACTACCTCCTTATGGCGGATGTACTTATTCTTGGATTACCGAGGGCACTTGATATATCTCAAGGAGAGAATATGTTAGCTTCAGATATGCATCCCATCAGAGTGTACATGAGACATTTGGATGAAGTGTACGTTTCTTTCCATCTATCACGCGAGGATGCTGAGGAGATGAAAGAAGATTTTGCTGCCTCCGGTGGCTCTGAAGATGATACATTGCCTGTCTATCCCGTGAAAAGATGCTGGGCTGGAGATTTGACGATGAGAATGATCAGGAGAGATGTTGCCTTAGGGCGTGCTCTCTATGACGAAATCACTCAAAGACTTCCTGATGTATTAGGATCGGTAGAGTGTTTGGATGCTTCTATATATAGTGTGGATAATCCGGCCATATTGTTTGACATGGCTGGTTTTGAGGTGCGTTTGGTTCCTAAGAAGGGGCTTAGTTCCGACCCAACACTGCAGAACGATGAAGCAATGTGGACATTCGCAAATACAAAAACTATGGAAAGAACAGGATTTGCTGCTGTTAAGGTCAGTAAGGAGTCTATAAACAGGTTTGAAAACCGTGTAAGACAGATCTTGATGTCTAGCGGCAGTACAACTTTTGCTAAAATAGTCAAGCGGTGGAACACCACACTTACTGCACTTGCTACATATTTCCGTGAAGCTGCTGTTTCTACACCTGAACTCCTCGATGTTATTGTGAGATGCGAAATTCGCGTACAGAATAAGGTAATGATGGGTCTCAACTCTAAAATGCCATCTAGATTTCCACCATGTGTATTCTACAGCCCTGATGAGTTGGGTGGTCTAGGAATGCTCTCGGCTTCACATGTTATGATTCCATCATCAGATATTTATGGTGGTATTAAACAATTCAAGTTCGGAATTGGACAATCTGATCAGGCAGTCATTCCTAATTTGTTCAGATATATTAATTCATGGGAGGCTGAAGCTTCGGATTCCCGTCGAGTGTGGATGGAGTATACTTCCAAACGTATGGAAGCGCAAAATTCCAATACCAGAATATCTCTTGAGGACATAGAGAAAATATGGGACCGCGGGCTACCTCGTATTAGCACACTCTTCCAAAAGGACAGGGCAACGCTTGCATCAGATAAGGGATTCAGAGTTAGACAGCTGTACAAGAACTATTCTAACGAAAAGTATGATCCATTTTGGTGGGTCAACAACCGTCATGATGGTAGATTGTGGAACTTCACACATTATCGAAGCGATGTAATCCAATCATTGGGAGGCATTCGATCGATATTGGAGCATACGCTATTCAAGGGTACTGGGTTTGAGGATTGGGAAGGATTATTCTGGCAAAAACAGTCAGGTTTTGAGCAGCAAATGCAGATGCAGAAGCTTACCAATGCTCAAAGGTCCGGTCTAAGTCAGATTCCCAATAGGAGATTTACACTTTGGTGGTCTCCCACAATTAACCGTGGTAATGTCTACATTGGTTTCTTAGTTCAACTTGACTTGACTGGTATATTCCTTCATGGTAAAATTCCTACGTTGAAGATATCATATATTCAAATCTTCCGTGCCCATCTGTGGCAGAAGATACATGAGAGTCTCGTGTTGGATCTCTGTCAGATTATTGATAATGAACAGTCACTGCTCCAAATTGAAAGCATTGAAAAGCTTCCAATTCACCCTCGTAAATCATATAGAATGAATGCATCTGCGGCTGACATTCTCCTGAAATCAACCGGTGGAGGCCTAGAAGGGTGGCCGATATCTAAGCCGTCTACTCTTAACCATGAATATGATGAATTCAATTACACGTCCTCATCCGACTTCTGGATTGATATTCAGCTCAAATATGGTGACTTTGATTCCCATGATATCACTAAGTATACTCGTGCAAAGTTCCTGGATTACACATCTGATGGTGTCAGTTTATATCCCTCCAAAACTGGTCTAATTATATGCTACGACTTGGCATACAATACATATGATGCGTTTGGAAACTGGTTTCCCGGTTTAAAGAAGCTTGTTAGTAGTGCTTTGGAAAAGATGAAGCAAGCCAACCCTTCACTTTTTATTTTGCGAGAAAGAATCCGTAAGGCTTTGCAGCTTCACCAAACTCAAAATCAGCAACCTCATCTAACTGCATCTAATTACCTGGATATTGTGAACGGAAAGAATTTCCTTCTTGATGATACCTCAGTTTACCGAGTCACATTACACAAAACTAAAAACGGGAACATGGCATCCAAACCAGTAAATGGAGCATTATTTACCCTAAATCCCCAGACCGGGCGAATGCATATGCAAGTTATTCATGCGCAAACAGCATGGGCAGGTCAAAAGAAGCTAAGCGCGGTGAGTAAATGGAAAGCAGCGGAGGAGGAAGCCGCATTATTGCGCACAGTGCCGGATAGCGAGAAACCTGAGCAAATTATAATCACTACTCGTGGTTTGCGTGACCCCATGGAAGTCAATATGCTGGAGTTTTCAGGACTTACAGTGCGTAATAGTGATCTCAAGCTTCCTTTTTCCGCTCTTTTGAGCTTGGCTCAATTCAAAAATATAGTTACACAGGCATCTGAACCATCAACCCACCAGTTCGACCTCTATGATGACTGGTTAGATATTTCTCAGCCGAGTACTGCATTCAGTCGCCTAATGCTTTTATTGCGGGGATTGCTGGTTAATCCCGAAGGAGCATCGGCTATTTTATCTCGCCAGAGACATACCAATCATCTAAGAGACCCATCGAGAATATATACGTGGCCTAGCCTTTCTAGAGACGACTGGATTGATGTTGAAAATGAGATGAGCGAGCTTGTCATCGAGGAATATGGTAAAACCAATGGAGTAAACACCAAACTTTTGACTCAGTCTGAAATTCGAGACATTATCTTGGGTCAGTCTTTGGCAGCACCGCCTACAGAAGATCCCGCACAGCGCCAGTTACTTGATGGGAATCATGATAATGCAGGTACTGCTACTGCTAATTCTGGAGAAGGAGGAGGTGATGATGCGTTAGGTGTAGCGAGAGCAACCAAGACGCACAATGTTCACGGTGATGAAATCACTGTAGTTGCAACCTCAAACTATGAGCAGCAGAAATTCGAGTCCCGCAATTCCTGGCGCAATCGTGCATTAGAGGCTACATCTTCCCTTCAGTATCGTGCTAAAAACTTGTCTGTGGGAAGCGTGCCCAATCAGACTTTGGACCATGTTTCTGTTCCATCTTCATTGATTACAGACTTTGTGTCCGTTGGTGATCCCCAGAACATTATACTTGGGCTTCTATATGGACGTGTGCTTTCTGACTCTACCTTGCAGGTCGAATCTATAGCCGTTATACCTCAGTTAGGTAGTGCCACTACTATCATGCTCTCGCCACTCCCCGATGAGCTTCCTGATAGTGGTGATTTGGAGTTTCTGGGTTATATACGTACTCAGCCTATGCCTCGTTTGGACAGATCTATTCCACCGCTCGATTTGACACTCTTGGGCTCGAGACCTGACCTGAACAGTCGCGTTGTTGCATTGCTCAATTTCACTGACGGTGATGTGGAGCTGCAGTGTTTTAAACCAACTGAAGCGGGTATCGATTGGGGGTCGAGGAATCGTGACTTACTTTCCAGTGATCCCGAAGGATACAATGGATCCAGCTATGGTACTTCAGTAGAATCTACATTACTCCCTAGTGAGAATGGTTTCTTCTATGTTCCTCAAGACAATGTGTGGAACTACTCGTTTATGAGTTCTGTTTTTAATACTAATGCTGAGCCATTTATGAAGGTTGGTAGACCTCTGCAGTACTTCGATAGTCAGCACAGAGCCATTCACTTCACAGGTCTAGATAGACTAGAAGAGAGCTTCGACTTAGAAGAGCTTGATTTCTAGTTAATTATTTATTTCTTATTTTTAATCTTTAATTTACTAATTTTTAATCCTGTATTTTTAGTTTGAAATATTTAGGTTGTATATGAAATTTCTCTCTATCGAGTTTTTAATGCATACATACATACACCACACACACACATGCATTTATTGATATAAGAGTGAAAAATAGGTTAGGGAAAATAAATATTAATACTGCCATTCACCGCTATGGCAACCGGACCCAAACGCAAGCAGGAATACCGCGATGAGCAAATCCAGAAGCGGGTAAAGATTGATGAACTTAAAGATGAGGCTGCGGCTGCGGAGGCCGGAAAGCTTCCTCGTAAGCGCTACTACCGCCAGCGCGCCCACTCTAACCCCTTCAGCGACCATGATCTTGAGTATCCTGCTCGTCCTGAAGACATGAAATGGCAGGATTTATATGATGATGACAATTCGACTGAAATTCCTACAGTTGCGGATGTGGGCTGTGGTTTCGGTGGATTGACGGTTGCCCTTAGCAGCGTGCTTCCTCACGAGCGAGTTCTTGGCCTGGAAATCAGAGTGCAAGTGACACAATACGTCGAGGACAGAATAAGGGCGTTGCGTGTTCAACAGAAAGATGTATCCCCCGAGAGCGGTGAACCCACCTACCGCAATGTTGCGGTGTTGCGCGCCAATGCCATGAAGTTCCTGCCCAACTTCTTCCCCAAGGGACACTTGAAGAAGATATTCTTCTGTTTCCCTGATCCCCACTTCAAGAGCAGAAAGCACAAGGCGCGAATCATTTCTCCTACTTTGCTTTCGGAATATGCATACTGCTTGAAGCCTGACGAAGGCATTGTTTATACTATTACTGATGTGAAGGATCTCCACGACTGGATGGTGAAACATTTGGAAGCGCACCCCCTTTTCGCTCGCTTGGGTCCTGAATTCGAGCAGAATGACGAGTGCGCGAAGCTCATGTGTGTGGTCACTGAGGAGGGAAAGAAGGTCGAGCGTAACAACGGATCGAAGTACGTTGCCTGTTTCCGCAGAATCTCGTATGAAGTGGACTTGTAGACATTGTTTAGTATATATAAAGATATAGGTATTTATACATGAATATATTTGTATTCAATTTTATTTCGTATTTTCTCTCTTTTTGATACTTCGACTGTTCGAAAGTCGCATGCAGTAGTAGTATTACTGTAGGTAGGTGGGTTATATGTTATGGCAGGCAGCCCTGAATAGGGTTGGCATGGCCACCCCCGAGGAACTAAGAGCGAAGCTGCTGGCTCAGCGCGCAGCCCAGCAGGCCTCGCAAAAGTTACAACTCGAGCTGCAGGAAAAGGCCAAGAAGGCTGTTCGCACGATGATTCTGCTCGGGTATAACTTCGACGATATCCAGGACATGACGAACGGAAAGGTCGCACCTACAACGCTCATGCGCATCTACCGCACCATAAGATGTCTTCGAAAACGTAAAACAAAGGCAGACCTAGAAAGAGAGGTATTTGGTGCGCATAGATGGAAAGAGGATAAGTATAACTACATCATTGTGGAAAGTGAGAGTGGAAGCGAGAGCGAGAATGAGGACGAGCGCGCGAAGAGCGAGCGTAATGACTCGCCAGAAACTAGTAATAATGATATGATGGATACCGATGCTCCAAATTCTGAGGCTGTTTCCACAAAATCTGACGAGAAGGTGACCACCACCAACAATGACGAGGCAATCATTAACTACTTGGAACACAACTTCTCGACTGTATCCAATGGTCATCAGCAACCTCAGCCCGCTGCTTCCATTGAGGAGGAAGATGAGGGCGCAAAAATGGACATTGAGTCGCCTGCATCACTTAGTACCACTAATTTATCTGACCAAAACTCGATTAGCGCTGATTCTAATGCAATCAAGACTGGCAGTGGTAGTGAGCTTGAGTCCGCTGAGCGGGTTGAAGATCACTCTGAAGCCAGTAAACACCCTGGTGGTGCTGATTCGTATATGGAGGATGCGAATAGTGGTGAAAGTGCTGCTGCTGAAAATATGGGAGACGCCATTGGTGAGATGGCAGAGCCTGTCTCAATGCGAGCCATTGAGGACGAGGTGATGCGGTCGGCCAAAGACACTCCCAAGTCGCAGCAGGAAATCAATGAGGAGATTGAGCGGGTGAAAACGCAGATCAAAGAGATGGAGCGCTTGAAAATCGCGCGCGAGACTAATCGGGTGGCTGAGATGGAAGCGAATCGGCTCGGTATGGAACTTAGAGATATCGCCATCAAGCGAGCACTGCTGCAGGAATCACGCGAGCAGCAGCTGGCTACGATTGATGCCTCTACAGCCAAAATCGCTAAGCTGAAAAAGTCTCTGCTTCAGCAGGAAAGCGAACTCAGTGTCGCTAAACAGGAGCTGCAAAGTCTTACTTCTCAGGATGAGGGGCTCCAACACGCAGAGAGCCAACTCAGACACGATCTAGGTCGCCCCAAGATCGTGCTACCCACGCATGATGGGCACAATGCTGCTGCAGAGGGTTCTGGAACCAGTGCAAGTGCCAATGGCGATGAGGAGCCTACACCAGAGGAAGCAGCTAAGGAAGAAGACAAGGAAAGAGCACCTAAGGTTCATGTACTTTCGGTTGCAGACAGTCCCCTGCGCTGTTTCTCTAGCTTCCGCATGTCTCCCAGTTTCGGACCCACCATGTGGTTTAGTAACTCTTTTAACGGCCGGTTCGTTAAAGACGTTGGCAGCCGCACGTTGTGTCCCACCATGCTCAAGAGCAATAATTCAGTATGCAGCCAGGAGGACTGCCAGTATATCCATTTCAGCGACTTCGATGTGGAGCCCAAGCGCGTGTGCGAGTATATGGCTTCGCGACACATAAACGACCCGCAGTATTTAGAAGGGCTTCACCAGCAAGTCTCCTCGCATCTTAAAGGTGATGTAGCCAGTGCAGCGCAGATCGCTGCCGTAATTGTGGGCTACAATCGTATGCAAAAGCCTCTCGAAGTGCTTGACTGGGGGACCTGGGGTCTTAACAAAGAAGTATAGGTATGGAACTGTTAGTTGTACGGATTCAATGCGTTCGTACAGTAGTAGTAGTAGCAGTAGTGTGTGTGGCGGTAGTTAACGCTTCTCTTACAACCAGGTGTATTATTATTAGTTAGCTTATTTATTTTATTTATTGATATATATATATTTATTAATATATGTGCTTAATTGTTTTCTAAAAAATGTGATAACGCGGCAATTGGCGATATTTGAAGTCCACTCTGCCTTGTAGTAGTAGCACTACGCTTTGAGTTTCTGTCTTATCCTCTTTAGGGTTAACGTTCAGGTGCTGGGGTTTTATAATACGAGTCATTCCTAACAAACTATAAGGGTTCTTATAGATTTTACCAGTACTTCGACTAGCCACAAATGGCGACCTGCGGACCTTCTAATCCCGGACAGAACCTCAAAAGTTTTGTCGAGCGGGATGGTTCATTGCATACAGAAAAATACCAGCCTGTTGGGCCCAGTGTGAGGGGCATTCGGTCTAATGGCGCCCCCTCGGCACAACGCCAACAACAGCAATTCGATCAATTCGCGCATACCAATCCTTCACAGTTCTTCAATGGTCCTAATTTTCCTTTCGATGGCCCTGAACTGTTTGGTCCTCAATTCAATGGCCGCTCTGCTGTTCCCACTATGCCTGCTCGGCAGGTCTCTCCATCAGTGGGGTACGCCAACCCTGCCCGTGCCCAAATAGCCGAGGCAGACTGGGCAGCTGAATTTCAGCAGCTATCTTTACAGGACCAAAGACAGCGCGCTCAAAGCCATCAATCGCATTTTCAGAGCATTTCGAGACCTGAGTTTCAACCTCATGCGCAGTTTCAGCCCCAATTTGTGCCCCAGTTTGCTCATCAGCCCTTCCAGCCCCAGTACCAGCCGCAGCACCAGCATTTCCCCCACCAGGTTTCCAAGCCAATTGCGTCTGAAGAAGCATTCGATGCAGCATTTGAAGAAGCTGAATTGAGTTTCAAGCGCACGCACCAAAGAACACGAGCTTTTGAGAGACAACTTACCCCCGAGGTTGAGCAAACAAGCGAACACGAGCGGCAGGGCGAAGATGCCAGCGACATTGCCAACAAAATCATAAACACTTTGCATGAGAAAACTCCTGGTCAAGACGACCTTTCTACCAAACTACAGAATTCTAAATTTATGAACCTAATGACCAAACTTAGCACTAACGAGATCATGCTGGGCGAGAAGGATCTCCTAAACGCTAGCGACAACGCTAAAGTAGAACCATTTGATCTCCACCAGGACGTACGCCCGAGGCCCGAGGAACACATTGCCCATCCTCAATCAAGCAGTAATGAAATAGACAATCTAGAGACTTCCCATTCTGGAGCAAACGACAACCAGCGAACTATCATTGACGACTGGGCCCCCCAACGCCCAATTACCCAGCCATTAGAGCAGGGGTCTGCAAACAAATTACCCTCTCTCGATGACCCAGAGACATACTTGTTTAAGATGAAGCAGAACTTGGACCCGCGGGTGTTCAAGAAGTCAGAATACACTTCTTCTTTCCTGAGCGCTAAAGAGCATGCCCTTCCCTCGCTCGAGCAGCAGTCCTGGGAGGAAGACTATGATGAGTGGTAAATTGATATTTGGAAGTATATCAATGTATATATAATTTTACGAGTAATGAATAGATTCAAAGTTATTTCACTAATTAAATTAAGATCTTGTCGTTTATTTAACGATCTTTACCCCCAGAGATCCTATCAAAGTGGGGCTATATTTTTCGATGGCTCGTTGCTTTGCACTATGTAGGGTTACTGGTACTCGATCTACCGAATGGTTTTTTAGCCGACACGCTGATTACGATTGTTGAGACAGGAAGGGCAGAAAAAATATACGCATACAAGATAAATGATCAGTTTAACTTAGTAAAAATAATCCTCGAAGGCGAAGCGAAAACCTCATTCTAATTTCTTACCTATTTATCCTGCATTCTCATTCCCATAATTGAGGCTTTTTTTGTACACGCGTGCTTGCATGATATAATTATGCCAAGTTATATGTGATTATCGCTACCCTACCACACCCTTTCCCCCTCAAGCCGGAAATCACCGCGTTCTGATTAGACATTTCACGCATGAGTATATATATATATGTATAAATTAATCAAGATGAAAGATCAACAACGATCTTCGAAATTTAGCAGATTTGAACACTGATTTTAAACAGAATGTGGTTCGAAATACTTTTCGCATTAATTGCATACTGGATTTATGTTGATTTTCTTTATCCCCGCGTAATTTACAAGCTTATTGCTCGCAAACATGGCGGTGGTATGCCTTATATCGAGGCGAGCTATCCATTTGGAATTCCAGTTACTTACCGGATTGTGAAGTCTCTATTTGACGAGCGAATGGTAAATGAAGTTTACAAGATCAACTCGAACATTCCTGCTCGCACGTACTTGAAAGAGGCACCTTTCGAATGGCAGGTAAATACCAATGATCCTGAGAACATTAAGGCCGTACTGGCAACCAAGTTCAAAGATTTTGATTTAGGCAGACGATTGTTCAACTTGGGTCCTACATTTGGCTCTGGTATTTTCACCCAGGATGGTAATCTGTGGAAACACTCTAGGGCAATGTTGCGTCCCCAGTTCACCAAGGAGCAGATCAGCCGATTAGAACACATCCTTCAGCACGCTGGAGAGCTAGTTAGCTCAATTGATAGACAGGATGGAAATGTCAACCTTGTGCCGCTTTTCCATATGCTCACCATGGATACTGCCACTGAGTTTTTGTTTGGTGAATCAGTAGAGTCGCTGAAGTATTCAAGTGACAAAGGAGCTACCAAGGCAGGAGCAAATGTTGGCTCCTATGTGACAAACAAGGATGGCAAACGCGTATATGCTTCCGATTTTGTTGAGTCTTACACCTACTTGAATGACTATTGTATCAAGCGGATTGCCCTCAGTTTCTTCAATTTCTTGCAGAAGATTTTCCAGCCTGAGTACAAAGATCACCTCAAGTTATCCCAAGACTTCATTGACTTTTACGTTGAGAGAGCATTGGAGAGTACGGCTAAATACGCCAAAGGGAAAGATGCTGAAGCAGAGGTAGACGCTGTTGATGATGAGAAAGATGATGAGAAAAACTATGTTTTCAGCTACGAGTTGGCTAAGGAGACTAGAGACCCCATCGTCATTAGAGACCAGTGCTTTAATATTCTTATTGCTGGAAGAGACACTACCGCTTCTACTCTTTCTTTTGCGTTCTATTTCTTTGCCATGTACCCTGAAACTTGGCAGAAGGTCAGAGAAGAAGTTCTTAACGTGTTTTCGCCTGATGACGGAGAAGATCAAATCACCTACGAGAGTCTTAGACGTTTGAAATATCTGCAGATGTTTATTAAGGAGGTTCTTCGTTTACATCCAGTTGTTCCGACAAATGTCAGGTACGCTAATAAAGACACTCTGCTTCCCAGAGGTGGTGGACCCAATGAGGACAAACCGGTGTTCGTTACTAAGGGAACACCTATTAGCTATGAAGTCTATGTGATGCATCGCGACAAGGAAATCTATGGCCCTGATGCTGAGGAATTTAACCCGGAGAGATGGGATGCTGATAATAATAAAGACCGCAATAGCGCTATGTACACTTGGGGTTACCTCCCTTTCAATGGTGGGCCGCGCATCTGTTTGGGTCAGCAATTTGCACTCACGGAACTCTATCTTGTCATCGTTAAGCTTGCTTTGAACTATCGGTTTGTTAAGAAGAGTCCTGATTTCCCTACTGATCTGAAGCAGAAGAGTACTCTGACGTTAGTTGTTGGTGGTAAAGGATTGCCTGTTCAAATGATTCGATAAGTTTTCGATTTTTTTCTCTTATTTTATCTTATTTTATCGTTGCTTTCTTGACGTAGTTCTTTTTCTGGTTTCATCTCAATGTGATTTTTTCCAATCTAACTCGATAGACTTATAAATATATAAATAGATAATTAAGATTATTAGTTTATTTCATTATGCTCACATAAAATACTGGCCAATGTTCACATAGTTGTAGCCAGAACGGTTAATATATTTCTGTGCAACGCTCTCCACGAGCCTGAGTCCTTCGGCATTACGGCCCTGGGCAACCGCACTAGCAGTCTTCGTACGAGCACGAGTAATGTCGAAAAGAGACGCGATATAGCACATCTGAGTATACAATTCTTGACTTGAATACTGCAGATGAAGAGAACCAGAACAGTGTTTATGAGGACAAGCTCTAGAAGAGTAAGCAGAGGGAAGCCTTGTGAGTCCCTTGCAATCATCGCATACCAACCAGTTTTGATAGTACTTGGAAATGTATCCACGAATAGCATCATCGACCTGTTGAGCGACTTCTGAGAACGGCACCGTGCGCTCTGATTTAGGCTCGATAATTCCTTCACTCTGAAGCTGCTGAACACCCTCATAGGTGAACTGGTTACCAGCGTATTCAAGCTCGAGTTTGTCGCACTGCGAGAATCGCTGAGAATCCTGTTGCAAAGTTACGAGGGGCAAACCATCATAGAGGTTAGACTTCTGACCCTCAGAACGCTTCACTACCTGCTTGAGCTCTTCAGCGTTCTGCAACTCCATAGCCTCGGCGAGTTGTACGCTATCAAAGCCCTCGATCTTCTCACAGAAACGGTTAATTGGAACAAATACCTGGTTCTGGAGATACCACTCGTAGTCAGGGGTGAGTTTACGCCTGCCCAATTCTTCAGGAGCAACTGCACGTTGAGGGAAGGGCTTGTTCTCGTTGTTGACATCCTTGGTAATGATGTAGTTGATGACATCCTTGGCTCGCACGCTATAGCCGGCCTCCACTCGGGCAGCTGCAACAACCAGCTGAGGCTTATCGTATGTATTATACTGGCTAAGCTCTTTGCTCAACTGATTACGCATGACGAACATCTTTGGTGACACCTTACCTTCACGGACGCGAACAGCATACTCATGGCAGAATTCATATACCTTGCTGAAGATTTCAATGGGGTCAGCAACATCTTGAGAGACTTCTGTTGCACTCTTACCAGCCTCAATCTCTTCCTTCTCGTGTTTGAGAGTAGCATCATCCAATCCAAAGATGATCTGTAGCGTCTTGGTCGAACTCACCTTACACACGTCACTGAACTCTCGACGTCTCATATCAAGACCCTTGTATTCCAACTTGAGTCCACCATCAGGCTGCAAAATAACAGCTGCGTACTTCTTCTTGAGATACAAGAGTAGCTTGCGGAAAATGTGATCGATATCAATTTCCATGAGTCTATATTGCTTGTTCACTGCCTTCTTGAAGTCAACTCCAATAGCATAAGCATCAGCGTAAGTCAATGCATTGGTATTGATCATAACTGAATCAGTATCACCATACAGAACCTCGAGTCCCTTCTCAACTGCAAGATCACGAGTACGCAAAAGTGCCTCACGACCCTTCTGGGTGATCAACTGAGCCAATGGTTTGGCGCAGAACCGGGAGTCAGCAAAACCCAAGCATCCATACATAGAGTTTGCGGTCAACTTCAATGCAGTCTGTCTAATGTTCCACTCCGCCTGTTGAGCAGCACTAGCAGAGTCCGACTTCATCAAGTTTTTCACCTCACGACGACGCTCCACCAAATTTTGAAGGATCTTGGGGAGCAATCCCTGTTGAACATTTGAGGAAGGAACTTCAGGTGATTCATTTTGATCCCTGTCGAAATCAACTGTCGTTAAACAGATGTTATACTCTTGGATGATGGAAGGATACAAACTGTTGAAGTCCATGACCAAAACACACGACTGGTGCAATCCAGCTACAGGGTCAAACACATGACCACCAGTATAGGATCCAGGAGTCTTATCTTGGGCGGCCCTACTGCGCTTCTCGGGAATGAGGAATCCATGTTTAGCGAACTCGTGCATGAGCAAATAGTCATTACGTCCGCTACGAGTACCAGCCAAGGTTGCTCTCCAGGGGTTACCAGCAAGGCACGTAAGCTGTCTGGAGAGAGGGAGCATCTGGTTCTTGAGAGCAATTGAGGTCACAAATAGTGTATCGTATTCGCTTCTCCGAACAATCTCTACAAGACCAGATGTGCCCTGCTCAAGCCAATTTCCGCTAGCAAGGTTAGTGTCGAATGGCAAACGTTGCTGGCCCAAGAATACTCGGCACATCTCTTCCAAGCTATAGTCAGTACATTTGCTGCTGGCAATCTCCTCACCGAAGGTGTTTTTAAGATCGACAAGCAATCTACCGGAGCACACGCGCTGCACTTCCATGGTCTTAACACTTGTAGGCTTTCTGCTCATCTTGAAACGCCCAAGCTGGGACCAGTTAGGAAGATTAAGGGCAAGTGCACGCTCAAGAATGGTTGCCAAGTGAATGTTGGTAAGGTTGTGTCCCACCAAAGCATCAGGATCCTGCTGCTTCAATACACCAAAGAACCAGCTCAGCAATTTCTGCTCATTACTAAAGGTTTCCAAGACTTGTTTACCGCTTCCGCGAGAAGCGTTGTGTTCATTAATAGCTTGCTTGAACCCCAACGGGAACACACCCGAAGATGGAGGTCTGATACCACTAATCAACATGGAAGGGATTTTAGTAGCATCATGCGAGCCTTGGTCAATATTACGGAACACACGCAAAGAAATGGAAACCAGCTCATGTTCGAGCTTGGCATTTGGCACCGTGGTTACTGCAATACTCATGATAGTGAGTTTGGGTACTTCGCTCGAACTCACAACCTTAACATGGGCAGGCGAGGCACAGTCGTATGCGATGCCAGACCAAGTCGTACCAGTTGAAATACGCTGCACCTTGACGTCGAGCCAGCACGGACCCATTACGTTCTTACCAATCAAGAAGTTCTCAATACGTGAACTGTTCATGCCATGCACGGATTTATAAGTCTTTCCCTGGTCGGGGAGAGGCAAGGTGAGGCTATAAGGGGCCTTGACGTGAAGATATTCCTTTTCAGACTTATCTTCGGCGAAAACATCTCTCAAGGTGACCTTCTTAGATCGCAGTCTTTCCACACCGTGCTGGAAGAAGAATTCACGAACTTCAGCTGCAACCTCGTCGGTGGAAGTGCCTTCGTTAGGAAGTACGTAAACATCACGCTCAATACCGTAAACAAATACCGTGGATCCCAGGCCCTGCTCAGACTTACCGAACAGAATGAGTCCACCTTGCATGTCAATGTAGTCTGTCCAGTAGAATCGGAATGTTTCAGGGAGCTTCTCACCTGCGGAAGCAACCGCCTTCTGAGTCTGCTCATCTACATCGTCCGAGATTAGGTTCCAAGCATTACTGGAGTATGAGCCAGTGATGGCCTCCTCGCTACTAGCATGAGGGGTAGGAAGGAACTCTTGCTCGAGTTCTGCTACCGAGTCAATGCCAGATGAGGGAGCTGGCGAAGATGTAGGGAGAGGAGGGTCACTCATGGGGGCCTCAGGAAGATAATTATGCGAAGCGTCACTGTTGGGGGCGCTGCTGTTGAGGGCACCGTTAGTGGGTCCATCACTGTTCTGCTTGGAGGAGAGAATATCCATTAGGTCGTCATCAGAGTCTGAAGCATCTGCTCCGGCGGTGAGTGCAACAGGAACCATACTGAATGATGGAGGCTCGCTGCTGGGCTCTTCACTCCTGAAGTCCATGTCATGCTCAGGCTTAATTTCAGGCTTGAACTCTTCGAGTTTAATGCTCTTCTCTTCAATTCCACCATCCATATTAGTATCGGTAGTTGTGCTGGTGGTATTAAGGATCTCACCGCCAAGCATGGACGAGTCACCCTCGTCATACTGCTGATCAGAGTTCGAGTAGTCCTCTCTGGAGCCCAACTTGTTCCTCGTTGGGGTATCCAGTCCGCGCGAGGTACTAGAAGGGGTGTTGAGCTTGCTGCTTCGGCCAAGGGAACCAAACTTACTGGATCCTAATCCCGAACCTAGGCTAGATCGGGATCCCAAACCTGATCCCAACAATGATCGTGAGCCTAAGCTGGATTTAGAGCCCAAACTGGAGGATCCATGGGGTTTGGTGGCACCCTTAGAAGTTTTGGGGGTCCTGGCAGCACCAAGACCATTGACGATGGCATCAACATCGACTTTGGGAGCGAGCGCTGGAGCTGAAACCGATCCAGAAGCGCCATTAGTTTTGGGCTTCTTCTGAGTACGGAAAAGAGAAACGATGTCCTTGTTTTTAGAACTTTCCTCCTCGCGCGCGTTTTTGTGTTTACGCTTCTTCGCACTTCCAGACTCCTCATTATCCTCCTCGTTATCGCTGTAGTTTGCTGGCTGGTCCCATTCGTATTCTCCATTGTCCACATAGCCCTTTCCATCGTCATCAATCACGAAATCATCCTCCCGCAGCCGTTCACGCTGGCGCTTTTCGTATTCGGCTTCTCCAACTTCGTCATAAATTCTGCTGTCATCCTCGTCAAACGAGAAATCGCGCTTGGTTTTACCTTCCGCGCGAAGTCTACGCAGCTCAGCGAACCTATCCATTATTAATTAAGAAGAAAAAAATACAATGAGATTCTTCTGTTATTTTTTTCCCTTGCTGAGCCTGTAGTAAGAAAGGTAGGTTGACCTCAAATACCGAATCTCAATACGCGTGGGTTCAGTTTTAGTGGAAATGCGACGCGTCTTCTGTTATATTACTACTTAAGGGTTCACTGAACGCGAAACCCAGCTGGCTGAAAGGCTGTGCTACACTATATTGTTAAAATGGCCTGTTTAGTCAACAACACACGCTGGCTCCACTAAACACAATAATACCTCCCAAGCCAAGATTTAAGCGTGGGGTGCAGGCACGTGATACTGTTTGTGCTTGTTACACATGTCTTATCAGTTATACGCTATCAAAACCTAAGAAGCAATGGGACAAAAGTAACAGGGCGGCGGAGGGCACTGCGGAATATAACCCTTCCGTGCCCAGCTTCTCCACATTCTCAACCTCTCAGCAAAACATGACTGCAGCGGTGACGGGAAGCACGTCTCCCCACCCTGCTTCAAGCAAGCTCAATGGCCTTCAAGGTAAAAGGTTGCTTTATTTTGTATCTTTATTTGTTTCTCTGGGAGTATTCCTTTTTGGGTATGACCAGGGCGTCATGTCTGGCGTCATCACTGGCCCCTTCTTTGTTGCATACTTCCAGAATCCTTCGCCTGCGCGATTGGGAACAATGGTTGCCATTCTTGAAATCGGTGCATTGATCTCTAGTTTGTGTGTAGGAAGATTGGGTGATCTGTGGGGTCGTAAACGTACTATTTTTTATGGTGCTATAATTTTCACCTTGGGTGGGTTATTCCAAACCTGTGCATTTGCGTTTTGGATGCTCATCTTAGGAAGAATTATTAGCGGACTGGGTGTAGGTATGCTATCTACCATTGTGCCTGTATACCAGTCGGAGATTTCTCCTCCTCATAACCGCGGCAAGTTCGCGTGCATTGAGTTTACCGGTAACATCATTGGCTATGCTGTGAGTGTATGGGTAGACTATTTTTGCAGCTTCATTGGCTCTGATATGAGCTGGCGCGTGCCTCTTTTTATCCAGTGTATAATTGGCCTGTTGTTGGCCTTTGGCTCTCAGTTCGTTGTTGAGACCCCAAGATGGCTCTTAAACAAGGACAGGGACGAAGAGGGCATGCAGACACTGCTGAGATTGCATCCAATCACCGAGACTGGCAATGCTGCGCGTGAGCAGTTCGACGAGATCAAGGAGACGGTGATGCTTCACAGAATGGAGGGCAAGCATTCGTACACGTACATGTGGAGACGCTACAAGAAGCGTGTTCTCATCGCCATGTCATCGCAGGCGTTTGCCCAGCTGGACGGAATCAACGTTATTTCATATTATGCCCCGTTGGTGTTTGAGCAGGCAGGCTGGCATGGACGTTCGGCCATCCTGATGACGGGTATCAATGCAATTATGTACGTTCTTTCTACAATCCCACCGTGGTACCTCATTGATAGGTGGGGAAGACGCCGGATTCTCATCAGTGGTGGTATAGTTATGGCAATTGCACTAGTGATGATCGCCTACTTCATTTACTTGGAGTTGTCGTTCAGTCCCTTCATGGTGGTAGTATTTGTGGTGATTTTCAATTCGTTCTTTGGATACTCGTGGGGTCCCGTGCCGTGGCTCTACCCTCCTGAGATTCTGCCATTGTCAATCAGAGCGAAGGGTGCGTCGCTGTCAACTGCCTCTAACTGGGCTTTCAACTTCCTGGTGGGTGAAGTCGTTCCGGTGCTTCAACAAAAGATGGGTTGGTCTATGTACCTCTTGCCAGCATTTTTCAGTGTATGCTCCGTTGTTTTGGTATACTTTGTCTACCCGGAAACGAAGGGTGTTACCTTGGAGGAGATGGACTCTGTCTTTGGTGACTACACCCTTAGAGCGCCTTCCACAGTGGGAGAAGTCGATCCCTCTAGTGATGATGAAGGCAGCAGTGAAGGGAACGACAGTGATGCGACAAGGCCCTCTAACGCTGCGACTCTAAGATAAGCGAGTTGTAGGTTCACGGATAGAGACATATATATATCAAGATGTGTATATATATTTATACTTACATATTTATACTTATTAGCTTTTTATTTGCACTAATTAGCGGACTGTGTGCGTTTCGCCTTTACTGTCTTAGTTGTTCGTCTCACTTGTTCGTCTTACTTGATGAGTTTATATATTATAACATTAGGATTTATGGGGGTGTACACTACGGACCAAAAACACAATACAAGTCAAAAAATATTATATGTATGTAGTTGCAGATCCGTTATTATGCTGCTTCTTGCCACAATCCCTGACCATGCTCCTTCATGGACGCACCGAGTTCCTTGACATTCTGGTCCCACTCGCTCAGTCTCTCTCTCATCGTCTTTGTTTGATCTCTAGACAATACACGCGGCTGCAACCAGTCGATTTCCACTGTTTTGGTGACCTCGTCGATCTTTCCTCGCATCAGACCCAAGCTAAACGCCTTCATGCACAGCACTTCGACCTTGGCGCCAGACTGCAGCGAGGTCTCCTTGGCGATGGTGGAGAAAGGAATGAAGCTCTCGCTCTCAGCAACCTGCTGGCGCTTGAATACACACTCACAGAGCGCCATCAAGCAGATCTTCTGCTCCAAAAAGGGCAACGCAGCCGCAAGCATAGGACTCTTGCTGCTGAACTCGGGGCGCAGCTCCTGGAACTGAGGAACATTGCCCTCATTCACTGCGATCACAAGGTTCTTCAACCAGGCGTGCTCGCTTCCGAGTGTATCCAAAATGGGGTGAAGAACAAGCTCACCGAAGTTGTAGATTTTAGGGGCAAGAAGGGCGGCAACGCAAAGATCGTAGGCGCGCTGCTGGAGAACGACCTGAGGAACCTTGGCGCTGTCGATGCAGGCGAGGTAGAGCAACGCATTGCGGTAGTAGCTGGTGAAATCACCCTGCTTTTTGAAGTATTCGCAGCTGACACCGTAGAACTGCGAAAGCACAGACTTGTCGCTGATGGGCAGCTCGTCCACCACCTTGCGGGCGTTGTCGATAATCTTTTTGGCAGGATAAACCTGGTTCAACTGTAAGTGGATTGAAGCGACCTTCAGCTGCGCAAACACATGTTCCTCGAGCGTGTCCTCCTTGTCGGCCTTCTTGGCCACCTCCTTCATGAACTCAAGGCTCTTCTCCAAGGAACTGAACTCTTCGCTGGCAGAAACAGCCAATCCCACCAATGCGAGCTTATTTAAACGATCCTCGGCTGTGCTGATGAGGTTGTTATAGAGGTTTATGCGGAAGGGAGCGGACTCAGGCAAAGCAAAGATCTCGATGAGAGTCTTAGTGACCTGATGCCACAACTTGCGGTCCCATTGGTCCTCTAGCTGATAAATAAGAGGTATGAGAGACTCGGGAGCGCCTTCCCTTAGCTCATTAAAGTACTGTTCGGGGATCATGGCGTGTGTATACGTTGTGTGTATGAGGTGTGGCGAGGGCGCGGGGGTTAGTATGCTTAGGGTGGTGGTGGGATCCCAAGCGCGGTGTGGGAATCTCAAGCAGGCTCCAAGCTTAGGTACAGCTACAATAGCCTGGGCAGAGAGATCCAAGCTGGGAGATCCAAGCTGGGCCAGGCGATTTTTATACTGGTGGAAATTCACATGTGGATACTACACATATAGTGGTAAATAATATATACAATATATACAATATATAATACACAATATACATGTACATGTACATGTACATGTGAATGAGAAGAGTTCGACTAGTAAAAAAAAAAAAAGCGACAATAAAGAAAAGTCAATATATACATGTATTTATTTTCGTCATATAATTAGTTTCGTATGCATTATAGATTTTGATCAGTGTGGGGGTGTTTTATATTTCTTTTTTTTGGTTAGTATTATCGTGACTTCCCTCAGAATGTCTCAATTAATAAAGCATACGAGTGCTAATACGGTGAGGAGTCTTGTCGAGCGCATCGTTCAATCTTCTGATATCCTGCTCGTTGACGTTGGCGATATCAGCCATGAGGTAGGCAACATCAGCCTCAGAGTCAGAGAACTGCTTCGCGATGTTGTACTCGCCAAGGATCTCGTTAACAGTGCGCAGCACACCAGGGACGTTACGGTGAACGTAGAGAACACGCACAGCGCCGTTCTCGTCGTGGTAAGGAGTGCGGAGATCGACCTCAGGGAAGTTGACCGAACCGACAGAAGAGCCCTCGCGGACGTACTTGGTGAGGGCATTAGCGACCTCGATACCAATGGCAGTCTGGGCCTCGTTGGTGGAGCCACCAATGTGAGGAGTGAGGATGACGTTAGACTGAGAGACAAGCTCGGTGGTCCAGCTGTTCAGGCTGTCAACGAACAAGTCAGAACCGTTGCTTCCGGGCTCGTTGGGGTACACATCGAGAGCGAGACCAGCGAGCTTTCCGCTCTTCTTGGCCTCAACAAGGGCAGGAATGTCGATGACCTGGCCACGCGAGGCGTTGATGATGTAGGAGCCCTGGCGCATCTGCTCGAACTCCTTGGTAGAGATCATGTTCTTGGTCTCAGGCAAGGCAGGGACGTGCAAGGTAACGAAATCAGAGCGGTTGAGCAACTCCTCCAAGGTCTCGACCTGGATAGCAGTACCCATGGACATGATGTTGATGACATCGTAGTAAAGAACCTGCATACCCATAGCCTCGGCCAAGACACTCAACTGAGAGCCAATGTGACCGTAACCAACGATACCCAAGGTCTTACCACGGATCTCCCAGCAGCCCTTGCTGACCTTGTTCCAGGTGCCAGAGTGGAGCTCAATGCTCCTGTCACCGATCTGGCGAGCAAGCGAGATGATGTAGCCGATGACGAGCTCAGCAACACTACGAGAGTTCGAGAAAGGAGAGTTGAACACAGCAATACCACGGCTGGCGGCATACTTGAGGTCGACCTGGTTGGTACCAATGCAGAAGCAGCCAATGGCCATCAAGTTCTTGGCATGCTCAAGGACGCGCTGGTTCAAAGTGGTCTTAGAGCGGATACCAATAACGTGGACATCAGAGATCTTACGAATAAGCTCCTCCTCAGGCAAACTGGAGGTGAGGAACTCGACCTGGTAGCCCTGGCCGTGGAGGATCTCCAATGCCTTCTTGTTGACGTTCTCAAGCAACAAGATCTTGATATCGCCACTCTGGAAGGGCTTGAGCTCCTTAGCCCTCATGTTAGTGCTGGCCCTGCGGCTGCGGAACAAGGGAGACTCAGACGAGGGGGAAGCACTGTGGGGGGAGGAGATAGCAGTGTCAGCGAGACTGGAAGAAACCTTGCGGATGTTCACAGGAGAAGACATTTTTAATGAAGTAAGGGTGTAACAAAATTACTTTCTTGTCTGTGCTGAAATTGAGTGCAGATACTCGTGATACAGAACTGTAGACACTTAAAAGTTTCGAAGCTGTGCGTGAAATTTCACTTAGTGCCTATGAATCATAAGATGTGATACCACGTGAACGCGTTGGAAACGTGGAGTCACAGCCTTAATACAAGTTTTTACCCGGTACCCCTGAGTGTGCGCGGTCAGCTGATCACATCACATGTTACATTGGGAGTTTGGTAGGGGGTGGCACAGAGCTGGAGCTTCGTGTATGGGAAAAGGGTGCGTGATTTTTTTTTTTATTTTCTAAGCAGGAGAGAGTGTGCCAGGGCAGACAGCGTCAGGGCAGACCAGACAAGTCCCAGGGCAGCATGAATGATGGAATCTCGCTAGTAGATCCTGTGCTTGTGTGGTGATGCATATATGCCAGTACGGATACTAGTGCTTGCGTATCTACAAGCCCCACTGCATAGAGAATACGCTACATAGTGCTTGACAGGGGAAAAAATCTAATGTATCTGTATATGGTGAAATAATATATGATAAAGAGTATAGACTAAATGCGTATATATAACCAAATCTAGACCTCATATGTTTCAGAAATTGTTTTCTCGTATTTTTAAAGTATTTAATAGTATGTATATAGGTATTTGCGTATAGTTTGTTCAATAATGGAATGAAATCCCACGGATACAACGGTTATCGTCGAAGAAGTACTAAGATGCTGTTTCAGCCTGCATGGGGCAAGGAGTTCCGTCCATATTATGTAACTGAGAGGTTCGATCACCCTACCACCCTATACATACCTAAGGCAGCCCAAACAAACCAAAAACCTCCACCATCTCTCTTTTCCCCTAAATTAAAATATGGGACTCTGTGGCGATCCTCCTAAGCCAGTTGTGCGAAAAATCGTGATCCTTGGCGATGGTGCCTGTGGTAAAACCAGTTTGCTTGATAGATTCACTCGAGGGTACTTCCGCCAGGTCTACGAGCCCACTGTGTTCGAAAACTACGTTCATGACATTTTCATTGATGGCCGACCAATGCAGCTGAGTCTCTGGGATACTGCTGGCCAGGAAGAATTTGATAGGCTGCGCTCTTTGTCTTATTCGGACACCCACTGCATCATGCTGTGTTTCTCCATAGATTCGCGCGATTCGCTGGAAAATGCCCAAACAAAATGGAAAGACGAGATTGTGGATAATTGCGAAGGAATAAAATTGGTGCTTGTGGCGCTGAAGTGCGATCTCAGGCAGTTGGTGGCCGATGAGGACGAGATGCACCAGCAGGACCTCATCAGCTACGACGAGGGTGTTGCGGTTGCAAAGAAGGTTGGTGCCTTGCGCTACCTCGAGTGCTCTGCTAAAGATGATAGAGGAGTGCGCGAAGCGTTCACAGAGGCTGCCCGTGTTGCCTTGACTGTGGGCTCCGAGAGCGACGAGCAAAGCAAGAAGAAGGGATTCTGCAATGTTATGTGAATGAGTTGCAGCGTTGTATGTAAGAAGTAGTGCATGCGCAGCATGCTTTACTAGTGGATTCTGTACACCAATAAAAGGAGCACTGAATTTACTTCAAAAAAATAGCACCGAACGACACAAACATATAGCACGGTAGGATGCGTTGGAAACGCACCTCTCCTTAAGTGCAAAACTAATGAGAGCTAAGATACCATTTTGGGTTTAATTATGTATTTTAACAATGAGATTATTCCTCTCTTTTGATCGCCATGTTTTACATATAGCATTTTTTTTACCTGTATATATAACATAGACAACTAACTTTTACTTTATTCTGCCTTATCAACACATATTCACTTAACTATTCTTTGCAATAATACAATTTAGTTATTTTTTTTTGCAACTTTAATGGAACAATTTTTCTATATTACACTGCACTACACTACATGTACCTTTCCTGCTGCTACTATATAAGTTGATATGTAAATTGGTATGTACATTCAGTCATTGCACCGAACCTAATTGGGACCACGACGGGCTACCCCTGGGAACGCTGCACCCAAGACCGAGTGTTCTTGCGGTTTGTTCTCCGATCCGGCGTGAATTCAGTTAGTCCTGGGAGCCGCCGCTCGGACGCTCCTCAAATGAATGCTTTATGTGCCGGTCGTGAAAAATTGCGTTGTGAAGAACAAATCAAACCCTGAGCGTGAAATTTATAGTGCTTAGGGTAGGGACACCCCACCAGCGACCAGCTATGGTTTTACGCTTACCAGGGTGTGTGAAATTTCCCAAATGAATATTTCACATACATAATTGAGCATCTCCTTACGAATTTTAAATTTAATATTTACCATATAATTTAGATATTTCTTCAAATATATAATATTTTTGTGTAAATATGTATGGTTTATATAAGTACCACTCAGTGCGTTCCTTAAGCGTATGCGCGTGTGTGCGTGCGGTGTGTGTGGTCCATTTTTCACCTTCGCAAAAATAGGGTTCCTCACACCATGCTTGGACCCCGGCAAATGCTCCGTGCATTCTCGTCGACAGCCTCCCGGTTGTCGAATATCGGGAGCGCGCCCATTCTTCTCCCCACTGGCACCTCCATAAAATTGTCTGAGCGCGAGCTGGACGAGGTTGCTGCTCTCAGGGCCTCGGTTGACAAGCTGCGTAAGGGCAAGCCCAAAATCCACCTCACAAAGCAGATCAACGTCGAGGGCCCGAAGGGAAAGCTCGCTCTTGACATTGCTGATTTCGTGAAGGTCAATATTGACGACAATAAGGCCATGGTCGAAGTAGAAGAGCCCCTGCTCAAGCACCAGCGCTCGATGTGGGGCACCAGCCGCAGTTTGGTGGCCAACGCAGTCACTGGCGTCAACGAGGGCCATCTTTGCATCGTCAAATTGGTCGGAACTGGTTTCAGGGCCACCCTCGACGAAAAGAAGCAGGAGCTTTCGCTGCGTGTGGGCTACAGCGTGCCTCGCATTGCCAAGATCCCCGAGGGCATCCATGTGACGGTGCCTGTGCCGCATAGAATCATCATTGAGGGATGTGACAAGCAGCAGGTGCGGCTTCTTGCGGCCGAGATCCGCTCCTTCCGCAAGCCCGAGCCATACAAGGGCAAAGGTGTGTTTGTGGACGACGAGACGATCAAGCTGAAGCAGAAGAAGATCAAATAGAGCGGTGCGGTGTGGCATGCGCATTTATTTTTTATTGTATATATTTTTATTGCACATAATCTTTTTTTTTTCTCGAATGAAATTTGTCAATACTCACTGTATTGTACATGTATTGTACTGTGAACATGGTACGGTAACGTACCAGTAATGCAGCATGTATTTGTATATATCAATTACTGTTAAACTAAAGTTTACAACTATGATAATTTGATATGATAGAAACTGAAATTCCTACATCAAGAGCTGAAAATACATACATACATTTCTCATGCTAAGAGATATGTGTATTCAAAGGATCCATTATAGTGTATATTGGTACATACGTATACTTGCAAATTGTTTTACTCCCTGCGGAAGCACAGAATATCGTTCTTGTTCCTGAAAATCTGGTCGTCGTCCGCGAGTCGTCCCGCAACTCCCTCGATCCACATAATCTTCACGTCGCCCATCACCTTGTCGCAAACCTGCTTCACCGTCGTGCCTTCGCGCACCAGCAAACAGTCGGGGAACACAGTCTTGCCTCCGAAGTTACTGATGTTGCGCACAGTGAAAACTGGCACGAGCTTCAGCATATCAATAGCGGTGGTGAGCGACTCGTCTACACCAGTAGAGCCGAATCGGTACAGAACCAAGTCCCTTACTGTCTCCAACCGATCCTTGAGTTTGTCGTCCATTTCCTTGAGGTTATCAAACCCATCTTCCTTGGTATCAACGAACTCAGAGCCCTGCTCGTACTCGATGAAGCCCTGCTTCTTCAGCTTGCGCAGAAACACCTCGGAAATCGCAGAGCAAAGTACGTGCGGGTTCTTCTCGTACTTGCGCGCAATGCGAGCGATGTTCCTGTCAGCATCAGGGTGATCGCACTTGTTCAGCGCCAAAACAGTGGGGAACTTTTCGGATACAAACACGTTGATCACAGTGTCGATCTCGTCCTGGCTCCAGTTCTCCAGTTTCTGGTTCACACCGTGCTGCTGCTGCGCAATGTCCACTGCTCGGGCAACCAGCGCCCTGGTGGCTCCGTAACCACTGAACTGGCCAGCAAGAGTCTCCATGATGCTCGACTTTGTGCCGACATGGCGTCTCACCACAGAGCCCCACCGGTTCATGAGGTTACCTTTCACCCAGCAAAACACCTCGTGCTGAAGCCAGTCCACATCAGCAAGCGGATCGTATCCCTTGGCAGTTTTGCCCTCAGCGTCAGTGGTTCCACTGGCATCAACAACGTGGATCAAGCAGTCTGCGTGACGCAAATCGTCAAGGAACTTGTTTCCCAGGCCTCTGCCCTCGTGTGCGCCAGGCACAAGACCAGCAACATCCAGCAAAGTCACTGGAACGTGACGAGTGCCGTTGTTGCACCAACCGTAGTTGGGTTTGCACAAGCTCTGCTTCTCGATACCCTTGCGAGCACACGCACAGGGCACCGCTACGTAACCCGTGGCAGTATTAGGATCAATGGTTGTGAATGGGAAATTTCCGACTTTGGCATCAGCGTCGGTAAGCGCATTTAGCGTCGTAGACTTGCCGCTACTGGGCTTACCAACTAGGCCTACCAGGGGGTCACGCATTAGTAAGTGTTATATTAAGAAAAAAAGAAACCTATTGTGGATAGGGCCCATAAATCGCTCAATTGGTGATATCCAGGGGAGAAAAAAATAATTTCAAAAATTGAATATATTGATTTATTAGTTATTATAGCGTTAGTATGCCCGATTTTGTGCTACTTTCATTGAATGAATGAATGAATTCTCCCACAGTTGGGTTAGCTGCCCTTAATTGAAATTTCATCGTGTAGTATGCATGGTGCACCACAACATCAGTTATTGAATGCCCATAATGTATACAAATATATGTTTGTCCTGTGAATTAAGAAAGTATGTAGGATAGTATTTTGAAATAATTATAAATTAGTTCCCCTGATTGAATTGGTATTGTGACTTGCATGTATTAGAATCTCTCAGATATGCCATATGGAGTGCATATACTCATATACCTTTGTCAGTGGCATATAGATATTGTTATATAGTACAATCGGTCAATTCAAACCGTTTTGTTTAGTTTAAATCCTCCTAATAAGACTCGCGCCGAGGTGTGGCAGGCCAGGCACCCGAGCCAGCTTAGCCCGGTGTACATTTTCAGCCAGAACCAACCGTACTCTCGCTCGATTATACCGGCCAGCGGTGGACCAAGAACAAGTCCAAATGCCATAAATGAAATAGCGAAAGAAAGTCTGATGCCCAATCGATTAAAGTCCTTGGTGAGAGCAGCCACTACTGACCCGGGAAGCGCCATCAGTGGTCCTGAAACGAGACCGTAAATTACAGCTTCCGGAACAATTCCTCTAACAGTGTCGGCTTTGATCCAGCAAAATGCCACGATCATGCTGCATGTTTCTGCAGCAATCAGCACATTGAATGGGCCCACCTTTGTGGCTATTAACGAGGGAACGATGCGCCCCAAGACAGACCCGGCATTCACAAGGGCGGTTGTATAGTTGTATACAGTATGAATTGGCCTCCCCGCACTTACGTCAGTGTCCACTGCATATGATTCAAAGTAAACGTACGCATTATACAAGCTCAGAAAACCAAACACGTTCCCAAAGCAGTAGAGCATGGTTGCAGGCTCAGTGAAGCACTCTACGGCAACAAATGCCTTGCGCTTAGTTGGCGGCAAGATACGCTTGATACCAATAAATGTAATCGCGCTCAATGCAAGTTGTACGAATGCAATGATTCGAGTAGACCAGCCAAATCCAACTTCACCTACCAACTTTTGTGCCATAATCGAATATACGGTTCCGCCCCATGATGAACCACTGGCTCCAATTCCAATAGCGATTGGACGCTTTGTAGTGAAATATGGAGCAACAGCACTAATTGAAATCAGAAATAGTAATGCCGAGACGCAGCCTACAAATAGACCTTGCGTGAGGATAACCTCAGCGTATGTCTTGGACCAGCTCAGCAACATTAAGGCGGCGAATTGACATAAACCTGCTACTAATGCCATGTATTTGATGTACCCCATATCAATCAGAGTTCCAAACAGGTTTGTAGCGAAATATGCTAACGCGCCTGATAACGAAACGATCCAGCTAATTTGAAAGGGCGTTTTGTCCTTCAGCAAATAATCTTGGTAGTAATTCTGATAGGTACCAAATGCATTAATAACTCCCCAGCTATTGAAATTTGCGAATAGTGCAGCAGCAACTTGCATCCAGGCAGTAAATCCGCCGTTCGGGGGCTCCGGCAGAATGCTCTCCAACTGGGGAGGTACTTCAGTAAGATGATCTACATTCTCCTCTAGTCCAAATCCATGAGAGTGATTAAATTCATTATATGTGGAACCATTATTATTATTATTATAATTATCTTGGTCCTTTGAGGTAGTCACCTCACGACAATGAAGTTTTGCCCATGTCTTTGATATGTATTTTTCGGATGGAGTGTGCATAAACAATAAACCAAAATACGAACACTCTTCTTTTCCGCTTCTATTTTAGTTTTTCTTTTTCTTTTTTCTTTTTTCACAAGTTCGTATTGAGCATATCTATATAAAATCGTACTCTCCTATCTAATCAGTCACACTTAGTAAGATATATAAGCCGATATGCAGGAAACTTACACTAACTCTGCATCTTGGTGGTATACACGAGTTCAAAATGAGTAGTTACACCACAAATGTACATAAATGCGTATCTCAGATCCTTTGAACCCCCAGTAAATAATTATATAGAAGTGAATAGAACTAAAAAGAAATCAGCTAGTAAATTTTTTAACCTAGTTTAGTCAACTTTTAACTTCTTTTTTATGGGGCTTAAGCTGTCCGTAACGGTTTGAACACACGTGACGTACTATGACACTTTGGAATTGCCTATTTAGATATTTCGGGCGAGGCGTTATGCAACAAAGGTTTTGGATCCTGAACACCGCCCAGCGAGAGAAATAAATCACTCATATAAAGAAATATCATGCTTAATTACTCCCTTTTTTCATAAACTAGCAGATTTCTATGTACAGTATATTCAAATATATTAATTATTGTTATTCTCAGGTTGCTCCAGTGAGTGCGCTGAGCAACACTGCGGCAGCTACACTGACATTCAACGAATTTATAGCTGATTGATGGGTCTCAATTGTAGTCTTATGAGTGCTTCGCTGGAGCAAGCTGGTTCGGATTCCATCTCCCTCGCTTCCAACCACCAGCAGCGTTGGTGAGCCAGCTAGCTGGGTTCGCAAATGAGAGCTCTGGACCTCAGTGAGGGAGATGTTATGCTGTTTCAAGGCAGCTTCGCTAGGTGCAGTGGTAACAATCTGCCACCCCTTCTCTTTAAGGCTATCAAAAAAGCGGAGCGGGTATGGGGTCTCCAAAATAGGAACAAATTCAGATGCACCGCTACTGCTTTTAACCACGCTAGGAGAAAGAGGGGCGCTATTGCGGCTGCTAACAGCAACAAAATCAACCCCGAACCACAGTGCAGACCGTAGCAGTGCTCCCATATTATGCGTGTCAGTGACCTGATCTATGTACAGTCCCAATGGCTGCTTGAATTCGCGTTTCGACTCGAGAACTGGAAGTTTTTCAGTCATTTTAGGAGACACAACATTCAAGGTGTCACCTTCCACATCAATTGAGTGGGCAATAAGCGGTTTGAGCGCTTCTGTTTCAGCAACGTACTTGTTGTGCACACCATTCTCGCTCATTATCTGCAAGTGCTGCGCTGGGGTGCGAACTTGCACTGGAACATGGGCTTCTTTGGCAAGCGCAAGAAGTTCTGGGTCCACTTCATCCAAGGAGGAAACACCAGAAAATAATTTTGCTACATTTCGGGACTGCAATACGGCATTTACGGCATTCTTTCCATAAATGAACTCCAAGTCAGCGTTCCGATCCATCCTAGCGGCAAGCCGACTAGCAAAGTCAGGCTGAGGCTGGGCTTTTTTCTCAGTGTTTTTCACTAGATTCGGATTGTTTTTGCGACGTAGTTTCGCTGCTTCCTGCTCCTCTTGTTTGCGTTTCATTTGCTTGGCGTGCACATGAGCGTACTTGTCTCTAAAGAACGCATCTTTATCCTGGCCATCCCAAGCCTTCGGTTTACGTTGAGTGTTCTTAAATAACTGATCAAAATTCTTTCCTGACTGCGGGAAAGGTGCCAATGGCTCCTTTTTGAGCAATAAGCGGCTGAATCTCATTAGTATTTTTTTACCACCCTAAGAGTGTTTACTAGGACCCTGCCCTAAACGAAATTTCACTTTTAAGTATGGTGATGGAGGTGTGGTGCTACTACTACTACATCCACGAGTAATCAATCAAATAAATAAATGCAACTATTAAATCAATTAGTGAATTGTTGTAAGATGAGAATAATAATAATAATAATAATAATAATAATATATTGAAGGTGGAAAACCAAATTTATTAATCAAAGGCGAGATTCGAAGCTCCGACCCACAAAACAAAAATATACATGTCATTTATTATATAGCGTTTAAGGATGCGTATGTATTTTTTATGCTCTCAGTCTCAAACCAGGGCCAGCAGCACCAACCGAGGTGAAGCCAGTGATGGCGCAGACATCTCCCTTGTGCTCGGCGTGGTACTTCGCGCGTGTGAGCAAATCGTAAACAACGGGCTGGCCCTCGTAGATCGGGGTGAGCGAAATGGGGTCAATATCGAACTGCGCGTACATATCGAAGTCAATGGCAACTGCGTCCATCGACTTCGCCTGGTCCCAGCGCTGTTTGTTGGCCTCCATCTTCTTGGCACCGGCGCTGCTGCTGTCATGCTTCAAGTACTCAGCCGCGAAGTGGCTGGCCAAATTGTATGACTTAGCATTAGCGGCCTGCACGGCAGCGGTTCTAAGCGGCAGCACGGCGTGGGCAGGCTTGAGCTGGGGCTTTGTGAAGTAGGCAGCCAACTCGAGGTTGCGCTTGGCGTCCTCCTTGGGCAACGAGCGCCGTCTGACCTCAATGCTGAACGCCAGAATGTAGTTGCGGCTGAGCTCGATGATCTTCTTGACCTCCTGCTCCTCCTTCTCGGACTGGACAGCAAGAGTAACTGCGGTGTGGAGCACGCTACGGAACGAGTCAATGGCAAGCTCGAGCTGGTTGGACTTGACCTGGTTGAAGGCCTCCTGCAAGCGCGCCTGCAACTGGTCGTAACCAGGAACATATGGAAGTTGCTGGGCACTATCGCCGCTGCGCAAAACGCGGTATTCAAGAGGAGGAAGACCATCGTGGCCAGGAACAGCAAGGTGGTTGGCAGAGTAGACATCGAAGAAGCGCTGCTTCAACGGCTCGAAGCGCACAGCGCCGATCTGGTTGTGCAACAGCTGGGCAGCCGACTCGAACGCACCGGCAGCAATATGGTCAGCAGGCACAGTGGACTTCTGAGCCCAGTCGGGGCCAACAGCGCCACCAACAGCACCAGCACTGCCAGCTTCGTTGTCGTCGATGTTGAGCTCGGCCATTCCGTCCTCAAGCTCATCGTCAATGTCCCAAGCATCCTCGTCAACAACGGCACCAGCACCACCGGCGGCGGCAGCACCGGCGGCGGCAGCAGCGGCACCGGCACCGGCACCAGCACCAGCACCGCTGGCACCACTACCAGCATCGGCAACAGAAGAAGTATCGATGTTCATGATATCCACGGTCTCGCGCTTCTTGACAGGCCAGTTCTGTCTCCAGGTATCGTGGCGGACGCTGGGGGTGGTGAGGTCACCCTTAACGGTGATCTGAATGTCAGTGGTTTTCTTACCGGCCTCCTCGCGGATCTGGTCGGCCTCGTCATCCAAGCCACGCGACTTGGCCAAGGCGTAAGCGAGAGGACCCAAGCCAGCCTGCTGGAGCAACTCCATGCGGTTCTCCACCGAGTTCAACAGCAGCGAGGTGCTGAAGCGGGCTGAAGCATTATTGCGCTGCATGGAGAGTTGCTCGAGCTTCTGCAATCTCGAGCGGTTGCCGGTAAGGGCGTAGACCAGAGCCAGCTTGTCGAGGTCCTGCTGGCGCTGGAGCACATCCTCGAGCACATCGTGGTTGCCCTGCTCCAAAGCGGCACGGCCGAGCTGCTCATCGAACTCTTTGCCCTGGAGCTGGCTGGCAGCAGCCGAAGCAGCAGCCAAATCACCGGCCTCGACCGCCAAATCCAGTCTGGTTTTAGGGTCCTGCACGAACTCGAGGGCAATTTCGGGGTAGCCACGCTGCTGGAGGTAAGCAATGATGCTCTGACCCACGAGCTGCGAGGTCTGGATGAGCCTGGCCACCTCGGCGAAGTTGCGCGAGATGAGGGCCAGCTTAAAGCGGTACTCAGTAGGGTCAATATGTTTGATTACGAGCTCACCCTTACGGTTCAACAAAGAAATCTGGGCGCCATGGGCACCAGTCACGTAGTGGATCTCCTCCAAGGTGCAGAGCACACCGTGGTCGCCATTGAGCAAACCGTACTTCAGGTGGCTGAAAGTGGAGTAAACAACCACGGGAAGGTTCTGGTCCCAGGCCAGGTCCTTAACTCTAATGGTCTCAAACAACTTGGTGACCTGCTCCAACTTCTTATTAGCGATAACGACATCGTGCTTGCTCAGCAAAGCGACATACTCGCCGCTGGGGGACCACACGGCTCTTCTGGTCTCGGCGGCAGCAAGCTTAGTGACAACCTGGCGCTGCTGCAAGTCGTAGAGGGCGACCACCTTATCGCCCAAAAGCAGAACCTGGTTCTGCACGGGGGTGGCAGCCAATCTGTGCACGGGGAAGGGAAGCTCAGCGCTCTTGGTGACAGCGGAGGACATGTCGCACACCACGAGGCCGCCCTGCTGCAGCACCACGAAGCGGTTGCGGGACACAAACAAACCGTTCACACCGTTGATCTTGAACTGCTCGGTGAGCTTGCCTCCGCTACCGGCACTGTACATCACCACAATGCCATTGGAAGGAGTGTGGCTGGCCTTGGAGCTGGCAGTGGTGGTAGAGATAGGAGCGGCGTCGCTCGAGGCGCCAATGCCCTGCACGTAGCTGCACAAGTATGCGTTCTCAGAGGGGTTGTACGACAACAAACGCGGGGCGATGGTCTGGCCGCTAACGCTCTGCGCGACGCTTCCCAAATTGCTGGTCGAGCTACCGCTGCTGACCTTGAGCGTCTTGTCTCTGGAAACGTAGGCAAGGTGAGGGTGCGAGATGTAGGCTGGGCGCTCGTACGACATCTTGAACACAGTGGCACCCGTATCAAGGGCAGCACCAATGAGATTGAGGGTTGGGTGGAAGAACACACCCCAGTAGCGATCCACAGCGTCCGCTCCCGAGGCAGGAGGGCGTCTGAAAGTAGAGATAGGAGTGCGCTTGTTGATGTCCCATGTTCTCAAGGTCTCGTCTGCACTGCAGCTAACAATTACGTCCGAATAGGGGTCAAAAGCACATCCAGTGACCTCGTCACGGTGGCCTCGGCAAGTATCGATCTCCCAAGCGCGCGACTCCGAGGTGCGCCACACCTTCAAGGTGCGGTCGTCACTGGAACTGAGAATAAGCGGCTGGGTGGGGTGGCAGGCGACCCAGGTAACTCCGCGATCGTGGCCCTCGAGAATAAACTTCGTAACCACCAGATCACCGAACAAATCGGCATTGCTGGCGCCAGGAGGGCCTCCAGCCTGGTTGAATCCACCGTTGAAGCCTGGGTTGAAGCCAGGAGGTCCACCGGGGAAACCAGGAGGTCCGCCAGGGAAGCCAGGGGGTCCACCGGGGAATCCACCACTGACTCCTGGGGGCATACCGCCAGGAAGCACACCAGCAGCGGAGTGCTTGCGGCGCAACCCGCTGATATCCCACGCTCTGACGGTGCAGTCGAGCGAGGAGGAAATGATGAGGTCCTCTGTGGGGTGGAAAATGGCGCACGAGACCCAGTGGGAGTGGCCAGTCAGAAGCGCAATTTCGCGACGCGCCTGCCAGTCCCAGATCCTGACTGTCTGGTCGTCACTGGAGGAAACAATCCAGGGGAGCTCGGGGTGGAAGAATGCAGTACGCACGTAGTCCTGGTGGCCCTCGAGCGAGAAAAGCAAGCGCCTATCGGTGAGAGACCACACTCTGATGAGCTGGTCGTCACCGCACGACACAAAGATCTGCTGCGTAGGGTGCACGTCGAGTCCTCGCACTGGTCCCTGGTGGCCCTCAAACCTGTCCACAATCCAGCCCATGCGGTAGTCCCACAACTGGATCGTGGACGAGTATAGACCAACAAGCACCCAGGGGCGCGTTGGATGGAACGCGATTGCCTTCGCTCTGCTCGAACGCGACTCGAACTTGGTATAGAGCTCCATGGCGTGTGTGTAGGAGGACAGGTGGCAGAGGGCCCCTTGCCCCTAGCCCCACGCCGCTTAACGCTGGGAACAGAGAGAGAGGCTACAATGTGGTGTTATTTTAGGTGAAGCAGGCAATAAAATTTTCAAATTAAGAATTTAATTATTTAATTATTCGATTTTGTCTCTAATTTGAAAATTTTGTGGGTTTTAAACTTCTAGATACGTGGGTGTACAGGTCACGAATTAGCAGAAATGGAATGACCGTGCGATGCTCCTATGCCTTTAGGAGCGCGCGAGACCATGCCCTCCCCCATACTGTGTGCGCATGCTTTTGTTGACGCGTTTTTTGATTAGTAATGTAAACTACTAGCTTATGGCCAAGCTCTCTACCAAGCTCTGGCTCAAGTGATGTCCCAACTACGGTTGATGTCCTAGCTACTACCCAGCTAATACTACTACTACTACTGTTGGCGTCTCCAGCTACGGTTCATCTCGCTACCGTAAGCGAGCCAAGCACACACACATGCTAATGCGCTAAGCAATACATGTGGGCATGGTTACACGCACACCGAATATACAAGCAAATTATATTGGTGTACATGCATTATTTGGCGGCAAATATACGAGCCAAATAATGGAATTTTTTCAATTTCCTTCTTTTCTTCTTTTTTTCTTCCTTCAAATTATAATCAGTATATAAAAGGTACAAAGTAATTGCAATTTACAAGTTTTATCAACATCCACGATTACCTGAGTAAATCAATCTAGGTTCACAATTATTTACCGTTTATAAATATGTCCAAGCTTTGCCGACCTCAGCTTTACCGGCTTTCACTTCGCCCGCCTTCTTCTTTGCCGTTCGGGGAGGGATTTTACTGCGCACGTCTTGGGGCTAAGCGTAAGCCTCGATGACATCACCTAGGGCAGGCACACGGAAGCATACTCGCCATGCATATGAGTATAAGGTGTCCCACGCCATCTCCCAGTTTATGCATGTGAATGACACACGCAGCCTGTATGTAAATGACACACGCAGTCGCAATTATTTTTTTAGGGTATGCAATGACTGTACGTATAATATATATATATAAGGCAGGGAAAGTCTCCTCTAAACTTATAGTTTCTAACATCGACGGTAAATTTCTTTTCACAAATGACTTCTGTGGCTGATTCTAAAGGCAGGTTCATCGGCCTTCTGATTCTAGGTTTCTTTATCCCGCCTATTGCTGTTTACATAGAGTTTGGTGGTGGTGATGAGCTCATTCTAAACTTTTTGCTCTACCTCTTTGTTCCCTTCGGAGGGTTTATTCATGCTTGGTATATTTTGAACAAGAGAAGAAAGGAGGGAAGTAGCAGTCCATACTCATACGGTTCTGGAGCCGGTAGAGGCTATTCTGGAGGAGGATACTCCAGGTCAGACTATTCCCAGGGTGGTTACAACAACCGTGGTTCTACTCGTCCTTCTGGTGGTTACTCCAGCAGAAACTATAACAATGCTGGTAGTAGCACTCGCCCTTCTGAGAATGCGGGTTATTCCAATTATAGCAATGCCAGTAGTAGCACTCGTCCCTCTGAAAAGGGAAGCTATTCCAACAGTGGTTACACCAATGCCGCTGCTGCCCCTGCTTACGACGCTTAAATGAATTAGATCAATAGCGGGGGTCCTTATTTGGAAGCCTGAATCCACGATATATATTCGCCGACTTTTTTTGACTCAACTTTGTGCTTTTCGATAGATTTTCTTGCATGGTTTGTGAACCTTTGTGAACCTTCAGTGAGTTTAACGTCGAGTTTCGAATGTCTGTAAATAAGTAATTTCTGTGATTTATTAATAAATATCTGTATATCCTTCTGTTATGTTTTTGAATACTTCTAAATTTAATTTTTATCTGTCTGAGTTGATATGCTGTGTGTGCACACATCATTATCCGTTTTTTCACGGGTGTACGTCTCAATTGAGATCCACAATGTAGCACGCGAGATAACTCAAATTGAAGAAAATCTGTGTAAGTTTCATATGTATTTACAAATATGAGAGTACTTAGACTAAATTTACATTAAACGGCTGACCACTACCAAAGAAAACCTTAATATATAGAGCAGGCTAGGGTATAGTTACGTTTTGGGTAATTGTCCATCAACACTTCGAATACACTACACTCTAAGTTGTTATCGTTCAATTCATAATATTAGTGCCAAACTTCATAATACAATAGGCAAATCTTTGTTCCTGAATTATTTTCGAATGAAATTTATACCCTCCCCCTCCTTCTCATCCCCACCACCACAGCTCATGTTTACCATTTGTGCTGACTAAGTCAACCATGAACTTCGTCGTTTCCTCCCCGGGTAAGACCATTTTATATGGCGAGCATGCCGTGGTTTACGGAATTCCTGCCATCGCTGCCAGTGTAGCGTTGCATACCTACATTTCTGTCCAGGAACTTCCCTCCACACAGCCCCCGAAGGTCGAGCTGGACTTCCCTTCGGTGGGTTTACGCGTGTTTTGGTCGCTCAACGACATCCACAGCGCGTTGCAGGCGGTAAAACCAGAACTTAAGACAGATATTGGCAGCACTGACAATATCAGTAATGAATTGGACCCTGCGCTCCACGCTTGTGTCCAGAAACTCGTGGCTAGCGTAGTCCCCCCTGAAGAGCAGTTCAAGAAGGCTGCTGCAGAGGCCTTTTTATACCTTTTCATGAGCATTAGTCCTCAAATTTCGTCTTCCTTGAAATTCAGCACTACTAGCACTTTGCCTATTGGTGCTGGACTGGGCAGTTCTGCTAGTTTCAGCGCTAGTTTGGCTGCTGCCCTTCTAAAGGTTGCGAACCTCTTATCCAACTCCACTAGCCATGAAAAGGCTATGGAACTTATTACTAAATACAGTTTCTTAGGGGAGTGCTGTATTCACGGTAAACCCAGTGGTATCGACAATGTCGTGGCCACGCGTGGAGGTGCGGTGTACTTTAAGCGCTCTTCCACTCCTGGTGAGGCTCCATTGGTAAAACCATACTCAGATTTCCCTGAGCTGCAGCTGATTCTCACAGATACCCAGGTTCCTCGTCTTACGAGCCAGTTGGTCGCTCAGGTCGCGCAGATCAAGCAGAAATGGCCCAAGATCTTCGAGCCTTTGATGGCTGCGTTCAAACAGGTGGTCGAGGAGGCTGATGCGTTGCTTAGCGAGAGTCCTGCTGATCCCCAGTTTGCTGATAAGATCTGTGAGTTGGCTGAACTTAACCATGGATTGCTTTCGACCATCTCTGTGAGCCATCCTGCGCTTGAGAAGGTTCGTGATGTCAGTAAAGAGCTCGGTATTGGCACTACAAAACTCACTGGTGCTGGTGGTGGAGGCTGTGCCATCACTGTTGCGTCAAAACCCGAGGAAAATGGCAACGCTGCTCCCTCCATTGACAGGTTCAAGGAGATGCTGGGCGACCAGTTCCGGGTTTTTGCCACTAGTTTGGGTGTAAAAGGTGTTGGGTATGCCCCGCTCGACGGCGCGACTGATGTCAATAATGGCGCTGAACTAAGCAAGCTTGAATGGACTTACTATTAGTGTAATTTCACCTGAATTGATTTGACTTAATTGAATGCCAGTAGTGGTAGTATGTAATATATAAATCTTGCTAATACCTAATGCGATTTACGTATGTGTATTTCCTCGCTTGCCTTCTTAGACCCACTAGATGTCCGTTTATACCAATTATTAACCTCTTCAATGTCACACTCATTGCCGATTCCCTTCTCTAAATAGTAGCTAATCTTGTGCTGGGCTTGTGGTAGGCCATTCAATGCTGCGCGATGGGCCCACCGGAACGCTTCCTCGTAGTTGACGGGGAACTCGGGGCCAGCGCCAGTCATGTACCATTCAGACAAAGCAAATTGTGCATTGGGATCATCTCCGTTAGCAGCGAGATTGAAGTAGTATATAGATAGGACTGCGTGTTGGGGACAACCAAGTTCTCCCAGCTGATATGCCCTGCCTAAGCGAGTGGCTGATGGAATATACCCCAGCTCAGCCGAGCGAGTATAAAGCTTTACTGCATAAGCACCATCAGGAACTATCAGGTCCTTGTATCCTTTTTCGAATATCTGGGCCAAAGTGTGTGGTGCTTTGTTGTACGTTGTGTTGCATACTTTCACTGCCTTCTCCAACCAATCAATGCCAGCTCGGCGGTTAGCATCAATACTATTATTCAATCCCGTTTCACCATTAAGGTAAGTGACCCCTATTTTGTAAAGAGCACCTGGGTGATTTTGCACTGCGGCTAATTTGTAAAGTTTGAGAGCTCGTTTAGCGTCACGCTGTATGCCATTGCCTTCCTGCAAGTACAGCGCAGCACGGTAAGCAGCTTCTGAATGACCATTTTTTGCAGCCATAACGAAATATCGTACCGATTCATTCAACTTAGGTTTTCCTAGCACCGATGAAGCATAGAATTCCCCAAGAGAGAATTGCGACTCGGCAAAGCCTCGCTCAGCAAGACTTTTCAAGCTGTCTAAGCTCTCTTGAAGGAGATAAAACGAGTCCAAAATTTCGTTTGAATTTTCTTTAACATTATTGTTAAGGAAATCCTTCTTATTTGTGAGTGCAATCTGCAAATTGTGTTGGGCACGCTGATGTTCCAAGTATAAATTATTGGGTTTACAAGTGAAAGAGTTTCTTTGTGAAAGTAAACCTCGTGAAGAAACGGTATCGTTTTGGGTATTTATCTGATTACTTTCTAAATTTAGTGAAGTTCCAGAACTATTTCTGTGAACTTCAACTGACTTTTCCGTCATACTAACCGGACTCATCTGGGGTGGTGCTGTCTGAGGAGCCGATTGAGGAGTAGACATAGGTGTGGACATGGGTGTGGACATAGGCGTAGACATGGGCGTAGACATAGATATAGACGTTGGCGTAGACATTGGTGTAGATATTGGTGTGAATATTGGTGTAGATTCCCTGGTCTGCTCTGGGTTTATTTCCTGAATTGGACTGCCACAGGTAGGGGTGGGCAGAGCCTCCAACACATTTCCGTCGTCATCATATTCGATATCCTCTACTTGATCCACTAAACCCTCAAAATGCATTGGCACTACTTGTTGAGCAACGCGTTTCAATTCCCTGTGATTTTTGCTGAATTGATTCATGGAGTGATGGTTTGAAACAGTGCCTCTTTCCTCATTTAAGCACTGTTCAAAGCCATTGATTGGTTCGAATGCTTTAGTGAAATTGAAAGATTCATGATGAGCTGTTGAGCTCATAACAAACTCAGTATATTACAAAAATGTAGGATTGTAACTTTAAGTAGTTATGTCTCCAGCAGATGATTCCAAAAAAAGATAGGGTTACCTCTTAGCAGCACATAAACCCTATTTGCGGAGAAGGGTTACGTGCATGTTAGACAATGGTCACAAAAGCCTGGAGGTGGAGGGGCTGAGGGTATAAGCCTGTCTGTGTAGACGCGTGCCGAAAAAAACAACTCAATCTCATCTGTTCGTTGAAAGTAATTACATAAAAGGAATCTAATATGAACGTAAGTATATACGTATAGATTTGTGTGTGTATATATGAAAGGGTCATCTTTTTTTTTGTCTCATAATATATAGCGCAAACTCCCATGTCTCACTTCACCTACCCCTGAAGCACGTGTTGGTTTCAATCCGTATATATTGCGCACTCTATATTGCTATGGATAAAGTTTATGCAAAAACTGATTTCGACTTGTTTAATAAAATATATAGATATTCATCTTTGTCTTTATCTATATTACCAAATGTGCATCATCAGTTATCAATTATACATACGGTAGGTACTCGCTGTGTGTCCATTTTATGCATGATTTAGTCGTTATTACAGTTATTATAATTTACATGTAGAGCTGTCGTATTGTATTCCCTATCAATAAATAAATAAATAGAATATCCAAAATGAAAGATTTAGAATAAAAGATTCAGAATGATGCTCCGTCCACAACAAATAGACGAGCTTCATGCTTCCGCACCCATGATACCAACTTTTTCACGGCAGTGCTGACTTTCTCTTTGTCATTGGTAGATGCGTAGCAGTAGAGTTCAAACGCAGGAGTATACCAGCCAAGAATACTGGAGGTTCCGTCGCCCACGAGGGTCCACGAGACTCTTTGTCTGCGCTGGATCATCTTGGCCTGCAATTGAGCAAACTGGAGCTTTATGTCGGTTTCACTAGTGTCTGTGCATCTGAACTGGGACTGAAGGAACTGTACGAGTGGTCTAGATTTGTAAACGAAGTAGCATATGGGCTCGACCTCAATCGCCTTGCAGTCGATTCTCTTTGAGGAATCGTAATCAATCGAATTCACTATTTTCGGGTCCAGAGTTTCTTGTACTGTCTTAGCAACCTGCTGCATCTCGAAAAATCCCTGTTTGCTCGGTGAAACCAGCACCAGCGAGGGCTTGATCGCAGCAGTGGAATCTTCGGTGGTGGAATCACCGGTGGTTTCTTCTGAAGCAGTACTTCGTGCTTCTAACTGAGTAATGTATGCGTATAGGAATCCATTGGGATTGAATTTAGGAAAACAAATTGGAACCCAGTGCTCTCCTTCCCTGAACACTGATGTATTGAACAGCATAGAGCACACCAGGTGCAGATCAGGGGGATGCAATGAATGTTGCTTGGGTCTTACCACGCCAGCAAGTAATTTGTTTGTCAAAACCAGTCCGTAAAGCAGCGAGGAGTCAGCTCGCGCCTTCAGCAATGCCTCGTTAAGGTCATTACGAGCATGTCTTCGCATTTCCAGTGTTTCCAAAGCACCCAGCCAAGACCATGGCTCACCATTTTCAAAATCATGGCTCAATGCACGCAAGAAAACCTCGGTACCACCCAGAAGTGGTCTAATATCGAAATTAGGCCGCTGGCCTAGTTGTTTCTCGAGCTGTTGCTTGGTTAATACCGACAAAATCTGGGCATGCAGGAGCGCTAAATGCACTTTTAGTTGTCTAACGCTTCTTCCCTGCTTATCAATTGCTGCCAAAACAAGAGGAGAGCAATTAGAGAACACGAACGTGGCTTCGTTACTGTGGATGGTTTCCAGGGCCTTGTTCTCGTCAAAACACGAAACAATAGCCTGAATGACTGCCATATGCTGAACTACATCCTCTTCACTGCCTTGGGAGTAGAACACTGGCTTTCCAGCATTAGTTAACACGAGATACACCAATGGAGCATCGCGTAGTGATACGCTGGTTGTCATGGCTGGGGAATGGCAGAGCCCTTGCCACTAATTGATATATACTGGAGATTCGGACCAGTGCGTCGGAGAACATATAAAAGGTATGCGTATTTTTCAACTAGACAACTTTGGTAGTCTTTTTTTAAAAATTGATTTAAATCAGATAAATTTTTATAAAGATTATTATGCAAGAGGTGACATCAATGTGTACCACTTTCTCTGGATGCATACATATAAGCTTATATTCATTCACCAATTGTACAACTGTGTAAGTTACTAAATAAATATTTATATATATATTATTTCACATGATGCGCTATAAATAAAACAAAATATATTTAGATTCTCATTATTTTACTAAGTTGTATGTAACACCCTGCGTCACTGGTCTGCCCCAACACACTACGTACTGTTTTTGTCTGCACGGTGGGTCTGCACGGTCGTAGTGCTGGCGTTGACGTTGGCGTCGGTGTCGTGGATGGGCGTGTGTGTGTGCTACCCATTATATGCCCGTTGTAGGGTAAGGGCCATTTAGCCATGCTGTTCGGACTCAACAACAACAACAGTAGTGGAAACAGCGGCAACGACAGCCCCACGTCGGGCAATTCTACCCGCAGTTTCCTGGATAACTTCACACATGGTCCTGCTGGATCAGGCAAGCGTTCCAGTGGGGGTTCTGCGTCGGCAGTACCCAACTTTCCCCCTGTTCCTGCGCGCCAGCTCCAGGTCGTGAGCGCCACGAAGAACGTTGTGCTGGAGAATGCAGTTGGTGTACCTCCTGGCACCTTCCACGATGGCCAGAATGTCATTTGCGATGGCAAGTTCGTGTTCATGGCCAGAGTGAACCCTGAATTGGGTCCCAACGACCTCGCGGTGGGTGGTCCCCAGCGTGATTGGGCACAGTGGCCCCTGGGAAGGCCCGTGCAGGTCGCTCCTTTCGACATTTTCCAGTCTGGTCAGGGAACCCAGGTTTACTTGGCTGATATCCAGCTGGAACTCGACTTTTTCAACCCCAAGAAGGTGAGTCCCCACGAGTACCAGCACTCTGAGCTTGTGGACCAGTTCTTGCAGCAGTTCAGATCAAAGGTGTTCGAGATTGGTCAGATCTTCGTTATGGAAAGAGGTGGATACAACTTCAAGGTCATTGTGAAGTCGACTTCTGTGGTCGACTTGGATGTCCAGAGCAAGTCCCGCGAACCTCTGCAGAACCGCAGGGGTATTCTTCTTCCCCAGACTCAGGTTGGTTTCACCAAGGCTCCCTCAAGTATGATCAAAATGCGGGGTGCCAATCGTGCCAGGAGCAACTTGTTCCAGCCTAACCTCGAGTTCAAGAACTTGGGCATTGGTGGTTTGGACAAGCAGTTCATGACCATCTTGCGTCGTGCTTTCGTCACGCGTATGGCCTCTCCCCAGGATATCGAGCGTTTGGGCATCACCCACGTCAAGGGTATGCTTTTGTATGGTCCTCCTGGTACGGGTAAGACGTTGATTGCGCGTCAAATCGGTAAGATGTTGAATGCAGTCGAGCCCAAGATCGTCAATGGTCCGGAAATGTTGTCTAAGTTCGTCGGTGCCAGTGAAGAGAACATCAGAAAGCTGTTCAAGGATGCCGAGGACGAGTACCGTGCTAAGGGCGACGACAGTAACCTGCACATCATCATTTTTGATGAGTTGGATGCGGTGTTCAAGCAGCGTGGTTCGCGCGGTGACGGTACCGGTGTTGGTGACAACGTTGTGAACCAGCTTCTGAGTAAAATGGATGGTGTCAACCAGCTCAACAACATCCTGGTTATTGGTATGACCAACCGTAAGGATCTTATCGACAATGCATTGATGCGTCCTGGTCGTTTCGAGATCCAGTTGGAGATTCCTTTGCCGGACAAGGACGGTCGTAAGCAGATCTTCACCATCCACACTCAGCGCATGCGCGACGAAAACATTCTCGGCCAGGACGTCAACATGGACGAGCTTGCGGAGCAGACCAAGAACTACTCCGGTGCCGAGATTGCCGGTGTGGTCCGTGCTGCCTCGCAGACCGGTCTTACCCGTAAGACTTCCATCAACAAGGATGGCAGTGGTAATATCGTTTACGATGAGAAGAAGCAGCTCCTCATCACCCGAGCAGACTTCATGGACGCGCTGCAGGATGTGCGCCCCGCTTTCGGTGTTGCTGAGGAGACTCTCCAGCGCTGCATTGCCAATGGTGTTGTTCCGTTCTCCCCTACTGTCAAGATGCTCATGGCCGAGGGTGAGAAGCTCGTGGAGGCTGTGAAGGTCAGCGGCGACAGTCTCATGTCGGCCCTCTTCTACGGTCCTCCCCAGGCCGGTAAGTCTGCAATTGCTGCCACCGTCGCTTTGGCTTCCCAGTTCCCGTTCGTGAAGCTGGTCACTGCCGAGAACATGACCGGTATGGGCGAGCAGCAGAAGGTCTCCCATATCCAGCAGGTGTTCGCTGATGCCTACAGGTCTGAGACTAGTGTGGTGGTGATTGATGATATTGAGACTATTATAGAGTGGAGTGATGTTGGACCCCGTTTCAGCAACTTGCTTGTCAACTCATTGCGCACAATGATCCGCCAGCGCCCTCCGGCCGATCGACCTTTGCTTGTTTTGGGCACCAGCAGCCGCTACGATGTGCTCGAAAGGTTGGATATGACCAGTTTGTTCACCAAGCGCTTGTTTGTTAACACTGTTGCCTCTACCGACGAGCTTGCCCAGGTCATGGAGTCGCAGAACTTCTTGGATCCCAACGAGAGAATGATGGTCCTCAACCAGATCAGACAGAAGACTGGCTCCGAGGTCATCGGTATTGGAATCAAGACTCTTTTGAGTTTAATTACCTTGACGAAGGTGTCGCGCAACCCGCCTGCTGAGTTTGTTAGCGAGGTTGTTGACACTATCAACGTCAAGACGGGCAAGTTCACCATATGAATGCAATGAGTGGCATTTGAATTCAATTAGAGCATATAGGCATTACATTTTATTTTCTTAATTTTTTTTTTAGCTATTTTTGTTTTCATGTTTATTGATTCAGGTATGTAAATTACGTAGGGGAAGAGACAGATAGGTTCAAATGAACTAATAAGAAGAACTGAATTGAGATTGAGGAGAGGAGGAGGGGTATCTAAGGAAGAGCGCGAACTGAAGATGCAAGAGAACGGGGCTCCGACTTCTCAATGGGGGAATCAGCAAAATTGCCCGAAACTGTGTGGTCCGAGTAGTCATCACGAATGACTTTGCCTTTGGCCATACGACGATTGTGTTCGTGCAAGTTCACTGGGGGAAGAGTGGGGTGACTAGACGTATACTGGGCCCAAATGAATCCCATCGGGAGCATGCAGGCACAAATAGGAATGGCAGATGCTTCAACACACTTTCCACCCAAATTATTCGGGTTGATTGCAGCAGACACAATTGCCAAAATAGAAGGAATTACAGAGTTTTGTAAAGCCATGGTAAACAGGATCCTGAGGGCGTCAAACTTCACAAGTCCCATCTTTGCACGAGTGCGACTAACAAAATAGAGCTTTATGCACAAAATTATGGAGCAGAAAGCACAAGAAGCGGCAAACGCTCCCCATGCGCCTTCAACGACCCACACGTACCCATCACCTTTGACAATGTCGTTGGCAAAAAACGTTAAACCATAACCGTTGGTTGTAGGCGCAGACGAGCTATAGAGTGAAATACCCACAATCACTAATCTCCAAATACAAATCAAGTACGAAGGAAAGCATCCAAGCACTGCTAAGCCAGTAACTCCCAATTGGTACTGCCTTTTCTGATCGCTGAAGGATACGTAGATCTGCACCACCAACGTTGCAAGCAAAGTAAGCATCAAAACTGTCTGAAAAACGGATGCAGCCATGCTCACATTGTAACCAGTGTGATCTGGAGAAGCCGTAGTCATGAACTGGGTGAGAGATCCATTATAGGAAAGAACCCAGCCAAGCTCCAGAGCACCACCTACCATCATCAGCAGAAAATTGGATTGATACAAAACGAAAAGTAAGGATTTGTACCTTTGTGAAATCAAAAATAAAAGCAAGCAAATGACACAAGCGCTTGCGATTCGAACACTGCTGTGGATAGCAACGATACACTGGTACTGGAAGAACTCATCCAAGCTAAAGAGGGGGTAACCCAACACCTGGTCCGGATTCGGTCCATAGTAAAGATAAGTAGTGAGGTTTCTCAGCTGTTCAACTGAATTACCAGCGAAAACTTCACCTGTTTGTGGGTTGCTACTCATGACTTCCTGCACTTAAAAGATTTTAACTATGGAAAGAAAAGTAACAAATACAGTTTCAGTTTTGTTAGATAGTATTTCTGATTTTATATTACTCCCAAGCGGTGGGTTGTGTTTTGAGGGTTATGGCTTATCTTGGTTTATTTACACTAATTTATGCACCCTATTTTATCCCGCCATTGAGTAGTTTCCTAAATAGGAAACTCTTGTTTTATGATTACTAAATTATAATTGAGCACCCCCAATCAATCAACGAAGATAAACAATCCTAATCGGTAAATTTTAATATTCAATAAATCAATAAATTAGCAGATCAGACATGGCATACCAAGTTTTACGAATGTGAAAATATTACTTACCATAATTGTATGTATATATAAACGTGACATATAAAGGTTTCTAAAGAGATTTCATATCGATGTGGAACTAACGAAAACAATCTGCTTCGAGTTATTTTAGTAGTCCGCAGCACATGATCTTAATTAAATGCATGATATGCCTGCGCCACTACTACTGACTACCACCACTGACCTCCACTGACCTCCATTCACACAGACTTATGCAGCACCACTCACTCACGACTGCTCAAACATACCACCAATATACACAAGGGCTCACTCACTTACACGGGTCCCTCCGGTTAGCTACGTCAAAGTCCCAACCTTTTCTCTCTCACATAAAATAATTCTTGAACCCATACACATGCATGTACACCCACGCACATAAATAAAGTAAACAAAATAACACATACTTACACTACTACTACAAGCATAAATAAATTGGCAATCCACAATGGAATTGGAGAAAGCAGGAGTAATTGTTCGGTTCAGACCAATTAATTCCGAGGAAAATCCTATTAATTCAGTAAATATTCTTGATGAGAATACTTGTTCCCTCACTGTCGATAAGCAAGTACACACCTTCACTTTCGATAACGTTTACCCCCCTTCTGTGTCGCAAACAGACTTCTTTAATGGTCGACCCATCGCTATCATCAATCATTTTCTAAATGGTGGTAATGCATCCATTATTGCGTATGGGCAGACTGCCTCGGGCAAATCGTACACAATGACAGGAAACTCCTCACTTGAGCAGCAAGGTATCATTCCTCGTGCAGCCAAGTATATTTATGATTTCTACAAAGGTGAAATTGCCTGTAGCTTTGTTGAAATCTATAACGAAAAGGTATATGATCTTTTAGCTGGTCGTAACCCAGTGGCTGTTACCGCTGATGGTTCGTTGAAGGGTGCAAAAACAGTTGTCACCACTTCCCACAAAGAGTTCATGCAGCTGCTTTTTAGGGGCAATCGCATTCGTTCCACTGGAGGGACCAAAATGAACTCAACCTCGAGTAGAAGCCATAGTATTGTGCAACTTTACCGTCCCGACGTGGGTTGCCAGCTTTCGCTCGTGGATCTCGCTGGTTCCGAAACAGTCAAAAAGTCTGGAGCCACTGGCAATGTGTTGAAAGAAGCAAGTTTCATCAACACCAGTTTGTGCGCTTTGGCGATGGTGATTACTGCTCTTTCCGACGATTCCTCAAGCGACCCAAACAACTCTGGAAAAGATACTGCTACTACTGCTTCTGTTGCTTCTGCTGGGACTAATATTACTACTGCTTCTCCTCCTACTGCTGGTGCCGCTACAGGTACAAATACTAGTGCTGCTTCTGCCAGTCATATTCCGTACCGCAATTCGAAACTCACTCACGCGCTTCGCAAGTCCTTTGAGGGCGAGTCGTGCACCACCGTCATCATCAACTGCTCACCATCAGCATCTCACGCAAACGAGACGTTAAGTTCGTTACGGTTTGGCGAGCGCGCTAAGAAGGTGGTAAAAGAAGAATCCCATGACGAGGTGATGAAGGAGTTTTGGCGAATTCAAAACCAAATCAACGCAGCTAAGCATCTGACGAACAGAGTTTTGGTTGATGGTAATGTACCACTGTCTGAGATACGTAAAGTGGATCCGGATGGCAAATGGATCTCTCATTTGGAGGAAGTTCAGCCCATAGACCCTGGCAGTAGGCTGCAGGCGATAGTCCAGGCGTTCGTGAACAACAGCGCAGAGTACCAAGCAATGCTACGGGAGCTGGCCAAGAAAGAGTCTGAGCTTGCGCAGCTCAACAAGGAAGGCGAGCGGCTCACTTATGAGGCAGTTCAGGAGGAAGCTCGTTTACGCAAACGCATTGAAGCGCGCAGGAACGGGCCCCTTGCGACGATCAGCAACAACACTGATAGGAGCGATGATATCTACGCTGTCGATACTGCACCAATCGAAACAAATGCCTACGATTTCAACAGCAGCGCTCTTGACAGAAACACCATCGACCTTAGCAGCAGCGCTATGTAAATCTCTGGTTTATTCTTGATTGAAACACCATCAATTAATAGTTTCTACATATATTGTTTATAATTTCCAGTAAAAAGAAGTACAATTGTTGTGACTAAGATCGTATCTATATAGCTCTATTGCTAAATTTTCATTTACTCGAAGGAGTCAGTGAACTTCTGGGCAGCCTCCTTGAGCTGGGCGATCTCCTCCTTAGAAAGCTCACCCTTGGAGTCGATGGCGTCGACGAGGGCCTTCTCGTTGGTCTGGATGTAGTTGGTGAACTCAGCCTCGTAGCGGCTGACATCCTTGACGGCAACGTTATCCAAGAAACCGTTAACACCAGCGAAGATGATAGGGGCGATCTTGGAAGCAGGCAAGGGGTGGAACTGGGGCTGGATGAGCAACTGGGTCAAACGCTCACCACGAGTCAAGGTCTGCTTGGTGCTAGCGTCCAAGTCAGAACCGAACTGGGCGAAGGCGGCGACCTCACGGTACTGGGCCAAGTACAACTTGAGGGAACCAGCGACCTGCTTGACAGCCTTAACCTGGGCGGCGGAACCGACACGAGAGACGGAAAGACCGACGTTGATGGCAGGACGGATACCCTTGTAGAAGAGATCGGCCTCAAGGAAGATCTGACCGTCGGTAATGGAGATGACGTTAGTGGGAATGTAGGCACTGACATCACCACCCTGGGTCTCGATGACGGGGAGGGCGGTAAGGGAACCAGAGCCGTGCTTCTCGCTCATCTTGGCGGCACGCTCGAGCAAACGAGAGTGGAGGTAGAAGACATCACCGGGGTAGGCCTCACGTCCGGGGGGACGACGGAGGAGAAGCGACATCTGACGGTAGGCAACGGCCTGCTTGGACAAGTCATCGTAGATGATGAGGGAGTGACGCTTGTTGTCACGGAACCACTCACCCATGGCGCAACCGGTGAAGGGAGCGATGTACTGCAAAGGAGCGGCCTCGGAGGCGGTAGCAGCAACGATGATCGAGAACTTGAGGGCACCGTTGGCCTCCAAGGTCTGGGCGAGCTGGGCGACGGTGGAACGCTTCTGACCAACAGCGACGTAGACACAGTACAACTTCTTGCTCTCGTCAGAGCCGCTGTTAAGGGGCTTCTGGTTCAAGATGGCGTCAAGAGCAACGGCGGTCTTACCGGTCTGACGGTCACCGATGATCAACTCACGCTGACCACGGCCGATGGGGACAAGAGTGTCGACAGACTTCAAACCGGTCTGCATGGGCTCGTGGACACCGCGGCGGGGGAGGATACCGGGGGCCTTGAGCTCAGCGAGACGGCGCTCCTTGGTGTCGATGGGGCCCTTACCGTCGATGGCGTTACCGAGAGCATCGACGACACGACCGAGGAGCTCAGGTCCAACGGGAACGTCGACGACGGAACCGGTACGCTTGACGGTCTCACCCTCGTGGACGAGGGCATCAGAGCCGAAAAGCACGACACCGACCTGGCCGGCCTCGAGGTTAAGAGCCATGCCCTTAACACCGGAGGAGAACTCGACGAGCTCCTCAGCCTGGATCTTGTTGAGACCGAAGACACGGGCGACACCGTCACCGATAGACAAAACACGTCCGGTCTCGTCGAGGGAGGCCTCGGAGGAGACACCACGGATGCGCTGCTCGAGGATGCTGGAGACCTCAGTGGGGGCAGCCTTGGCATAGCCACGGCGAGCGCCGGTGAAAGCGCGAGGAAGCGCCGACACCCGCGAAGAAAGACGAAGGGCAGACTTAAACATGGCTTCTTCTTGGTTCTGCTGGTTTGGAGAAAGAAGAGTGTTAGGTAGGGAAGGGGGGGAAGAAAACGGGTTGGGTGCTTATGTCAGGGCACGCATGCCTACGATTGGGTGGTTGTGGTCACGTGTTGGGACTGGGACTGGCCAACCAGCGCGCGGTGCCCCACCACCACATTTGGCACCACACCTGGCACCACACCACACCACAACCTGGCACCTCATCAACACGCGCAAAAGTAGCGTGGGCAAGACGGATGGCAGAACCAGGGCCGTGGTTGTGGTTGGTGCGTAGGCAGTGCGTAGGCAGTGCACAGCGTCAAATAGCGCACCAGAGCTAAATACACCCATAAATATGTGGATTCTGTAAATAATGTAAATAATGTAAATAATTATGGAAATTTTCATGAGAGTGTAACTGAATTAATTTTGTTTCTAATTTTTTTCTACTTATCTAATGGCAAAGAAGTGCAGTAATATAGTAATATATGCCAATTGCTGCTGAAAAGTCCGTGCACTTCAGGCTTGCTGAAGTTGTTACCAATGAGGATCCAATTTGAACTGGATCAATGACTATACTTTTGATAATTATAGATTTTTATACAGGAATGAGTGTTCATTCTCTAATAGTGCAAGTGATTTGCGAAAAGAACTACAGTCAAACACATTGAAGCTTATGACAAGGTTTTCTATCAATGTGCTGTAAAACTCATGAAACTAAGTATTACTATTGTGCATCTTCATAGACCAATGACTATAAACTCCGCTTCTGCCATTATAAGTACACGTCTGCATACAAGTGATACCTCATAAGTGCTAGGTTTCTGCTCTAAAAGGTAGGCCCAGGGGGAATTATTTGTATTTTTATTTTCATATCCATAGATTTTCACTCAATTAAAGTCTACAGAGTAAGAATTGCAAAAATCCATGCTATATTTCCCCAGTTTGACACCGTCCCTCTCTCTCCTTCACACTTCCTGTTCTAGCATGCACGTGACAGCGGTCACCACATCCTCTCCATTAGACAAAAAAATGTACTGAATCAATTAGTATACACCAAGCAGCACTTAAAAAAGTTCAGACAAATTGTGTTTATTAAAACGAAGAATATTTACTCTCCTCTATTTATTTAAGTATTTAAGTTAGTCACTTATATTCACCCCCGTGCTTGGCACTGCCTTAGCAGAAAAGAAAAATCTGTGGGGTATTCCATGGGGATCCTGTGATATCCCCTCTGGTGTGTCCATCCTTCCTGCCCCGCCATAGCTCCTGAGCTTGAGCACCTTACGCTGGTTGAGGTTGTGGTGCTGTCGCTTCCCTCGCGGCGGGGGCTACGTGATACCCCTGCCTCTAACCAATCACTTACCCTCTGACTCCGTATATTTCTCACACCATCATGTTGCGTCGCTCCGTCCAAGCTAGCCGTGTTTTCGCCCGCCAGAACCACCGCATTTCGTTCCAGCCCGATGTGAAGAAGGCTGAGGCCTTCAAGTCCTTCGAGAAGCATGCCGAGGAGCATGCTGTCGGCACCACCTCCCTCTGGCGTAACATCTCCCTTGCTACCATTCCCCTGCTCGCTGTCTGCGCCTACTACGTCTTCCCCAAGGAGAAGCACCACATTGAGCACCTCGAGGAGCTCAACAAGCTCCCTGATGAGGAGTGGCCCGTGGAGATGGACTACCAGAACATCCGCACCAAGAAGTTCTTCTGGGGTGACGGTGACCACTCGTGCTTCTGGGGCCCTACCAACCACCACAAGCAGGAGTAAACTCAAGAATAAACTTAGTACGTTGCAAAATATGAGTGCGCGAAGCAGTGTTTTTTTAGACTGCGCGCACCAGAAATGAGCATTAGCCAATGTGTTATATATATTTAATTTTATTAGAAAACAGCAGATCAGATCAGCAGTTGGTGCGAACTCACCATTGTTGGGTTCCTCAGTTGGGGTTGCTTTATATTCAAACGTGTTCAATCGTTCCTCTTATAAATATAGTTTGTATATCTATTGGTATATATCTATTGATATATCTATTGATACATCTACTGGTGTGCTGAGGGTAACTCAGTTAGTGCACTTTGCTGAACTGCAATTGTTAGATTCCAAACTTCATTAGTTCGTAACTGCGACATATCAATCTATTGAATTACATTGTTTCATTACTAAAAATACATTATTTCGTAATTGCGGTATAAATATATAGTTTGTAGTTTGTACCTTTTGATACGTGTGCATCCACATCGGCTCATCGAATTAAGGGAAGAGAAATGAGACCCCATGTGTACACAAACTAAAGCCTTCTCTCATACTTTGACTTCATCCAATTCATCGTTCTTAGGCTTCTCCTCGAACCACAGGAGCCACGAAATGGCCAGCAACGTCTTGACGCCTGCGACGAGCCACAAAACAGCCGGAATGCCGCCCTTCGAGCGCATGAGCCACCCAGCACCAATCACACCACCGAAGTAGCCGAGAATGGCAATAAATCGGCGAGTGCGTTTTTGGTTCGTGAGGTCCAACGAAAACAAGGCTGGGTCAGAGAAGAAGTCGCAGTACAACGAAGTTAGCACATTGATGGGCACCTCGTTGATCTGCAGCACACGCGAAGTGACAATCTGACCACCAGCTTGGAATCCCATTAGTGCGAGCGGGATCAGCACTCGCTGGTTCTGGATTCGCGCGCGATCAATTGCCTCGTCAGATGACGCAGGCCCAAGCGAACGAGCGTCAAACCCAGGCACCTTCCGGGCCTGGGAAATTGCAGCACAGATGAAAACCAGAATTGCCTGCATCATCATTGAGAAAAATAGTACACCTTTTCGCTTAGCACCAAAGTAACGCAGCCTCGCGAAACAAAAGCAGCCAAACCAAAACGCTCCCAAACCAGTCAATGAGCGCAACCACAAAAAGGGATCGGATTTGGGTTGGTACGAAGCACCAAGCGCAACAAACAAGGTGTTTCCTGTCACCATGGCAGTGAAACAATTGGCTGCAGTGAACGCACAGGCATCGCACATGCCTGAAAGGGGAACACAGGCGAGTACCTGCAATTCTACTAGCCTGGCATCAATATTAGCCTTGAAAGTGCGGGTAATTCTGTTCATCTAGCACTAACAAAGTAGCTGCTCTTGTTGCCGTTCCCTGACCTGCAGCTGTTTATGACCGATGACGAATATCGCTTCGGTGAAAAACAATTATTATGTATGTATTAGTAAACACTGCCATTTAGAAATGGGCCCATTCCCCTCAACCGAGCGTCGATTCGAGATCTGAAGTGCTATATATAGAAATATTAATCTGTGTATTCTAGAGTAGGGGTAAGATGACGTATTCGAGATTGTATACCGTTGATTTAGAGCCAGTACTTGGGTTCTTTGCCAATTCATTGTGGTGCGTGTGTTCGGATGAGACAAGGGTCAGGTGAGGTTTCGCACCCATTGAGAAAAGACTCGGGGAATAGGTGCTGAATTCCACGCCCTAATTATCACTCACCCTTCCCTTTTACGCATCCCAGACTGTACATACATTGACGTAATTGGCACCACACGTGATTATCATTTGATGATTTAGATAGATCGGGTGTGTGTGACCGTGCACTCGGTTTCATGGTATTATCATGTATCAATAGCGGTACTGATCGCTATATATAGCTCGCTTTCCCGGTGCGCGCCAGCACCGACGACGAGGAAGTACCGCTTCTTGGGGGGTACCCAGAGCGTACACTCACCCTGGCAAGTACTACTAAGATAAACACACAAATATAATATATATAATTGAATAGAATAGGTCTAATAATGCGACACCTTCTTCAGAGATCTTTATATAAATAAGTGTCAACACAAACATGTTTCGAGTTGGTTTGCTTGTACATCGTTCGGCCCACCCTCCTAACGCTCTCTCTCTCTCTCTCTCTATACATGAGTGATAAAGATGAGACCTCCTTAAAAATCACTAGGGTACGTTAATTTTTACATTTTTCCATACCCTCATCTTTTTCATCGTCTCCTCAACCCACGTTGATTTCAATATATTAGCCAACCGAGGCCCTCGATCGCCTGTTCCCATACAACACTGGCACTTGACCACCCCAACTGAGTGCTCCAATCCACTGGGTTACCTTCATTAATGTCAATCGTTTCGAATATTTATGAGGAGCTTGGTCTCCGCCGGCTTTTTTCGGCTCCGCGCGATGCGCACCTTCTGATCTTCATTCGTCTCTGGCGTTTGTTTGCTTTCGGTCAATGCTCGATTATTATCGTGCAGTTCTTCGACGAGCTCGGAATGAGCGCGAAGCAGACCGGTCTGTTCATGGCTCTCACTTTGATCGGTGATATGCTCATGTCTTTGGTACTTACCCACGTTGCCGATGCGCTTGGCAGGCGCAAGGTTCTGTTGTGGGGTGCCTTCATGATGGCCTTCTCGGGTTCCGTGTTCGCCACTACGAGCAACTACTACATGCTGTTGTTTGCTGCCATCATTGGCGTGATCTCGCCCAGTGGCGGTGAGATCGGCCCCTTCCGAGCCATTGAGGAGAGTACGCTGGCCCATATTTTGCCGCTTGACCACAGATCTGATATCTATGCGTGGTACGGTGTGCTTGGTGGTCTTGGTGCTTCGTCTGGTTCGATGTTCGGTGGTTGGCTGCTCACTATCCTCAAGCAGCGTTTTGAGTACACCACCATTGAGGCCTACCGTGCTGCCTTCTGGCTCTATACTTTCGCTGGTGTAGTCAAATTCATCTTCTCGATGTTCTTGTCCAAGGCGGTGGAGTTGGACCCCGCCGAGGGCGTGCAGCTTCCCACCCAGTCCAACAACACCAGCGCTGCTTCCAGTGCTGCTCCTAGCACTAGCGGTAGCAACAGCGGTACTGCCAGCGAGACTACTCCGTTGGTCGAGGGCAATGCCCCCAAGCGCGGTTTGCTTGCCCGCATCATGCCCAACCTCTCCGAGGAGTCTCGTCGCATTGTGCCCTTGCTCTCTTTGTTGTTCGCTTTGGACGCTTTTGCCTCGTCCATGTCCTCGATCTCGTGGATTGCCTACTATGTTGCCCGCAAGTTCTCGGTGCCGGACTCCACTTTGGGTTCGATCTTCTTTACCACCGGTATTGTTGGCTCGTTCGCCTCGCTCGGCGGTGCTTCGATCTCCAAGCGATTGGGTCCGTTGCTCACAATGGTCGTCACTCACCTGCCCTCCTCGTCGATTCTCATGTTTATTCCCGTTCCCACCCAGGTCCAAATCACCATTGCACTGCTGATCATCCGCGCCAGCACCGCTACTATGGATGTTGCGCCCCGCCAGGTCTTTTTGTCTGCTGTGGTGCTTAAGACCGAGCGTACCGCCGTCATGGGCTGGGTGAACGTGGTGAAGACCGGTGCACAGGTTATTGGTCCCTACATCACTGGTTCCCTTACTGCTCGCGGAATGCAGTGGCTCTGTTTCGTGTTGAGCGGTGGACTCAAGGTCTGCTACGACCTGGGTATTTTGGCCACTTTCATGAGGGTGAAGCTCGACCGCGATGCTTAAAATTAACTTGATTTATGACTTAACTAGATGTGTATTTTACGTATCTTATTCATGACTACTCTACATGACTACTACACATTATGAACATGTATATGAACACACTTCATAAACACCATAATGTAGACATTACATGTACATATATATGTGTCTGAGAAAGCCCAATCCGTGAAATTTCAAACCGTTTTTTATATACTTAGAAAAGTCTAAATAGATTTAAATAGTCGAGGCATCAAGGACGAAGCGGTACTTGACGTCACCCTTCTCAACCCGCTTGTACGCCTCGGAGATGTACGAGTACGGAATGACCTCAGCGTCGCAGCCGATCTTGTGCTTGCCGCAGAAGTCAAGCATCTCCTGGGTCTCGCGAATGCTACCAATGTTCGAAGCAGTGACGCTCTTGTTGCCGCCCATCAAAGTACGAGTGCTGACCTTGATGTCGCCGATCACACCGGTGATGCACAGCTTTCCGCCGAAGTCCAAAAGACTGACGTAGAAATTGATGTCGTGGTCCACAGGAATGGTGTCCACAATGTAGTTGAGCGACTCCTTGGCCTGCTTGACCTGCTCCTCGTCGCTAACGTTAAGATACTTGTGGGCACCGAGCTCCTTGGCATCGCCCTGCTTCTTGTCGTTGCGACTGATAACAGTGACCTCGCAGCCCATTGCCACCGCAAGCTTCACTGCCATGGCGCCAAGACCACCAAGGCCAGCAACACCAACCTTGTCGCCAGCCTTCACGCCCATGGAGACAAGAGGAGAGTATGAGGTGATGCCTGCGCACAAAAGCGGAGCAGCCTCGGCAGGATCGACGTTGGTGGGCATCTTAAGCACACACCTCTCGCGAACAACCACTCGCTCGGAGTAGCCACCAGAGGTGATGGATCCATCACGATCCTTGGAGTTGTAGGTGCCGACCTTCTCTCTGCACCAGTTGTCGTCGGTGGTGTCACAGCCCTTGCAGTGGCCACAGGTGCTCACAATGCAGCCAACACCCACAATGTCGCCCTTCTTGAACTTGGTGACTTTGTCACCGACATTCTCGACCTCACCGAGGATTTCGTGGCCACCAACGAAGGGGTACTGAGAAACTCCCCAGTCGTTGTGGGCAACGTGGAGATCGGAGTGGCAAATACCGCAGTATTTGATTTTAATGTCGACATCGTCGTCATTGAGGGCACGACGATGGATCTCACCAGGAACGGGGTCGCTCTTGGAGTCGTGGACAATATAGGCTTTAACAGTAGACATTGGACTTATATTTTTTGGTTCCTTAAACTGATACTTCGTGTGCTGTTCCAGTTCTTGGATGTTTAGTGGCTGAGATCTGGTGCCTACCTATCTATATATATATATATAGATATATATAGTGTGGGGGTATGGGGATAGCCAAGCTTCACGTGGCTCCCCTATCTCCATATTCCTATCTGTTCATGTCCAGATCGAACCCCAAACCAGCAGTAACGACTGTACATAGATATATACATAGATATATACATATATATAGATATATGTGCGTAAAAGTGCACATATATACATTGATAATAATAATAATAAAAAAGAGTATCATTAATAACTACTTAACATATGTACGTTTTCCCATAACTGTCTCAAAAACTGTCTCAAAAACTGTCTCACAAACTGCGTGGCTTAAAACGGCAGTTCCTTCGCACGCGACCATGTCCAGATCTTTCCATCGTTGCTAGCCACCATCAGAGACGTGTTGGTGAATTTTACATCCGAAAGTGACGAGTCAGTCACATCAGGAAGTCTCACGTAGGTACGCGCAGCAGGGGCGACAACCTTCGTGGCGAACTGCGGAGCCCGTCCGTGCACCAACACCGCCGAGCCATTGAGCTTGTGGGGAGAAGCAGACCAGTTGATTTCCGAGGATATGTTAGCATTCGGGGGCATTTTCGGGCTCGACAGCGTCCGCGGGGCGAAGTCCCACACAATAAGCTGTCTATCTTCGCCCACACTAGCCAAACGGTATGTCCCTGCCTGGATCTCGTTGTAGTCCTGGTAATGGTCGAAAATCACCGACTTGACGTAGGCCTTGTGTCCCAAGAGCCTTGCTGCCAGAGAAAAGCCCTTGGAAATATCAAAAACGCCGATCATGTCGTCCTCGCCCGCAATGGCCAGAAACCGTCCGTCTGGGCTCTGCGCCAGCGCTTGCACACCCCCAAAGAGAGTGGGAATCAAATCGGTGCTCCTCTCTGTCTCGAGCTCGAATAAAACAAGGTAGTCGGTCTTTCCGGCAATTACGACCTGGTTAGAGCTGATGAACAGCATGCTCGAGATCTGTTTTCGCATCAAGTGGTACACTGCCTTCACACAGTTACGCCTGTCGTTGACATCACTCATACTCAGGCTCATGTTCTGGCCCGAAACGTAGTTAGGAGTGCTTGGCGCTGAGTCCTCGGCGTAGATGTCGTAGATAACCACGGCACCATCAACGTGGGCAGCCATGACGAGCGACTCCGAGTTTGGCAGCCACGTAATTGCGGTGACAGGAGAGTGCGACACATTGCCGATCTTGTTAATGCGCTCATACCGCTGCGAAATGAGATCAAGCCACACCAAGTCGCCCGACGACATCCCGACGATCAGATCGAGTTGCTGGGCGTTGGCAGTATAAGGATTGATGGCATGGCACAAAGGCCACTCCTTGGCAAAGTTGATCTTGGCCAAGGGCTCTCCTCTGCCCATAGGGGCTTCGGAGCTAGTATCAAGAAGAGAAAGCGAGCGCTCGAAGTTGATGGTGGTGAGGTTGTCGCTGAAGTCGGGCTCCTTCAAACGCTTGGGCAAGTTTTCGCATACATAAGTACGACTGATGAAAGTGGAGTTGTTGTTCTTCACTGCGTTTTTGGGCTTGCGGAACCCACTCTGATCCGAAGCCACTGTGTAGGCATTGGAAGAAGAGGAAAGAGCAGCGAGCATGCGCCCACTGAGCAACTTTGTGTTGTCGCTGATGCTGAGTTGTTGCATTTGCTGCGCATCCAGCGAGCTGTTAGCGATTGCGCTCTCGTTAATGTTTGAAATCGCCTTTCCACTGCTGACACTCTCGTTAGCTGCTGCGGTCACTGCACGATAGTCAACCAAGCTCAATTTGTTACCATTGCTGATTGAGGCTGGCGAGAGCGGGTTTCCCATTAAAATGCTGTATGGTGGCTGGCTGGGGGGCAGAGAGCGCAGCGTCACTACTGGCTTGGGCATTGTGAGTACATCCTGGGGCACAAACCGGTCACCAGATGGCGGATGCAAGACAAGATTGTCAGGCAACCTGACCAAATGGGCCGAACGATCGGTGTGTGAGCCCTGAGATTGTGTGCGGGACATCGAAAAATCTCCAGTCCACAGATACTACTATGGCTGCTGCTACTATTCAGGTAGGCGTTCCTTGCCCAAAGGTCGGGAAGTACGACACCAGCTGGAAAAAAGGTGGAGGAGAAAGGAGCACAAATGGGGCGAGAATTAAGAATTATGAGTGGAATATATTTATTTATTAATGTAAATACGAATATGAACAAAAAAAATAGGGAACAGGTGAGTTTTGAGGTTATGGAAGGCACTACTGCCCTTGAGAAACTGGCGTGGGGTAAGTATATATGCATAAAGCATGTTTAAGCGTACATAGGTAGTATAACCAGGTAGTTCATGAATGAACCCAACAGCAATTGAAAGAAAGCAAAAAAAATTTAAAAAAAAAATCATCTAAATGAACTACTTATTCTAATATTCAGATTTTTAAGCAGAGGCATTGTCCTTGCGGTACTGGTCGATGTCGATAATGAAACGACGGTCGGAAACACCCTCGGTGATCTTATCCCAAGCCTCACCGACCTGCTCCATCTTGATAAGATCGTAGCTGGCGATGATCTTGTTCTCAGCACAGAGCTCAAGCAACTCCTGGGTCTCCTTGATGCCACCAATGGCAGAGCCAGCAAGCTTCTTGTTGCCGAACAACAGGCCAATGGTGTTAACCTTCTCCTCCAAGAGGCCAAGGTGACCAACAAGGGCAACAGTGCCGTAAGGCTTAGCGAGACCAATGTAGGGGTTCACATCGTGCGACCAGGGGATAGTGTCAATAACAAGATCGAACTTGGAAGAGTGGGTCTTCATCTCCTCAGCGTCACTAGAGGCAATAACGTAGTCAGCGCCAAGCTCCTTGGCCTGAGCATCCTTTTTGTGGGAGCGAGAGACAACTGCGACCTCAGCACCAAGCGCCTTCGCAACCTTGACACCCATCAAGCCAAGGCCACCAAGACCAACAACAGCACACTTCTGACCCTTCTTAAGGCCGTGCTGCATCATAGGGGAGTAAGTGGTGATACCAGCACACAAAATGGGGGCAACACCAGGAAGAAGATCAGGGGTCTGGAGAGCCTTAGGAACACTCAAGACGAAATGATCCCTAACGACAATGGTCTCGCTATAACCGCCAGCAGTCATAGCTCCACCACCAGTGCGCACATCGGGGGAGTTATAGGTCTGCTCCATCTTGGGGCAAAAGACCTCGTGGTGCTCATGGCACTGCTCGCAGTTAAGACAAGAGTCGACCATGCAGCCAACAGCAACAACGTCACCAACCTTGTGCTTGGTGACCTTGTCGCCCACCTTCTCGACGACACCAACAATCTCGTGGCCAGGAACGATGGGGTAGTTAGCATTGCCCCAATCGTTGTGACAACAGTGAACATCCGAGTGGCAAATACCAGTGTACTGGATCTTAATCACAACATCGTCTTCAAGAGGATCACGACGAGTGAGCTCATGGGGCTTTGGGTACGACTTAGAGTCGAAAGCGGCGTAACTGTTGACAGTGAAAGGCATATCTAGTATCTTAATTGGTCTTTTCTACGTGTTCTGAAAAGAAGATCCAAAGAATATGAAGGTTTTCAAATTTTCAGAATGCGGCTTTATTTATACTATTTTGGTAGCTCCCTGCCCTAGCTGCAATATCCGAGGTTTACCGCGTATTTCCGTACCCTATTATATAAGTATTTGTAACAGATACGCTAATACCACGCTATATGGACTGCAAGGTGGGCACTTCGCAGTGGGGCAAAGTAGGCGTTGATAAGCAGTAACGTGGTGCTGGAAAATAATATTGATTAGTTTTCTTGGCCTTTTTGCTTCTTACCCTGAAATTGGGGCCGGCATTGCTGTCTAACCCAGGCATAAGATTGCGGTCTTGCTTACAGTGAGCCTGCGTGCGCTTAAGTTATAGATATATGATCTGTGGGTTATATATTCGTAAAATTACAGGAATAGATAATAAGAATATTGCGCAAATTTTCTCCCAACTTGTCAAAACGTTTAATTATATATTAATTTCTTATGGTTGTAGTATGCCAATTTTTCTATACCACATTGTCCTTGGTTGAAATATCTCGAGGGTATGGATATATGAGTAGGTAGTCGTTGCTGTTTGAACACAACAAATAGTTCACACGCCCCACCTTTAAATTTACATAATGATGAGCACTGCGTGAGTGAGACATAATTTATTTTTCAGACAAAGTAACTATAATTACGCCAGAAAGCTAGCTAAAAAATTAAAAAATGTGAAGAATTAAAATATTTATAGTTTATAAATATGTTTATCTTTATTTGTGGAGTTATGAATGCATATTATTAACCGGGGTTACCTTTAAAGGATAAAATATCTTTATCATTACCATTAAAGGAGAAAACCCTTCTTCCGTATTAAAACATGCATTGCATTATTCTATTATTAAATTGCATTTAAATTCAATTTAAATACTTTCTAGGAAATTACACTGGCTTTACTTCACTTCGTCGTGACCATTGGATCAAAGCAATAAGGTGTGTTAAAAAAAAAATGTCTATGAATATACAAAGTCTATAGGATAGTAAAATCTATATACATTCAAGCAGTGCCGTTGTCCTTGCGGTACTGGTCGATGTCAATGATGAAACGGCGGTCGGAAACACCGTCGGTGAGCTTGTGCCAGGCCTCAGGGACCTCCTGCATCTTGATAAGCTCATAGGTAGCAATGATCTTGTTCTCAGCGCAGAGCTCAAGCAACTCCTGGGTCTCCTTGATACCACCAATGGCAGAACCAGCAAGCTTACGGTTACCGAACACGAGGCCGAAGGTGTTGATCTTGTCCTCCAAGACACCAACGTGGCCAACAAGGGCAAGAGTACCGAAAGGCTTGGTAAGGCTAAGATAAGGGTTGACATCGTGCGACCAGGGGATGGTGTCGACAACAAGGTCGAACTTACCGGCGTTAGCCTTCATCTCCTCGGCGTCACCAGAAGCAACGACGTGGTCAGCACCAAGCTCCTTAGCGTAAGCGTCCTTCTTGTGGGAACGAGAGACAACAGTAACCTCAGCACCGAGAGCCTTGGCAATCTTGACACCCATCAAACCGAGACCACCGAGACCAGCAATGGCGCACTTCTGGCCCTTCTTAAGGCCGTGCTGCATCATAGGGGAGTAAGTGGTGATACCAGCACACAAAATGGGGGCAACACCAGGGAGGAGGTCAGGGCTCTGGAGAGCCTTAGGGACCTTGCAAACGAAGTGATCCCTAACAACAACGTACTCACTGTAACCACCAGCGGTGCGAGCACCAGGACCAGTGCGATCATCGGGAGAGTTGTAAGTCTGGATCTGCTTAGAGCAGAAGACCTCGTGGTCCTCACCACACTGCTCGCAGTCAAGGCAGGAGTCGACCATGCAGCCAACAGCAACAATGTCACCTACCTTGTGCTTGGTGACCTTGTCACCAACCTTGGTAACCTCACCGACGATCTCGTGGCCAGGGACGATGGGGTAAACAGCGTTGTGCCAGTCGTTGTGGCAAACGTGGAGATCAGAGTGGCAGATACCAGCGTACTGGATCTTGATCACAACATCGTCCTCAAGAGGGTCACGACGAGTGAGGGTGTAAGGCTTGGGGTCGGACTTAGAGTCGTAAGCGGCGTAGCTGTTAACAGTGAAAGTCATTTTTCCTAGTAACTAGTGATTCTGTTCTACGTGTACTGAATAGAAAACACTGAAATAGTTGAAAAACTAAGCTAGATCTAGTAGGCGGATTGCCCGGTTTATATATTGTGTGAAACCTTACCTGCGAGTAGTAATGACCTGGCCCAGGTCCATGCAGCAGTCGGTGATATTGGCTAAGGTAACGGTGTAGAATGGCCCTTGCCGCCCTCTACTAACGCCCATAAGGCCTTATCGAGAGCCGTTGGTGCTGGGTAAGGGGAAAAGATCCACCATATGCGTGACGGCCCAGACCAAGAAATATTATTATTATTTGCGTTCACTGCAGTTGCCACAGTCGGTAAATTACGATACAATCTGGATCTCTACCGAATTTTTTAAGTGAAATTTATAGTATAAAATAAATAATGATTGCTCGTTCTATTTGTTTCGAGGTATTATATCCTTGCTGTGTGAATCCTTCATTATTTTTCCGCTCCTTCCGCGTCCCGGTTTCATATTTCCTCATCTTGTCCACACACAGTTAGTAACGCTGATAGTACAGCATGGAACACATTCGAAGGGAAGACTATGGTCAAGTGATTGCTTAGTCGTGCGCTCGTGGGTGTGCCCGTGGTGTGTGCTTACTCATCTCGTCGGAGAAGGCGCGCCAGATCTCGGTACAGCTATTGATTGGGCATCTCTCAATTATGGCTTACAAAACACACGTACATAAATATATATATAATAAATATAATTATAAGATTTTTGGGTATACATAAATGTTTATAAATTATTTGATGTGCACATCTTTCCCTTCGTGAATACACTCACTCATCTCGAATTACCACTGGCTCTATTGACAAATTTCATTGCCCTTAACAAATGCCCTATGTTCGCAACTCTCTATGAAGGGTAAGGACATACATGCAGGTAGACGTCGGGGTGTCGGGACTAGGAACGCTACGGGGGACAGCTCGTGATGGAATAGCAGAGTTTCTTAATGTGCCATATGGTACAATTAAGCAAAGATTCGACTATCCTTCGTTGGCATGCGGTAGAATTGAGTCTGTCCTAGATTGCACTCGCCAGGGTCCCTTGTGTCCTCAGGTCGCACCATATGACGATGATTATAATGGCGTGCCATTGAATGAATGCGCACCCTTAGATATACGCTACGATGAGTTCAATTGCTTAAATATGCGTATTTGCTTACCAGTTAATTGCTTGCCCCAAAAAAATGATTCATCTCATTTAATTCCAGTAGTTGTCTGGCTTCACGGTGGTTCCAATATAGCTGGTTCTCCGTATAGAGGAAGCAGTGATGCTTCATCGTTCGTCAAGGGCTGTGCGATTAAAGATAAAAAGCCATTTATTTTCATTGCTCCACACTACCGTGTAGGTATGTTTGGATGGAACCCAGTCGTCAGTGCTGATAAACAACAAGTAACTAACCAAGCAATTGCTGATCAACGCATGGTCCTGAAGTGGATTCACAAATACGGTAAGGATATTGGTGCGGACCCCACCAAAATCACATTTGTCGGCCAAAGTGCGGGTGCAAGCGATGTTTATGCCCACCTTCAAACCAGTGAATCCGTAGAATTGTGCAATCAATTCGCGCTTCTTTCAGGTCATTATTCTCTTGTCAGTTTAGAAAGCGTGCAAAGGCTTAACAGTGTCGTTTGTGCCCATCTTCACACAAATGATTTAAGCACAGTCAGTGCTGATGATTTGGTGAAAGCCCAAACGGATCTTGGAATTAGCCTAATGTTGCCAATTGACCTTGGTACCAATAAAAAGCCTAAATTGGAAAATAAAAGCATTGTAATCAGTGATTGTTGTTGCGATGGTAATTTTTTTACAGAGTCTCCCGGCTTGGTCAAAGCGTGGGAATCATTACCTCCAACCGAGCGCATGGACACACCGGCGCACTATTTCACAAATCTAGTTTTCACTACACCTGCTAATGAGTCTGCTGTAGACTTCCGCTCTAGAGGGGCTATGGTTTACCGTCAATTGTGCGATGGTGTCAATCCGTACACTCCTGAATGGGGTAACAACCACATGGTAGAGCTCCACTATATCATCAACGGCTATAAGACGAAATCTCAATTTGATGAGACTATTAAACTGGTACAAAAGACTTGGTGTACGTTCTTTAATTACGAGCAGCCATGGGCAGTTAATAAAACGTACATCATCCCTCAGGAAGGATTGCCTTATGTTGAATCCACTGACAAAACAAGAGCAAATGGGAATGATAATATCTCAACTGCTCACAGCAAAAGTATGTTAGAACTCATCAGGGGCTGGCCCGTGTGAGCAGACCTGAGGCTTCACTGCCGTATTGGTGTTGAGTTTCAAAGAATAGGAGTCATCGTAGGTTGGTATCCATGATTATTATTTAAATAATAGCATAGAAATATTTATAATAGAGAGATCCCTTATTATTATAGTCTTTTTACATGTTAATTCAATATTGTATTATTAATTATTTGATTTCAAGGTTGGATTACTTGGGGTAGTTAATTGGGACCCGTAAGATGCCGTCAACTACCACAAAATATTTACGGCGAATTTTCATACTAACAACATCAATTCATATTTAAAAATTAGAATTCAAAATAAATACATACGTAGTATAAATATATATATAGAAAAATCACAATAATATAATGCTATGGGGGTAGTCGTCAAGGTGGATAACTCACACCTCTGGGTATCAAGCCTTGAGCTCTTTCACGGTATCTATTGCCTCTTGTAACTGGGATTTAATGGAAGCGTAGAGCTCCAAGCTGTTATGGTTCAATAAACCCAAAGAACGTATACCATCTGCATACGCCCCTTTAACAACTTTGTGAGCTTCGCGAGCAGCATTAGTAGCCTCCTTGACATACTGTCTTAGATATAACTCGACTGTACTCAAGAGCCATGCGATTGCATCCTTACTCTGTACACAAATAGAGCTCAAACTATTTTCTGCTTCTACCACAACAGCAGGGAGATTGGACGTAGGGGCAGCAGTAGGGGCAGCAGCGGGTGAGGTCTGATTCACGTATTGGGTACCTAGATATAACGAAGTGAAAGTGGCTACCAATACCAATACACTCAAAGCTGCAGAGAGAACATACAATAGAGAGAACAAGTTTGGTGAAGCAGTATCCAAATTAGGGAAGAAACCCCTTGTGAGATGTGAAACAACATGTCTACGATCAGAGCTGGCGTTTCTAGAGAGGCTCAGCGAGTCTGTGTTCAGGGCATTAGGAATCGGACACCCATCTAGCACCCATTCAGTATGATCTTTACTGATTTCAAGTAACTGTGAGCTAATGAATTTATCACCCAACTTTGATTTCGCGCCAAACATTGTAAGCACACTAACCGGTGATTCATCATCCAAAATCCTAACCAAGACAATCTGCGAAGGATTGAGGCTGCGGAAATACTCGAATTGCTGCTCGGTAACTTTTGGATCCACCTTCAGAATTTCACCATCAATTAGCTTGTCGTTGTTGTGCACAACTGACGTTTCGCCTGACGTAAACAAGTGAAGAACAAGCTTATCGTTGCAAGCCTCTACAAGCTGATGACCAATGACTTCCATAGAAGGTGAGGAGCCTAAAAGCAAGAAGGCCTTGATATCATTGAGCTTTGAGTCACCATCGTCAGATAAATTAGTAGAAGAAAGGTTCAAAGCAGCATCCACTTCAGGGAAAACAAGAGAAAAATTAGAAGGTCGCAGTCTCTGAGACAAATCAGACTCATCAAAATCGCTGATATCGTTGATATCCTCGTCATTGATATCGTCATTAGAATACTCGTCATCCTCGTCATCAATTGCCTCCATATAGAGTGCCAGCTGCTCCGCTTTACTAGAATTAATACCTTTAGAATTGGATTTGCTAGAGGACGAGTTCTTCTTGGAATCCTTTGAAACTCTCTGAGCTCTCTCCTTGGAAGTCTTCTTTGGAGACTTCTTGGAGGACTCTTTTGAGTTGTCCTTGGAAATGTCCTTAGAATTCTCAATTGACTGAGTCTTAGAATTCTTCTCAGAGTTTTCTTCTAAATTCTCAGAAGAAAGACCTTTAGAATTCTGTTTACTGTTTCGCTTATTATTATCAGTGGAGCTGCGCTTGGAAGCATCATTCTCAGCTGAAGTATTTCTGATAGTGATATCCTCGCTCAAGTCGTCATCACTAAGATGATACTCACCCTCCCAGTCAATGTCAGAGCCACCCTGGGAGTTAATTGAGAGGATTTCGAAATCGTCGCTGAGCGAAAGGGAACCAGCCATATCAAGCATGAACTAATAAATACTGATGGAGGCTGAGTAGCTTAGGTGCTTAATTGTGCACACTAGGAAGTTAATTGAGCTTATATATGTACCAATTGGTGGTCAATTCGCAGAAAATTTATACTTAATTGAGATCTGTGATTCAACAGATATGGTGGCAACAATCAAACGTGCGGGGGGTGGGGGGTTGGTGGGCTGATAACAGAGCTTCCCCACGTCACGCAGAGCTAATCCTTAATTAAGGGCTAGGGCACATGACCACCGATTTATTGGGAGTTACGTGCCAACAATAGGCTGTACCGAGACAGCATGTGCTCGCAGCGGCTCGTGCCAGGAGCAAAAATAATTACGCAACTAGATTAAAGATTATGAAACACAGTTCAACATTAGTTACATGACACATTAAATATATTATTATATGTGCATATGCGCCAATTGCTATTTATGACGCTTAATTGCATCAATCATGCTGTACTAGATCTAGATGTATTTATATTTAAATAGAGTCTAGTTTATTATGCAATTGACTTCTGTGCTATATTTATACTATTAACCCTCACAGAATCTTCGCAGATCTCATTCCAATAAATAAACAAGGGCTATGATTATTATTCATGCGAGTGTGTGTGTAGTCAGCGGGAACGCCTACAAGATATATAATATCACCCCAGTGCAAATCTACTTAGTCAATTACAACGTAAATCAATTATAATTTCTGACCTTCTGGCTTAGTCAATTGCCACATCAATAAATTTAGCATTGTAATACTGGCAGGGATTAGTCAATTGGAACGTGGATGCATTATAGATTTTAACCCCGATAAGGGGTGAGCCACATTCACCTCAGTGGAAATAGATACTTAGTCACTTTAAACGTGAATTAGTTATAATTTCTAACCTTATGGCTTAGTCAATTGCCACATAAATAAATTTAGCATTGTAATACTGGCAGGGATTAGTCAATTGGAACGTGGATGCATTATAGATATCAACCCCGTTTGGGGGAAGAGGTTAGTCAATTGGGACGTAAATATGAAAGTTGGATTTTATTTCTTTTTACCCCAATTCAATTAGTCAACTAGAACGTAGTCAAGTTATAATTTGTGACCCCCAATGGAATTGTTAGACTAAGGCTAAGGGAGGCGTCGAACTACACACGATCATTTTTCTTAGCTTCTTTGCACGAAGGCGAATGACGCGCAATACTCAATTCCTATATTTCAGAAAAAAAACACAAAGAAAAACCAATTGAAATTTGAAAGAAATAATATAAATATCGTAATAGTCGTTCTAAATAAATTTATCATAATATGCTAGGGTTAATAAGATGTATGTTTAATGTTTCCGGTCAAGTTTAAACGAAGCTGAATGTGGAAAGTGAAGCCGACCCAGACCCTGATCTCGTACCGGAACTCATACTTTCAGTAAGTTCGGGAACGCCATCTAAAATCTGATTCCACATACCATTCGAGCTATTGCCACTAACACTTTGAGTGCCACTGGAAACTGAAGGAGCAATTGAGGATGCAGCAGAAGAATGCGAAGAGCGAATTGACTGCAATTCGGACTCTGTCAAGTGGCTATTGGGGCTGATGATCTCAACAATTTTACCCCATATAACACCCTTTTCATCGCACAGTGTTCTAAGTCGTTCAGGGTCACAATTGGGGAAATGTATGCGTAAAACCGAACCATTCTGTTCTACAGAAACAGGCAACTCACCAAGTTCACTTACTCGCTTAAACTCGTTAAGAATGAGTTGAAGTTTGCTGCGTTGCATCTCGAGTTCCTCTCCGATGCTAGAAACAGTGGCATCGGTAAGCTCGCTCACGAGAGGCAGCGCCAATCTGGGGTTAATATCGAAATCCAGCGCTGAAGAAAGTACGTTGTCTAAACTCAGATCACTGAGATACTCGTTGTCACCGAACTGAGAAGTACTAACCTCTGAAGCAGAGCCAGCATCGCTCAAATCACCGTCAAAGGAGCCAGAACGCTCAGCAACTGTACGAGCAAAAGCAGTACGCAAAGTAGAAATGTCTGACTTCCTTCTGTTATCGACATTCTGAGACTTGTAAGCAGGCGAACTGCTCAAATTATGCTGAATAAGGCCAGTAGCTGTGGGAGTGCTAGAGATGCCAGTCATGCAGGTGGATTTGAGCATCTGGAAGGGTGAGTTGAGCACATACTGCTCTCTGAGTTGGGGCATAAATGAGAAACCACGGCTCCTCGATGATATATCTTGGTCCATTTGAGGGTGGAAGGAAGAAACCAGTGCAGAAAGCGCATTGCTGGGCTTCGAGTGCAGGAATCTACTGTTCATCGACAGTCTGCTGTTGAATGAAACATGGTTGTAGAAAGCTAGGCCTGGTCTCTTGCGCGCAATGATTCTCATCAACTTGAACATCAATTTCGACAAAAGTCTGCCCCCACAACGCCCATGATTACCCCCACGACGGTGGAAATGCGATTTGCGACCCCAGCTGTGATGGTGATGGTAATTATGTTGGGAGTGGTAGTATCTATGCTTACCCCACAGGTTCATGTTGCTCTCATGAGAGAAATTGACCTTTTTCTGGGGCGGAAATTGGTTATGGCGGTTCCTATACTTCGAGTATGCAGGCTCATAGCTAGGCGAAGGTCCTGCATTGCGCAAGGCCTCAGTTAGCTCCTCGATTGATTTCCTTGCATACTCAGTGCTCTTCTTGAGTAGTTCTACCCACTTCATTTTGAAGATTAGAGAAGAGCGACAGCAAGTTTATAGGTGGGATAATCTTTGAAACCGGTATGAGGTGATGATGATAAGGGCTGACGGACTCAGACTCTCAGAGCTTTTGCTTAACCTAAACCTGGAATAGCACAACAATGGTGCTACCGAAGCTTGCATATTCACACTTCTAGTGATTGATAGTCGAAAATAGATCACGATGAGTTAATTGGGTTAGATCATATTCTTAAAATAAATAATTTGTTGTTGAATTATTATGTTCCCTTATGGATAAAAGGGGCACTCATTCTGCTTAAACTAGCAATTAGTCAGAGAGAGTAGGCCGAATTTCGGAGCGAAATACTGGTAATAGAGGGAAGTGCACGCAGATATGAGGAATTGTATTAAGAAATTATCATTTCGATAGTTTTCAGTTGGAATTAAAATATTTCAAAAATTTGGTAACATTTCTTCGACTTAGTGATGTGTTTGAATACTGATCTCTGTATCTGATCTCTGTATGCCATTATGCCTAACTATGGACTGTTCGCTAGATACCCCGTACCCTATATGGATGAGGTGCAGTTCTACCTGGACCACAGTGAGCCCCGTTTAGGCCCTCCTAAACGAGTGCTATTTGAGTTTTCTGATTCTTCATATTGTATTCTACTACTGAATGAGTTTGCAACTTATCTAGTCGACGAATTGGTAAGTATTTCACCCTCAACACAGTTCGAACATGATGTCAATAATAACAAATACATGCTCCAATTGAGCTCTGAAAACTTAGCAAATAATTCTGATGAGCAATTTGAGCCGAAGAAAATCAAAAGCTGGTTCGTCTATTGTCTCGAAAACCACGAGAGTGTGGGTCATCACGACTTGGTAATATTCTCTAAATCAAGCTCCCAAAAACAGATATTACCTCAGGAATGCGGGTATATCATAACTGGAAAAGAGAATTTGATGAAGAATTTACCTTTGAAATCGATACGCACGTTGAACAAATCCGAGAAGACCCCGTTTATCGCTGATAAATATGGGGATTCCTGGAACGATTCTTTCGCTTTGGAGCCTAGAATGGTAGAAACAATCCCTCAATCTGTTTTTGATGCGATCGAAAGCATTTTAGAGATCGCTAAAAAGTGTTTCATGGAACACACAAAAGAGTCAACCAATGCTGCTGCTGAAAAATATCGGAAGGCGTTCCATTATTGTCACACTTACTACCCGGAAGACTTGTCAGATGGGGAACTGCAAACTTTCACTGATTTGAAAATCAAGTCACTGCTTAATCTTGCGTTAGTAGGCCTAAAAACTGGAAATAAAGAGTGGTTCAAAAAGACAGTGGAAAGCTGCGACTTTGTTTTAGGTATGCCAGAACTTGCAACTCGAAAAACGGATGAAGCCAAGGCTTACTACCGGAGAGGTTATGCATATATGCTCCTAGGTGATGAGGATAGTGCCGAGAAGGATCTTAAAAAAGCTTTAAGTCTAGTTGATGACGAGGGAACGAAACGAGCACTCAGGCAATGCAGTGAGAGACGTATCGAAAGAAATCAAGAATTGCGTAAACGCATGAAATTATTTTAAAATTTTAAGATATGGATCATATGGATCATATGGATCATATTCGTAAATGTACATATTTATGCGTACCTCTGCGGCATGGTACGTAGTATCATATTAATTATCGACTCACGAGCTTTAAACGAAATCGAAGAAAGAGTAAGATTATAAACTATTCGAGATGATATAAATTTCAGATAGAACTTACTTAAGTCAAGCGGTAAATGTTAAACAGTAATGAAAGTTAGTTTAGCTGCGAGAAGTATAGAGATAGATCAGTAGATTGTGCTCATAAATGCGCTTTGTGCCATTGATTGCTCATTGGTAGACACATCCAAAGACGTTGTGGTGAGAATATTGCCTTGTGGAATCTGTGACGTGATATAACTCGTGATATCTTGGCTAAATACTTCCTGTGAGTTGTCAAGTGCTGTGACTGCTCCACCATGTACAACCTGTCCCCCTGAAATCACACTGCCTAAAGTGTACATATGTCCATCAATGGTTATAATATCACCGATATTACCAATCTGATGGTTCAAGGAAGGTGCAGTATACTCTGTTGTTGCACTAAATGTGGAACCTAGTATTGTTGAATCCGTTACCTCATTGGATATGGACCCGCCAAACATCCCCCCAGTGCTAACAGGAAGCACGCTTTCCATAGTTTTACCAATCTCTGTAGCTTTTGTTAGAGCCTGAGTCAATGCCGCTGGAAATGTATGACTATGGACTTCAAACTCTGATACGGCGCTTTGCATATTGGCAAGTGCGCTTAGCTTAGCTAGCTCGGAAAGCTCACTTCTCAGTTCAATTAGACGAGCTGATAAGCTACTGGGTAATATTCCTGGTAAAGTCGTTCCTAGATTAATGACACTGTTAATCTGTGAATTAGCTCCGTCCATGTAGGCCGACTTTGTGGCATCATCCGCTGAACCAGTACCCCCCAAGGTCCCTGTCAAGGCGCTTTCAAGACCCGTTAAAGCACCAATCTCAGTTATAGGAATTGAACTTGTACCCATGATGGTACTGAGCTCACTTACAAATCCCGTAACTTGACTTTCTAGACCAGTCAGACTGCCGAGACTAGAAAGTGCCTCAGTTAAACCTGTTGCTTGAGCTAATCCTGTTAGATGATTCAAGTAAGTGGTGTCATCAGCTAAATTAGTCAGTTCTTTAAGACCACTTAAGGTCGCAATGTTAGAAACAACACCTTCGCCGACGCTGATCCCTTCATCGAGAAGGCTATGAAAATTCATACCACCTGCCTGAGTGATTGATGCGCAGCAGAAGAATACAGAAGTCTTGCAAAGAATAGATAAGAGCGATTTCATTAAACTTATTAGAACACGAAAGCTAGCATAAAGGCACACATATATATACATATCACTTACATCTTTTGAAACAACCTTTAAATAGAAAAGTAGAAAAAAATAGATCATTCCATGAAGTGGTATAAAAAATTAACCTAATAATATCATCTAGGCTAGTTTCATGTTTACACGTTTGAATACATACATTTAAAACAAATTTCTGTACGGCGTTTATCCACAATGAGATATCGTGCTGAGCCACCATAGTTACGCCAGTTGGCATAACGCGGTACGCGCCAGGACAATAATACAGGGTAAGGGGTTATTAATTAACAGTAGTTATGGCAGAAATAGATACGCCTGCACTCCCTAACCTTTTAAGAACACGAGTATCACTTAACTTCAGCTTTGGAAAATAATATAAGGGTTCCCATCTCTTGAAGGAAAACTCATCCTTCTTCTTTAATTCATTAATTTCAACCTTGAAAATCTTTTCATTTTTGCTGTGAAGCCAGGCTTTTTGGATACGACTTTTTTTTTGAAGGGGTGGGCTGCCAGCTTATTATATATTCATCCTTACCCAACAGAGCCTGCAGGTGTTTACTTTCATTTCCACCGTAAGAATTTACTTTATTAACACCAACACAGGAATATAAAAGTCATTTGAACAACTATACCCTCATTTTTAAGTCATTAAAAAATCCAAATTAATTCACCATGAGTGATAATGGCGCAACCTTGGTACTCGACCAATTGCGTTCATCTTTGGATGGCAGCAGGTATAGCCTGAAAGCTATTTATGCAGCGGTAGCTATCTCTTTTGGTGGTGCAGTAGTTATTTTACTCGTAATATTCCTATTGTGGCATGCCCTGAGAGATGTTTATGCGTCGCAATCTCTCCTAAACAGACGACTCAAGTTCTTCACCAGTGGCTCCAACAAAGAAAATCCCTTTGATGACAATGCCTATCCGGTATCAGACAATGGGTATAAGCTGGCATCAGAAGCACCTAAGAATGATGAGGAGATAAAGAAATCAATCCATCTCCGAAGTTGTTTAAGAGAAACTTGGCGTCACAATGAGAGCCATATTCTGGAGAATCACGGTTTAGATGCTACAATTTATTTGAGAGCACCGCGAATGATTCGAAACATTTTTGGTTTACTCACAATCATTCTCTTCACTACAGCAGCTCCTATCAATATCGTGTTTAACCTTCGTCGAACCTACGTTACGAACCTCACTCACAGAGATTCGTTGTTGCTCATCACCCCAAGTTTACTCTACCCCCATGAAATGGTTCCCCACGTGGTGTTGGGATGGGTATCTAACGCTGTTGTGTTTGCTATTTTATGGTACAACTACACTAAAGTTCTCCGATTAAGGCGTCGTGTTTTGCATTGTACCAATTATCAAACGGATCTCTATAACCGCACAGTGATGATTACTGATATTCCGAGAAAGATGCGTTCCAATGCTTCACTCACTATGTCTTTGTCTAAACTGAACCATCCTCATGAAGCTCCTATGAGTGTTTTCCTAAGTCAATCGGTCAGTAAGGAGCTCAATGAGTTGATTCAAAGGCACTCTGAGTTAGTGAAAAAGTATGAAACTTGTGTCGCGTGCAATAAAGAGCTTACCGCTGAGCAGGAGAGTCTCTATATCGAACGTAAAAGCAAGAAACCCCAAGCGATTGCACTACAGAAAGCTATCACAGACTTAGAGAGTGCAATTGCGGTGAAAAAGAACGCAAATACTAGGAACATGAACAGCTATGCATTTGCTTCTTTCAACAGCGTGCGCATGGCGAACCTTGCTGTGAAGTCACTGGGAACGTATAAACGAAAGAACGTTAACATGACCGATGGTGCCCGTTGTCTCAGCAGTTGTGGTATCCAGATTGCTCCGCCTCCGGAACAGATTGTGTGGAATAACTTAAATTTGACTTCGACAGAGCGGGGAACTAAGCAGCTTGTTGTCAATGCTCTCTATGGCGTATTACTTTTGTTCTGGATTGTTCCCTCTGCCTTTATTGGATGTTTCATTTCTAACCTGAGTCGTTTGGGTAGCGTGTGGCCTGCGTTTGGAGCTGCCATGAGCCAGCATCCTACATTATTTGCGGTTCTTCAAGGTTTCTTGTCTCCCACTATTACTACTTTGGTTTTTGCTGTATTGCCACTACTGTTCCGGAGAATGTCACACCTCCAAGGCAAAATCACAAGAGTTGAGCGTGAGCAAGAAGTCTTGCGTAAGCTCTATGCATTTTTCTTTCTTGACAATTTTTTCATCTTCACTCTCATTGGTGTAGTATGGGATATTGTTGCTCAAGTTCTACAGCAGACTCATAGCGCTAAGGCCAGGGGTCAGCAGCTCACCTTCCACGAAGTATGGGTGACACTGGAAGTAGCCCAACGCATAGCTACAGCTATTGTGAACATGTCTAGCTTCTGGGTCATGTATATTTTGCGAGGAATAATTGGCCTGTTTGGAAGCTCCTCTCAACCATTGACATTGATAAAACGATTTTTCGGCTGGACTACGGGAGCAGTTCATCGTCAAACCCCAAGAGAGAGTGCTGAAGCAGCAACTCCTGAGCCATTCCAGTATGCTGTCAGTTTCCTAAACTTGCTGTTTTATACCACAGTAGCACTGGGCTTCACAACGATCCAGCCGCTGGTATTACCGGCTACTTTTATTTTGTTCCTATTGTCAGTTCCAATCAAGAAGTACGAGATTTGCCAGATGAAGATCACTAAATATGAGTCTAATGGAGCCTTTTACCCTCTTGTAAATGATATCACTTTATTTGCAGTTGGGTTTGGAAATCTTATGCTCCTTTGTGTTGTATGGGTACAGGCTGGCTGGCGCATTGCTGTAGCTGCTGCCCCATTAGCAGCGACAGTGATTATCTTCAAGATTGTTCTGTGGTTCAAGTTTGATAAGCCATTCTACCTCATTGGCTTAGAGCAGCCGGCTGCTGAGGCTAGTGCATCCGATATTTTATCTGAAGTTGGCAATTTGGGCTATTGTGATTTGAACACAACTTCTTTGCACCAGGATATCAGATGTTATAATGGCTGTGTGCATCTAGAGAAGCCCATCCTCACATTTGGTCAGGCAATACTCTATTGCGCTAAATGTGACGAGAAGAAGGAACCTGGGTCAGAGCTGAGAAAAGATTCGCAATCTTTTGAAACTGACTTGAAGATGAATCCATTTTCTGACAATTTAGAACCTTTTGACGAAGTGCGTTCTGACAATAAATCGTTCGAGGATATGGAACAGGAGCCTAACCTTGCATCAGAGCACATTTATCCTTCGGGCTACACACCAGTGGAGCCGTACCCTACCTATCAGGCTTCATTTAGGCATAGCAATACTTCTTCCACCAATTTTGCATCCCATCATTGACCTTTAAAGATCAATGAACGGGTTCAGCCATGATATATATCAAACAATAAAGCTGGACTTTATTGATACGGCTGACTTACATACTATGATCACATATAGATTTCGATTTAATGGAATTTTTTGTAGAGTTTATTATACGATTATTACATGATAAGATGGTTTATTCTGTGAGTTTTTATCTTGATAATCGTGTCATAATACCGTAAAATTGAGGTGTATCAGTTCAAGATAACGTAGACGGCATATATATCTTAAACTAGCGCGTTTAGTCATTGTGAACGTGGTGGTGATATCAATTTAGACCCTTGAGAAGTGAATTAGTCAAGATTATCGCAGATAACTTATGTATTTTGACCCTATATCACCTGGGACTGTTAGTCAGTGCCAACGAAAATAGATGATAAATTTAGACCTCAGGTGTCGGTTTCCACCGGGATAAATGGTTAGTCATAGCAAACGTACGTATATTATGCATTTGAACCCAAGTTCTTGGAATAACTTAGTAAATATGAATGTGATGAGTTTATAAATTTTAACCCTTGAGGTTACGCGGTGGATTAGTGAACAACAACGTAGATAATTTATCTATCTTTTGACCCCTTCTTTGAACCAGTCAAGAAAAACGCAATCGATATATACAGTCCTTCATAATATTATAAACCTCATTCCTGACTTTATTTCTAAACTATTATTAGGTCTTTCAAATAATTTAAAGATCTTAAATAATTAAAGATAAATATATGATTGAACCCCACAGATGAAAGTTAGCCAGTAAATAAATACATTTTAACTCTATACGGTTTCAGTCATTTTGAACGTAGAAGTATTATAGCTTTAGACCCTTGCTAACTCGAGGAAGGTTAGTCAAAATGAACCTGGTGGTATTATAAGTTTAGACCCTCAAGGTAAATTAGTCAAAGTAAACGTAGACAGTTTATGTATTTTGACCCCACCAGCCGGGATTTTTAGTCAGTGCCAACGGAAGTAGATGATAAATTTAGACCTCTGATAGCGGCTAAAGCATTTCCACCGGGGTTAGTAATAGCAAACGTACCCAGATTATAGATTTAAACCCAAGTATTTGAAATAACTTAGTAAATATGAATGTGATGAGTTTATAATTTTTAACCCTTGAGGTTTATATGATGGATTAGTGAAAAACAACGTAGGTAGTTTATCTATTTTAACCCTTTCAATTATAGAAATATGAACTGCTGAAGAAAAACGCAATTGGTTCATAGCCTTTCAAATAATTTATCATAATAAATTAAAATTAGGTCTTTTCAACTTTTTAAACAGATCTTAAAAGATTTAAGATAAATATGTGATTTAACCTCACAGATGAAAGTAAGCCTGAAAAGATGGATGTTTTATATTGACTAAATATTTTTAGTCATTTTGAACGTATAAGTGTTATAGTTTTAGACCCTTGCTAACTCGAGGGAGGTTAGTCAAAATCAACGTGGTGGCATTATAAGTTTAGACCCTCAAGGTAAATTAGTCAAAGTAAACGTAGACAGCTTATGTATTTTGACCCTCTGCTAGCTTGGATTGTTAGTCAGTACCAACGGAAGTAGATGATAAATTTAGACCTCTGATAGCGGCTAAAGCATTTCCACCGTTTGGATGATGGTTAGTCAATTAGAACGAAAGTGGGTTAGCCATTTCGACCCTACAGGCTAGTCAAATACTTAGTCAAATACTTAGTCAAATACATCGTTGTCAGTTTATAAAATTTAACCATGGTAGCTGCAGTTTGTTATTAGTAAAAACGAATATATGTACTATATTTATTTTGACCCTTATTGCTTGAAGCATGAGCTAGTCAACGTAAATACAACGTGGCACACAGGATTTTATTTTTTTTTTTGTCTGAAAAAATTATTCTAAAAAAATTATTTTAAATCAATTATATTTTACTGATATTCTAAACGATGACCATCTATTACCTCCAATATGTTTGGGACGATGCTTGGTCAAATATAATGTGAGCAGTATACTAATGTTCGTTCGGGTACTATTGGTAGGTACTAGTAGTTGTTTGTAATTAAGAACGTGAAAAGACTATAATTTTCGACCTTGGCGGTTTGTACGTGAATTAGTCAAAGACAACGGAGACGACTCATATCTTTCGACCCTAGCTGTTGTAGCAAGTTTAGTAACGTTTAACGAATACCCGTTATAAATTTTGACCTTAGAAGGTGTCTATTTCCACCACTGAGGCTGGGGTTTTCCTTATAGCTAAAATATTGGGTTAGTCAAGCGTAACGTATATAGATGATGAGTACAGACCCAAGTCAGGGCTAGGGCTTAATAAGCTGTCAGGTAGGTCCATTTTTTGGTTTTTACATACGAGGCTAGGGTATCTGTGGGGAAACTGCACCTCTTAAGATAGTTAAATACTACAGTTTCAGAATGGATTCCGTTTAGTCTAGCTGTCTTCACTAAAATTGATAATTGATTGCAATTGCTGGAAGCTAGGTTCGAACCCCTAGAATGGCATTTATTCTTCTAAAGAGTAAAAGGAAGATTGTGCAGAGTGGTTACACAGTCCGGTAATACAGATGCATCATAGTACAGGAGGCAACAATAGTTAAGAGGAAAAAACATACGCATGATTGTCAAGTGAGAGAAAAATACTGCGGAGACTCTAAGAGAAAATTTACTAAGGCGGGCCTCATGAGCATCACTACCATTAGTTTATTTCCACTATTGCGTTGATGTGATTGTCAGTAAAAATGAACAAAGGCTTGTACTCTTATTGAGAGATCCTGATGATTCCGTGTAAATGTGTCAAAGAGAATGTGATGTTATCATGTCCACTCTTTAGTCAAAAGGAACGCGGTCGGGTTATGTATTTAGACCCCGACCCCCCGAGGATTACCAAATGAATAAGTAAAGGAGAACGTAGACAACTTATCCATTTTGACCCCAGCGGGGAGATCCTTAGTCAGTACAAACGAACTCCGGTTATAAATTCAGACCTCAGTGGTTACCACAAACGTTGAGGTAGCATACAATTGAATTATTTGCCATTCTACTCAAAATCTGAGTCAATTTCCAGGTGTTGGATATATCAAATGATCTTTCACTTAAGAAAATATTAATAAAAAAATAACGCGAGAAATACGTTAAACTCAAAAACCGGTTAGTTTGTTATCATTTAAGTAGTAGAGAGGTAACTGTGTCAATTTTATCGTGAACAACATTAACCCTATGACTAGGCAAGTTCAACGTAGGCGTATTAGATTTTGTCCGCTCAGTGGTTTGGGCCTGGATATAATAAGTGGGAGTATGTTTCTTCTTCCAGATTTTTTGGAATAGCTTACTAATTGTGAAATACTCTTTAATTTCCTGTTTCCCATATTAGTAATATAGATGTAGATACACTATATATAACAGATACTCGTTGTCTTCCTGACGAACATGATTCATATTGATTCCTATATATCAAAAAAGTTCACCAACAACAATAAAATTCAAATACTGATATGATATTCGTCATCTGTAGAATTTATTTACCCGATTAATGCTGATTTCCTTTCAGCCATTCTCCAAACTCAACGCCGGTATCGGCAATATTCTCCTAACCCAGTATTAGGTAATATGTTAAATTACACTGGCCAATAATGATGAAGAACAAAATTATTCAGCATTCTGCACAACACTTTTAAACTAAGCAATCCCCATATTTTGCTAGTGTTAATTTTTTTCTGGTAATTTTCTGTTTTTACATGATACGTTTATTGAATCTAAGATATAGTATTTTCGAACGTCTCCATAGATAATCCAATTTTTTTTTTTTTTTTTTTCTTTATTTTCCGGGATTATTTCTATTATTTATTAATATTCTAGGTATATTTATTTATTTTAGGACTAATTTGCTGATTCACCTTCTGAGGGAAATCTAATATTCGAGGTGATTATATCGGATGTGATTATTATTTCTTATATCTTCAGTGGTGACGCACTTTCAACTATACCCAGAAGTATGAAGCTCACCGGTGAGTGTATCGTTAAAATATAAACCAAGTAAAATCTTTTATTATAGATCTTGATTTAGAGTCGGTGATAAAAATGTGTGTTTTTGTCATCCAGGAATAATATTATGTACAAATCTATCTATTTTCAACGGAACTGTCAAAGGTTGAAATAACCTTACCATTGTATAGAAGCTCACTGTGTAGTTTATCGCCAGGAACGATCTCGCCTACTCCTTTGGGCGTACCTGTGAGAACAACATCACCCTCCTGTAGAGTCATGACATTTGAGATGTACGCAAGGAGTTGCGGGATCTTGAACGTCATCTTTTCAGTTGTGTCATTTTGTCTGATTTCATTGTTAACAGTAAACTTCAGCCATGCGTGATGAGGATCAGGAAGCTCAGATTTTGGAATGAAATCACCAAGTGGACAAAATGTATCAAATCCCTTTGCAATGCTCCAAGGCAGGCGCTTCTCCTTCGCCTCTTCTTGAAGATTACGAGCAGTCAGATCTAATCCAAGTGTATAACCAGAAATATACTTTTTGGCATCTTCAAAAGTAAAATTTTCTGGATCAATATCTGTGAGCGGTTTTCCAATAACAACGCCTAATTCAAGTTCATAATGAAGAGTCACATTTTTAGGACGCAAGATAGGACCTGTGCCACGAGGGAGAACTGCACTGGGTGGCTTTACAAAGAAAAATGGCTTAGAAGGTAGTTTATTTCCCAATTCAATCGCATGATCTGCGTAGTTGCGACCAATACACACGACCTTAGAGATTTTAGAGGTAAATGTCATTATTTATTTCCATACCCTACAACACGGCACTGTTAAGCTACACACTACAATATATATATATATACACACACCCCTTACCCGTGTTTCAGGGCGATATAATATATCAACTTACCACCGTAGCCAATACCATGAAAGCAGACGATATGATGAACTCCATTTTGAAATTGAAGCTTAACTAGAAAACCAAATAAATAAAATAAATAAGTACTGTAATATAAAAGTGATAACTTTAACTCTTTAAAGAGTGCTCTGGAACCCTGTATTTCAAGCCTCCTTTCAAATCACTGGAGTACATTTAATCTCTAACTACCAGGGCCCAGAAAATATATGATCACTCCATTAGCAATGACTAATGAACACAATCGCCTAAGGCTCAAAAATTATAATCCGAATTCGTTAACACTGACTAAACCCCACTACTCATTAGGGTGGAAATCCACATGCTCATGTGCATACCTTCTTCCACTATCGAAGACAGTTCATATAAGGGTCAATTAACATAGCACTTCTACGTTGGTATTGACTAATTACAATTTCAATATCCCTGAGGGTCAAACCTTATAACCCATTTACGATACCTTTTACTAAGTTGCACACACACTCACTCACTCACTCACTCACTCACTCACTCACTCACTCACTCACTCACCACGGCTCAATCTAGATGGAGACTAAAAGCTTTCATAGGATTAGCACTATTGGTAGACATAAATCTCTACACATAGTCAAGATACATTAATATATATATACATGTATAATATGCAATGCAGCAGTCTCCTGTTGGTTCAGATTTGAGCATTATTTCAGCATGAACTACTAACTATAATTTATTTCCACCGTTCTATCAGGTATATATATACACCTAAGCGTTAATCGATCCTACTGAGGAATTGAATAATTAGCTTTACCACGTTGAGAATGACTAGAACCTTTAAAAAAAGCTCCATTGTCTTTTAACTAATCGGTTCCAACTATCATAGGGTCGAAATTTATATGACCTCCACGTTGCGTCTGACAAACCAGTTGTAGGGTCAAAATTTATATGGTCTCTACGTTGCGTCTGACAAACCAGTCCTATCTATGGCAGGGTCAAAATTTATATGTTCTCCACGTTCCGTCTGACAAAGTCCTATCTATGGCAGGGTCAAAATTTATATGTTCTCCACGTTCCGTCTGACAAAGTCCTAACTATGGCGGGGTCAGAATTTATACAATCTCTACGTACTAGTCGAATACTCAATCGCATGAGCTAATAGTTAAATTACACCAATATATTACAGCAGTTTGTTGTTAATTAGATTTTGGGTTTTGTCTTAGATTTGGATATTATCTCAGTATTAACTATGTACATTTCCACCGAACCGTCAGACGTATACATACCTAAGGTCATCAGTCCTATTCAGGGATGAAACACCTAACTTAATCACGTTGAAACTGACTAAAAACTCCCAGCCTAAGCTTGATTTTGTATTGACTAACCAATGGTCAAAATTAATATGACTTCTACGTTTCGTCTGACAAACCTGTCCCAACTAGGCAGGGTCAGAATTTATATAACTTCTACGTTCCGTCTGACAAACCTGTCCCAACTGAACAGGGTCTAAATTTATATGACTTCTACGTTCCATCTGACAAACCTGTCCCAACTAGGCAGGGTCTAAATTTATATGACTTCTTATATTATTCTACGTTCCGTCTGACAAACCTGTCCCAACTAGGCAGGGTCCGAATTTATATAACTTATACGTTGCACCTGACAAACCTAACTATGGCAGGGTCCATATTTATATGGCCTCTACGTTAGGTCTGACAAACTAGCCTAACTCCCAACTGCAAGGAATAATAGTGATTTTTTCAAATTTGGATATTCTTTTAGTATGAACTATATACATTTCCACCAATCTGTAAAGCACATACACACTTTTTAAGCTCATTGACTTTACTCAGAGATGAAATACTTAGCTTAACCACGTTGAGACTGACTAAAAACTCCCAACCTAAGCTCAATTGTTCATTGACTAACCAACGGTCAAAATTTATATGGCCTCTACGTTGTAGCTGACAAACTGTTCCCAACCATGGTAGGGTCAGAATTTATATTACCTCTACGTTCCGTCTGACAAACCGTTCCCAACTATGGCAGGGTCAGAATTTATATTACCTCTACGTTGCGTTTGACAAACCAGTCCCAACTATGGCAGGGTCAGAATTTATATTACCTCTACGTTGCATATGACAAACCGTTCCCAACTATGGCAGGGCCAGAATTTATATTACCTCTACGTTCCGTCTGACAAACCGTTCCCAACTATGGCAGGGTCAGAATTTATATTACCTCCACGTTGCGTTTGACAAACCTGTCCCAACTATGGCAGGGTCAGAATTTATATTACCTCTGCGTTGCGTTTGACAAACTATCCGAACTCCCAGGTCTATATAGAATACATACGTTCATTATGATTAATCTGGTGGAAAAGCTAAGATGTTAAATTTTATAAAGCAACCACGTCCCAAGTGACTAAGTTCATAGCCATACAACTAAACTGCCTCTACAAAGTGTAAATGCGATTTTATAGCAAATTCTAGATATGGTACTGAAATTATTTATATTAATAGCACGATAAATGATTCATCACCAAAATTATTCTAATTTTATATTCTTAAGTTGTAGTTCTAATGATTTGGGATGGAATGTCTGGCCTGTAAGGCCTGATGTGAGTAGTGGTACTACTGCATACTAATGTAGTAGTACTGTAGTAGTAGTAGTAGTAGTAGTACTGGTTGACCATACACTCGTCGTTTGGTTTTTGTATTAGTAATAATGTATAATTAATTGGCTAATTAATTACGTCATCAATTATCCATTCACTATTTGAATACTTGGTCTGTTAGGTATGGTGAAGGTAGCAGAGTGTCCACACTCTCATCGTTTCGGTTGTGTGTTAGTAATAATGCTGAATTGATTGGCTAATTAATTACGTTATTAATTCATATTCATTAGTCATGTTTCCAACTCAACTAATTATTATTGTAGCTCACTGCTGTTTAGTACATCTACGAAATATTGACAATAACAGTATAGAATCAAAATGCCTAGAATCGATAAAAAGAATCGTGTAAGGAGAGAAAATTATAAATTTTAGGGAAATTAAAATGTATTATTCTTGTTGATTTTTTGAAATGCTAGAGATATACAACCAGAATTCAAAGACTACGTTGTAACATCTAATTAGCTAGCATAGTTAGGTCTTTCGATACTGGCAACTTCAACTAAATTTTCATAAGCAACGCTAGAAACTATCTACTTCGATGCAAGAGTAGTAAATAAATATGGAATTATATAATTTTTGCAAGTATAAAGTCGTATAAAATAATTCTTCTTCGACAATGTGTAAAATAGTGCCGGTGCTGAAGTCTTACACGAGCTGACACAAAAATAGCGTCCTGGGCAGCCCTTTTTCAACAAAAAATCGGACGTATACATACTGGTTAGAAGTAATAAAAATTAAATTATTACTTTGCTTCATATTATTGCACAAGAATACCTACGTCAAATGCCCCCCCCTAACTCCTGCTATTTTAGTTATTTAGAGCATACTGTCAATCTTTATATTGAGGATATGAAGTTTGTGGTTCAAAGAGTCCAAGAATATGAAAAAGTCGATGGGCATTACATTACATTAAATATTAAATATAGTTAGGTCAGTATCAATATTAGGTCGTGGAATAATCATTAGCATTATAATACGATATTCCCTGCCATGATCTGCGACTTTATTTGTATAGCCACCTGCTGCTGTTCTACAGGCATAGCACTTATCTGCTCTGGTGTGAGCGACATAATCTGTCTATAGAAATGCTTTTGCTCCTCGCTCATGGGAGGCATCATGGGAGGAACCATGGGCGGAGCCTGAGGAGGGGGATAATTGAGCGGAGCCTGAGGAGGAGGAGGTGTGTTAGTTGCTTGGCGCGAAGCTGGTTTACGTTTGTGTCGACCTAGCTGACCAGCGTTCATCTGATTGGGAACTGGAGACTGCATTCTCGGTGAGGAAGGTCTGCTTTGATTGGGTGGAGGTTGGAGCATAGGAGTGGGAGCCTGGGGCTGAGCCATCTGCGGCTGTTGTGGCGGTGATTGGAGTTTCTCAGTAGCACCAAATGGGTCCACAATAAGGGATTGCGCGGCAGCACCATCAATAAGCTTCAATTCGAACAGAGTCTGGACGATTGCGTAGGTAACTTGGGGATTCTGCTCGAGCGCAGCCTGGGTACCTTCCGAATTCTCGCTAATTAGTTGTTTTAGCTCACTAATGAGCTGCTGTTTCTGGGGAATACCCACACTCGACACGAAATCCACGATTTCAGGCACAATTCCCGATCCCTCGTCATTAGCTTGCTGGTTGCCCTCACCGTTCTGCTTGGTGCCCCTCTGGTTCTTGTCGAAGAATTTACCTGAGGAGTAGTTTACTTTAAGCTGCATGTTGCCCACTTTGTACTTATCCAGGTTGCGCACTGCGCTCTGGGCGCTCTCTGGCTTGTAGTACTGCACAAAGGCGAAGCCCTTGGACTTCCCGGTCTGTCGGTCGAACACCAACCTGATCTGCTTCACAGGACCTACTGTCTTGAATACATCCTTGATCTGCTCCTCAGTCATGTCGTAGGGAAGATGCCCCACATAGACGACCTTGTCAGAGTCTCCCTCCATGCCCTTACCCCGAAATTTCACAACCGTAAATAAGCTCTACTGGCGATCGGTGTGGTGATGATATATCTACCCAGCGGCAGTGGGAGGCAGTGGGGCAGCAGACAGCAGCACAGCAGTGTTAGTAGTAACAGCAGCCTTTAGGTCGTGGGCATGGAAAGGCAGAGAAGAAGCAAAATAGATTGAATTAAGCTAGATATACCTAAATGCGATATACATAAATGTAGTGAAAGTACAAAAATAGGAGGAGAAGAAAAGAAGAAAAAAACAAAACATCATATTTAAGTATGTGAAGATATACATATACAGGTACTATTACAGGTTCAAAAAATATTATTATCATATATGTATTATCATTATTATTATAATTAGAAGAGAAAAATCCAATTACACAATACGGGTGCTTTCTTGTTCGGTCAGCGGCCTAGATGACTGTAATGTTAAAATTACATGCCTATTAGAATTACATGACTTGTTTAGCTACATTATTTCTGAATCATTGGCGGTATGACCCATTTACTTGAATAGTCATTGCCCAAATGTCATATTGCCGTAATCGGGCTGGGACCAGGCTAAGGGCTACCATTCCACCAGGCCCGACGTGGAGTCCCTTCGCTTGTCCCCCCCGCTTAACGGTTCTCTCCCAACGCACACACACAGCGTTTGAAGAGGGGGGGGAGAAGAGGCCCCAGACTAGTTCCACCCACCCCCACACAGTCACAATACGAGGTACACACGCTATATACATACTGATTTAAAAGCGTTCGCGAGGCGAATTGAGAAAAAGAATAAATGCGATTAAAAAAACTTTAATTTTTCAATTGGTTCTATTTATTTAAAAAATTATTATATGCATGTATTTTTTCTAAGTCCTATATCTTAGCCTGATTGCGCGTTTAGGCGAGATGCACCAAAGGACTGCCGGTACCGGTGATAATCGAATAGGTCTAGGTTACCGCTAACGGCACTACCCTAAATAAGGACTGAAAAATATAAGACCACTAAGATCGCACTTATTGTCATCATCTGTTTACCAACCTTAATTGAAAAATCACAATGGTAGGACAGACTCTGTACGACAAGGTCTTTGCTGACCACGTTGTCACCAAGGCCGACGACAAGAACTTCTTAATCTTCATCGATCGCCATCTCGTCCACGAGGTGACCTCGCCCCAGGCCTTCGAGGGCCTTAAGAACGCCAACCGTAAGTTGCGTCGTTTGGACTGCACTCTGGCCACTGTGGACCACAACATCCCCACCAGCAGCCGCAAGCAGCTCAAGAAGACCCAGGATTTCATCCAGGAGACTGACAGTCGCACCCAGGTCGTTACTCTCGAGGAGAACGTCAAGGACTTCGGCGTGCAGTTCTTCGGCATGAAGGATCGTCGCCAGGGAATTGTCCACGTTGTGGGTCCTGAGCAGGGCTTCACTTTGCCTGGTACTACTGTTGTGTGTGGTGACTCGCACACTTCTACTCACGGTGCCTTTGGTGCCCTTGCCTTCGGAATTGGCACTTCCGAGGTCGAGCACGTTCTTGCTACCCAGACTCTGCTCCAGGCCAAGTCGAAGAACATGCTCATTGATGTGCGCGGCTCGCTGAAGCCCGGCATCACCTCCAAGGACTTGATGTTGCACATCATCTCTGTGATCGGCACCGCTGGCGGTACGGGCTGCGTGATGGAGTTCAGGGGCCCTGCCATCTCCGAGCTCAGTGTGGAGGCCCGCATGTCCATGTGCAACATGTCGATCGAGGCTGGTGCGCGTGCAGGCATGATTGCTCCCGATGACAAGACTGTGGAGTACTTCAAGGAGCGCTCGCTGTCTCCTCCCCAGGGTCCCGAGTGGGAGAAGGCTGTGAAGTACTGGCAGACCCTCAAGAGTGACGAGGATGCCCAGTTCGACATCGTCGTGCCCATCGAGGCCCAGGACGTGCAGCCCACCATCACCTGGGGTACCTCTCCTCAGGACGCTTTGCCCATTCTTTCCTCTGTGCCTGACCCCAGCAAGGTTAGTGACGATATCAAGCGCGCTGGCATGCAGCGTTCGCTCGACTACATGGGTCTTGAGCCCAACACCCCTCTCACTAAGATCTACCTCGACAAGATTTTCATTGGCTCGTGCACCAACTCCCGTTTGGAGGACCTGCGCGCCGCTGCTAAGATCGTGAGGGGCAAGAAGATCGCCAGCAACATCAAGCGCGCCATGATCGTGCCCGGAAGCGGTCTTGTCAAGCAGCAGGCCGAGGCCGAGGGCATCGACAAGGTGTTCACCGAGGCTGGCTTCGAGTGGAGAGAGGCCGGATGCTCGATGTGCCTTGGTATGAACGCCGACATTCTCTCCCCCCACGAGCGTTGCGCTTCTACTTCGAACCGTAACTTCGAGGGTCGCCAGGGTGCTTTGGGCCGTACCCACCTTATGTCCCCTCCCATGGCCGCTGCTGCTGCCATTGAGGGCCACATCGTCGATATCAGAGACTACTTTACTCCTGAGGACTCTGAGGAGCCCACTGTGAGTGTAAGCTCTCCCAAGCGCAGCAAGGTCGAGTCCACTACTGGTTCCACCACTGCTTCTGATTCTAATGCCACTGATCCTATGGACGCCAACCCCATCGAGGAGCAGGCCATGAAGGCCGAGGAGAGCGCTCCTAAGGAGACCACCGAGCAGGCCCACGTTGCCTCTGGCGGTAGCGGTATTCCCAAGTTCAGAGTCGAGCGCGGAATTGGTGCTCCTCTCGCCAAGGCCAACGTTGACACTGACGCCATTATCCCCAAGCAGTTTTTGAAGACCATCAAGCGCACTGGTTTGAAGGTCGGTCTCTTCTACGAGTTGCGTAACGCTCCCGACGCCGAGGGCAACATGAAGCCTACTGACTTCGTCCTCAATGTTGAGCCCTACACCAACGCTAAGTTCTTGGTGGTCAGCGGTGACAACTTCGGCTGCGGTTCTTCGCGTGAGCACGCTCCCTGGGCCCTCGCCGACTTCGGTTTCCGCGCCATCATCGCTCCTTCGTTCGGTGACATTTTCTACAGCAACTCTCTGAAGAACGGTTTGCTGCCTATCCGTCTTCCCGCTGACGTGATCGCCTCTAAGCTCATCCCCTTGGCTGAGAAGGCCGAGGAGTTCGATATTGACTTGGAGAACCAGCAGATCAAGTCCGAAAACGGCGAGGTTCTCGTTGACCACTTCGAGATCGACCCCTTCCGCAAGAACTGTTTGCTCAACGGTCTTGACGATATCGGAATCACCCTTCAGAAGGACGCCGAGATCAAGAAGTTCGAGGCTCTTCGTAGCCAGAAGTTCAGCTTTTTCGAGGCCGGTACCAAAAAGTTGGGCTCCATGCCCGACGAGCCTGCATACATCGACCTCAATGAAGCCAGCAAGGACTGGTAAATAAGTACTAGCATTATTTATAGTTTCTAATTTATTTACTTCGTGAAATATTGAACGGATATTCATATATATATATATATATATATATGTGTGTGTATGCGCGTGAGGTCACTGGCTGTATTTTTGGGCCTGCTGCCTGACCTTGTAGTTGTACCTTTTCTTATTATAAAGAAAATCAAAGCAGGCTTCTGAACCCGAGTCTGCTCTAGGTTCATTCAATAAGGCTTGAATACCAAGAGCAATCTCGCGAAGTGTTAAAGAGGGCCGATAATCCCAACTAATCAACGACAGACATAGATATCCATAGTTAATATTAGGGTGGTAGAAATTTTCAGAATATAAGTGGGAGGCTTTTTGGGGTATTCCGAGGAAAAAAAAATAGTGACTGGGTACACACCACCCTCCCAAATAGTATTCTTCTTCCCCGGAATACCCATTTCCCAGGTCATCAAATTAAGGTTTCCATTTCTGTCTTTAAGCGGTTTAGCGTAAAAGCCAAGGGGGTGATTTTTGCGCCAGTTGCGACGTTCCTCTTGGAGTCTATTTAAGCATATGCTGCTCATTCTTATACCTTAAAATTGTATAGTTGGAAGTCAATTGAGAATAGATTGGAAGGTGTGTGTGTGTACGTGGGTGGGTAAATAATGGATATTCGCGGTTACAAACCTTAACTCTAATTAATGTCTCGCTAAAGAAGGCAAACTAGACCGCAGAAGAATTTGGTGGTAACACAAAATTAGTCTTTCTTTATACATATTTATAGTATATACTAACAAAATTCTTTGGTTAAGGATAAAACACGAATTCATTCTTCCAAAGCTTGCAACTTAACAAGTTCAGCGTAGCGACCATTGAGCGCAAGCAATTCCATGTGGTTACCATGCTCAACAATCCGACCCTTGTCGAAGACGTAGATGATATCAGCCTTCTGAATAGTAGACAGTCTATGCGCAACAGCAATAGTGGTACGTCCCTTCGCAGCTTCATCCAGAGCCGCTTGAACAACCTTTTCAGACTCTGAATCAAGAGCAGAGGTGGCTTCATCCAATAGTAGCACCTTGGGGTTACGAATAAGAGCACGAGCAATTGCGATACGCTGCTTCTGACCACCACTAAGAAGCGATCCACGGGAACCAGAGGTAGTGTTGTAACCATCAGGCAATGACATAATGAAGTCGTGAATATTAGCATTACGTGCGGCAGCATATACCATCTCATCAGTTAGATCGTCCGGATCTCCAATCCAACCCATGGTAATATTCTCACGAAGGGTTCCACTGAAGAGAATGGGCTCCTGTTGCACGAGCGCAATATGAGAGCGCATTGCCTGGAGGTTATAATCTCTGACGTCGTTACCATCAAACAGCACAGATCCTTGTTGAACATCATAGAAGCGTTCAACAAGACCAATAGTGGTGGATTTACCACAACCGGAAGGGCCGACAAGAGCAATATATTGTCCGTTCTTGACAGACAAGTTAAGACCCGCAAGTACAGGAACCTGAGGTCTTGTGGGGTATCTGAAATGAACATCCTTCAGCTCAATATCACCACGAACCTTAACTGGGTCAGGCGTTATTCCGCCTTCATTGGAAGAATCAATGTGGGGCTGTGCAGACAAAATTCGGTGAATGTTAGCAGCAGCTTCACGCGCTTTACCCATATCAGGAGCGTAACTGAAGATTTGACCGGCGGCTTGAGAGCCAAGAGTAATACACATGAAACAAACATAATATTGCATTACACCAACTTGATGGTTACTCAAACATTTTGAGCCCCACCAGAAAATGAGAGCAATGACCCATGGTGTCAAACCTTGAGAGAGGCCATACAAGACTGCTGAACGAGCGACAGGGGCACGAGAGCTCTTAATTTGATTATCAATTGCTGATGCATACCTTTCACAAACATCGTCTTCACGAGTTAAGGATTGAACAGTACGCACAGCGCTCGTAAACTGAGAAGCCATAGCCCCTGAACCCTCATAAACAGCACGGCCGCGCTCTTCAAGATTCATCATGATCTTAACACGAAGGAAACCACAACCAAGAAGCACAGGAACTGTGGCCATCGCAACTAGACCGACACGCCAGCTATAAGGAATACCAGTCGCAATACCCCCGATTAAGGTTGTTAAACTTTGCATGATTTGGGCCATGGTGGCACCACCCATACCTTCAATAGCTCTTGCTTCTTTAGCGAGGATTGCAGTAAGAGCACCAGGAGAGCTAGTAGCGTGGTCAAAAAATGAAATATCCAACCGCAGCATTTGACGGAACAGGTTAAGTCGAACCTCTCGAACTAACCTATGAGAAGAAAAGCCCACTGAAGTCATTCCAACAAGGGTGACGATGAATGCAACACAACCAATGAAGAAAAACCAACCAGTTAATACATTGACTTCATGGCGCATAATGCCGTACATAGATGTGGGAACCATAATTGCTTTGATGGTGTGACCAGTTACTTGTCCCATTGCGGCATAACAGTAACCCAGCATGATCATACAGAAAATACCAAGGAAAACCATCCAATGTTCCTTAGAATTGAGCCTCCAGAGAACACCGACATATTTAAAGAAGTTTCCATCCTTAGGGCGCTCAATTCCAGGGATATCACAATAGCTCTCATCAGTTGGTGCAGATTTTTCCTCAGTATCCTCAATATCCTGACCTGCAAATTTGTCTTCTTGTATGGCCAACCCTGGGGCAGGAGCATCCTTCTGATCTTTATTGCTATCATTTCTTACAATTACCTGTTGTGCATCCACGAGCTTTCGGTAATAGCTATCTTCAGCGACGAGTTCCTTATGAGTGCCTTGCTCCAAAATTTCTCCTTTAGACATTACAACAATCTTGTTGGCATCTTTGATAGTGGAGAGTCGATGAGCAATCACGATCGTAGTACGATTAACACTAGCACGGTCAAGCGCATCCTGAACAATACCCTCGGACTTCGTGTCTAAAGCCGAAGTAGCTTCATCGAGAAGCAAAATCTTGGGATTAGATACAATAGCACGAGCAATTGCAATACGTTGTTTCTGACCACCACTTAATAAGAATCCGCGGTCTCCTACATTGGTGTCAAAACCTTCAGTGAGAGTTTGGATGAAGTCATAGGCATTAGCCTCACGAGACGCTTCCTCTACCATGGACCTCTTCTGTTCTTCAGGGGCATGTTCATATTCAGTGCCGATAAGACCATATGCAATATTTTCGTAGATCGAGTCCGAAAAAAGAGTAGGCTCTTGTTGTACAAATCCAATTTGTTGACGTAACCATTTGAGATCGAGCTCCTCGATCTCCACACCATCCAATGTAACAGACCCAGAAAGTGGAAGATAGAAACGCTCGATAATGCCAACTATAGTGGATTTACCCGAACCAGACATTCCAACCAATGCTACAGTACTACCAGCGGGAATGGTCAAAGAAAAATCGGGTAAAACGAGGACATCAGGACGGCTGGGACTGACGTTCTTTAGCTCTATCTGGCCTCTCAAATCAGAAATCGTCTTACCACCTTTCCCTTCAGAATCAATGATAGGAGTTCTGTCAATTGCCTCATTCAATGATTTGCAAGCAGCAATGCCCTTGGCGATAAACCTAATATTAGGGGCGACGTTGCCCAATTGGAAGGCTCCAATAAGCATAGCGATAATAACACACATAATGCGACCAATATCATCCTTTCCACCAGAAGCGGCAATAATTCGACTACCTTCCCAATATGCGAGCGCATATGACAAGAACAACACAGCCCAGATACAGGCAAGGAAAGAGGCTAACGCGATTGCAGATTTCTGTGCAGGTTTCAATGCTGAACGCAGAACTTTGTCGAATTTCTCAGCCATACGGTCTTGCGCACCGAAGGCAACGGTGCTGCGAATTGCACTGATAGCCTCTTCAGCAACGGTGCTTCCAGAGGTATAACGATTGCTACTCAATGTTTCAAACTTGATCATTATTTTACCACCAATTCCCATGACGATAATATTAGCGAAAACAACACTGAGCAGAATACAAGCAAGTTTCCATTGCTGCGTGAAAGCAATTACAATTGCGGTGATGAATGTAGCGACACCCTGAAGGATGTTTCCGAGTTTCTCACTGATGGCTTCCTGAACGCCGGCGGTATCATTCGTAATCCTAGTTGATACGTGTCCACTTCCGACAATGTCAAAGTATGCGATGTTCTGACGTACAATTGCTTTCAAGTAGTTCTTGCGGTAGCGACCAGCAAGCGTCTCACCGGTTTGGACAAGCAAGTACGATTCGATAATACTGGAACCGAGGATGCCAATTCCAATATATACAAAGTAGCGAGCATTAAAATTAACATTCTTTTGAAATTCATTTGGATCAAGAGTCTGTTGGCCAACAAGGTTGTTCATGTTAGTAGTGATTTTACCCACCACCAATGTGAACATAGGCAATGCAACACCATGAACAATGGCGAAAAATACACCAAGCAGTACCATGACAACATCTAATGGTTTCGCATATCGGTAGAGTGTAAAAAAGTTGGCTGAGTGTGTCTTGAACTCTACCTGCGATCTGATTAAGGCAGCATCGTGAGGATCAAGCGCATTTAACTTCTGCTCCATAGCATCTTTCTCACCTTTTTTGTCAACCTCAGAGTCTTCCTGCTCTGATTTAGATTTTTCAGCACTCTTACTCTTTTTACCGAAGAAGCTCTTCTTCTTTTTCTCTATATTATGCGCAGGAGCACTTCCGCCAGTGCTCTCTGTGTTAGACATGTCACTCTCCGCCGATCTCACTTTATCAAAACCATCTGCAGTTTTGTTGTGACCCATTGGAGAATAAATCAGAAAAAAATTGTTTTTGGAATTATGACAATTCGGTATGGCACTAAATTTTATATATAATCTGGGGAATCATAAACCTTACCACGTATGATGAGGTGTTAGACGTGTAGAGGTTAAGCCTATGCTAACAGTATCACGACTTCAGTATATGGGTTTAGTAGATGAAATCAAGTTATATCAAGTTATGTAGAAAGTAAGGAATAGGGTTGTAATATAGGTAGTGAGGTCCTGCTGACCATCATATTGGGACTTCAACATGAGGGGGGTGGGCATAAATTTGAAATCAAGCCTGCAGCAACGGTTCTATGAATCAATTTAATTTTTTTTTGTATATAAATAATTCAAGAGCGAGAACCCAGAATTTTCCTTTTTTAAAAAATTGGATACTATTTTAGTCGTTTATCACTGAACTATGCAAAGTAAACATTCATGATGCATACGGATTATAAATGGTTACTAATGATTGATAATGTGAAGATGTGCTTGTACGCAGGCATGCGTAATCATAATAGTAGTAGGGTTAGTTGGCTCGTGCGTGGAGAGGACTAAGGTGTAAACACATGGCTTAATTTTACGCTATTTTATTTAAAATATCACGAATTTTGCGGTATATTGATTAACTGAGTTTATTAGTAAATTTTATATTAAAAAAATTGTTAGGTATTTTCCAATAGTGCTAAAATTAGGCTATAGAAACATGGCTGTGAAAAATGAGAAGATGCATTATAAATGTTTACTAATGATTGATAATCTCTAAGCGCTATTGTTACCCTGCGTGGGCATATGCGTGTGTGTGTATGTTTAACATAATCAAAATAGGGTAAATATTATCGTGAAATCGTGAATAATATTAATTTTCGTGAGCTGTGTAACAAATTGTGACAAGTGAGGAGCAATGTGTATTGAAGTACGTGAACAGCCCCCTTCTTTATTCTTCTTCTATTATATGCAATAATGAATGCAATAAACATGTATGAGTTACTGAACAGCCTCAATTGAGGATGAAATAATTAGAAAAGGGCCTGAGAAATATGGATGTAGACAGAATTAGAAGAGTAATTATTTTAACTCGTTAGCCTATCGTGAATTCCCAGCTTGACATTAGCACACATGAAAGTAACGGTTTGACTTACATTATAACCATTGAAGTGGCTTTCATTAGTTAAAATCAATGTAGCGTACTATTCATCCCAACCATGAAATTTGATGGTGTAACCAGGTAATTTCATTCACCCACTAGATTATCTAGGTTTCTAACAGGTCTACTGCCCCATCTATAACTGCCCCATCTATAACTGCCCCATCTATAACTACCTCAAATATAATTTTATCAGCATAGATAATATATTTTAATAACTCAAATATTTCAATACCTCCTTCTTTTTTATGGCAATGACTTTCAAGCCTGCGTAGTATTGTTGACTCCACGCGACCACACACCACCTTAAATTACGCGCGTCAAATAGGGTAAGGGCATGCCGATTGTTCGTCCGCTAACTGTCCATTGGCACGAGGAAAACGGCCCCATATATAGTGCAGTTTTCCAGCCAGGGAATCATACACGACCAAATCGTACTTCAAGATTGGTGACTGCCGGTGGCGACACGAATCTCCGAGTATGGCGCCTGAAGTTCTCGGCTGACTTCAACGAGACCCCCCAGGTCGAGTATCTCGCGACTTTGGCCGATCATAACAGTGCAGTTAACTGCGCTGCGTTTGATCCGTCTGGAAATTTGCTTGCTTCTTCAGGGGATGATGGTGTGGTGCGTATTTGGACCATGGGCGAGATATCGACCACGACTCCCAACGAGTACGTCAAACAGAACTTGGGCGAGTTTGACGACTCTGAAACGTGGCGCTTGCTGCGATTATGCCGGTGTGCTACTTTGTCAGAAGTCTACGATCTCGCGTGGTCGCCATCGGGGCGGTATCTTGCTGCCACCTCTATGGACAAAACTGTATCAATTCTTAATGTCAAAACAGGCAAATGCGTCCAATCGCTTACTGATCATAAGCATTACATCCAGGGTGTATCCTGGGACCCCAAGGACGAGCTGCTGGTGTCACAATCGAGCGACCAGCGTGTGCTCATTTACTCGGTTGCCGAATCCGAAACAGAGTGCAAAATCAGCGGTCCCGTAGGCCGCATGGAGAAGGAAAATAATGTTTCGTTTCATCCTGAGTCGTTTCCGTCATTCTTCAGGCGGCTGCGATTCTCCCCTGATGGTGCAGTGCTAATAGTTCCTGCTGCGCGATTCCATGCCCCTGATGCGTCGAACACATCTAATAGTGCGGAGAATGCTAATGAAAAAACGTCAACAGAAGTATCTGGTAATGAAAATACAGATAAGCCTGTTGCTGATGCAACTGCTACTAATACACCTACTACAAGTACATCTGATGCACCTGCACCTGAAGCACCTAAAGCACCTGCTGCGCCTGCTGCTGAAGCGTCAACTAGTGCACCTAATGAGCCCACTAATGGGAATGCATCGAGTACTACGAATACATCGAACGAGTCAAGTGATACTGAATGCGCTCTGGTATACACTCGCGGTGACCTCAAAGTACCGAGTGCCATTCTGCCCCTCAATAAACCGAGCTTGGCGGTAAAGTTCAACCCCATATATTTCGAGCGTACCACCTCAACACCACTCATAGACCTGCCACACCGGTTTGTGTATGCTATTGCTACTACTAATAGTGTGTTTTTGTATAGCAGCGAGTCGGATACCCCGCTAGGCATGGTGTCGAACCTGCACTATTCCTCGATCACCGACATAACATGGACCCCCGATGGAAGACTACTGCTGATTACATCCATTGATGGGTTCTGCTCGAGTATTAGATTCGAGAAGGATGAGCTGGGAGTTCCGCTGGCAGAACAACCCGGTGGACCGGTGGTGGAGCAGGCGATTGAGGAGCCCAAACCGGTTGCGATTAATACGCTCTCTGTGCGGAGGAAAAAATAGGATATTTTGGAATCTCACATTTACAGAGCTAGCTAAACTGATGCAGCTAAATTGACGAAGTACGTATGATGTATATAGCTCGTGCTTTATGATGTAAATATATATGGGTTACCTACAATGAGTAGGGTTTTTACTGAAAAAGGAAACAACATACCTAATGGCTCCATCAAAACCGATGCGCTGCCTGTAAATAAATTGAAGTTTGCGTTTTTATGAGGAATCAGGCTTGAAGCCGGCCATTTAAACGTCGACGTTTTTTTTCTTTGCCCTGAATCCCAACCGCATGAGTGGACGTCAAGGAGGAAAACTGAAGCAGCTGAAAGCGCCCAAAAAGAAGATCGTCGACGAGGACGAGGACGACGCTGCGTTTAAAGCCAAGAAGAAGGCCGACGAGCAGGCTCGCAAGGAGCTGATTGCCAAGGCCGGCAAAGGAGGCGTATTTGGCGGTGCTGGAATCAAGAAGAGCAAGAAGTAGGCATCCCCACGTGTGTCGACGTGCTCATTGTGCCCATTACCATATATAGTTAATTGAATTAATTATTGTAGTGCAAGTTATGCTGTGTGTATGCAAATAAGCATTTGTTCAGCTGTGGCTGCATGTATGTATATATATGTACATGAAATTTCCAAGCGTTTTGTGAAGCACCTACATATCGCAATTGCAAAGTGCATATCGCAATTGCACTTTGCACACATCCTGGCTGCTTCTACTATTAAGAATGTATAAATTTTGGCCTGAATAATCTCAATTTATGTTCGCACTTGCGTATATTGATGTATGTAAGTTAGTACTTGAAATGTCATTATATTCATATGAAAGGAAAATCCTCTCTTGCTTTTAAGCTTTTTTTCTTTAAAACGCTTGCTCACCGAACTTGAAGTTGGGCATACCCTTTGTGTTCGTCTTGATCTTATAAAGGTGTCCGTCGTGTTCGCTGCCGTTGCCTGCACCGGTGGTAATGAGCAAAGTATCGTTGTTGGGACCTCCCCAGGCCGGACAGGTCACAGCAAGAGCAGGAATATGCACGCGCTCGAGGATCTCACCGGTGTTTCCGTCGATCTTCACCACTGCGTGGCCGTTGTAGACTGCGGACCACACGTTGCCATCAACGTCAGAAACAAGTCCGTCGGGCTCGTCGGTGGTGCCCCTGAAGTCGTGCAGAACACGCTGGTTCGAAAGTTTGCCTGATTCGAGGTCGAAGTCGAACACATAAGTGTACTGCGCCTTCGAATCGTTGTAGAAGAAGCGCTTGTAATCAGGAGAGAAGGCAATGCCGTTAGAAATGGCAATGTTATCAGGGAAGACCGTGGTCAGCGTGCCATCCTTGGTGTATTGGAAGAAGCGGCCAATGGGCGTGTGGGTGTAACTTAAAGGTCCGTTGCCAGTCTCGTAGTCGAGCTCACCCAACCAGAGTCTGCCTTTGGGGTCCACGCAGCCATCGTTGAGCCTGCACTTTTTAGGATCGCAAATCTCCTTCAGTTTAGTGAGTTTGCCAGTCTCCTCGTCGAGCTCGCCAATGCCATCGAAGTACAAACAGATGTAGCCAGGCTTATCGGCCTGGAAGTAAATACAAGTGATGGGTTCCTCGGTATTGAGCACGCGGTGCTCGCGCTTTTCGTCCTTAGTCAAAGTTTCGGGATTGAGGGGCAAAATGTGCACCTCTTTGGACTCAAAATCGACGTAGTGGAGGGTGTTGTCCTCAAAGCGGTAGATCGGGCCCTCACCGAGCTTGAGCGGCTGGGGAAACTTAAAAAGATGCTCGCTGTACAATTTCGTCATTTTCAGTGGTTGCTCGTGCTTTTCTTGTGGGTTGACTAGCTTCTTGTGGTGTTGGAGGGGGTGAAATGCACTGTGGATCTTTCTGCGCGCTGGGGTACAGTTGTATTTATAGGTGTGGGGGACAGCCCGTACCCACTGCATTGTCACCGGCGTGCAGCGCAAGGAGGAATTGCGAGTGAAAGAAGCTAGTGTGTGCATTATTCAGTGAATATAGAACCATAAAAAGTTTAAAACCACAGAATTTGTAGCTTGAATCCGACGCCAGCGTCTGGGAAACAAGATGGGTGGAGGTGGTTGCCAAATAGCCTGGGGGTTGGGAGGGCGGATCTAGCGTGAGGGTCGACCGTGGGGTCCACTTGTGGTCCCACTTGTGGTCCCACTTGGCTGGGGTTGAAGTGTGAGAGCGTGTGTCCCTCGCCCAGCCATCACTTGACCTCGTTCCTCGGCCAGATAGATAGGTAGATAGATAGGTAGATAGATAGGCAATTTCCCCTGATAGGCAAACGCACTGTAAGTGATAGATAACACAGGCCACGTACTTTATTTTTCTTTTGAAAACATCTTGATTGAACCTTATAAATATGTTTATGAGTATTCATGGTGTCAATCTAGTGATAAAATATTATTTTAATTTTTTAATTTTCTAATTTTCTAATATTTAATATTTCCTACTTTTCTTGATTTTTCTAACGGACGTATCCAGTCCGAAATCCCAGCACTGATATCTCTCCTACAAGCGGACGACGCGACTCCAAAAATACACACAGTCGCGCTCAGTCGGATTAAATGTAAAAATAAACAAAACAACGTATACGCAATATAGACTACTCGAAACAAGGAAAACTTGAAAATGAAATTATATTATGAAAGTAGACATTATACGTAGACATATCAAGCCGTGTTTCCCGTGTAAACAAACCTGATTCCTCCTGTTATCAAAGAGGAAAACAATAAATTAATTAGTTTTTCTAGGGCAGCTTAGCAGTATCCTGTTCTTCCCAGAAGTCTGGAATCAGGCCTATCACAATTTCACGATCTCAGATCTAAGTATATTTCCTAAATTTCCCCCTATTATTTTTGTAAAGTCTCACTTTAGTGACCCTGCAGTCACAAAACAAGGGCAGGTCAGATAGTTTCTTCCGACGTTATCACCTTCTCGTGCTGCGCCCCATACGGACTTTTGCGATATCCTTAACCTTATCAACCCTGGATTCGATCTCAATCTCCTATGGGTAACTTGGACGAAAGCGCCCCTACAACACAGGCAAATGAGGTCTCCGACTACGAAAAAACTTCGCTAGAAGTGAAATCTGGGACCCCACATTCACAATCTCCTAGTGTGGTCGTCACAAATGCGGACGACGCCCCGAGACTGTCCTCCTGGCGGTACAATTCCCCTACAGTCCAGGTGCTCCTGACTGCGCTGGTCGCATTTGGGTGCCCTGGTATGTTTAATAGTCTTACTGGAATTGGTGCTGGTGGACAAGTAAACAGTTATGCCACTGATACCGGAAATATTGCGCTGTACGCTATTAACGCTGGTGTTTACCTGTTTATTGCCCCCATAGTGTATCATTATGTGGGTGCAAAGTGGTGCATGTTCATTGGTGGCATCGCATACCCGCTTTATGGTGGTTCTTTGCTGGCTTACAACTATATTGGGAGCAATGCATTTGTTATTACTGCTGCAGCCATTCTGGGTGTAGGTTCTTCGCATCTCTGGGTTGGCCAAGGCGCAATCATGACCGGAGCTCCCATGAAAAAGGAGAAAGGACGACTTATTGGTATGTTCTGGCTTCTGTTCAACTTGGGTGGTGTGATTGGCTCGTTCATTGCCATGGGCGTGAACTTCCATTCCGTTGAAAACAGGGTTTCCGATGCGACCTACGCTGTTTTCATTGCCTTGATGGGCGCAGGATTCCTTTCAGCACTCCTAATCTTGAGTCCTACCAAGATTTTGCGGAATGATGGGTCCCAAGTGCGTTTGGACGATAGCACTGCGCGCCCCAACGTCGTTAAAGACTTTTTGAACATCCTCACTATTTTCAAACGTAAGGAGACTTATGCGCTCATTGTGTACTTCTTCGGATCTAACTTTTTCTACACTTACCAGCAGAATACTGTGAATGGTAGGCTGTTTGATATCCGCACCCGAGGATTCAATGGCGCCTTTTACTGGCTGGGCTCGCTCATGGCGCCAATTTTCGGGTTGTTTTTGGACAACCGCAAGTTTAGCACTCGTGGCACCGCCAGGGTCGCCTTCGCACTAATCTTTTTAATGCATATTGCCGTGTTTGTTGGTGGACTCGTGCTGCAGCTGCGCTCTCCCTCGTCGATTGATGACACTAGCGAGCATTTGTACATGCCCCACGCCATGGACATGATAAGATCGGGCAGGAAATTCGCTGGACCGTTTGTGCTGTACTATTTGTATGGTGTTTTTGACTCAATGTACCAGACCTTTGCGTACTGGATCATTGGCCATTTAGGTAAGAACGACGACGATGTTACTGCCAGGTATGTTGGTCTGTACAAGGCGGTGCAGAGTGCGGGTGGAGCAGTTGCATGGAAGCTAAACGAGGTGCCTATCAATTATAATGCGGAGTTTGCTGTTAACTGGGGCATTATTGGCGGTGGACTCGTGCTTCTTACTCCGCTTTTGTTCTGGATAGAGTAAGACAGGTGCCTGCTCTAATGACTGTATTTATATAATAATGAACACGCACGCACGTACATATGAACGGTACATAGTATGATATATACGTACATTATTATTCTTAACTCGAGTTGAATCGTTCGCCCTACTTTGTGCGCGCACACACACACACACACAGTAACTCCTACTGGGTATGTGCCGTAATTTCGTCATATACCACGCACTATTCACGATTATTATTCTGAAAATAATCAAGCAAAATAAAATCAACACCGAATTAAACTAACCATAAAAGAACAAATTCCCATTTTGATTAAATTTTAGAGCTATTTACACTTGTATCTACTGGAAGAACTTGGCGAACTGCGCCTTCTGCTTCTGCTTGTGCTGCTTCACAAGCTCGCGCACCTGCTCCTCCTCGTGCTTGATGCCTGCATCCTGCACCAGAGTGCCAGCCTGGGCCAAATCGGCCAACGCATCGTCGTAGTTCTTCTGCGCGCGTTTCGCCTGGGCCCTGCGGAACAAAGCCTTCGCCTTATCGGTGTTGGTGGCCTTCTTACGGTGCAAAACAGCGTCGGCATCCTTCACTGCCTGCGTAGGGTGGTGGAGCTGGTTGTTAAGGAGAGCTGCGTTGAGGTAAAGGCTTACTTTCAGCGTCTCGAACTGGTCAAAAAGGGCGTGTCCCTCGTCAACATCGTGGGTATAGGCGTAGAGCAAAGCCTTGCGGTACTTCTCGAGCGCAATTTCCTTCTTACCCTGCTTGAACTGGGCAGTTCCGATGTTCTTCAGGTCCTTAGCGATCTTGAGTCCCTCTTCAAGCTGCTTGTCGCCCTCCAAAGAGCTCAACTTCGTGTCGTCATCAGGGTCGTTGGCATACTTGTCGCCAGTACCGTCATTGACCTTGACCAAATCGCTGGGATCGATATCATCGTCCACTGCTCCGCAATGGGTAATTACCACCGGGTCTAGGGGAGCGTCGCCCTGGTCGGTGGGAGTGTTTTCCATGCGTTTCACCACGCCTTTGCCGAGCAAAACCTCACCAAACACAACGTGCTTGCCATCCAAGTGAGGAGTAGGCACAGTAGTGATGAAAAACTGCGAGCCATTGGTGTTGGGGCCCGAGTTGGCCATGGAGAGAAGGAAAGGTTTGTCGTGCTTGTGCACAAACGACTCGTCGTCGAACTTCTCACCGTAAATGGACTCACCACCAGTTCCCAAAGGAGCACCACGGTGCGCGGAAGTGAAGTCACCGCCCTGGCACATGAAACCCTTGATGATACGGTGGAAAGTGGACTTCTCGTACGTCAACGGGATACCCAGCTGGCCGACGCCCTTCTCGCCGGTGCACAAAGCACGGAAGTTCTCAGCGGTTTTAGGAACGTCAGTGTAAAGTTGGAAGACGATGCGGCCGGCGGGAACGCCGCCAATAGAGATATCGAAAAAGGTGCGCATTTATGGGGATCTGTGTGTAGGGTAGGGCAAATTACCAGCGCATAAATCCTACGTTGCGAATAAATAGGCAAGTATAAGCAGGGAAATATAAGCAGGTAAATAAGCCTAGGCAAACATATACATATATAGAAATAATTAATTCAGGGAGAAAGAAAGACTATTGTATTACTTAGCGGCCAATTGATATTACTGCACTAGTTGCTAATTTTCCCTGGATAATTGCGTGAAAAATGACATTAAAATCGAATATAATGTATGTAAGTGTATAATCATTACTATATTACATATTTGACTACCAAATAGCAATTCGTAGGCAGCACATTGTACGATCCAATCTTGGATATATTTAGATAGATATGTGTGCGTAACCTTGCCCTGATTTACTGATTAGCGCCACTTACTTTTTTTGGATGTGGAAAGTCCTATTTGGTCGAATTGGCCTGCGTCGCACGTCATTGGGGCGCTTTAGCCCTCATTTCCAGCAAAAGTCTCGTTACTCGTCTTCAGCAGGAGATATTAAAGAGAAAGCTGATGGGTTAGAGTATCTCAAGCACTATGGCATAGTATCAATTAGTGTGTATATAATGCTGAACACCTTCAGTGCCGCAGCCACTATCGTTACTACACACTATGTAGAGCAGGAAAAGCTCGAGGATTGGGAATTGGCGATTAGAAAGAGATTCAACATGGTGCAGGAGCGTGAGTCTACTTTGGTTCACAAAGCAGCCGAAGGGAAGAGTGGATTTGGTAAGAATCAGAATATTTCAAATGCGATCCGGAATAAAGTCCTCGTATTTGTGAACATTCCTCTTGCGCTGGTAATTTCTACCGCAATTACGCCCTTAATGAGCAGAAGTAGTGCTACTCATTTTGTCAGGAATTCCAGGCCTGGGTGGGTCAGCATGTACAACATTCTATCAAACAAAACCGCTGCTTCGCCCAAAACTAAACCATTTCCCCAAAGTGGATCTAAAATTTCGGGAAGAAGAGGATCAGCAAGAAGAATTGCACCTCGTCGTGCTCGCAGAAACTCTAGTTTACCTAAAGAAGGTGAAAATTAATGTACATAATCAATAGTTTAGCCACTCCATAGAAGTATTAATTAATTATTCCTAAATTGATTTATACAATAATTAGCAAATTAAGTTCATTGGTCAAAAACAATGCTGCGGAAATTGAGTTTACTGGTCAGAAACTACGCCGCCATCACGTCCGTACTTCTCCACCAGTGCCCTCTCCTGTCTAAGAGTTTCGGCGCGGTACGCAATTCTCGGCTTGGGAACGTTGGTCTTCTCGATATTGATCTCCTTTGTGTGCATGTTGTAGCCCCAGTGGTTCTTGATCTCGTGCTCGAACCCGCTCTGCATAACCGACATCAGCGCCAGCTCACGCGAGTCCACGGCAGTGAGCTTGTAGATCTGGATGGCGATGCTGTACTCCTCGATCAGCGGCTCCCTGGTAAACGAGAACTGGAGGGGATCGTCGCTGCTCAGCGAAACGTTGAGTCCCTTGCGGAAGTACGAGACGAACGGGTTCTTATCGTAAGAGAGGAACAGCGCGTTGTTGGAGATGGGCGACATGGCAATGCCGACCTGCTCGAGGTAGTACAAGAACTGCATTACCGGCAGCTTGCGCAGCAAGATACCGTGGCTGATTCCCTGAGAAGTCAAAAACGCCGGAATAAGATGCTCGGGGTCACCGGCCTCACCGCAGTGCGGGCGCAGCACAAACGTGTTGTAGCGCAGGCGCTGGCGGTACTGGTTCAGCGACGCAATGTTGGCGTACAGGTAGTACAAATAGTACGAATAGGGCGGGTTCTGGAGCGAGTCCCACTTGTCCGGAGGAGGGAACTTCGCGAACATGCGCCTGTCGGCCTTGGACTCGTCGTCTACTGAGTCAAAACCGATCACGCGCTGCAGGAAAATATGGAGCTTCGGGTCCGAGGCGGGGTTCTGCGTGACCTCAAACAGGGGTCTGAAGATGTTCTCGACGACCTGCCCGAAGTTCTCGATGATGTTGCTCTTCTTATACACATCGTACAAACGTGGCACCTGGATGAGCCAGCGCACATTATCGCTCACGAGCTTGTTGTCGACGCACCACGCTGCCAGCTTCGACCACTCCGAGATGTGTCTGCCGTAGATGGAGATGCGGTACTCTGCCATCTGGTACTTGCTCTGCTCCAAATCGCTGAACACCTCCCTTGTGATTTCAGCCAGGTACCGGCCCTGAATGAAGTTGTCCGTCTTAAGGAAGATTTCACGCAGGCGCGACTCGCCCACGGGGTTGTACTTGAGGTTGAACTTGTCAAATCGGTGGAAGGCGTCCGAGTGCGCGTGCATATCTAAAGTGTCGATATTCAAGTCGTAGGCGGTCAAACCCAGCGACTCAAACACGCGCGCGAGCGTGAGCAGCTTGCCATCACGGCAAATCACCACCTCGTGGGGGGACTTCTTCATCTTACTCTTGATGAAACGCAACAAGTGCTTCTGCGTCATGCACGCGGAGTGGTGAACGTGTGTGTCCACCTTACGCACATTGTAGAAGTCACGATGGGGCACCCTCTTGGATGCAGCAAGCTCAGCGTCCTGGTTCAGCAGGAAGTACATGTTCCACCTGGCCTCGAGGTACTGCAACCTACGGAAAGCAAACGTCTTTGTGGGACCATCGGTCGACAATGCAGTTGCACGATCAACAGCCATGTAGTAATCCCTCAAAGTAGGAATTTCCGCAATTGGCTCCCGTTTGCCGTCGCTGCTGCCGCTGTTGGGCTGCTCGGGAACATACACCTGGTACACTCCCAGCGGATCACGCTCGAAAGTGTACTTGTTAGGCTTGGGAATGACGATCTCGTCCATGTTGAACTTGTAGCCAACATTGTCGGGCGTCGACTGCACTTTGGGCTTGATAATAAAGTGTTTAGTCACTGGATCGTACTCAGGCTCAGGAGGAGGGGGGTAAATCTGCCATCCAGGCTGGTTCTTGGGGTTGTCGCACTCGTTCTGCAAACTCAGTGCCAGGAATTTGCGTCGCATGTCAATCACCTCGCGCACATGGCCGTACATCACCGCCAATTCCTTCACTTCGTTGGCATCAGGCGAGTCGTAGTGGTCCAAAGTGCGTCTGCGCGAGCCCAGATTGGCGGTGCGCCTGAACTCGGTCTGGTGTGGGATCGGTGGGAGGTCACTGACATCCCTGAAAGGCTGATCCTCGTGCTGCGAGTCCACCGAAGCAGCCAAATTGTGGTTGTTCGACTTGACGCTGAGGGGACTACCAGCGGCATCCTGGGGAGGCGACTGGCTGATCATATCCAGGGCATGCATTTTGCCATTGAGGTAATCCTGCTGCTTTTCCTCGGTGTACGAGACGTTGTACTGGCTCGAGTCCTCGTCGTCGCTGATTTCCTCGTACTTTGGCATGGGTGAGATTTTGCGTACCCTCGCACGCACTTGGGTAGGGAAGGAAAGCCCTGGTCGAAGCGTGGTGGGAGGTGAAGGTAGGGGGGTAAGTACAGAGGTATTTGGGTATTAAAGTAGTAGTGGAGTATATATTGGGTGAGTATTTGGTTTTCTATTTTTTGGTTTTTTGGTTTTTTTGGTTTCGTTTTTGGCAGTGCAATTGTGGGCCTCAATTGGGGTACATGTAGTGCTTATCTACAGACTGGTAAGTACCAATGTTTAGGGCTGGTCGGGTAAACTTGTGATGTAAGGGTACTAAGCACTAAACGGCTACATTGTTCAGCAGTAAGGCTACTTTAACAAATAGTATAATAATAGTATTGGTACAAATATTACATTGAAAAAGGTTAATTAGTTATTTCAAGCACAGTTTGTGTTAATAGAACATCCTGATAATCCGACAACTGCAACATTTGACGTCTTCAAAACTCGCTATCAAACTCTTCAGAACTCAATTGCGCATTAAACAATAAAAAATAAATTATAGTCTATAAAACCATGGCAAAATTCAATAGAAATATTCATAAACTACATGCTTTGTTTGCATGTAGGGAACAGGTATAAATTGGTGGATCTGTGGTAAGGGTTTAAATATGTCTCGAGAGGCCTGCACTGCGCTCATCGCAGCAAAAGACAGGTCTGCTTTGGTGCTCTCAAAGTATATCCCCGCTTATGCAAGCGATGGATGGCTAGCAATGAGGGCTCTCAATGTTGAGACCGCCAAAGTCGTGGACGGTGCTCGCGAGCCCACTGCTTCTATTGCTCGCATGCAGTACTGGAAGGCAGGCATTCAGCGTGCGTACACACAAGGAGCTCAACCTGCTCCGAGTGCTCCAAACGCTATGAGTGCTCATGAGGGTGAGTCTCACGAAGCTCCGTTGGCTCTGTTGACCCACGCGCTGCGGAGCGGCGTGAACATCCCCAAACGGTACCTTCTCACTCTTATACAAACCCGCGAGTACCAACTGAACCAGCCTCCGATCCGCAATTCCGAGGATTTGGCAAGAGTAGGCGAGGGCACTGCCTCGCAGCTGCTGTATGCTACTTTGGACATGCTCCAAACTCGCGAGCAGGGAACGGCCGAGTTCTTGGCTGCTCACCCCGAGCTCGACGAGCAGGTGTCGAACATTCTGGCCCACATTGGCCAGGCCCAGGGAATTGCTGGTGCATTGAAGGCACTCCCCTTCTACGCTTTGCGCCACAACCGACTCGTGCTTCCGCTGGATGCGCTGAGCAAGTTCAAAGTGAGTGAGCAGGAGGTGCTCAATGTGCTCACGAACTCCAGCAAGAAGCAGCCAGCGCCTGTGAATCTGAAAGATGCGGTATTTGAAGTAGCGACCTCTGCCAATGATCACATTTTGGCTGCTCGCATGCTGTTGCAGCAGTTCAAGGACCAAACCGGAGGCAAGACTCCGCAGTCGCTTACTCTGAGCGCTATGGGAGCACTCCCCACTGTGCTCTTTTTGGAGCGCCTGCAGAAGAACGACTTTGACGTGCTGAAGCCGCAGGCGGCGGAGTGGCGTCTGCCGTGGCGCACGTGGCGCTCGTTCCGCACCAAGACGTTTTAAAAATGTACATAGAAATTGCTGAATGCATATATAATAGACAAACTTTTGCCTTCTTTTAATTCACATTTGGAATTAAGGAAACGTGTTGCGATTGTACCTATCTATATAAATATATCTTGTTTATCGCAATCAAAAGGTATATTCCTATTGTTTTTATGTAAAATCTATCTATTCAGTCCCCCAACATACTGATCTTACGACTGCATATTTATACAGCATGTTCACTACAGTGTCCCACAAGAGTCATACAAGTGTTGTTTTATGTAGTTTCTATCTATTTGGTCTATCAATTGACAATGTTGAACCCACAATGAGGTGAAAAATAGTACGCCTAGATCTTACATATTATTCCAAAACGTGATCCGCATTGAATGTGAATTAAAATTAAAGTTCCAGGCGCTATATACATATTATGCTCAACACATATGTCGTTGTTTTTTTAATTGTCATTAACTAGAGGGGCCAGTTCCCTGGCCAGTCCAAGTCGTAATTAGTGAAAAATTAGCTCAGTCCTCTTCCGATCTCGGCAAACACCAGCGCAGTACCGAAATAAGCAGCTGCTGATCCGCCAAACAAGAACAATACCGACTGCAGGGTCTGATCAGAGCCAAACGCAGGCGAAACAGAGCACTGGGCAATGGTCGCCAGCGCGCCAGTCACCGCAATGCCGAGGGCTGCCAGCAGTCCCTCGAAAGAAGTGTTAGCAATGTACCACATGCTGGGCGCAATGAGCAGCCACGCGCGCGTAGCGTCATTGGGCAGCTTGTTGGCGAAGTACACCAAGCCCAACAGAGCGCCATACAGGCGCATGAGCGACGTTCGCCACGACTCTTTGGGGTTCTGGGATCTTTTGAAAGACTTTGAAGAGGAGGAAGAAGAAGAATTGACGTTTGACGAGGCCGCTGGCTTTGCTGTTTCACCGCTTCCGTCGGTTTTAGGCATTACCAGTCCTGCACACGTCGCCAGCACCGCGCTGAGCGCCAGCATGTGGAGCTGCTCATTCAGAGGAAGCTCCACGCTCGGAGGAACATGTGAGTGCATCAGCAAGCTGTGTCCGAGCCCACAAATGGCCAGCACTGGGGCTCTTACGTAGAATGGGCGACCTTTCGCCGATTGCGAGAGCGCAGCAGCACCAGGCTTGGCGAGATTCTGGTGGTTGCCTTTATTCTGCGCATTCGCACCCTCGTTGCTGTTGCGACGCACTCTGGTGTGCATTTGGTGCGATGGGCGGTGCTCGTTGAGACCAAAGCGTGAGTACCCCACCGGAGTGCGCACAGAGGGGTCGGTGTCCCCGCTTAATTCCGACAAAGATGCAGTAGAGCCAAAAACTTCTCGTAGCGATGATCCTTCCATGGTTGTTAGGCTGATTGCGCTGCTAAATTGGCTCTGTGATATTTATTTAGTTGGGCAAGTGTGGGTTGTATTTATATGTGGTTGGGGCACTGTGGGTTGGTAAATTGTGGCACGGAAAGTCAAGGCGGTGGTGGTGGATGTTTTTGGGCTTGCCCTAGCCGGAAGCTCGTATGCGCACTGCTCATGTAAGCAAAACTGGTCTACCGAGGAAGGAGGCGTCAATGCAGGACGAACGGCTGCAATTGGAGGTTAAATTGACTTGATATTTAGAAGCTTAAAAAAATCAGGGGTTATGCTGGCGTTTAGCAAGGCATTGAGCCCGCAGAACATGATTTATATGGTATTACCGTTCTTTATGTAGCAGTATACGTATGTGCTAGTATGCTAATATATATGTGATATTATCGTTTAATATTTATATACAATATGCTTTTTTTATGTAATTGTATTTTACATGCGTTATTATTCCTTACAGAAGTACTTATATATACATACAGAATATGCACACCTTTATTTCGGACACCTGTACTATCTGCCATTTCCACCCAACACCTTGCATAAAGGAGCCATCCCCAGCCCTGAACCACCGCTACTGCCATTTGAGTATAAAAATTACAGTGAATTGTAGAGCACATTTCCGTTCAATTTACGTACGATGCATATTTTCTTGCGAATTAGATCGAAAATTTATAAAGCTTTTCTTCCGGATCCTCCGTCTATCACTGCCATTCGCCAGCTGTTTGTTGACGTTGGTGGGTATCGACCTTCCATCAACGATGTTTTCCCTGATATCTACATTTCCAACAGCAAAAACAATTATAAACTAACAGAATTAACGATTAATGATGTAGTTGATGGTACGCTGCTTACTCTGCAAGTGGAAGCGCGTCCTGAGACTACTGTCCAAACTCGCTTGGACAACAAAATGGATTCATTCACTGATGGAATCTCTGGAATGCGTAAAAATATGTTTTATTTACCTTTCAGTCTATACAGTATGGAATTTGAAAGCGAAAATTCTGCCAAAATTCCTGCCAGTCCTCATCCCCAGCGTGCTAACTCTCGTCGTGCATCCCAGGAATCGATTGCCAACGGACCATCGATACGCGGCAGAACTCCCGAGGGATACCCCTTTGGCCATTACTTAACAAAAAGCACGGCTGGATCGTGCTAATTAGTGTTTACTGGAACAAAACTTACAAAAAATAAACTTATAATATATATTACATATGTGCAATCACCACCGTCTTCGGCGTCGATCGTCTCTGCGATCGTCTCTGCGATCATCTCTACGGTCATCACGTCTATCATTACGACGAGCGTCATTACGAGAATCATTACGAGAGTCATTGCGACTATCATTGCGAGCATTGCTGCGCGTATCGTTGCGAGAATCGTTGCGAATATCATTGCGAGTATCGTTACGAGCGTCATTGCGAGCTTCATGACGTCTGTCGTTCTGTCTCGAATCTTGTCGCGAGTCCTGGCGAGAGTCCTGGCGATTTCCTCCTCCCCGACGACGATCCTGGCGAGAGTCCTGGCGTGAATCGCTACGAGAGTCATTACGAGAATCGCTGCGGGAATCATTACGCGCATCTCTGCGATAATCACCACCGCGCGTATCATTGCGTGCATCATTTCGGGACTCGTTGCGACGCTCACCACGAAGCTCTCCGCGCAAATCGTTTCTCGCACCACGCGAATCACTGCGGGAGTCACGACGATCGTGGCGCTGCCTGGAATCATATCTTCCTTCAGACTGCTTGACTTCTTTCTTTGGCTCGGGCTTGCTCTCTTGCTTAACAGCATCGGCAGGGCGCTTAGTATCATCGCGATCTCTCCCGTTGCGTCCCCGTCTTCTTCGGGTTCGCTTTTGAGTACCAGCAGCAATGGCTGCGCTGGACGACTCGTTTTGCTTATATTCCAACTCCTTCTCGCGCTTCGACTGCAGCAACGCAGCGCCAGCACCAATAGAAGCACCAAGACGAATAAACAATCGCTCGGTATTGTCACGAATGGCAGAAACAGCGCTGGGTGTGTAGCTTGTGCCATCCTCGCTGGTGTTCAAGTTGGGTTGGTGACGAGCAAGTTGAGGAAGCAGCGACTTAACCGAGGTGCTAAGATCGCCCTCAGTCGTTTTAGAAAGCAGCTGCAAGCGCGTCAACAAGGCGTCACTGTGCACTGAGAATGCAGGGTAAACGAACAAGTTGCGCTGCATGAAAGTGAAGGTGTTGGCCACAGGAATATACTCGGCTTCCACGTGGGCAGCTTCTAAGATTGCGCTCGTGAGTACATCGTGGAGGGCCTTGAAATCAAAGTTCGAATGAGTACGAAGTATGCATTGAGTGAAGTCGGTAAAGAAGGCGGCAAAACTCTCTGTTTCTAATGGTGTGGCTCCGTGAAGTACGCTCAAAAGAACAGCACGGTTGAGCACAGCTTCAGCCAAAGTCTCGTAGGTGCTGTTCTCCGTTTCCACTAGCATCGCAGCAAATCGCGAAACAAAGAGTGCATCCTGGGGAGAGACCAAGATACGAGGAACCAGTAATTCAGAGAGCTCATCTACCGACAAACTGAAAATTTTGTGAGTACCTAAAGTCTGGCTAACCGATTTGGTACGCAGGCGATGAGAAAGCGACGCCTTGTCTACAGTTGCGTTGTCTACTCCGCACTGCTGAAGAGAAGGCGCGAGTTTCGTGTATACTGCGGCCTCGTATCCCACATCGTAGAGGCTCAAGTGCCAGAAAACTTCCTTGTAAGAGGATTCGGCATTGATGCCATGGACATTGAGATGCTCGAAGTTGCGAGAATAAGCAGAGGCAAAGATAGGATCCACCTCGGCCATCTCAGGGTGTTTTTGCGCAGCCATGCCGCTGTGAACTACGCTGTCATTTTTACCGAGAAGCTCAGCGTAGGAGAGGGCAAGACTGCCAATGAGATCACGTCTAAGCGCGAGAATTTTGGCGTCAGCATCTTCCTCCAAGACTTGGTTGTATGCGTAGCTCAAAGCAGCTAGAACGATGTGCCTGTCTTCGCCCAAGTTGCTGAAAAGCCGCGAGGTTTGGGGCTCGAACTGCTCGGAGATGGCACTAACAACAATATTAGAAACGACTGGAGCGCACCCGAGACCTTCGATCTGCGCCAATGACAAGTTAGTTTGGCTGGGCACTCCCGAAAGCCTTCTAATGAGAACATCAATAACGGCAATCTGGGAGAAATCATTCGCAGAGATCTGGTTCAACACAAACATGATTAGAGTCTTGAAGTCGAAGGTTTCATGGGCCTCGGCGATATCACCGGCAAACTGTCCCAGCAGCCTGAACCACTTGGATTCAAACAAACCATCGTCTTGCTGGACCTGGCGCTCACCAGTGTTGAGTTGCTGGAGAAGCACAAACGCAAGCATGTCCATTGCCAGTGGGGCGATTTTACCCCGACTATTCTGAGCAACTAGCCTGCCGATGTTGTAATTTTCAACCTGCTTGAGCAGGACAGTCCAGCTGGGAATGGGACATTTGGCGATAACTTCGAGGAGCTGCGGCACAATTACCGACTCAGCATCGATCTTCGTCAAGCGCTTGAGCACATCCTTGGCATCGCGCTCCGTATTAGTGAACCGCTGCTTAACGAACTCGTTCTGCTCAGCAACCTCGGACTGCAACTCAGTGTACAATGCGTAACGTTCCTTAACATCAAGATCAGGAATAGTAGACGAGTTCAGATCAAGAGATGGAAGCATATATTTCCGGAAAAGGTCGAGCTTGTTCTGCTCGTCTTCGCCGATTTTGTCCTGCAAGTATGCCCACGCCTCAGGAAACAGGTTGTGTGCGAACGGACTTACAAGCATCTTCCAGAAATCGAACAATTCGTTGCCTTCGTTGTTCTCGCTGTCATTATCGCTGTTGAAATCGTCTAAACTACCGAGCACCTGGGCCCAGCACTTGGCGAAGAACTCGGACTGGCCCACGGATTTGCGGTATTTGTGCACGAACGCCAGCACTGTGAACAGCTGGCGAGGATTAATCGACTCAGCATCCTGCCACTGCGAGACAACAGCGCCAAGATACGCAAACGCGAGGTCTACCGACCTATGAATCTCCGGCATCTGGTCAGTGCCATTCTGGGCCTGTTCGTTCATCTCCGCATCCTCCCTGTCGTTTTCAACATCCATTGCACCATCGTCCACTTGCTCCTCTTCCTCATTCATCATAGCTTCTTCGTCCTCCTCATCGTCGTCGTCCAAAAGCGGCATAGCCATGGAAAGAGCGTTCACTGTGGGCTGCTTTGTTTCAGAAACATTGGCTTCATACGCATCGAAATCAGCCTTGGGCGGACACACAAGTTTCCACACATCGCTTTTCAGCCAGTCTTTGCTTTGCAAAGAAGCAATTGTGCGCAAAACCTCGAAGGGAAGGCTCCGAGGACCCAGATTTTTCAGATCCAGGTCAGCGCTGTCTAAACCAGATGCAATCAACTGGAAATAAAATAGAATTTCCCAATCGGGAACCTGAGGAAAACAAAGCTTTTCGCTGAGGCCCAAAACTTCCTCTAAAGTCGAGGAAGAAGAGCTCTCATTGTCCTCGGACTCTGATTCTTTCAGATCATCCTGCAGAACAGTGAAGAGCAAATTGAAAACAAACTCCATGGCCTTGAATGGCTCTAAGCTGTATTCACCCAGAATTTGAGAGTATTTTGCTTCCAAATCACCAGGTTTTTCACCCGCACTGGCGATATCCCTCACCAACAGCGCGAGTTTGGCGAACCCCTGGGGGTTCTCGCGCACCAAATCATAAGTTACTGTGCGAGTTTGCTCAGATAAACACTTTTGGCGCCGTTTGCGGCTGGCGGTGGGGTCCAACAGTGGGGAATCGGGGCCCAGCACCTCAGCAGCGACCGAAGCATGGGGTGCCAGCGCTGCCTTGAGGTCCTCGGCAATTTGGGCATCCTTATAGATGCCAGAGGCCACAATGGCGTGCAGAAAAGGGCGAATTCGGTGCTGATCCGCCAGGAATTCCTGCCATTTGTTGGCGTCTCTCACTGCCGCGACAGCTTCCTCCATGCTGAGTAATATTTCGCACCCTCCCCAAAAGGCCCCCCACGCCTTTAGTATGCGTACACTAGCGAGTGGTGCTAGAATTGAACGTATCTGTATTTAAATTATGTTTAATAGATAAATATATGTATAAATATATTAGATTCGAAATTGGGGTTACTGTGTAAACCAATTCGTACATACATATATATACATATGTACATACATACATTCGTACATATGTACATAGACATTCGTACATACATTCGTACATACATTCGTACATACATGTATATACATATATGCACACCGGTGGATCAATTTTTACTTCGTAAATGCTATTTATATAAATGCTACATCAAATTGTTTCTTATTTAAGGTTGTATTTGTCAGGTTGTATTTGTCAATCGGGCTGGCAGTGCTGCAACTTCTAGAAACCACCACCATCGAAGCCTCCACCATCGAAGCCTCCGCCATCGAAACCACCACCATCGAAACCACCACCGTCACCAACGTCGTAGTAGTTGTTGTTCTCAATAACATCGGGGTGTCCGCCGCCATCGATTGCGTCCTCCAACAGCATTCCACCTAGCATACCACCACCGACACCGAGCGCCATGCTGCCCATGCCGAAGCCGCCTCTGCCTCCGTAGCCACCACCGTAGCCACCACCGTAGCCACCACCACCGTAGCCTCCACCACCTCCATATGGTGGTTGCTGGGGGTAGTACTGCTGCTGGGGCGGCGGTTGTGTGAAATTGTTGATGACGGTTGGAGGCTGCTGTCGAGCTTGCTGGGGTTGTTGCTGCGGCATGCCTCTGCTCTGGTTCGGAGAGGTGCTCGAGTTACGAGGGGGAGGAGGTCCACTCGGAGGCCCGGAGTCGGGGAAGGTGGTGCCCCTGGGTGCCTCCCACTGGGACTTTCCGGTGCTTTTGTCTACGTAGTACCACTCCTTGTAGCGGTCGTCCCACTTCGCGAGCCAGCCATCGGGAACCTCGGGGGTTCCACTATAACTTGGGGGAGGATTGCTCATTATATCTAGAATCAAATATTGATCTTTTAGTGACTGCAGATAGTTGCTATCACTGGGGTGGGATCAAGTATCTGCTACCTACACCAATGAGATGGGATGAGGGTAAAGAGTAGTTGACCCCCATGCATGCGTTGCGTACGTGGGGTAGCGGGGTGCCGGAGCACGAGCATGTGGCGTGACCATCGCCACCTTACAGCAACAACATGTACGAAATGATTAATTTTTTTGTGATGTGCGTAAATATTTAATTACAATACAAGAAATGGATAAATTAAAACAGAAATAGCAAGAATTGACACAACTAGCGAGACTTTCTGTGAATCTGTAGGGGCTCTGGAATCTTCTACCCCATTTATGCACAGCAGTTCATGTGCTGGTAACATACCTATGAAAGCAACCTGGAAATTAGTAGAAGTTTTGTGAGACTATATGAAATAGCCTAAAAACTAATTAATTCACTACTAGCCTCATTCGTTGTCCTCAAATCACCGCAAGCTCACAGCTACTATAGCGCAACACCTTCCGTTACGTAGTCGTCACGTGATGTATTTCCCGATTGCCTTGCATACACACATGTATAACCGTGCATACAAACCAGCGGTACACTGAAAATACCCGTACAAAACTGTTTACAGACAAAAAAGAACATATATATGTATCAAAAATAGGCATTACACAATAGTAAAAAGTATCATTTAAACTCTGTTAAACTCTGCCCAGCTGACTATTACGTCTATGCAGTACTCGTAACCACTAATACATTTAATACTTATAGGTAACACCAGCCTTCTTAAGCGCATCAAATGTGAAATCCATGGCTTCCAGCGCCAGCTCATCCTGGTATCGCTTCGTGACGATCTGCACAGCTGTGGGAAGACCCTCCATCTTCACGGGATCGTAAGTTTCAAAGGTGATCTTGCCCGGATAACTCAGCTTCTTAAAATCGAACGAGCTAGGCAGCTGGTCCAGCTTGCTATTAACCCGATCAACGGGAATAACACCAGCAGAGTAGTCGAGCAGGTTGAACAAAGATGTATACAGAATCGCTCTAAAAGATTCAGGAACATAGTTGGGCAGCGCTGGAGAAGCATGAGGAGGACAAACCACGAAGTCCACTCCGCTTGCATCCCAGTGTTCACTGAACTGCTTCCGCAGCTTCTCACGCTTGTCCGTATCCTCAATATACTCCAAAGTTGAAGAGCTGTGTTCATTGGCCAACGCATCTGCCCTCTGGCTGTAACCAAAAAGCCTGAGAATTCCCTGCCAGATCTTACGCACAAACTTAGGAAGAGCAATATACTTCGCACAACTGGCAACGAAGGGGTCATTATGCTCGCCAGGATACAGTTTCATGCAGAATCGCTGGAAGCCATCGGCGTAGTACAACCGATGCACCAAATTATCGTACTCTTCCTCAGGTGCAGGTAGCGTAAACTCCACGATTTCGCATCCTTGGTTCTTTAAAGCATTAACAGTTGTATCAAGGGCCCTTTGCTGGGCTGGCGTGGGAGGCAAGAACCGAGGGAAAGTAAGCACACCGACTTTAGGCTTGGAAGGAAGCTTTTCTTCGCGCCAAGGGATAGGCAGCAACCTATAATCACTTTTCCAGGGGTCTAACTTCATTACACTCTCGACAAAGTAGCGCAAATCAGGCAGAGTTCTGGCCATTGGCGATGTGGTGGCTGGAACACCCTCAAACCCAGCACCACTGACATTACCATCAATAGGCCATCTAAAAGTGGACAGTTTGAGCGAGCAAATGCCAGACCACGCAGCTGGAACACGCACACTACCGCCAATATCGGAGCCAATGCCAATGCGCGAGCCACCAGACGCAATTAACGCACCTTCGCCCTGGCTTGATCCACCAGGAGCATAATTGGGGTTGTGCCAATTAGTGGTGCGACCAAACAAGTCATTATAACCTTCAATTGCCATCATAGTGATGGGAACATTAGTCTTGACGTAAGGAACAGCGCCAGCACCACGCAGTAACTTCGCGATTCCACCATCCTCCTTACAAGGATTGAAGGCGAGCTTCGAGTAGCCAACAGTGGCATCGTAGCCCTTAAAGAAGATTTGGTCCTTCAAAGAAACAGGAATACCTGCCAATGGCCCCGAAGTGTCAACTTTTTCGGCCCATTCTTCAGCGTCTTTGAGCATCACCTCAGTAAGACAGTTCGTCTTGGCATGGGCAATCAACGATTGCTTACCATACGCAAGTAGGATTTCCTTTGGCTTTAATTCATTAGCTTTCACTAATTTAGCCAATTCAGGAACGTCGTAATTTAGAATATCTTTTTCCTTAGAAGTAAGTGATTTGTGATATTCAGGCAGTGCATTGATCGTGTCTTCTCTTTGCTTCTGCTTCAACTTTTGTGCATTTTCGTACTTGGAAGTAAAGAACAGACCCATTGTCGGTAAGTGGGAGGATGCTATTCTAAGTGAGGTGTGTTCTATTGGGTAATATTTAGTCGGATATCGTTGAACATGTGATGCGGGGAAAGGGGAAAGGGGGGCTTTTGAAGCAGGGTACGATAACCGTTTATAGATAAGCTAAGCGAAGTCCCGATTGGCCAGACAACCGCTGAACATGAGCATAAAAACTAACAAATAGATATAAAATATATAATAATTTACAATCGGATAAGCTTATATATGTAAATTATTACATATCATTGCAAGTTAGAACTGGTACGACTCATGCGGCGCTCTGAGTATGCAGGGATACTAAGTTTCTTAGTGTGGATACCGAGATTTTCTTTGCCGACCACTGAATTCACTTGAGAAACTCTAGGAGAACCGTTTGCAAAAAAGCTGTTGCTAATTCTGTGACTTGGTACAACCGAGCGCGCAGGAGAAGGGAAGTACGAATTAGGCTGCGGGTGGATTTCGTTATTAGGTGCCTTCTTCTTGATAAATAATGGCTTCACTGGTGACCATGTATCGTGGAAACTATTCTCCTCGCTTACTTCGTGATCATGATAATCCTTAAATGCAGGTGAAGGGACTCTATAGTGCCTCATATAGGGATCATGAGTGCCAATCATCGGAGAGTCACGCAAATCATGCAGATTCAATGAGCTAACAGGATTAAGCGGATAAACAGAACTCTCAATCTGGTTCTCAATAGCCCGCATTGAAGAATTTGGTTCAATTTTGTTTGGTGGTGCTAAATCGGACTGCAGACTCAGAGGGAACAACAGCGACTGGCGGTATTCAGCCAGCCAAGGATGGTATCTGATATTCCATAAGCGGCAACGCATCGAGGAGTTGACAGCCATCATGCGACTCAACAAGTCCTTCGCCAAATAACTAATTGAATCGCTGAAATTTAAGTGATTGGTGCTTAAAATGCGCACGTAGACTTCCTCGGAGCTCATTCCGTACCCATAGAAATTATCGATAAATGGAAGAGACCCATTAAGGAAAACGTATAAAACCACACCTAACGACCAGATATCGGCACTAAAAGAATCGTAATACTCACTGGTTGCAACCGCCTCGGGTGCAGCATACACAGGCGACCCCCACACTTTCTTTACTTGGCGCTTTTGGCCCCATCTTATCTTGAACTGCTCAGGATACTCAAAATAACACAGCTTCAGATTATCTTCCCTATCAATAAATAGATGTTGAAGACAAATATCGCGGAGTGGGCAGTTGTTTCTGTGACAACACTCTACTGCACTGACGAGCTGCGAAAACCATTTCTTCGCTTGGTGGTCGCTGAGCGGGCCATTTTGCACGATGTACAAAAACAAACTGCTATCATCAGCACCATTCAGGGAAATTTCCAAATGAAGATCCCTAAATTGAACAATATTAGGGTGAATACACTTGTTGAGTACACTGAACATGTACTTTGCGTGGGATTCCACGAGGTGAGGATTGAACATTTCATTATGAAATGACTCTGCTGCGATCTGGCGTTTCACCAATACAATCTTAAGCTTAGTTTCTTCAACGTTTTTCCACGTAATCTGTTTAGAAACTGGTTTGCCTTTACCAACTTGAGATGATAAAGTGGAATTAGAATGCGTGTGATTCCGAAATTCCTTCACAAGTTTGGTTGAGAGATCCTTCAACGAGCTAATAGACTCATTACTTTCAGTATGTTCATCACGCGATTCAAGCATGATTAGGATACAATTTCTGATTTGATATTTATTCCGTGGATTGTGGTATTGATAAATAGCAAATAGTAAATGAACAACAGATGTACAAAAGACGAGGAAGAGAAAGAGGACTATATATAATACATTTTAGCTTAAATAGCAATTGGTCTGAAATTTCTGAAATTGGTCTACATTTCAGCTATTTGGGATGAACTTCTCCCAATTTTGATCTGAACTCGCATATCAGCGTTTGGACTGGGAACTCAGGGTACGCGCGCGTGCTGCCTGAATACACGACGATGCATTAATTGCATTAATATACACACACACATATATATATGCGTCTAGATATACATGTATTTATTTAACTCCACACAATTAGTAATTTAGAATGCTAAAAATATGTACATTTTATAAATAAAGAAGTAAATGAACTACTTCGATGGAGTGGCATTGGCAAGCCACAGCGCTTCGGTGGCCAGCGTGCGCACAGTAAGACTGCGCGTGCTCTCATCAGCTGCCTCAGCCAGTGTATCCATGATCCTGGTTTGGAGCACTAATGCCTTCAAACCCTCCTGGAGCTCCGAGGAGCGGTTGAATTTACCCAGTTTGAACTTGTGGAGCACGCGCCCAGCGGTTTGAATAGCCATTGAGCGCTGCGCGGAGTGCGAACTGCGACACAGGTGAGCAAGTTCGGGCAGAGTGTAGCCAGCAGCAGCAGGCGCGTCTCCGTGGTGGTGCAAACCTGCTGTAGAAGGAATAGCTCGACTCATTCTTGGGGTTATAAGGTTACCCTTGAAGTCGAATCTCAGCTCACTAGGAGCAACACTCTGGAGCTCAGACGAGTACTCCACTTCTTCATCATCGCCAATTGGCTGCATCCACGCCAGCTTCTCAGTCTCCACGGGAAGATCAGGGAAGAATTTACGCAATTCGTCAGGAGGAGGGGGGAAGTGCACCGTAGAACCCGTAGATTCGGTAGTATCATGAGTATGAGCGTGAGCATGGGCGTGAGCATGAGCATCATTATGACCAGCAATGTGAGCATCAAGACTATCTGTATCGTTAGCAGTAGCTCGTGCACGAGGGGTTTCTGTGGACTTGGCAGAATCATTAGGAGTAGTATTCTGTTCAGGAGCAGGGTCCCATTCTGCCATTGAGCCCGCAGGAGGCGCTCTAGGTGCCTCTACCTCTTTTCCAGGAGCCTTTAGAGGCGTGCTTTTGGGGTTGTCATTTGGTGTGCTCTGTGGCGCACTGCTCTTTGGCGCACTAGTCGGAGGCACGCTTTGAGGCTGCTCTGTGGCGTTCTCGCTCTCCTTGAGCTCTGCTCGTCTGAGCAAGCTCTGGAGCACATCGGGGTTCATTGACTTGAAAATCTCCTCTCGCTCACGCTCGATCTCTTCAGGGCTCATTTTCTGGATTTTACGGATATTTTCGAGATGAATTCGCTCGGCATCACTCAAAGGTTCCTGCGTGCTAGCTGATTTGGCCTGCGCAGAGGCACCAGGAGCAGGGGTAGCACCAGCTGGAGCAGGAGGCGCACGAGTAGAGGCAGTAGCTTTGGGCGCCTCAGGATCCAGAACTACCGGTCTCCGGCGCGGAATCCATTTCTTCTGCATATGCTTCACCTTAGGAGGCTGGGGAGGGGCAGGAGCGTCGTCAACATCCTTCTCTACAATGTCACCAGCACCTTGCATGGGGTACGGTAAAAGTGTGCGTGAGAGTATATATACACCTTACTACACTACTACACTACTAAGATGATAGTCCTACCCCTAATGGCAGAGAAGCATTGAGAAGGTAATAAGCTAAACCTACAATTAAGTACATTAATTGTTAAATTGTTAAATTTTTATATATTTTATAATTTGAAAATAAAAGCTTTTCATTTCGTGGTATTTTTTGTAATCACGTTAGCAGGGTATATAAAAATAAACATCGTCGGTGGCTAACCCCAGCCTGTGAGCGTTTAGCTAAAACATAGAAGGTTTATGTATATTTACAATAAATAAAAGTTTTTTTGTTTTTAAAATATATTTATGGTTACAATCGAGAAAAATAATGCAGATTTAAGTTGGGATCTCTCGCCTAACGTTTACACGGAGTCGAAGTCACACGCACACATATTTATAAATACTGCGTGGTTGAGGGCTGTGCAGACACACACGTTGGATGGGAGAGCATCCGATCGAGCTGTCCAGCCTACCCCAGGAAGGGCGATTCGCCAATATCCAAGACGAATCGTTAAAGCAGGATGTCGAAAATGCCATTCGCACTGCAAATCATCTTGATGTGCAGGGAACAAAGCGGCATTCTGCTACTGGCTCGGGATTAGGCACTCTTAACAGCAATAACTCGTTAATGACGGGAAACTCGTACGTGGATTTTGACCACGATGCCAAGAAATGGTCAAAACCAAAAGGAAACCTAAAATCTGCTGCCCAGAAGGCTCGCGAGGCGCACAAACGCATGCTCGCGGGGTCGGTGCGGTCCACCTCGCGACTCCTGCGACCACTAAAAACGCTGAGACGACCACTTCTCCTGATAAGCGAGTGGTACAAGCGCAGAAAACAGCTACCACCTTCACCCGATGGGCGCAAAATACCGGTGGTCATCAAGAATGACCCCGAAACCGACCACGCTGAAACCCCAGCCATGGATGGTGGTAACACTACTGGTGGTAACACTACTGGTGGTAGCAGTGATAAAAGCAATGGTGGTAGCGCTGGTCGCTTCTCCAAAATGTTCGGTGGAAACAACAAACGAGCGAAAGGCGGTGGCATTGACGTGCGCACAGGAAAACCTTATGTTTCCAACCTCATCACATCCTCAATCTACACTGTGCACGATTTCGTGCCAAGACAGCTGTTTGCGCAGTTTTCTAAGCTCGCAAACGTTTATTTCCTGTTTGTTGCCATCCTCCAGATGATCCCTGGATGGAGCACCACCGGAAATTACACCACGATTGTTCCACTTTGTGTGTTCGTTATGATTTCGATGGGTCGCGAAGGCTATGAAGACTGGGTGCGACATCGAAACGATGCCGAGGAGAACAATCGCGAGGTTTTGGTCCGAGAGGGGCTTACGTACCGCACTGTCAAGTGGAAGGACGTCAGAGTGGGCGATGTGGTGCGTGTGATGCAGAACGAGTGGGTTCCTGCCGATATTGTGCTGCTGCACTCGTCTGGGCCCAAGGGACAGTGCTCAATTGAGACGCTGGCTTTGGATGGTGAGAGCAATTTGAAAGGAAAAGAGGTGCCTGTGGCAGTTCAGCAGACTTTCAGAGCCGATGGACCCGGTGGAGCGGCTGTTGTTACTGCTGAGGACCCTAACTTGGATCTGTTCAACTTTGAAGGTACAATTGAGCTCGAGCGCAGCGACGATGAATCACAAGTGGGTCAATTGATCCCGTTAAGCAACAACAATATCATATATAGGGGCTGCACTCTGCGCAACACAGCATCTGTTTCTGGACTGGTGGTTTATTCCGGTAAGGAAACGAAGATGCAGCTGAATGCAAGCAAAGGCAGTCGTATCAAAGCGCCTAAGCTACAGTCGAAGGTGAACAAGGTGGTTGTGGCACTGGCGGTGCTGGTGATTGTGCTTTCGGGCATTCTCACCGCCGTTGCATTGCACCAGCAACGCACTCACCAGTATTGGTACTTCGAAGGGTTGGCAGTCACCAAAACGCAGGTGATGATGGGTTTCATTATCATGCTCAACACGCTCATTCCTATCTCTTTGTACGTATCGATGGAGATCTGCAAGGTTTTCCAAACCATGCTGATGAAGAGCGACATTGACATGTATGACGAGGTGAATGATGTGCGGTGCAACGTGCAGACTTCCAGTCTCAACGAGGAACTGGGCCAGGTCAGCTACGTTTTCAGTGATAAAACAGGTACACTCACCGATAATGTCATGCTGTTCCGAAAAATGTCGATTGGCGGATACGCCTGGACCCACGACCTTGACCTGTACTTGAGCGAAGACTCGGACTATCTGTTCAGACAGGCGCGCCCCAATACTGATATGGAGGTGGAGTTGCTCGAGCAGTTGGCTATGCTGCCACGCAAGAGCTTTGGCGGCCGAATTGGCGGTTTGAATAACCCTCCTGGTCGACCATCGGTAGGCAGGCCTTCTATTGGGAGACCATCAGTGGGCAAAGCATCGCTCGGCCATACTCCAAACCGCCCCAGTCACCAAGCACAGGCGCGCGCTCCTCCTCGCAAATCGACTGCATCCATTGTGCCTTCCCCAGCACCAGGAAGAGCATCTACTACGTCGATTTCTACTTTCTACACAACTGCATCGGGTGGGCCACCTCTGCAACGGGGACTGAATATGCCCCCAGCAATGCCTGCGGTACCAAACACAGCTAACTCACGACCCAGCGGCGTTGGCAGCGTCAGATCGCTCAACGATTCAGTGGTCAGCGCTGCTGCTTTGGGATGGCAGTCTGCTGCTACTCCTGGTCGCACGCAAAACACCCCTAGTAGTTTGACGCTGCTTGAGTACATGATGACCCACCCGCATAGTCCCTACACTGAGCGAGCCAAGTTCTTCTTGCTTGCTCTATCTTTGTGCCACTCTGCTTCCCCCGTGGTTGACTTGACTGAAGGATCCACAGGAGAGATTGAGATCGAGCAGCTGGACTACCAGGCTTCGTCTCCTGACGAGCTAGCACTTGTTTCTGCTGCGCGCGACTTGGGTTATTTGGTAGTAGACAGGCAAACAGACTCTTGCACTATTCGCACTTACCCGAATGGACTGAACAGCGAGCCCGTGGACGAGGTTTTCAAGGTGCTGGACGTCATTGAATTCACGTCCGCGCGCAAACGCATGTCAGTCGTGGTGGAGTTCCCCGATGGGCGCATTGTGGTGCTGTGCAAAGGTGCTGATAACGTGATGATCGAGCGGTTGCAGAAGCAGCTGCTGAGTGTTGCGCACCAGAAACAGGACGAGCTGAGAGAAGATGCTTATGTGCGTCGCAGTTTAGAAGCGAGACTTGCCAATGAGAACCGCCAGTTCGCTAAGGAGGTGCGTCCTTCACTTGATATGCTGTTGCAGCGCAGCTCGGTGGAGCAGAGCATCCAAGAAAACGCGCGAAAGAGCTCTCAGTACCACCGCAGCTCAATGGAAGCTCGCCAAAATGCTAGATCATTGGATCTCCAGAATAACGTGCGTAACAGCATCTACAGCGCTCTTGCTGATGCAAAGAGTACTGCTGAGGATAACGCCATGGAAGCACGCATCTCTCTTGATCGCAGTTCGGCGATAAGGAGCCCCCCACAGTCGCCCGTGGCACCTCCTGGAAGATCTGCATTCTACGCTCACGGCAACAATTCCCGAAGCAGCCAGGCACATGCATCTTCTGCCGCCAATAATGCACATGGCGCAGGTGGTAATGCTGCAACTGGAGGAATCCCAACTGCTTCGCTGGATAACGATTTATTGGACGAGCGCCAGGCGTTGACCCGTACCTTAGAGCAAATCGACGAGTTTTCTACCGAGGGTCTGCGTACACTTTTGTATGGACACAAGTTCTTAACTCGTGAGGCCTACGCTGCATGGAAAGCCGAGTACGACGAAGCCCGTGCTGCCATTTCCAACCGTCAAGCTCGCTTGGAAGAGGTTGGTGAGAAGATCGAGCACGAGTTTGAGGTCACTGGAGCGAGTGCCATTGAAGACAAACTTCAAAGGGGTGTTCCCGAATCAATTGAGAAGCTGCGACGAGCGAATATTCGCATGTGGATGCTCACTGGTGACAAGCGTGAGACTGCAGTGAATATCGGCTACTCGTGCCGACTCATCAAGGACTACTCAACTGTCATTACCCTGAAGGTGGAAGACAGTCTTGAAGATAAGCTCATGGCGGCACTGGAAGAGTTGGACTCGCAACAGATCGCTCACTGCGTTGTGGTCATCGATGGCCAGACACTGGCGTTGGTTGAGAAAGATGCAATTCTGCTGTCGCTGTTTGTGGACTTGGGTCTCAAGGCTGACTCTGTCATCGTCTGTCGAGCGTCACCGGCCCAGAAGGCCAACATTGTGCGCAATGTGCGTAAGCGTGAACCCGGTAAGGTTATGCTGGCGATTGGTGATGGTGCAAACGATATTGCTATGATCCAGGCTGCTGATGTAGGAGTTGGAATAGCTGGAAGAGAAGGTCTGCAGGCTGCTCGCTCGTCAGACTTCTCCATCGGCCAGTTCCGCTTCTTGATGAAGCTGCTGTTTGTGCATGGACGTTGGAACTACAACCGTACGTGCAAATACATCTTGGCTACATTCTACAAGGAGTTCTTCTTCTACATGTCTCAAGTGGTGTACCAACGCTATACGTTGTTCACTGGTACATCGGTGTTTGAGTCGTGGTCGATTTCAATGTTCAACACGCTGTTCACTTCGCTGCCGGTAATCAGTTTGGGTGTGTTGGACCAAGATCTGAGCCCGACCTCGCTTATTGCCGTACCAGAACTGTACAATATTGGCCAGAACAACCGACAGTTCCACTTCCGCATGCTTTTGATGTGGCTTGTTGTGGCTTCACTGGAATGCGTGATGGCTGGATTCATTACCTACCACATTTTTGGAGCAAACATGCTGCTGAAGGACAACTCCATCTTCCCCTTCGGTGTGGTCATCTACACTATCATTGTGGCGATTGTTAACTTGAAGACGCAGCTCATTATCATGATGTACTATATCACGCTCATATCCATCCTGGTGATTGTCATTTCCGTTGGTGGATACTGGCTGTTCAACATTCTCATTGGTTTGGTCTACATCATTGATGCCTCGAAGACATATTTCGCCCAGCGCGAGTTCTGGACCCAAACTGGTACGGAGCTTTTCTACTGGGCGACCTGTTTGTTCGGTGTGATGGTTGCGATGCTGTTTGAGCTGTTGATCAAGATGGTATGGTTCATTTTCTGGCCTACTGATGTCGATCAGTTCCAGATGCTGGAAAAGGATCCTTTCATCATGCGACGCTTGGAAGCTGAAGCTGAGCTCGAGCTCAGCAAGGGCTGGGAGTACCAGGACAATATGCCCCACAAATGGAGTGATCTTTTGCGCGGCAAGCTTCCTGGCCAACCCCGCAACACCGAGGAGCTTCAAACGCAAACCACCAAGAAGCGTGCCAAAGATATCATCACGGAAGCATTGCGACTGCGTAAACCCACTGACGACGATCACGAAATCAATGAGATTCTTGCGCGGCGCCAATATGAAGCAGAGCAACACCACGCTGAGCAATCAACCGAGCTTTCGTCTCAGGCCTCGTCTCCAGGCAAGCGCCATGGGACCCCACTGGGCGTTGAGACTGCGTGAGGTTCATGCCACATCGTTGCATAGCATATAACGCACAAAGGTAAGTAAAAAAAAGTCGTATATATACATATATTTGCATTATAAATAATGAGTGGAAAGAAAATTAAATAGTTGGCAACCCCATAACGTGCTGTCTCCGTAGTCTTTCCTCAAAGGAAATGTATTCTTCGGATTCTTGCACAACAACGACAGGATAATTGTAGTCTCCAAACGAGGATTTAGCGATATTATACAATTCTTCTTCGCCTTCTGAGTATTCATCCTCCATATTCAGCACTGGTTCGTCACCAGTGGCTGTGTTGATTGATGCCACATCGTCTGCACCAGCACCACTACTTTCACCAGCACCGCTTTCTGGCGAATGTCTGGACTCGTTTGTAGACCCATATGAACGGTAATCTATTGATTTTAATGCAGTGTTGGGCAACCAGTACTTTGATTTCCCTCCATTGCGATATCGCAGTCCAGCGTTGATGCGTCTCTGTCGTGTTTGCGATTCAGGGTGGTCGAGCACCGCCTCAACCGAGTCGAAGTCACGAACTCCGTATTTGGGGAATAAGAAAGTAGTTTTGAAGTCGTGAATGAGGTCGGTGACGCCCAGTACATCTCTTATAGCATAGCTCAGGCGCAGCCTGGCGAAACCAAACATGAACGCAGCCTCATAGTCAGTGGCTGGGAATGCGTAGTAATGCACAATGGCAAATCCTACGCATTCTATGCATAGTAATGTGTTTTCCCACACTGGCAAGCTGCTCTTATTAATAAATCCAAACGTACTGACGATCTGCAGGGCCAGTACTTGCCAGTAGCTGAAGAAAACGATCATTTTGACACTCAAGAACTTAAGTACGACTCTGAAAGGAGCCAATTCGTTCTTTAAACATACCCAGAATGCCATGAGCGAGTTCAGCGCCACAGTTATGGAGATGTTATAAATAATGAGCAGTAGCCAGGAGATCAGGTTATCTCCCCTCACTAAAGGCGCAAGCAGAACTATCAATGGTCTCATGCATACATATTGCATGATCATCCATTTGATAGCCCAGAAAGTGTGGGGATCAGAGATATCAATTGAGATCCCCAGAAATTTCACTGGCTTGTCGCCAGTTTTAGAATAAATAATCTCACGCTCGCCTCCCAGCAAGTTCGTGAGCAAAGAGTAGAAAGTATAAATGACAAATGCTTCGTAAATTTCCCTGAAAAAAGTAAGAACTTCAGCAATAATAACTGAGGGCGAATAAAGGGCAGCCAAAGCAGAGAAGCTGAATAGCGGCACCAGGGCAAGAATGCGCACCACCAACCGCTGGTCAGCGGGTTTCCTATAATTTTTGAGGTGTTTCCATATGGTTGAGCTGCTCACAAGCAAGGCAATTGCCGAACACAGTAAGTTCAGCGCGAACAGGCCCATGGATGAGCTTGGAGTAGGGCAGGGGGAATGCCCACTGAAGTATATATACTGAAGTGTATATAATACAAGCCTACGGATATATATATATAATACAGGGCGATTCTGGTATTGTGAATATGTGGTAAAATGAACAAAATATTATTTTAACGTATCAAATGATTAAATCATATATATATATATTTTAAAAAGGTGGGTTGTTTGTGTACTTCGTCTCTACGTTTGTGATAACACTAGTTGTGGCATGTAATTGCCTCGTCTATCTCTCTTCGCTCTAAATCTCCCCACTGATCTGCATGATGTCATATTTCACTCCCACGCGTTCCAAGCCATAAGAAGCTACACTTTGAAGGTAAAAAAATATGTATGTTTTCAAGTGAAAAATTCATTTGCATAATCAAATAATTTAAAAAAAACGAGAAAAAAAAAGATATCTAAACTATTTACTTAATAATTTACTCGTCAAAGACGTTGTACTTAGACATGGCGCAGTGACGAACAGTAGGAGACTTAAGAGCAAGCTCGTCAATGGCCTTCTTGTCCTCCTCCTTCAACTCGATGTAGGCCAAGTTGGACTTGATACGAGCGGGGGTAACCGACTTGGGAAGCACAACGGTGTGGCGAGCGATACCCCACGAGAGCACAATGTTGGCAGGCTGGGTCTTGTAGGTCTCAGCGATCTTGGCAATGGTGGGGTCACCGAGGTTACCACGACCGAGAGGACAGTAGGCCTCAGGAAGAATGACCTTGCCATCGTGCTCGGGGAAACCGTACTTACCGCTGAGCAAGAACTCAATGAGCTCAGGCTGGGGCAAGTTGATGTGAAGCTCGACCTGGTTCACAGCAGGGGTCTTCTTGGCCTTAGAAAGCAACTTTTTGATGTTAGTAATGGTGAAGTTAGACACACCAACGTCCTTGGTCTTGGTGGTGGGGAGCTTCTCGAGCTGGGCCCAGGCCTCGTGGAAGTCGATGCTGTCGTCCTTGTCCCAGGTGTTGGGCTTAAGGGCGAAGGGCCAGTGCATCAAGTAGAGATCGACGTAGGCATCCTTCTCGCCAGGGAAGAGCTTCTCGAGCGAGGTGTCGAGGGCCTTAGGGACATCGTGGAAGTCGCTGAGCCACAACTTGGTGGTGATAAACAGCTCCTCACGCTTGATGCCCAATTCGGAAATGGCCTTCTTGATACCAGCACCAACGCCCTCCTCGTTACCGTAGATGGCAGCGGTGTCGATGTGGCGGTATCCGTCCTTGATAGCGGAGAAAACAGCGTCAGCAACGACGTCGTTGGGAGATTCCCAGGTGCCGAGGGCCTCAGCGGGAATCTTGTTACCAGAGTTAAGAGTGAAAACAGGAATGTCAGCCATTTTTTCTAACTTTTAGATTGTAAGGATCTTGTGATAGGTGTAAGATTAGGAAACCTAACTGAATTGGGGTACCGTGCGATATATTTATACTATCACAGCCACAGGAGGAGGGGGGGATACGGGTCCATGGTCTGGTCTGGGGTACCTTACCCACAAATGGCCCCCCTCCCAGCTATTGATAGTGAACCCCGTCGCCATAGTCTGCATGGAACATACACGTGACCATATTTCATTGCTGTTTGCTGCCTCGCTTCCCACTTCCGTTTATTACAGCGGCGCACACCAATTCCAATTATACGTAGCTGGCACGTGCTGGCTCACCCGGTGGATTGGACCGGTGGATGTAATTGTAAGTGATCTGTTTAGCTTGTTATTCCTACGGAGTTTTGCGATTGTGGTATCGGTGGTTGTGGTGGCTTTTAAACCTGTCATTAACGTGCATATGCATAGTGCCACCTAATCTCGAACTTGCTATCTTCTGTTTACGGAACTTACAGCCATAAAGAAACACCAATTACATGAAGAACCAATATATATCTATGAAAATATAATGGAAAATAAGTAGAGATATAAAAATAAGGCATAAGATAAACTTCGTTAATCATTACACTATGTTTACATATATCTTCAGGTACATCAATTGTGCACTCTCAATGACAATTTAACCCGGTACTCAAAACATTACAGATGTTGTTAAAGCAGAAAATTAAAAGTGCCAATGAGAACCAGCGGAGTAATTAAAATCAAAAGAAGTTCATTCTCGCACCAGTTTTAACCAAATCCACATAATTCTCTTGCAGTTCCTTCTGCCGTTCTAATCTCCGCATATACTTTTCTCGTTTATTCTCCTCTTCTAGCTCTTTAGCGGACGTTTCTCGCACGTGCTCGAGCTCGAGTTTATTGCTCATAAGCTGCACAATCTGACTAGAATACTTACGGATATTGCCTGCAATATCCTTGCCATTGTCCTGCTGGTGATACTCAGCCAGGGCTTGAATTAGTAGTGCGTTTTTCTGATACCATTCAATAACACTAAGGCTACCATACTGCACCAAGTAGTTCAAAAGGATCAATGACTTCTCAATTCGCAGCCAGTGGCGCCCTTTATCATTTAATCTGCTACATATTAAATCCATAACCTTTGAAACTTCATCTTCGTCATAAGTATAGTTTGCGACGTGGCGCATGGAGTCTTTATCTGGCATTTCTTGATGTCTATCAGTAGTTACATCTCTAACAAGCGTCTGCGCTTCATCGAGTCCTCTCAATTTGTTGATGACGCCCATTGTCTCATGTAATTGGATCTGTGCAGCTTAACGCGATGAGCGTAAAACCTCGCCCTAAATCCACTCACTTGGCGTCATTAATACGGCAACAATAAGTAAATACATGCTTCCGAGTAAGTAGCAGATAAAAAGTAAAAAGAAAATACTTAAAAAAATGTTCCAGTTCCAATAAAACATATCATTTTCAATTGATGCATCTTGCTTAAACCTATTTCGTATTATACACTTCTAACAAGTCGTCCGTAAATGCGATTTCGTATATATAAAATAAATAAAAATATAAAGTTGCCAAAATTAAAACACTTCTGGCAATTTTTCAACCACATAAGAGTGGCCTCCCACACTCATGAGCGGGATTCCAGGGATTTTTCGCACTCGTCGCTTCAGATCGGCATCGTTTGTGGCCACAATATAGCACTTGTGCTGCATCACACGCTCCACAATGCAGTCATCGGCATATGTGCCCTTGTGACTGCACTTCAAATGGGTAACTCGGGGGTCTTTGGCCATTCGCAGCGCAATGCGGTACTTGGGACCCAGTTTTTCCAACTCTGCCAACACACAATCAGTGACCATGGGGATACATCTGGCGTATAACGAATCCATCATTCCCTTCACCAAATCCAATTTCTTCTGAATGCTGAAATTGATGAAGTTAGTATCGACCAGAACCTGGTATGGGGGCTTAATTGCTGAGTTATACTGGAAGAAGAGCGAACTCGACACCTGTGGGATCGACTTCACAGCAGGGTTTATGTCCGACTTAGGTTTTTTTTGCTCAGGGCGTTTTTCTTTGGGCTTCACCATTTTTTTCATGACGGAGACCTTCCGGGTCTTCTTAGCTGTTCCCATTGTGGCAATATTTCACTTCGTTCAGTTGTACAGTGAAGAAAAAAAATAACCCTACCTCCACCTCTAAGTTCGATGCGTACTTCAGCCATAGATACCAGCTGCAACTAATGACCAGTATAATATATACAAAAAATTGAAAAAAAATTAGAAATTGAAAAAAGAAGAAGAAAATGAATGAATAATAAAAACAAATAAGTAACTGGGTAGGGCATTGAATCTCTTGCATTCACATATACATAAGTATTTTTAGTATGTATGATTTAATTTTTCAAACATGTCAGCCCAAATTAGCATAAGTACAAATAAACAAAAATATAAATATATAAACCTAAAAAGAGAAAACTGTAAAACTATTCAACTATTAAAATCATCACTCGTCAAAAACGTTGTAGGCTTCCATAGGGCAGTGACGGTGGGTGGGTGATTTGATGGCGAGTTCGTCAATGGTCTTTTTCTCTTCCTCACTGAGCTCAATGAAGTTAAGGTTAGACTTAATGCGAGCGCAAGTGACTGACTTGGGAAGCACGACAGTGTGGCGGGAAATGCCCCAGGAAAGAACGATGTTAGCAGGTTGGGTTTTGTGCTCCTCAGCGATCTTGGCAATGACAGGGTCGCCAAGGTTACCATGACCAAGAGGACAGTAAGCTTCAGGAGTGATGATCTTACCATCATGCTGGGGGAAACCATACTCACCACTAAGCAAAAATTCGATAAGTTCACGCTGGGGTAGATTGATGTGGAGCTCTACCTGGTTGACAGCAGGAGTCTTCTTTGCCGTAGAGAGCAATTTCTTGAGATTCTTGATGGTGAAGTTAGATACACCGATATCCTTTACTTTGGTGGTGGGAAGCTCTTCAAACTGGGCCCATACCTCGTTAAATGTAATGCTTTTGTCCTCTTCTTTTGAGTTGGGGAGGAGAGCGAAAGGCCAGTGCACCAAATATAGATCCAGGTAGGGGTTCTTTTCACCGGGGAAGAGATTCTTAAGTGAGACATCAAGGGCTTTAGCAATGTTGTGGTAATCATCAAGCCACACCTTGGTGGTGATGAAGAGGTCTTCGCGCTTTACACCCAACTCGGTAATAGCCCGCTGGATACCAGCACCAACACCTTCTTCGTTCAGGTAATGGGAAGCGGTATCGATATGACGGTAGCCATCCTTGATAGCGGTGAAGACAGCATCAGAGGCAACATCATTGGGTGATTTCCAGGTGCCAAGAGCGATAGAGGGAATCTTGTTACCAGAGTTAAGTGTGAAAGTAGGAATGTCAGCCATGTTTAAAAAGTGGCAATAGCTCTAGAGTATAAAGTAGGAGATTATACAAATTATAGAGAGTATCAGACAATGAACAAAGCATTAAATATTATTCTGGTTTGAGGGACCAGGGTCCGGGTAACTTATCCAAACGTATTCCCTATCCCATATACTGCATATATCATATCACGTGTAGAGATTATTATCTTGCTACGTATTCCGTTTCGCGGCTCAATTGTTTTAAGCTGCGATGGTTTAACGCAATCGCAGGGATAGTTGCTGCTGCATCAGTTGACGTCGTATCTTGCATATGATGCATATGGATGCGATTCTCCACACTTGTTTTTGACAAGCCTCGAAACCCTAAAAAATTGAAATTGAGCATGACAGTCATTAGTGTAAACATGTGCGAAATTATAATTTACAAAAGAAGCATTTTTACTCCCACAATAATTCAGATGATCCAAATATAGCTAAATCTTGAGATCTATAAATATGCACAATCCCAATCATGGATTTTGATTTACACGAAATTCTACAGCGGTCTTACCATGTCGTTAGTGGTTAGGGCATCACATGCACATTTCATTCCCGACTCCGCACAGTAGGTCTGTTGAATCAGGGACAATTCTCAGCAAAGATGACAGCAATCAAGATACACCCTGCAGAAAGCACGATATGTGAAATCTGTGTGAATATCTGATAATCATTACCGGATCAATTAAGGGAAAAAACATGGTCGAGCCAGGGTCGGCTTGGCTAAGCGAAAAAAATCGTAGTTTTATCGCTCAATTAATTTATTTGATCACCACCATAGCATCTATCTATATATCTAGTAGCCGCATCATGCTGATTTGGCTCATCAGTCTCATCGTGCGCACACTGCATTCGCCACGTGATTGAGTTTATTTATACCAACTAGTTCCTCACTATTTATTACTGCGCCGCATTTTTTGCGTATGATGCGTTTCGCTTAGTCCACGCGACCCTTGGCTAGTTGGGTCTCTTGGTCACCTGCCAGACTACGTCATGGAAACTCAAGCCCCAACGTTAGAATGTACACGATAATGAACCGCAGCAACAAATCAAACAATTTATAATTAGCATTGGATTAACGGGTTAACGATTGGTAATTAATGCAATTGGTAAGTCATAGAATTGGAAAGTCACATAATTGGCAGTTTGCCCAGTTTCACATAATTATTTTTCAAAGCAGCATTCACACAGTCATGCAGGTAATTCACGCAGCCTTTCACGCAGGCAGCACATGCAGCCATTCATGCAGCAATCCCCACAACTACCAAGCGCCACAACTAGCAATCCCCACAAACTAGCATGCGCCTCAATGCATGCAGCTCGCAGTTTATACGGTTGACAATTGACAGCTAGTAACTGGCAACTAGTAGTTGACAGCGTTTGCTTTACTACGCTAGCAATCTACACAGCTAGTGCTTCAAACAATTTCATTACAAAGTTCGTGTATATACATATCTACTTCATGTCACTTTGAGCGATTATCCAGCGCAGACATCTTAGTAGACCTTGTGGGAACCGACGTAGGAGCAGTGACGAACGGTGGGGGACTTAACAGCAAGCTCGTCAATGGTCTTCTTCTCCTCCTCGCTCAACTCAATGAAGGGAAGGTTGGAAGCAATGCGCTCAGGAGTGACCGACTTGGGAAGAACAACGGTGTGGCGAGAAATACCCCAGGAAAGCACAATGTTGGCAGGGCCAGTCTTGTGGGCCTCGGCAATCTTGGCAATAGTGGGGTCGCTAAGGTTACCACGACCAAGAGGACTGTAAGCCTCAGGAAGAATGACCTTACCGTCGTGAGCAGGGTTACCGTACTTACCGCTGAGCAAGAAGTCAATGAGCTCAGGCTGGGGCAAGTTGATGTGGAGCTCGACCTGGTTGACCGCAGGGGTCTTCTTGGCAACAGAAAGCAAATCCTTGATCTGCTCAATGGTGAAGTTGGACACACCAATGTCCTTCACCTTGCTGGCAGGAAGCTCCTCGAGCTGGGCGTAGGTCTGCTTGTAGTCGATGGTGTTGTCGAGGTCACCGCTGGCGGTAAGAGGGTAGGGCCAGTGGATGAGGTAGAGATCAACGTAAGCATTCTTGTCACCAGGGAACAACTTCTCGAGCGAGGTGTCGAGAGCCTTGGCAACGTGGTGGAACTCGGTGAGCCACACCTTGGTGGTGATGAAAAGGTCCTCACGCTTGATGCCCAACTCAGAAATGGCCTTCTTGATGCCAGCACCAACGCCCTCCTCGTTCTCGTAGATGGCAGCGGTGTCGATGTGGCGGTATCCATCCTTAATGGCGGAGAACACAGCGTTGGCAACAACGTCGTTGGGGGACTCCCAGGTGCCGAGGGCAATGGAAGGGATCTTGTTACCGGAGTTCAGAGTGAAAGTAGGAGCAGTAGTCATTTTTGAAATTCTTCCTAATTCGTTGTGAATTTAATAGGTATTACCGCTTAAGGGACTGTGGGCCCTATTTATACTGTTCCTCCAATGCTTTGCCCTTATCCATCCACGTCAGTTGTGATAGGTTAGGGCGGGTGGGAAGAACGGAAAAAATAGGCCGCTGCAAGCGAGCGAGCAGGTGCTAAAACCAGTGGGCAAAAGAACTAAACCTAGAGAATTAGACCGAGAATAGCGCGAAATATGCTGAGATACAATTGAAAGGCAAATTGGGCTGGAAATTATTTAGTTTTCAGCTGTATATCCCACCTCACCGGTGTCGTGCCCCCCACCTTCCCAAGCAAGAACACGTTATTGCTCCTGACTATTGCTCATTACTAAGGTGGGATTCGTATTTCTTTCGCCTGTATCCATGCATCATACGCAATAATAGCCCTCAATGTTGAAAGGTTTGAGGGAAATAAAAAATTCGCGTAATTCCATAAACCGCAAATGACGAAGAGTCGCAAAAATTTAATGATTCCGTGTTCCCACATATTTTTACATAATAAATTCCAGAATTTTCTTGTGCAACCAGTGTGGAAATTTATTGGGTGAAGGGGGTAGTGGCGCTTCCTAACCCGATTGTTCATTATTACTTATAACGGTAATATTCTATGTGGAGCCATAATATAGATGTATATTTAGGTAAATTTAAGTAATGTAAGATATTGTTTTCTTCCAAGAAATACCGACTCTAATATTATGATGTGGCTATGTAAAAAAGTATCTATAAGTACATTCATCCGTTTACCTAGAAAGCCTTATAAGGACCAGCGTACTTGTAGTACCGTTTCTGAGGTCCATTAGCAGCAATGTCATCAATTGACCTTTTTTCTTCAGCACTCAACTCAATATACTCGATGTTTGACTTGATGCGCTCAGGGTTGGCCGATTTGGGAAGGGGAACGGTGTGACGAGAGACGCTCCACGAAAGCACCACGTTAGCTGGGTGAGATTTATGAGCTTCAGCTATCTTCGCGATAGTGGGGTCCTCGAGATTGCCCTTAGCCAGTGGAGCATACCCTTCTGGAATGATGATATTTCCATCGTGAGCAGGATTGCCATACTTTCCTCCTAGCAAAAAGTCGACCAGCTCAACCTGGGGTAAGTTGACATGAAGCTCGATCTGGTTTACCACTGGCGTGCGCTTGGCAGTAGCCAGTAAGCTTTTGATCTGCTCAATTGTGAAGTTGGAAACACCAATATCTTTCACTTTAGAACGAGGAATCTCCTCCAATTGAGCGTAGGTTCGGTTGTAAGTGATAGAAGTGTCCAACTCACCATTTTCCAGAAGCGCGTAGGGCCAATGAATCAAGTAGAGGTCAACATAGGCATTTGAGTCTCCAGGAAACAATTTTTCCAACGATTCATCGAGTGCTTTGGCAGCTTGATGGAAATCAGTAAGCCACAATTTGGTGGTGACATAGATTTCTTCACGCTTGATTCCGAGCTCTGCAATTGCTTTGCGAATACCTACACCCACTCCTTTTTCGTTACCATATATTTTAGCGGTATCAATATGGCGGTATCCGTCTTTAATAGCGGTGAACACAGCCTGAGCTGCAAGTTCATCGTCTGCTTCTAAAGTACCGAGGGCGATTGCCGGAATGGAGTTTCCCGAGTTGAGTTTGAAACTAGGAGGTGGTGTCATTACTGGTAAGGAGCGCAATTAGCTAAATACAGAGGTCAAAGAACCAGATCAAGGAACTAAAAGTTAAGTACTACTATCTAGTTGTCATTATCAATGGCTGTGTCTGTCGCACAAAAACGTGATCTTGTGAAATTACCCAGGGTAAGGTCGTATGTGCATGCACCCATCTGGGGAAAACACTCGTGTAAATAATTAATAGTACAATTCATAATAAACTCCACATGTAGCGTATAAATATATCGGTATAAAACATCTATAGGTGTCATATTTGTGTATTGGATAGCTCATCCCACACATTATACGTACTGCCACTACGAAAGAAAGAATAATTAAGCACATAGTTCAGGTAATAGTGTATTTCGGTCCATCTCCACCCTCAGGACAGGTCCAGGTGATCTCGCTGTCATCGCTCTTGATGTCACACGTCTTGCAGTGGATGCAGTTCTGCGAGTTGATGCGGAACTGGGGCTCTCCGCCGTTCTCGGCCTCCACGTACTCGTAGACACCGGCAGGACAGAAGCGCTGCTCGAGACCCTTGTACTTAGACCACGACTTTTCACCGTAACTGGCCACATTATTATCCTTAACCCTCAAGTGGTTGCGCTCGTCCTCCTGGTGGTAAGTACCCGTGCGCGCGACGTTGGTGAGCAGGTCGAAAGTGAGCTCGTTGTCGTGCTTCGGGTACTGGATGGGCTCGTACTTGCTGGCAGGCTCAGTCGCTTCGGCATCAGTATGTTTGTGGTGGAAGGTCCAGGGGGTTCTGCCCTTCAAAATCATGGTATCCAAACCGGAGTAGGCCAAACCACCGAGCATGCTGAGCTTGGGACCCAACAAGTTGAAGCTGGGGCGCACGTTGCGGACCTGCCACAACTCCTCTCCGACCCACGAGTTGCGCACCTCTTCATTATACTTGTTCATTTCGCCCTTGATCGCGAGCTCAGCCGCAATCATACCGGTCTTCATGGCAGTGTGGGTACCCTTGATCTTGGGCACGTTCATGAAGCCAGCCGAGGCACCGATCAGGGCACCACCGGGGAACTGCAGCTCAGGAATCGACTGGTATCCACCCTCGTTAAGGGCGCGGGCACCGTATGCGATGCACTTACCGCCCTCGAGCACCTCGCGGTAGAAAGGATGCGTCTTCATCTTCTGGAACTCCTCATATGGCGAGACGTACGGGTTCTTGTAGTCCAAACCGAGCACCAAACCAATGCTCACGAGGTTCTCGCTGAAGTGGTACATGAATCCACCGCCGTAGGAACCCTCGCTGAGGGGATACCCGATGGAGTGAGAAACCCTACCCCGCTCGAACTTTTCGGGAAGGACCTCCCAAACCTCCTTCAAACCAATGCCGTAGGTCTGCGGATCGGCACCTTGCTTTTCACGCAAGTTGTGCTGCTTAATCAATTTCTGCGACAGGCTTCCGCGGCATCCTTCGGCGAAAAACGTGTTTTCCGCTCGGAACTCCATGCCTCGCTCAAAGGTTGCCTTGGGTTTTCCCTCGCGATCGATGCCTTGATCTTCAGTAGCAATGCCCAAAACTCGACCAGATTCATCCTGCAACACCTCGTTCACGCTAAAACCGGGATAAACCTCGACCTCGAGCTCCTCGGCCTTCTCGCCCAGCCAGCGCACAAAACTGCTCAGCGAAACAACGTAGTTTTTGTCCTTGTTGTGCATCTGAGGAGGCTCAGGCAAGCTGTTCGACTTACCGCCAGGCCAAAGGAACTTCATCTCGTCCTTTGTGGCCAGAGTGGCTTCTCCAGGCATTTCGTCGCGCCAGTTGGGAAGCAACTCGTCCAATGCGCGAGGTTCGAGCACTGCTCCACTCAAGGTGTGGCCTCCCAAGTCGCCAGCCTTTTCGAGAACGACTACACGCCTGGAACCATCGGTGTCGAGCTGCTTGTAGCGAATAGCAGCGGCCAGACCAGCGGGACCGGCACCGACGATGACCAGATCAACCTCGTCCTGTTCCCTGGGTGCATTCAAGGCCTCGGAAGAGTTGAACCGCACCGCAGGAAGCCTGGGGAGGCGGGTCTGTCTTATGAGTCTTTTCAGCATTTAGCGATTTCTTAATTTGTCAATATCAGCCCTAACCTTATAAAAGTACGAGCACGGGCCAACTCGGGCATAAACGAGCGGCTAGGCTGAGTTGCAATATATATATGTAGATGTGAATAATCATGAACTAGTTTAGTGGAGGATTTTATAAATTTTGGGTAGTATTTTGGGTAGTATTTTGAGTAGTGCTTTGGGTGCAGTACTTTGGATGTGTGGTTACTCACTCAGTGCTATGCTAGTGCTATATACTAGTGACATACTAATACAACTATATCTTAGTTATACGAATACATCTATACCCCAGCTATGTACAATATTCAATTGAATTACTATTTTTAAATGCAACTTCGTGTATTTCAATTACTTTATTTGTGTTTTTGTGCATGTGATGAATGGTGGGTCCCAACAGCATCCACGACTAACTCGCTCGAATTCACTAACACATGCACATTATTTAATTAAAGTCAAAATATTCACTCATTGTTTCCTAGAGACTTTTCTCTCTTTGTTCAATTTACTTCCCGTTTCTACTGCTTAATTGTCTTCCCACCTCGTATGCAGACTCCCCTCGTGCCCTCCACACCCCATTAACGCTCGCAGGCATATTAACGCTCGCAGGCCTGAGGTGGGCAAGGACATGACCGACATCTTCGATTCCGTTAAGCAGCTCGTTTATGGCCCCGAGCGCGAGGATGCGCTGGCCAAGCTGGGCAAAAAGCGCGAGGAGAGTCCTGAATTGGCAGTTATATTGTGGAATTCGCATGGCGTGATGACAGTCATGCTGGAGGAGATCATCAGTGTGTACCCACTGCTGAACCCCCCTCAGCTCACCGTTACGATGAGCAACCGAGTAAGTCACACGCTGCAGCTGCTGCAGTGCGTTGCCTCGCATCCAGAAACCCACCTGCCTTTCCTTAATAGCCACATCTTGCTGTATTTGTACCCGTTTCTCAACACCAGCAGCAACGCCAAGCCCTACGAGTACCTCAGACTCACTTCCTTGGGCGTCATTGGCGCTTTGGTGAAAAACGATAACGCCAAGGTCGTTACTTTCCTGCTTTCGACCGAGATTATCCCCCTTTGTTTGCGCATCATCGAGACTACCCAGGGCATCAGCAAAACAGTCGCCCTCTACATTGTTTTGCGCATTCTCCACGATACTCAGGGATTGACTTATGTTTGCCAGACTTACGAGCGGTTTTTCGCCGTTAATCAGGTGCTCACCACCGTGGTGGACCAGCTGCAGCTGCAACCCGGTGACTCCTCGTTAAGGCTGCTCAAGCATGTGATCATGTGCTACCAGCGGTTGGCTGACGACGACCGGGCTCGGCACTCGCTGCGCGAGATCCTGCCCGAGGCGTTGCGGAACGGAGCGCTGAGCCAGCTGCTGAGGGAGGACATGGGAACAAAGCGGCTGCTGAACAAGCTAATCATGACGATCAACCAGGACCAGTAGAAAGGCAGAGTGATTAATGCATAACGAGTATTTATTATATAGGAGCACATGTACATTACATTCTAATTTACCATGCAGTAGAGATAATTTACCATGCAGTAGAGAGATAAGGGTACGTATTTCCGGAAGCAGGAGTGGATCCACTGCGGAGTCAAATAAGCACAAATACAGAATATACAAAAGCGAGCTTGAAATTAACGACAGAAGTTTCTGATACTGATGGTTATCACAATGCTCCATGCAAAACGAATCAAAATTGATGTACACAAGGTTATACGTTTGCATATGTCTACGTATGTCTACATACATACATACATTGATATACGTTTACTCACATTTACATACATTGATATACGTTTACTCACATTTACATACATAAACACACACATACGTACATTACCTACATTTGCGAACATTCTACATTTGCGAACATCCAACACGAAATTTACCATTAACTACGTTTAAATGCATTCATATACATCTTTATACCGTTTTGAATTGCACTTATTGCACACAAAATTTACGTTAAAATACTTTAACATACAAACTACCTTTAATTACGTTCACATATTGCGTATGTGCAGTTACACGCAGGTTGATCCCAACCGGTGCGTCCCAGGGCAGGGCCCCCACACACGCCTACTCTAAGCACCCAGCCTATACCTCCCACAGCGCCCACACACACACCGCATACAACACCAACACACTACACACACACACCACACGCTACACACCACACCACACTACTTACCCCAGCACCCTACACAAACCTACCCAAAGCGCACCGACCCAGCAGCGCACTCCTGATGCTGGCTCACTCAATTCTCTCCTCCAGTCCGCTCAAGGACGCGGACGAGAAAAAAATCAAACGAGTGATCCCTCGCGCCAGCAATAAAATCGTCGACCAGACAGTGGCGCGCCTCTACATCGCATACCCCGACCCAAATCGCTGGCAGTACACCGGCCTCTCCGGTGCCATCGTTTTGGTGGACGATTTGGTGGGGAAAAGCTTCTACCTCAAGCTCGTGGACATTGAGGGCTCTAGAGGCGTCCTGTGGGACCAGGAGCTCTACCGCGACTTCAGGTACAACCAGGACCGCACCTACTTCCACTCGTTCGAGCTCGAGGAGTGCCTCGCGGGGCTTCTGTTTGAGGACAAGAGCGAGGCGGCGCATTTCTACAAGCGCGTGACGCAGCGCCAGAAGTATGCCTCCAAGGACACCAACAATAACAACGCAGCCATGCCGAGGCGCCAAGTCGGAGGCCCCGGCCAGATTCCACCGGTTGGAGGCGGAGGTGCAGGAGCGCCCCCACCACCGCCTCCGCCTCCAGGAGGACGAAATGTGTCAGGAGGTGCCTCTGCCATGGGACCCAGAGGCGACATGGCCGGAAGCCACCGCCGCAGAGGCAAGCAGATCTACTACGATGACCAGCCCCCCGTGGAGTGGAGGCAGCTTTACCAGGACCTCGCACAGATGGGAATTACTGAAGACATGATTGCTGCGCACACTGGATTCATCAAGGATTTCATCAACAGCAAGGGTGGCCCGCTCGTGGGACTCGAGCCTCCGTTGCCGAGGCGGTACGCCCAGGAGCAGACACAAACACAAGACACCGGAAGACGCGCGCCTCCGCCTCCGCCTCCAGCGCCTCCGGCCCAGGGAAGTGCGCCTCCTCCTCCCCCTCCTACATACAATTCGTTTGCGGATGAGCCAGTAAGTCAAGACTCTACGTATGATGAATCACCGCAGCCGCAGCAGCACGAAAAGCATCATTTCAAAATCGGTGGTCTCTTCAAGTCATTGAAAAACCATGGACATGCAGATAATGCCAATGACTTCAGTGAGCCTAGTGATTTGAGCGACTCGCCGAGTGCCCCCTCGAGTGTGCCTCCAAGTGCGCCTCCCAGCGCACCACCAAGCGCACCCCCGAGCGCACCACCGAGTGCACCACCAAGTGCACCACCGAGTGTGCCTCCCAGTGGAACACCAGACAGTCCCTCTTCACCAAGTGTACCTAGACGTACCCTTCCGCCTCCGATCCAGGGAATTGGATCGCGTGTGGGTGAGACAGCTACCTCAAAGCGCTCAGCGGCACCACCACCGCCTCCGCGCGATACCTCGGACTCTGGGTCTGGGGGAAGACCAGTACCACCTGCCCCTGGAGGAGGTGGCAGCAGAGCGCCCCCACCACCAGTGCAGCGTAAGTTGCCTCCCATGCCTCCGCCTAACCGTAAGGAACCACCGCCGGCCCCCCAGAGACCAACTCCTACTGGTGAATCAGCGCCTCCTCCGGCGCCTCAAAGACCGACCCCCACTGGCGGATCGCGACCACCTCCAGCGCCTCAGAGACCAACCCCCACGGGTGGATCGGGACCACCTCCAGCACCTCAGCGACCAACCCCCACGGGTGGATCGGGACCACCTCCAGCACCTCAGCGACCAACACCCACGGGTGGATCGGGACCACCCCCGGCGCCTCAGAGACCACCCGCGGCACCACCTTCAGCACCACCTGCGCCCGCGAGACCTTCAGCACCACCTTCAGCACCACCCGCACCTGCAAGACCATCTGCACCACCCTCAGCACCTCCTGCACCTGCGCGTTCAACCGGTGGTGCACCCCCAGCAGCACCTCCGCCTCCCCCCAGCTTTGGTGGTGCACCACCAGCGGCGCCTCCACCTCCACCCAGCTTTGGTGGTGCGCCTCCAGCAGCACCTCCACCTCCCCCCAGCTTTGCACCAAGTGAACCCAGTGGACAAAGTGCCCCCAGCGCGCCCAGCGATGGACCCCTTTCTAACGACCTTCTTTCTTCGATTACCCAGGCAGGCATTGGGTCGCTCAAGAAGGTTGATAAGTCTCACCTCGATAAACCTTCCACAATTCTGCAGGAGGCAAGGGGCGAGGCACCTAAGGGACCCCCTGCTGGCGCCTCTGGAGGCCCTCCAGGTGGTGGCGGCGATTTAGCCGGTGCCCTGGCAGCTGCCTTGAGCGCTCGCAAGAGTAAGGTCACAGCTTCTGATGATGAAGAGGAAAATGACGACGATTGGGAATAATGTAAATTAGTTTATTTTAGAGATTAGATAGTATGATCTAATACTTGAAAGGTTTCATAGCGAAGTTAGGCGAATCTGAGCATATATTTATTAATTAAATTAGTTGTCAATTAAAGTGAGTTTCCAGTGTGAACATCATTGAACCCAATCCATTACCTCATGCATTATAATCAATCATGCATTATAATCACTATAGCGTAATATTACAATAGCTATAGTAAGCCAAGAGCTGTATTTGTAAAAACCCTTAACTGGTTACAAATCATGACTAGAACAGTAACTTGGCGCATGTACATTATCAGTAACGCACAAATGGATTGCTACCACTTCAGTCTTTTTCATTGAATATATTAAATTCGAATTAAATAATAAAAAATTAAGGCATGATTACGATGAAAACTATATTTTCCTTACACTTACAGGAATCCTACAGTCATACGCACATTGGTGAAAAAAAATAACAATATTTATAAAGCTTAGTAAATATTACCCAGCATTACAAAATGTGGATGTAGGGTAATTTTTAGGTGGGCGTCATATTTGCATATAAATATATACTAATGAAAGCAACAGTCACAGCAAAAGATTCAGACATTAATCAATCCTTATAATCATTTATCAGATCACTCTGCTATTTTTAATTAATAATTGATGTCCGAACTCACCCGCAAGAAAAGTCAGAGCTCGGCTTCAAGCGATGTTGAGAACTTTGCTACTGCTAGTGCCAATTTCGATAACAATGGGGAATTAGCTCCACCCCAGGAGAAATTGAGCGAGGATGGTAAAATAATCGTCGATTGGGATGGACCCGACGACAAACTAAATCCTCAGAATTGGCCTATATGGAAGAAATTGCTCACAACAATCATTGTGGCACTTTGCACCACCACCCAATACATGGGTGCAGCCATTTACACTCCTGCTGAGGAACAAACTCAAGCTCAATTTCATACTACTACCACTAAGAACGCATTGGGTCTTACTCTCTTTGTATGGGGCTATGGTCTTGGATCTCTTTGGTTCTCACCAATGAGTGAGCTTCCAATCTTCCGCGGAAGAAACCCCACATACCTTTTTTGTCAGTTCATTTTTGCAATTCTTCAAATTCCCACTGCTTTGGTGAATCACATTGCACCCTTCGCAGTTTTGCGTTTTCTTGCTGGTGTGTTTGCTTCTCCTCCACTCTCAACTGCAGGAGCTACTATCGGTGATATCTGGCAGTTCCCAGCATTGGGTATCGCGTTGGCCATTTGGGCATTTGGTGCAATTGCAGGTCCCTTTTTAGGCCCTTTGATTGGTGCTGCGCTGGCCCAGCATCATCCCTGGCGCTATATCTTCTGGTTTTTGTTGGCCATTTCAGGTGGATTCTTTTTCATCATGCTCGCGTTGCTTTATGAAACCAATCCGCAGGAGCTTTTGATCCGTAAGGCTCGAAGGTTGCGAAAACAGACTGGTTCTGATAGATATATCGCCAAGGGAGAGATCATTGCTCAGAAACAAAAGACCGGTGAGGTGCTCAAACAGATGTTCTACCGCCCTATTAAAATCACTATTATGGAACCTGTTCTTTTACTCATGGACATTCATCTTGGTCTGGTTTACTCTATCATGTATCTCTATTTCGAGGCCTTCCCCATCGTATACATCGAGATGCGTCACTGGAACCTAGTCAAGATGGCTTTGGGATTCATGCCGATGCTCATTGGTGCTGCCATTGCCGCTGTGTTCTACCTTTTTTACATGTACAAGAGCGCGAATAGACTTGATAGACCCGAGACTGTGTTTGGACCCTCAGCTATTTTAGGATCATCTCTTCTCCCCATTGGTTTACTTGTTTGGGGCTGGCTCCAGCGGGAGAATATCCACTGGGTCATTGGTATGATCGGTAACCTTTTGTTCTCAATGGCTGCCTTTTTGTTGTTCCAATCTTATTTCGCATTTATCGGCACTATGTTCCCTCCGAACGTGGTTAGTTCCGCTTTTGCCAGTAATAATATTGTGCGTTCAATGATGGGAGGTGCCTTCCCGTTGTTCGGAGTCGTGTTCTACAAGCACACTGCCATTAATCAATACCCGGTAGGCTGGGGATGCACCATTCTGGCTTGCATTGGCCTCTTACTTATTCCTCTTCCGATTTATATCACCGTGAGAGGTGCCAAGCTCCGTGAATATGCCCAGGCAAAATACGGTTCGAACCGTTTCGACGATTAAAGTTGAATTTTGTGAAGTTCTTTGTGCACCAAGTTGTATATAATAGATTATTCTTTTGGTGCAAAGTGCATAATCCCCTCTTTCTAATTGAAATATAGTACACATCATTAATACTTTTTTTTCCCAACTTTCCTCTGATTGATAACATACCTTCAGAAGTTAACAGCGACGATGACCGACGGACCACTACTACAATACACTTGGAAGTTCTATGATCTATCTGATTAGCATTTATGAGATATGAGCATGAATAAGTCTGTTTCATGGTAAGGACGTGTGTTTAGAAATAATATATTGCAAAGTATGCCGGTACAGGCTGAAATAGATTGACCCAATTTAGATGTAGATAGCCTTCTAAGGAGCAAGAACAAAATATAGTGCAATCCTACTCTACTAATAAGATTATATATAAATGAAAACCGATTGGCTCTATAAAGTGCATGTCCACATCAGTCATATGCTTAACGTGATAAGATTATACTACCCTACAGTAATACCAAGTCATTAGGGTATACTGCTACATATGTGTGGTTCCCTGTAGAGGAGGTGCAGCGCACACTTTCGGAGGTACTATAGCCGTAAGCTTGGAACATTCTTAATAAAACCCTAAACTGGTTAATAATTCGCAGTGGGAGAAGCGCGCGGCACAACATCCGTGGCAAAAAAAAATTAGATCGCCACTTTCTTAGTAAAATTAATTATTTGAGTCAATTTTTTGTCATTGAAGAATGTATTTTTTTTATTAGTTTCTATTCTCGTTTAATCTACGAAATTCTTTTTTTATAATTATTTACTTGAGTACTGTTAGAGCAACAACAATTTTTTTACAGTTGAAAGAACCCGAACCGCATGCATACACATGAGTAAAAACAGCCGAACATTATTAAGCTTAGTAAATCCCATCCACTATTAGGCAATTGTGCATGCAGGGTACTTTGCTGAAATTTTGAGGCTGTATGCATATATATATATATACCGATTTAAATAATCGATTTCGATCACTGATCATCACGGCAATTGCAGATTGAATTCAAAAAATCTATTAGAGGGTTCAGTGCTGAGTTTTTCTATTTTGACTGATGTCAGAGCTCTCCCATAAGAAGAGCGAGGATTCATCCTCCAGCGATGCTGAGAATGCATACGCTAGCGCTAATTTTGATAACAATAAGGATTTAGCTCCACCCCAGGAGAAATTGACCGAGGATGGTAAAATAATCGTTGATTGGGACGGACCCGACGACAAACAGAATCCTCAGAATTGGCCTGTCTGGAAGAAGTTGCTCACAACAATCATTGTGTCACTTTGTACCACTTCTCAGTATATGGGTGCAGCCATTTTCACACCTGCTGAGCAACAAACTCAAGCTCAATTCCATACTACTACTACGAAAAATGCATTGGGACTTACTCTTTTTGTGTGGGGCTATGGTCTTGGATCTCTTTGGTTCTCGCCAATGAGCGAGCTTCCAATCTTCCGCGGAAGAAACCCCACATACCTTTTTTGTCAGATTATCTTTGCTATACTTCAAATCCCCACTGCTTTGGTAAACCATATCGCACCCTTCGCAGTTCTACGTTTTCTGGCTGGTGTGTTTGCTTCTCCTCCACTTTCAACTGCAGGCGCTACTCTCGGTGATATCTGGAAATTTCCAGCACTGGGCATTGCACTTGCTATTTGGGCATTTGGTGCAATTGCTGGTCCCTTTTTGGGTCCACTTATTGGCGCTGCGCTGTCCCAGCACCACCCTTGGCGCTACATTTTTTGGTTTTTGTTGGCCATGTCGGGTGGATTCTTCTTTATTATGCTTGCATTGCTTTATGAAACCAATCCGCAGGAGCTTTTGATCCGTAAGGCCAAAAAGCTGCGCAAGGAAACTGGTTCTGATAAATATATTGCCAAGGGAGAGATTATTGCGCACAAACAGACGACTGGTGAGGTGCTCAGACAGATGTTTTATCGTCCAGTCAAGATCACTATCATGGAACCTGTTCTTTTATTGATGGATATCCATATTGGTTTGGTTTATTCTATCATGTATCTCTACTTTGAGGCCTTCCCCATTGTATACATTGAGATGCGTCACTGGAACTTGGTCCAGATGGCTCTGGCATTCATGCCTTTCCTCATTGGTGCTGCAATTGCCGCTGTGTTCTACCTTTTTTACATGTACAAGAGCGCGAATAGACTTGATAGACCTGAGACTGTGTTTGGACCCTCAGCTATTGTCGGTTCATGCCTTCTCCCCATTGGTTTACTTGTTTGGGGCTGGCTCCAGCGGGAGAATATCCACTGGGTTATTGGTATGATCGGTAATTTGTTTTTTTCGATGGCCGCTTTCCTACTCTTCCAATCATACTTTGCGTTTATCGGTAATATGTTCCCTCCGAACGTGGTCAGTTCCGCTTTTGCCAGTAATAATATTGTGCGTTCACTGATGGGAGGTGCGTTTCCGCTATTCGGAGTCGTGTATTATAAGCACACTGCGATTGACCGATACCCGGTTGGTTGGGGATGCACCATTCTGGCCTGTATTGGCCTCTTCCTTATCCCCCTACCTATTTATATTACCTTGAGGGGTGCCAAGCTCCGTGCTTATGCCCAGGCCAAGTACGGTGCGAACCGTTTCGACGATTAGTGGAGCTCTATCTGCACCTTTTTGCATATAATAGAATCTCGGTGCATAATATTTAATCCTTCTTTTTTTAATTGAAATATAATAGACATGACCACTAACACCATACTCGCAAGTTCTATGCTCAATGTGATTGAAATAGACCTGTAATGTGTCCGCTATTTTTTGCACTCAGGCCGTATTTCTCAGGCAGTCATAATTTCTAATTATGGAACGCGAGCACGAATGAGTCTACTTCACGGTAAGGACGTGCGCCAAGAAATAATACACTTCAAAGTGCGCCGGTACAGGCTAGGAATGGATTGGCCCAGTAGTAGTAGGTCAGTCTTCTAAAAAGTTTCTGGAGCAATAGCAAGTTACATATATAATGCAATCTTACTTTATTAATAAGATTATATAGGACTGAAAACCAACTGTCTTTATAACGGGTGTGCGCGCATCGGCGAAATACTCGACGTGATAAGATTATACTACCCTACAGTAGTACCGAGCTATTAGGGTATACCGTAATATATGTGTGGTTCCCCGGAGAAGAGGTGCGGCGCTTACTGTCGGCGCTCACTATGGCAGTAAGCTTAGGACATTCTTAATAAAACCCTAAACTGGTTAATAATTTGGAGTAGGAGAAGCGCGCGGCACAAAATCCGTGGCAAAAATAAATAAATAGCCACACTTACAGCAAAGTTAATTATTTCGGCTAATTTTTTTGTCTATGAAAAATTATTATCTCTAGTAGTTTATATTCTCCTTTAATTGACAGAATTAATTTTTTATAAACAATTACTTGATTACTGCTATCGCAACGGCCATTTTTACAGTTAGTAGAACCCGAACCACACCAATACATATGTGTAAAAACAATCGGGTAATTATTAAGATTAATAAATATTACCGGCCATTTGACAATTGTGCATGCAGGGTAAATCCCTGAAATTTTGAGAATGCATACGTATATATATACCAGGTTAAATAACAATAATTTCGATCAGTGATCATCACAGCAATTGCAGAACAAATTCAAAAACAAATCTATCAAGAAGGGCCCATTGCGTATTTTTGTTTTCCTATTGTTGACTGATGACAGAACTCACCCATAAAAAGAGCCAGGAATCATCCTCCAGCGATCCTGAAAATGCATACGCTAGTGCCAATGTCGATAAAAATGACGAGCTACCTCCCCCCAAGATGACCGAGGATGGTAAGATAATTGTTGATTGGGACGGACCCGACGACAAGGCGAATCCCCAGAATTGGGCTATGTGGAAGAAGTTGCTCACCACACTTATTGTATCACTTACTACCACTTCTCAGTATATGGGTGCAGCCATTTATACCCCTGCTGAGGAGCAAACTAAAGCTCAATTCAATACCACGACCACTAAGACCGCATTGGGCCTTACACTGTTCGTGTGGGGCTATGGTATCGGATCTCTTTGGTTCTCGCCAATGAGTGAGCTTCCGGTCTTTCGCGGAAGAAACCCCACGTACCTTTTTTGCCAGTTCATTTTCGCTATTCTGCAAATCCCGACTGCTCTGGTGAATCACATTGGCTCCTTCGCAGTTCTACGTTTCCTAGCTGGTATATTTGCTTCTCCTCCGCTCGCAACTGCCGGTGCTACTCTTGGTGATATCTGGAAATTTCCCGCACTGGGTACCGCGTTGGCTGTCTGGGCATTTGGTGCGATTTCAGGTCCTTTTACTGGTCCCCTCATCGGTTCTGCGCTGGTACAGCACCACCCCTGGCGCTACATTTTTTGGTTTTTGTTAGCCATGTCGGGTGGATTCTTCTTTATTATGCTTGCCTTACTTTTTGAAACCAATCCGCAGGAGCTTCTCGTCCGCAAAGCTCGAAGGTTGCGAAAGCAAACTGGTTCAGATAGGTACATTGCCAAGGGTGAGATCATTGCTAAGCAACAGAAGGTCAGTGAGGTGCTTCTGCAGATGTTCTACCGCCCTGTCAAGATCACTGTTATGGAACCGGTTCTTCTATTGATGGACATCCATATTGGTTTGATTTACTCGATCATGTATCTCTATTTTGAGGCCTTCCCTATCGCCTACATTGAGTTGCGTGGTTGGAACTTGGTCCAGATGTCTCTGGGATTCATGCCTTTCCTCATCGGTGCTGCCATTGCCGCTGTGTTCTATCTTTTCTACCTGTACAGCAGTGTCAATAGACTCGATAGGCCAGAGAGTGTATTTGGACCCTCAGCTATCGTCGGTTCGTTCCTCCTTCCTGCAGGGTTGCTTGTTTGGGGCTGGCTGGAGCGTGCCAACATCCACTGGGTACTCGGCATGATCGGCAACGTTGTGTTCTCTGTGGCTGCCTTTTTGTTGTTTGAATCTTACTTTGCATTCATCGGCACAATGTTCCCTCCGAATGTGTCTAGCTCCGCTTTCGCCAGTAATAACATTGTGCGTTCAATGATGGGAGGTACATTCCCGTTGTTCGGAGTCGTTTTCTACAACCACACTGCCATTGACCGATACCCGGTTGGCTGGGGATGCACTATTCTGGCATGCATCGCCCTCTTCCTTATTCCCCTTCCTATTTATATTACATTGAGGGGTCGCCAGCTTCGTGAATATGCCCAGAAAAAGTACGGTGCGAATCGTTTCGATGATTAGAGAATAGATTGAAGGAATTAGATGTTGGGATGAATTGTTCATAATTTAGATCAAACCGAACCATCTCATCATAACCATTGCGCGATATATATATGTATTTTTTTTTTTTTTTTTTTAATTAATTATTTTAGAAATCAATTATTTAAAACAACATAGTTAAAACAATGTGAAATTCATTTATATATAGTGGCTCCTCTGTGACGTCCTAAGAGATGTCGAAATAAATCACTGTAAATATAAGCTGTAAATACCTAAAGTTTCGAGATGAATATTAAGGCGCTGTCGGAACTGATTGTTCCTACTGAAAAATATAGCCTGACCCTGATTACACAATCTAGCGGGTTTTCCCGCCTAATCCAGCAAAACCTAAGCCAGTGATAGGGGATATACCAAATGGCTATCCGATTTACCACTATCAGTGATAGTATCAAACTCTGAAATATTGTTTCGAGCGTTTAGAATGGGAATGTTATATTATCTATTTGATCACTTAATATTTTCTCAATATCTCACAGATTAATATATGCACTTAGCTGTATTAACATTTTCGCACGCACGCAAAACCCAACCACGATTAAGCTCATATAGGTTAATTGATTACGTACGATTAGGTCATCATGCATGTGCGGTGAATTTTCGTAATCATTTCAGCTGTCTCTAAGCCTATATATATCAAGTTATAAGAACATAGAGATCTCCTATTATTATACAGCGAGACAGTGAGTAGATTAAGTAGATCCTCCTAAAAATTGTTTCATTTCAGATAATGCCGGAACTCAAGCGTAAAGAGAGTTCTGGCTCCTCGTCTAGCGATGCTGAGAAAGTTCTACCTGCTTCTGTGGGGGAAAACTACCAGAATAATGATGAACACGTAGCACCTCAGGAGAAATTGACCGAGGACGGTAAAATTATAGTCGATTGGGATGGACCCGACGACAAACAGAATCCGCAGAATTGGCCAATTCCTAAGAAGCTGCTTATCACACTAATTATGTCTCTGTGCACCGCTACTATGTATATGGGAGCGGCTATCTATACACCTGCTGAAGCACAGACACAGGAAACATTCCATACCAGCAGAGTGAAAAACACGCTGGGCCTCACTCTATTCGTTTGGGGCTATGGACTAGGTTCGCTATGGTTTTCACCAATGAGCGAGCTTCCCATTTTCCGTGGAAGAACTCCGACATATTTAGCATGCCAGCTAATATTTGCTGTGCTTCAAATTCCCACTGCATTAGTAAATCATATTGCACCCTTCGCGGTGTTGCGTTTCCTCGCTGGCATCTTTGCTTCTCCTCCGCTTTCATCGGTAGGCGCTACACTGGGTGATATTTGGCAATTTCCGGCATTGGGGGTTGCCCTGGCTATCTGGGCATTTGGATGTATTTGTGGACCATTTGTGGGACCTTTGATAGGCGCTGCGTTGTCTCAACATCATCCTTGGAGATATATCTTCTGGTTTTTGTTGGCCACGTCTGGTGGATTTTTTATTATCATGTGTGCCCTTATTTTTGAAACTAATCCCCAGGAACTTTTAATCCGCAAAGCTCGAAGACTGCGAAAGGAAACTGGGACCCAAAACTATATTGCTAAGGGAGAGATCATTGCTCACAAGCAACACACTGGTGAGGTACTCAAGCAGATGTTTTATCGTCCTATCAAAATCACCATCATGGAACCCATTCTGTTATTGATGGACATTCACCTTGGTTTAATTTATTCCATCTTATATCTTTATTTTGAGGCCTTTCCCATTGTCTATATTGAGTTACGACACTGGAATTTAGTAGAGATGGGTTTAGCCTTCATGCCCTTCGTCATTGGTGCGATGATCGCTGCAGCGGCTTATCTGTTCTACATGTACAAGAGTGCTCATAGGCTTAACAGACCCGAGACTGTATTTGGACCTTCAGCTATCGTCGGGTCAATTTTGCTTCCTATCGGCGTTCTCGTATGGGGATGGCTTGAACGTGCAGATATTCACTGGGCTATCGGCATGATTGGTAATATATTCTTCTCTATCGCTGCTTTTGTGCTCTTCCAGTCATACTTTGCATTCATTGGTACTATGTTTCCTCCAAATGTAGTTGGGTCCGCATTCGCCAGTAATAACATCGTTCGTTCGCTTATGGGAGGCGCATTCCCACTGTTTGGAGTCGTCTTTTACAAGCACACTGCTATTGACCGATACCCGGTTGGTTGGGGCTGCACAATTCTAGCGTTCATCGCTATTTTCCTCATTCCCCTTCCTATTTATATTACGCTGAGAGGTGCTAAGCTCCGTGCCTACGCACAGGCCAAGTACGGTGTGAACCGTTTCGAGGATTAGAGAATAGATTGAAGGAATTCGATGTTGGGATGAATTGTTCATAATTTAGATCAAACCGAACCATTTCATCATAACCATCGCGCGATATATATACGTAATTTTTTTTTTTTAAATCAATTATTTATGAAATCAGTTATTTAAAACAACATAGTTTAAACAAGGTGAGATTCACTTATACATAGTGACTCCTCTGTGACGTCCTAAGAGGTGGCGAAATAAATCACTGTAAATATAAGCTGTAAATACCTAAAGTGTCGAGATGAATATTAAGGCGCTGTGGGAACTGATTGTTCCTACTGAAAAACATAGCCTGACCCTGATTATGCAATCTAGCGGTTTTCACCGCCTAATTCAAAACCTAATCCAGTGATAGGGAATATGTCAAATGGGTGGGTATCCGTTTTACCGCTATCAGTGAGCGAAATAAACTCTGAATTATTGTTTGATGCGTTGGAAAAGTGAATGTGATACAATTTATATCCTCAGTTGATATTTCGCAGATAAGTAAATGCACTTAGCTATATTAACATTTTTGCACGCACTCAAAACCCAACCACGATTAAGCTCATATAGGTTATATGATTACGTACGATTAGGTCATCATGCATGCGCGGTGAGCTCTATAATCATATCAGCTGTGTCTAAGCCCCTACGTATATCAAGGTATTGGGAGATATAGATCTCCAATTACTATAAAGTGCTACAGTGGGTAGCCTAGGTAAATCTTCTTAAAATTTAATTTATTTCAGTTAATGTCGAAACTCAAGTGTAAAGAAAGCTGTTGTAAAGTGAGTTCATGTAAAGAGAGTTGTTGCTCTTCGTCTAGCGATGCTGAGAAAGTTCTACCTGTTTCTGTGGTGGAAAACTACCAGAATAATGATGAACACGTAGCACCGCAAGAGAAGTTGACGGAGGACGGTAAAATTATAGTCGATTGGGATGGACCGGACGACAAACAAAATCCGCAGAATTGGCCCATTCCCAAGAAGCTGCTTGTCACACTAATTATGTCTTTGTGCACCGCTACTATGTATATGGGAGCGGCTATCTTTACACCTGCTGAAGAACAGACCCAGAAAGCGTTCCATACTAGCAGAGTGAAAAACACGCTGGGCCTCACTCTATTCGTTTGGGGCTATGGAATAGGTTCGCTATGGTTTTCACCAATGAGCGAGCTTCCCATTTTCCGTGGAAGAACTCCGACATATTTAGTATGCCAGCTGATATTTGCTGTGCTTCAAATTCCCACTGCATTAGTAAATCATATTGCACCCTTTGCGGTGTTGCGTTTCCTCGCTGGCATCTTTGCTTCACCTCCGCTTTCATCGGTAGGTGCTACACTGGGTGATATTTGGAAATTTCCGGCTTTGGGGGTTGCCTTATCTGTCTGGTCATTAGGATGTGTCTGTGGACCTTTTGTGGGACCTTTGGTAGGTGCCGCGTTGTCTCAACATCATCCTTGGAGATATATCTTCTGGTATTTGTTGGCCACGTCTGGTGGATTTTTTATTATTATGTGTGCGCTGATTTATGAAACCAATCCCCAGGAACTTTTAATCCGCAAAGCTCGAAGACTGCGAAAGGAAACTGGGAGTCAAAAGTATATTGCTAGGGGAGAAATCCTTGCTCACCAGCAACATACTGGTGAGGTACTCAAGCAGATGTTTTATCGTCCTATCAAAATCACCATCATGGAACCCATTCTGTTATTAATGGATATTCACATTGGTTTAAGTTATTCCATTTTATATCTTTACTTTGAGGCCTTCCCCATTGCCTATATTGAGTTACGACACTGGAATTTAGTAGAGATGGCTCTAGCCTTCATGCCCTTCATCATTGGTGCGATAATCGGTGCAGTGGCCTATACGATCTACGCATTCAAAAGTTCCCATAAGCTTAATAGGCCCGAGATTGTATTTGGACCCTCAGCTATCTTTGGTTCGGTTTTGCTTCCTGTCGGCGTTTTTGTGTGGGGATGGCTTGAACGTGCCGATATTCACTGGGCTATTGGCATGATTGGTAATATATTGTTTAATATCGCTGCTTTCATTCTCTTCCAGTCATACTTTGCATTCATTGGCACTATGTTTCCTCCAAATGTAGTTGGCTCCGCTTTTGCTAGTAATAACATCGTTCGTTCATTGATGGGAGGCGCATTTCCACTGTTTGGAGTAGTGTTCTATAAGCACACTGCAATTGACGGATACCCGGTCGGCTGGGGCTGCTCAATCCTAGCATTCATCCTCATTATGCTCATTCCTCTTCCTATTTATATTACGCTGAGAGGTGCTAAGCTCCGTGCTTACGCACAGGCTAAGTACGGTGAGAACCGTTTCGATGATTAGAGTTAATTTTGGTCTAGCAAAGCTCTTTTCCTCCAAGTGATGTACATAATCAAGCGTTTCTTTGGTGCGCAATATATTCATAATTTCATTTTTGAACTTTTTCTCATACAGAAGATCAACGATTTGAAATTGAAAACGTTGAATAGAAAATATTAATACACACAGATATATATGTATCAATATTAGCAAAATTATTAATTATTGTTTTTCTGTTTAATTTCCGTCAATTATTTGTATATACATTACTTTGTCCCCATTCTTTATGATTGAGCACTGGCGGTCCCAAGCCTGTTGGCTAGTAGTGCGTTGGCACAACGTTGCACACCCATGTGATTGTCCCCAGATACCAACACCAGGGTAAGGAGTAGGTGGCACCAACGTCAACCAGCTAACCACGCCAGCCAGGAAACACCAGCCAGCCCAGTAAATAACGATGGACCAGCACCTGATTGGCCTGACAAACAAGCTGCAGGATGTTTTTGCATCGCTCGGAAGGGGCGGAATGTCCTTCGAGCTCCCCCAGATCGCCGTTGTGGGCTCGCAGAGCAGCGGTAAGAGCAGTGTGCTCGAGAACATCTGTGGGCGCGACTTCCTGCCCCGTGGATCGGGAATTGTCACGCGTAGACCTCTTATTCTCATGCTGGTGAATACCAGACTGCCTGATGGTGTTTCTCTTGAGGATATTCCTGATAACAAGACGAACGAGTACGAGTGGGGTGAGTTCTCCCACCTCCCAGGCAAGAAGATCCACGATTTCAACGAGATTCGCGATGAAATCGTAAGGGAAACCGAGGCTAAAACTGGTAAGAATGTCGGTATTTCTGCCGTTCCAATTAACCTCCGCATTCACTCCCCCAAGGTACTGCCCCTAACCCTGGTAGACCTGCCCGGTATCACCAAAGTGCCCGTGGGCGACCAGCCGCCGGACATTGAGCGCCAAATCCGCGAGATGTTGCTGAAATACATCTCTTCTCCTCGATGCATTATTCTAGCGGTGACTGCTGCCAATACAGATATCGCCAACAGTGATGGTTTGAAGCTCGCGCGCGAGGTAGACCCCCAGGGACTGCGTACCATTGGTGTGCTCACCAAGATTGACCTTATGGATGAGGGCACTGATGTCACTGACATTTTGGGCAATAAACTCATCAAGCTTAGGTTAGGGTTCTGTCCGGTGGTTAATCGCTCTCAAGCCGATATCAACGGCAACAAGTCGATTGGCGCTGCATTGGAGTCTGAATCGAGGTTCTTCGAGTCTCACCCTGCCTACAGATCGAATGCTGCGTTCTGCGGAACTCCATTCTTGGCTAGGAGGCTCAATCGCTTGCTTATGCGCCATATCGAGCAGTTCCTTCCTGATACTAAAACGAAGGTCGAGAGCAGTCTTATCCGCTGGAAGGAGGAGCTCGAGAAGCTTGGCGATGCCCCCAACGCGTTGCTGCAGGACCCCAGTAACGTGCTGCTGAACATCATCACTCTGCTCTCGCGCGAGTTCAGTTCTGTTTTAGAAGGTACTGCCGAGGACTTGAGCACTGCGGAGCTTAGTGGTGGTGCGCGTGTATCGTTTGTGTTCAACGAGCTCTACAGTAAAGGTGTTGAGGCTATTGATCCGTTTGAGTATATCAAGGATGTTGATATCCGCACCATTTTGTATAATTCGTCGGGCTCCACCCCCTCGCTTTTCGTTGCTACCCAAGGTTTTGAAGTCATTGTGAAGCAGCAGATTGGTCGTTTTGAGGACCCTAGCTTGCGTTGCGTCACCCTTGTTTATGAGGAGCTGCTCAAGATCATCAACAATATTCTGCTCAGACCTGAGTTCCGCAGGTACCCCCAGTTGGCCACCCAGCTCAACCAGGAGTGCGTGCAGTTCTTGCAAGAGCTGTTGGTTCCTACCAAAAAGTTGGTGAAGGATATGATTGCCATGGAGGCCTCTTATGTCAATACCACCCACCCCAACTTCATTGATGGCCACCGCGCCATGGAGATCATTGGCGAGAAGTATAGACCTAAAGGTAAGGAGGGCAAGGCCAGCCTCTTGCCTCCCGAGCCCCAGGCCCAACAGCAGACCACAAAGGAGGGCTTCTTCGGTAGTATCTTCGGTTCTAGCAGTAACAAGAAGAAGATGGCGCAGATGGAGGCTCCTCCCACTGTACTGAAGGCAAGCGGAACCCTTAGCGAGCGTGAGCTCATGGAGACCGATGTCATTAAGCTCCTCATTGTGTCGTACTTCAAGATCGTCAAGCGTACCGCTGCAGACATGGTGCCCAAGGCTATTATGCTCAATTTGGTAGAGAAGAGCAAGCGCGACTTGCAAAATGAATTGCTTGAGCGCTTGTTCGCGACCCAAGCATACAAGGGTCTCATGCAAGAAAGTGATTTCGTCGTGCAGCGCCGTGAGGAGTGCCGCAAGATGATCTCTACTTTGCAGAAGGCGAGTGACATCATTGCTGGTGTACAGGCAACTTAGAAATGAATCAGGCATGTACGAATATATTTAAATATTAATTTTTTTTTGAGATCTAGAAGTTTGTTACTCTGAAAAAAAGAAATGCTATGTGTTACATATAATTCATATTTGACACCGTCGGTGTCAAATATTATTATCCTATGTGAATATAAGAAAAATCAATAGCGTTAATATTGACGTGGATGCTGGAACAATCAGTGGGTTCTGCAGACACAAGATTTTGCACTGTGCCCAGGAGTTCGATCCTGAATTGGATGAGCTACTCACTTCTGCTTCTTTGTTCTCTGATTCATTAAATATGCTAGTTGTACTCGAAGGGTCGATATAAGTAGAACTCGCGCCCTTATCAAATCGTCTTATGTGACTGGGATGTGAAACAATACTTGAATGTTTGTTGGCTATTGAATTGTCAGATAGGGCCATATTTTTTGACGTATCACATAGTGCTGTTTGTGATAGAAAAAGAATATAAATGAAAGCAAACATTTATCAAGCTGGAGGTGAATTCACCAGGGCGAAATTAACTCGTCCCCATGAATGCTATATATATTTCTCGGCGATTGACATCGATAAATCCGAGCATATTATCTCAAAATTATGCAAGACCGTTAGGTCCTTTCTCCCATTAGGGCGAGGTCATGCAAAGTCGAGCGCAGTCAATTTAAGTGCATATGACGATTTAGTTCACATATGGATCGTGTGAATATAATTAGCTTAATTAGTGTGTGATTAGTTTTTACTAATATTGATAAAATTCAAGCGGTTTCGGTTTACCACTTATTCGAATAAAGTCCTTTTTACACAAGGAAAAGAGGCGTATACTGGACAGCGGTGCAAATACAGTCAGGTGATGCGTTTGTAAGCTAACTTGCAGGTCATATGGTTCACGGATCGTTTACTGCGCGTAAACTCCTCGAGTGCACATACACACTATATATAGTCAGGCAATGAATCATGCTGTCTCTACAAAGCCTGACTACCTAAATCAGCTGAAATTAATCGAAAAATTTGATGGTTTATACAGCACATGGAGAAGCAGATATTTAATTGAATAGTTAAATATTTTATAAATTCGAGGGGGCTTCTGCGACACTCACATGAATTCTAAGCATAGTAGTTATGTAATACGTCAAAGCCTCAACAGCTGCGATAAATATCAAAAATTCGTTTATTTTTAGAAACTTTAAGCGGTTAAATAACTCTCTCACCCTTTACATTCTTTTCTAAGATAATTCTCAAAAAATCTCATGATACTGTATAAGGTGAGGGATTAGAACTGCGTTGAGCTGACCTGTCCTTCACAAATTTAGCGGGTAGACTACTAATCTGATAGGAAACTTCTTCTGTATTTATTCCTTATTTATTAATTTATTTATTAATTTATTTTTCTCTAATATAAAAAGAAAGAGAGAGAAGAAAATAAAAAACAAAACAAAACAAAAACAAAACGAAATACTATATCTCAAAGTTACTATGCAATATTAACCTCAGCTGTTCATTGTCGTAGACTGAACCACCGGAAAAATCAGACGCGTTACCGTTACTTAAGCCTCAATGGCAAGCAACCTTCTGTATATGACACCTAACCCACCCCCGCATTCTTACTCGCGAACCTACAACTTTGTGACGGCTGTTGTTTCGTATTTTTTTGTTAAAACAGAAGAAAAATAGTACTTCTTGGTTAGAAACACTCAACTCAGGTTAAAATTTAAATTCAATTAGGTTAATGGGAATCTCTAGTTTATTCCACGACCTCTCCGTTAAGGACCCCCGCCCTTGTGCACCGGCGGTTTCGGGCAAGTTCACTACAGAGCAGCTTATTAGAAACCGTTATCAGACTGGACCCAACTTTGGTGCTCTGTTTGTGCAGGAAAAGTGGATTGACAACTCACTTTTCAACCCCGACAACGACACTGGCGGATCAGAGCTGGCTGCGTTGCAAAGCTGGGGCAAAAAGCCCAAGATCGATGAGCTGCGCCAGAAGTGGGAAAGCCACTGGGACCAATTCATCACCGACGATGACTGGAAACAGTTGGAGGCCTCTGATGTTACCTGTATCAGATTGCCCATTGGCTTCTACAACTTAGGTGACATGTCTTTGGTTAAGCATACTCCTTTTGCTGACTACATTGGTGTGTACGAGAACAGCTGGAAGTTCATTGTTAAGATTATTGACAAGGCCCAGCAGCACCGTATCGGCGTGCTCCTTGATCTGCACGCGCTTCCCGGTGGAGCCAACGGCGACGAGCACAGTGGAACTTCAAGCGGCAAGGCGGAGCTATGGAGCTCTTCCAAGAACCGTGAGGGTGCCATTGACACCTACGTGGAGCTGATTAAACTTCTCGAAAAGGAGTCTGACCAGGTCAAACAGAATGTAGTAGCTCTGCAGCTCGTGAACGAGGCGCCCTGGGGCGAGTCTAAGTGTGCGGGCTTCTATCTTGATGCTGCATCCAAGATCAGACAAACCAACAAACTTGGCGAGCAGATCCCTCTTGTCATTAGCGACAGCTGGGACTGCAACAACTGTTCTTCTGAGATCGCTAAGTGGAACGAGAAAGTCGGTGACTCCGGTTTCATTGTCGATACTCACGTCTACCGCACATTCAGCGATGAGGACAAAGGTAAGAGCGCTGAGCAGCATATTGACGAAGCACACAATGCTGTTTCCTTCCAGAGTGAGGCCGATGTTTACGTTGGTGAGTGGTCCTGCTGTTTAGATGAGGAGACCTGGAAGAAGTCGCACGGCGATCGTGGCCAGCAGGAGGCTGATTTCGGCAAGGCCGAGATCTCTAACTTTGCTCAGCTTGCCGGTAACTTCTTCTGGACTTTCAAGTTTGGCCAGGGCAATGGTGGTTCCTGGGACTGGCGCGAGATGAGCAAGAAAGGCGTTGTCGTTCCTAAGCTGCAGCCTGGCCAAGGAAACCTGGATGATAGTTTGAAGCAGGCACTCGATGGCCACAAGAACTACTGGACTAGCCAGAACAGTAAGACTGATTGGGAGTTCTGGCGATTTGAGGACGGTTACCGCCAGGGCTGGCAGGATGCCGAGGATTTCGCTAACTTCCATGGTTCCCGCTTGGGCAGAATTGTTGCTTTGAAGAAAGCGCGCTCGGCCGAGCACGTCAAGGAGAAGGGCAAGAGCGACAAGGAGTTCAGCTATGAACAGGCTTATGAGCAGGCCGTGCATGCACGCAACTCGCTTTAGAGAATTCCAAAAAAATAAATAGCCAATTCAGAGAAGGTTTGTTAGCATTTCCATTTTTTCCCTTGCATTTTAGACAAAAACATTCCTAAATATATATTTAGATAAATATTAGCATTTTAGTTTTGATTATCGCTCTTTCAATTAATATGTACTTATATGATTTACGTTGGTTGCACATTTCAAGTCAATTCAACTTGGCCAAAATCCACCTAAATATTTCACTATACACATATTACCTTACGCAGGTACAATTTTGGGCCTGCCCCTAACCTGAAACTTTTCATGCTGAACCTTCGCCTTAAGCAGCTCAACGTGGGTCTTTCGCGCTTTGCCCACACGCGAGCAAAGAAAATCAACGTCCAGGCTACCAAGGATTTCGGAAGAAGGTTTCAAGGTGAGATTTTCCCTGTTGCCGAGGGCCACATGCGCCTGAAGCTCCACCCTGAGGGTTTGGCTGCCTATGTGCTTAAAGGTGAGCCCCTTCCGCTGCCTGAATTGAAGGCTAGCGACGCCCAGCAGAAGCGTAAGGAGCAGGCTGCCATGTTGAAGGCTCAGCAGGAGCAGGAGGAGACTGCTGAAACCGTACAGCCCGTCCAGGAGTCCAAGGAGGAGAAGCAGCTCAACAAGGTGAAGTCTTTCTTGGACAACCTTGATTTCCCTGCTGCTAATACTGCTGCTAAGACTGAAAATACTCATAGTGCTGGCGAGGCTTCTTCTCCCTCTGGTGCTGCCACTGCTAATGCTGCCAAGCCTGAAGCTGCTGCTAGCCAGAGCGAGCCCAAGGATAAGAAGAAGTTCTCGTGGCAGAACAAGTTTGTTGTCGACATCACCGACAAGAAATAAATAGAACATACATTATCTATCTGTACATAAATATATTTAATTCATAGATCCAACAAAGTCTACGAAGTAACCACGCTGATCAGGTGCTCCACCACAGGCTTCCCTTCGGCCCAGCTTGGCTTAACGAATTTCATGATTGCAGCTGAATGGGCCATATGCGTGTTAAGAATACGCAAGTAAAACCGCTCATAGCCCTGCTGGTTGAACTGGGTTATGATCTGGCGCATTACTGGTGAGAGGGGCACATCGCTCGACTCCAAATCAGGCTCCACATCGGGCTCAACAGCAGCGTGGAACTTCTCGTACTGTTTGTCAACGCTCTGCTCAAGAGTATTAAGCGCAGTGGGGTCTTGAGATGGAGTGTCGGCTGTGTCGAGCGTAACGCCATAGGTGCGCAGCTTACTGGTCGAGTACTGGAAGCTAGCGTTCACCAGGAAACAAGCGAACCAAACTGGGAATACCACCCCAAGCTTCAAAACCTGCAAATGAATATTGAATACTCGCTTCAGCACCCGCAAAACCTTGCTACCCAACTTGTAAATAACGCTGTGGCCCTTCGCACCAGGAGAAGTAGCACCTCCATCCCCAGCAGCAGAGTCTCCTCCAAACACTGGGGGAGCACTGCCATCAATAACGACATTGTCGTAACCTGGCACGAACTTACCCTTCATGGAGTAGAGATCCTTGTTGGCAAATGGATTCGTGAGCGAGGCTGCTGAGGTGTAGAACTCGCACCTGCGGTCGTTTGCAACATTTGCATACATAACCCTCCGCTGGAATTTCTTCGCTGCTTGAACATAAGAGGAATTAGGCTGCGTGAGTTTCAAAAATAGCGGGTTTGTTTCGCTATCGGTAAGAAAGGCCTGGCGCGACGTGCGAGCCATTGAGAACTGGCCAATGAAGTTGAACATCCGCGCAGCTAACGACTGACCGAGAATGTTAACTCCAACGTGGGGACCACACGTAACCACAAGGTTTCTTGGTTTAATGGTGTTGAAAACCCCACGAGTTTCCAAAAGCCCCACTGCGTAGCGCGACATCAGTGCGCCCATGGAGAACCCCACAAGACTGAGCTCTGAAACAGTGATTCCATGCCTATCAAGGCTTGAAATCACTTCTTGGATCTCATTGGCCACGCGAGTGCCACATACATCCACACCATCATAGGTGAAGTAGCCCTCGTTGAAGGTAGAGCGGTACAGCACGCCCTTTGCGGTCTGTTTTTCTGCCAATTCTAAAATTGAGCCCTTTTCAGTGATATCTGCATAAGAGTGCTGAGAGGTTAGGCGCTCTGAGATGTAATTGAAGTCCGCTGCGCGGCCCCACATCCCATGGACGAAGACGATAAGATGCATGCCTAGCCCTAGTAGCTGTCAGCCGAGCTTTATATGTACTCGGTAAGACGAGGGCACGCATTGCGGCTGAGGTGCAGCTGTTGTTCTGGAATTTTTCCCACAAGATTTTTTTCATTTGATTCAAACTTTTATTTCATCCTCATATATTTATACCTGGACACATATGTTTGTTAACTTTTATATACCTTGTGGTTGTAGATAACTCCGAGGTGATAAGCGTCTGCCCCTTGCCCATTCTTAGCTCTGATTCAGACAAATGTGTAGACATTTGTAGCAGTGTGACACTGGAGAGCGTTTGGTTAGAGTGTATACCAACGTTGAGCATTTTGAACTAGTTAGTATGATTGAATATTTACGATGAATCTTTATAAATTAAATAAGAAAAAAATGAATATATGATGAGTTCAACGAATGAACCTGACAGGCAACCCCTCTCCGCCAATAAGCAAAGTAAGTGTGTTACGTTGCTTGAGCTCGCGGGGGAAGTTGGGTCCCTGTTCAATGAATCTATACTGTAAAGCCAGCTTGACAATTGTCAAATAGAGTTCAGTCAAAGCGAACTGCTGACCCAAACAAATGCGGGGGCCACCATTGAAGGGGATATAGCCCCACGTGTACATGGCGCTGTTACGGTCCTTGTTATTGTCGGCATCCCAACGCTCGGGCTTGAACTCATCGGCATCTTGTCCGTAGATACTCTTGTCTCGGTGGATAGCGTACACTGAGTAATTGAATGCCATGCCCTTGGGCACAAACACAGGCTGGTCCTCATTAGGTCCACCGCCTCTAGGCAGCATTGTGTCCCTAGCAGCAGTTCGCGTGTTGAGTGGTACAACAGGGTGCAGTCGCAGAACCTCCTTAACGAACATCTGCACATATTTGAGCTTGCGAAGGCTTTCGTAGGTAATTTGTTCGTCACCATCTTCAGGCGTGAACAAGGACAGCACTTCTTCCCTGCACTTCTTCCAGGTTTCAGAATATAATGCGAAGTAATAGAATGAAAACGAGAGCGTAGATGCAGTGGTATCTCTCCCAGCAATAAGAATGTTGAAGCATTGGTCCCTAATCACAATGGGATCTCTAGTTTCCTTTGCGAGCTCGTAGCTGAAGATGTAGTTATTGCTGGACTCATCCTCGTTCTCTGGTTTCTCCTCACTGCTTTCAGCAGTGTGTTGAAGTGCACGCTCAACGTAGAAGTCAATAAATGACTGGGCATGATCCAAATGGGTCTCGAAACCAGGCTGAATAAAATTGAGCAACTTGTACAACGAGTTGAGCACCATGCGTTTCAATGCATAATCGTTCAAGAAAGTATAAGACTCCACAAAGTCAGCAGCATACACGCGCTTACCCGTTTTAGTAGTCACGTAAGAGCCCCGATTGTCTCCATGCGAATCCTTCAAACCAGCAAATTTGAGTGAATCCACCGACTCGCCAAACAGGAATTCGGTTGCAGTGTCCATTGTAAGCATGTGGAAAAGCGGAACCAAGTTAACCAGGCCATGCTGCTGATCAATTGACTCCACCAGTTGACCTACATGCGCAAGCACATGCTCCAAACGACTTACCTGTTCCTTACTGAACTGAGGGCGCAGCATAGCGCGCGAGTGCTTCCATTCTAAACCGTCCTGAGTGAAAATTCCTGATCCAAACACAGGAGTAACGTGAGAGGAGCGCTCAGCAAAACTAAAGTCCTTGAACTTTGTAGCCAGCACTGCCTTCACGTTCTCTGGGTCCTGCGAACTCATGACGTATTTGAAAGTAGACTCCTGCAAAAACGTGCGTGCGTTGGCTTTCCTGTTGTTTTGGAGCACGAAATTCATCAAGGTCTCATTTTTCAATGCTTTGATCGACTTGATGGTAATTGGAATGCCCAGAGGAAAATAGGAGTTAATTTTTGGCATGCCAGCGTTGTGTTTGCGGGCCCAACTCCGATAAATGACATGAGGATATAAAATATCCACATAAACGATGAAAGCGACAATGATGAGAAGAATTTCTAATAACATTACCAGAAAATAATGTCAATTAGAAGTGATCTCGTTGGCCCTTATATATATATATGTATGTATCAGGATCGGTAATTAGCCGTGTAAGGGCAGGGTTAAATGAGTCGCCGCAGCGGGCTCGGTAATGCGGAGGTACCTGATCCGGCTGGTACTAATCCACAAAATAAAAATTTGAGGTTCTGTTGATATAAAATTGAATGTTTGAGAGCAAAAATAGTAATTGGGATTGCGTTCAGACTGTAATGATACTCTCAATTATCACTATGTATGGCATGTGTATAAGTATCCAGTTATAAGCTTTTTATAGTACACAATTACCCAATGGTTCCTCATAATATATAAATTAGTCGTGAACTAAATGCTACATCCTAGCATACTTGAATTTATTCACATAATGTATGTATACTTACAGGTATACTTACAGGAACATATGTGGATGTGTATGGTGTGGAGCGAGGGTGTCCCCCAGACCATGTGACTCTCTAACCACGAAACCCAGGGCCAGCGACACACGGCCAGCTCCGCCTACTGGCGTCGTAGCGGCCAACCCACATCACCTAACCAACCAACCCATACACCCACCCTACTATCGCACACTCCCCCCACCCCCACCACTACTTCCATTCACACCATTGCAATTAGGCAAGCAGCACAACAATGGCGATGAACACGACCCCCGCGGTGGTGATGGACAATGGTACCGGTCTCACCAAACTTGGCTACGCCGGTAACGACTCTCCCTCGTTTGTGATCCCCACCGCCATTGCGACGAACGAGGGCGCCTCGCGCGGACCCAAGCGGGCGTCCCCCAACTACGTCATTGGCGACGAGGCCCTCCAGCGCGCAGATGGCCAGAACTACAGCCTCAACTACCCGATTCGCCATGGCCAGATCGAGAACTGGGACCAGATGGAGCGCTTTTGGGAGGCCAGCATCTTCAAGTACCTCAGGTGCGAGCCCGAGGACCACCGCTTCCTCCTCACTGAGCCCCCTTTGAACGCACCCGAGAACCGTGAAATGACCGCCGAGATCATGTTCGAGACCTTCAACTGCGCTGGTCTCTACATTGCCGTGCAGGCGGTGCTGGCGCTGGCAGCGAGCTGGACCTCGCCCAAGGTGGTGGGCCAGCCCCTCACCGGTACCGTCATTGACAGTGGTGATGGTGTTACCCACGTAATTGCGGTTGCCGAAGGTTATGTGATCGGCAGCAGCATCAAGCACATCCCCATTGCCGGTCGCGACATCACGTCGTTCGTGCAGCAGATGCTGCGTGACCGTGGCGAGGCTGACACCTCTCTGCGCACCGCTGAGCGCATCAAGCAGGAGCTTTGCTATGTTTCGCCCAACATCGTGAACGAGTTCAGGCGCTACGACCAGGACCCCAGCCGCTTCGCGAAGTACCAGGTGCCTGGCCGCTCGACCCAGGTCGATGTGGGCTACGAGCGCTTCATGGCGCCCGAAATCTTCTTCTCCCCCGAAATTGCTACTCCAGACTACTTGACTCCTTTGCCAGAAGTCGTGGATAATGTGGTGCAGACCAGTCCTATCGACGTGCGTAAGGGCTTGTACAAGAATATCGTGCTTTCCGGTGGCTCCACCATGTTCAAGGACTTTGGCCGCCGTTTGCAGCGCGACGTGAAGTCGCTGGTGGACACCAGGCTGCGTAAGTACGAGCAGGCCGCGGGCGTGAAGAGCTCGGGCGTGGAAGTGCAGGTCGTGAGCCACAAGCGTCAGCGCTCGGCGGTGTGGTTCGGTGGCTCTCTTATGGCGCAGACCCCCGAGTTCAAGAACTACTGCTATTCGAAGAAGGATTACGACGAGTACGGACCCAACATTGTGCGACAGTTCTCTCTCATGAATGTCAACTAAGCTTAATTAACTGCTAAAAAAAGTGAAGTCCAACACAAGTGAAGTTTAGAAAAGGAATGAATAACGAGTAAATATACAGTAGAGCATGTATATAATATAAGTATATGTCAGCGTACGAGTCCATAGTGTGGGCTCTTGTAATATTCAGTCAGTCTTACATATTTATATTTATATTTATCCACATTGGCTGCATACTTCGTAATCCAGCTTACATGCTTTGTGGAACTCGTGCTGGAAGGTCCTGAATAACAGCATGGTCGCTCGTGCATCCTCTAGGGGGTCATGGCCCCTCGATTGAAACTGGATCCTGACGTTAAAATACTTTTCCATCAACTTCTTGAGTTTGTGAGTTCGACACTCTTCCTGGAACCGATTGAGAAAATGCGTATCCAAATACTTATATTTGTGTGAAGTGATGATTCCAAGAGCTCTAAGGACACACATAATGTTGTGGCCCACCAAATTCGCGTGGTATACATCCATGAGCCTGTCAATCAGGCCAGAGACTTCCCGGAGTGGCACTGCTTTGCCAGCTTTGCGTGCCCTTTCGTAAATCTCGTACGTCACGCCACTCCGGGACGTGCACCAATCGACCACTGGAGAATCAGGTTTAATGAACACATTCAGCACTTGCTTGCCATAGTAGTTAACTACAGAGATGTGGGCAGGAAAGGCGTTGTTGTTACTTGTCTGGATCATCTCGCAGTCAATGGCCAAAAAGTTCGAATTGAGCTCGTACTTACCACCGGTTCGCGGTAGGAGCGGCCACGAATTGAAGTTTTCTTGGTCACGCATAAGAAGTTTCTTAAGAGATACCTTTCCATCTAAAGATCTGATACACCACAGCCAAAGGTCACGTCGCAAGTAACGAACTCTGATCAGCCGTTCCAGCAGCTCGAGGTCGGGTGGGGTATCGTAACAATATTTACCACCGATGAGCTTATTTGCAGAATTCTTCCCAGAGACTTGATTCTGATTGTTCAGATCCTTGTCTATCTTGGGTTTAGGAAAATATCTCTTTTTTTTCTTTTCAGACTTCTGTTGGTTTTCCTGATTCTCCTGCTGATTCTCCTGCTGGTTTTCCCCGTGGTTCTCCCCGTGGTTCTCCTGCTGGTTCTCCCCGTGGTTCTCCTGCTGGTTCTCTTCCGGGTTCTGCTTCTTGGTTTTACGATTATTCTGTTTCCGTACCATTTTGTCTTCGATGAGTACTTTGAAATTCTTGTGCGAGTTAGGTGTTTATATAGAAGCAGCAGTAATTCAATATACGCTTTATAATTCCGGACGTTAATTAAATAACGTCAAATAAGGGGGCGCTTATAAGCACTTTCGAGGGGTATCTAATTAATATCTCACGGTTGCTATCTCATGATTGCTATGAGACATTTATTTTTTAAATCATCTATGAAGATACGCTTGTCTCAGAACTTATCGCAGGTGTCTTCCGTAGGTAATTGGTCGTATAAACCACGAGTTTGGTAAATGATTATCTTCAAATAATTCGATGTGATTAATGAAAAAACAAATTTCTCTCCTAAATAACTATATATATTATTTAAATTAGAAATGCCTCCTATTGATGGTACTCAAGCTCATAAGCTTCGTGGAACTCGCGCTGGAAGGTCCTGAACAATAGCATGGACGCACGAGCGTGCTCTAAAGGATAATGTGCGCTGCATTGAAACTGAAGAGGGCCATTGTAGTACACTGCCAGCAACAGTTTAACCTCATTTCCTCCACACTCGTCCTTGAACCGACCGAGAGTTTGCGTATCCAAATACTTATCTTCGGATAAAGCACCCATTCCGAGAGCCTTAAGGAGACTGATGATGTTGTGACCCACTAAAATAGCGTGATACTTCTCCGTAAGCTCGTCAATCAGACCTGCAACTTCCCAAAGTTGCACCACGTTTCCTGCTTTACGTGCTTTTTCGTAAATTTCGCACGTCATGCCACTCTGAGACGTGCGCCACTTGACCACTGTAGAATCCGGTACAATATACAAACTTAATAATTGCCTACCATAGTAGTTAACCAAGGAGAAGCGGGCGGGAAAGTGGTTGCTGTTCTTTGTTTGGATCATCCCGCAATCAATGGCCAGGAAGTTCGAATTGCGCTCGTACTTTCCAGGGGTTCGCGGTAAGAGTGGCCACGAAAAGAAGGTTCCTTGGTCACGCATAAGAAGTTTTCTAAGGGATACTCTTCCACTCAAAAATCGGATACATGCCAGCCAAAGGTCTCGCGGCAGGTAATGGATTTTGAGTAGCTGCTCTAGCAGTTCTAGGTCAGGCGGAGAGTCGATCCCCTCTTCCTTGCCAACAAGCTTACTCTCCTGCTTTTCTGTCATGCTGTTTTCGATAGGTAAATTATGTTTCTGGTGTAACTTACTGATTTATGTGGAAACAGTAGCAATTCAATCTATTCTTTTAAATCTTCAAGAGGGGTAATTTATTGACATGAATCGAAGGGCATATTGTGCGCTTATAAGCACTTTCGAGAGGTTCTAATCAATGTCTAGGGATTACTTTATTGGAAATGCTATGAAACATTTGACCATTCAAGGAGATATGTTTGTCTATGACATACATCTGTCTGAGTACGTACCGCAGAACACTCACCTACGCATGCGCAAGTGAGATTTCGAACCTATCAATAGAATATATATATTTGAGTATCAATTGAGTCTCAGAAAATCTGAGACTTTTGCGTATGTATTAAAATAAAAGAGAGCTACAACTGGGAATTAATCTACGCCCTCGTTATTCTTTTATAAACTACGAGTTTGGTATGTTACTTAAAATATCTAGGTAAAAAAAATTACATTTCGCAGTGTGAATTCTAACCCCAAAAAAAAAAAAAGTCCACTGTTACATATTTATATTTATCCACAGTGGTCGTGTTACTCATTCACGGAATTCAAGCTCATTAGCGTTGTGGAACTCGCGCTGGAATGTCCTGAACAACATCATGGATGCGCGAGCGTCCTCTAAGGGGTCATGACCCTTCGCTTGAAACTGGATCCTAATGTTAAAGTAAGTACGAGTCTATTCAGTGAAATTATTTAGCTCCATGGACTACTTTAATATCCAAATTCATGCACTTTAGTGGTGAGGCGAAAAAACTTAGATTACTGACAAATTTAATAATAGGTCGTCTCATCTATGAAGTATGGGGTATCCTTGGGACCAAATGTGCAAGCTGCCTTATTAGCGGCTTCTAACTCGTGCTGGAAAGTCCTGAACAAAAGCATGGACGCGCGAGCATCCTCTAAGGGATCGTGACCGTTGGATTGACACTGGATTTTCACGTTAAAATACGCTTCTGTCAATCTTTTGAGACCGTTACCCCCACACTCGTCGTGGAACCGTCGGAGTATTTGCGTGTCCATGAAACTGTCTGGATCCATATGAGCCATCATAAGGGCCCTAAGATCACTCAAGATGTTATGACCGATCAAGACAGCACGATGCTTCTCAAGCGTAAAGTCAATCAAGTCAATTGCTTCCCAGAGCTGCACCACTTTTCCATCTCTGCGTGCTTTCTCGTAAACCTCTTGCGACATGCCACTCTTGGATGTGCGCCAATTGACCACTCTGGATCCGGGTTCAATAAAGACATTCAGCAGTTGCTTACCATAGTAGTTTACTAAGGAGAAGCGCGCAGGGTACGAGCTGTCGCCTTTTACCTCAATCATCTCGCAATCGATAGCTAGATATCTGGAACAGCGCTCTGGCCTTCCAGGGGGTCTTCGTGGCATGAGAGGCCACGAAAAGAAGTCTCGCTGGTCACGCGAAAGAAGCCTCTTAAGAGAGAACCTTCCGTTCAAAGACCTGACACATGCCAGCCAAAGGTCACGCCTAAGTGGATAGATATTGAGCAGCTGCTCCAAAAGTTCAAGGTTGGGTGGAGTGTCAACTCCCTCTTCCCTACCGATAAGCTCACCAGAATCCTTCTTTGGTACTGGCTTCTGGTTGTTCTGGTTGTTGTTTTTCTTGGATTTAGCACCATTTCCCTTCTTTGTCTGAGTCTGCTGCTGGTTCTTTTGGTTTTGCTGCTGGTTCTTTTGGTTTTGCGGCTGGTTCTTTTGGTTCTTTTGAGTTGGGTTCTTTTGGTTCTGCTGCTGGCTTTGCTGCTGGTTCTGCTTCTTGGAATTGCGGTTACCCTGATTCGGAGCCATTTTGTCCTAGTTGGCTGCTTTGAATTACTTGGATAAGGATTAAGTGTATGCCAAAAGCAGCAGCGATTCAAATGTCGCTTTATAGCTCACAGGCGGTAAATTTATAGTAAAATGGGAGCTTAGCCCTACTTTCTAGGGTTCTTGTTAGGGTCTCTGGTTTGTTCTCACATGTTCACCCTAGCCCCGGTGAGGGGCCGATCGTATAGGGACAAATTCCGCTAAAAATACCTTTCGGGTATCTCATCTAGGTAATTGTTTGTCTATAACATGCATATGTATATTTAGCGCGGTGAAAGGTACCTAAACGATGTAGCAGGTCTAGTAAAGTGTGCTATTTCATCATACATGCTTACTATCTACCCCAGTACCACGACGTATATGGCTGTTTAACCGATATGGTCTTAAAGTGCACGAAAACTTACGCCCATGGCTCGAGTTTATTTGTATGAAGCATATTTCATTGCTCATACGACTAATATACGTATATGTTATTTCCGCGGGTAAGCAAAAAAAGATTTTAATTAGCTCGCTTAGATTGCCCAGCGGGACCTATGCAGAACCCTCGCCCGTATATGCACCGGTGATGTTTAGAAGCTGTCAATAAAATACAATAATACTAAGCTTCATTAGGGTCAAAGGGGGATACCCCTACGATCTGAAACGCTAGCGTATATTTAGCCTGAAGTCAAATAAGGCTAATCCGAAAATAAACTAATAATTAATTTCGAAAAATAATGCCAAGAAAGGTAAGAAACTAAAAATCAAAAATTAAAGCGAGAACTTAGGCTGAAAATTGGCCATCTCTTCCGGGATTCGTTTATACCGCATGAATTCTACGTCCCTGTGAGTATATACAAAATTATCCTCTCATAACCGAACTTTTAGCCCATAAATTTGTCTATTTATCAGTTTGCATGAGTCTGTAACTAAGTGGCCCACCTGTTCCAATACCTGTGACAAGTTACACCCTAGGGCTAATTATGGAGCGCACATGGGCACACCCCGAACAAAAAGCCTCACTACAACAAAAAAAATTCAACAAGGTAGTTCATATGAATAATCTTGCGTTAATACTAAATAAACAGCCAAATATATTTATTTCCCACTATTGCCCATTATGACTGATTTTTCATGCCCATACACGCGTCTTGGCTGATGTGTGTGGCAGGGGAAAATGTGTGGGTGACAGCTTTTTTTTATTAAGTAAGCAAATACACCATTAATTTCAAATTAATTAAAAATTCAATTTAATTAATGTCTGCCCCTGCAGCCGAGCCGCCCGTCGAGGCGCTGAAAAAGGTTAGCGTCAAGCCGAAGCTGTACGATGCGAACAATGAGAAATTTGCGTTCATCGACCACCGCCAGCACATGTTCGAGGAGCTTTTCGCCAAGCAGCAGGAGCGTCTCGCCAACATGCCTCGCCAGCCCCTGAAGATCAGCCACAACGGCAAGGAGATCGAGGGCACTTCTTACGAGACTACGCCTATGCAGGCTGCCAAGCTTTTGGGTCTCACCAACCTCGATGACCTTGTGATTTCGAAGGTCAACGGCGAGTTGTACGACCTCGCGCGCCCTCTCGAGACCACTGAGCCTGTTTCGCTCGACTACCTCACTTTCGACGACGAGGAGGGCCAGCAGGTGTTCTGGCACTCGTCTGCCCATGTGTTGGGTGAGGCCTGCGAGTGCTTCTACGGTGCTCACCTCAGTTACGGACCCCCCACCACCGACGGTTTCTTCTACGAGATGTCCATTGACGATGGCAAACGCGTGATCAACAGCAGCGAGTACAAGGACGTTGAGGGTGTGGTCAAGAAGGTCGTGAAGGACAAGCAGAAGTTCGAGCGCTTGGAGATGACCAAGGAGGAGCTCCTCGAGATGTTCAAGTACAACAAGCACAAGCAGTACCTCATCAGCACCAAGATCCCCGACGGAACTTCCTCGACTGTTTACAGGTGTGGTGCCCTCGTCGATCTTTGCCGTGGCCCCCACGTGCAGCACACCGGTCGCGTGAAGACCATGAAGTTGTTGAAGAACAGCGCTGCCTACTTCTTGGGTGACGCCAACAACGAGTCGATGCAGCGTCTTTACGGTGTCAGTTTCCCCGACAAGAAACGGTTGGACGAGCACCTCAAGTTCCTTGAGGAGGCTGCCCAGCGCGACCACCGTAAGATCGGTAGGGAGCAGGAGCTCTTCATGTTCCACGAGCTCTCGCCCGGTAGCGCCTTCTGGCTGCCCCACGGTGCCCGTATCTACGATGCCATGGCCACCTACATCAAGAGCGAGTACCGCAAGCGCGGTTTCGAAGAGGTTATCACCCCCAACATGTTCAACTCCAAGTTGTGGGAGCGCAGTGGCCACTGGCAGAACTACAAGGACGACATGTTCACCTTTGATATCGAGAAGGAGACCTTCGGTCTCAAGCCCATGAACTGCCCTGGTCACTGTTTGATGTACAAGGCCCGCAGCCGCACCTACCGTGAGCTCCCCTGGCGTGTCGCTGATTTGGGTGTTCTCCACCGTAACGAGGCCAGCGGTGCTTTGACTGGTCTCACGCGTGTGCGTCGTTTCCAGCAGGATGACGCCCACATCTTCTGCATGCCCTCGCAGATCGAGAGCGAGATCAAGGGCTGCTTCGACTTCTTGCGCCAGGTTTACGGTGTGTTGGGCTTCAAGTTCAAGATGGAGCTTAGCACTCGTCCCGAGAAGTTCTTGGGTGAGGTTGCTGTTTGGAACCACGCCGAGGAGATGCTTAAGAACGCTCTTGTTGAGAGCGGTGCCCAGTGGGAGCTCAACGAGGGTGACGGTGCCTTCTACGGTCCTAAGATCGATATCAAGATCTCGGATGCGTTGCACCGCTGGCACCAGTGCGCCACCATCCAGCTCGACTTCCAGTTGCCCCAGCGCTTCGAGCTCAGCTTCCAGCCCGCTGAGACTGGTTCCCAGGAGGCCACCGAGGGTCCTGTGCGCCCTGTCATGATCCACCGTGCCATCTACGGATCCTTCGAGCGTATGATCGGTATTCTCTGCGAGCACTTCTTCGGTAAGTGGCCCCTGTGGTTGTCCCCTAGACAGGTGCTCGTTATCCCTGTTTCCAAGGACCAGACCAACTACGCCCAGGAGGTCAGGGATACCTTCTATAACGCTGGCTTCCACGCCGATGTTGACTTGGGACCCAACACCTTGCAGAAGAAGGTTCGCCAGGGCCAGCTCAGCCAGTACAACTATATCTTCATTGTTGGTGGTGAGGAAGAGAAGACGAGCAGTGTCAACATTCGCAAGCGTGACGACCCCAGCAAGCAGCAGAAGGGTGCGGTTGTGCCCATCAAGGAGGCGCTCGCCCTTCTCAGCATGCTCAAGGAGACTAGAGCCCTCAGCGAGGATGCTCTTAAGGAGGCTCGCACCGAGTAATTTGCGTCGCCAGACGGTAAAATAACTATATATTCGTATATAATATATGCATATGCACTAACACGCACGGACGTCGGACGCACGGACGCACTAACGAATGAACTAGCACAAATATACTAACTAACAAAAGAACACACTCTAAATAAATAACTCTAAACTTATATTATACTTACTGCTGAAAGGTGCATTCTGCTGCTTACTTGAAGCAGTAACCGTCTTCAAGTGATTGCTTCAAGTAATGTTGTAGTAAGTCATTAACATACGTAAAGTCTCTACATACATCTTAGAAAAGGAAGACCTGGTGCTCCATCTTAGAGGGCTGCTTGGGCTTCTCCCAGCCCAACTCGACGGCAGCCTTCTTAATGGCGTTGGTCATAGGCAAAGGACCGCACAACAAGAGCTTGTTCTCCTTGCTGGGGGGAGGAAGCAACTCAGTAAGAATCTCAGCAGTAACGAAGCCCTGGTAGCCCTTCCAGTTGTCAGGGGGGTTGTTGAGCACGTAGTACACCTTGATCTGGTCGGGCTTAGCGGCAACAAACTGCTCGAGCTCCTCGCGCATGAAGATGTCGACCTCATTAACGTTGGCAAAAATCAAAGTAGCCTTCGTCTTGTCCTCGGGGTTCTCGGCAATGGCCTGCAGAAGCTGGAACATCGGGGTGAGGCCCGAACCACCGGCAACCATGGCGAGGTGCTCGAAGGTGTTGGGCTGGTAGTCGAAGGCTCCCTTAGGGCCCCTTAGCATGACGTGGTCACCGATCTCGAGCTCGCTGAAGTACTTGGAGATCTGACCAGTGGGGTAAGTCTTCACCAAAATGTCAACATAGCCCTTCAGGCTGTTGTTGGAGATGGGGGTGTAGCTGCGCACAACCTCCTTGCCATTGATGTTGGCACCAACCGAGACGTGCTGGCCAATGGGAAGACCCAAAACGTGCTCAGGGGTGGGCAAAGCCAAGCGGTAGATGGCAGAGTTGTGGTTGACCTGCGTCTTGCCCACAAGCGGGAACTTGCGGAACTGCGTGGGATGCAGAGCAGGGCCAGTAGGAGCAGATTTCTTGACAAACAAGAAATAAGCAGCACCAATCGCCAGTAGAATAGCAGTAACCACAGCAGCGTTCACCATTATTTAGATATTTATGGGATGATGGGTGAGGTTGAGCTTCGGGTGTTGGGTATACGCGGGAGTCGACACCCGTGCCCCACGCAGAAGAACCCCAAAGACCACGAACGCTAGCCGAGGAGTTCCACCGGTAAACAAGCGCTTACTTACCTGCGCGTGAAATGGGAAAATAAAAATCAGTATAGCCAGAACAACTACAAATGAGCATACAATGAAGTACCATGGTAGAATACTTTTATATTATATATATACTTCTCAGTGATAGCGTGGGATATACCAAACACATACCAAGTGTATGAGACTTCGGGTCCGTAATAACCGACAATAGTAAGAACAACATATGACTCAGGGACCCAAAAAATACAGGATACCTCCTAAAATTTACAATAAATTTCGTTTCTATATAGCTCTATTCATCCATCTCCAGCACCGTGTCGCCAATGCGCTCTCCCTTCGATTTGTACAGAACAGGCAATTCCGAACCCTCAACCACCGCGCGCACAATCTCGGGAAGATTCACGGGCCACAAATTCTGGCCGACTTTTTCCTCAATTTCCGCTAATGTGAACCAGTGTATTTTTTGGATCGTCTTTTGCTCCTGCGACGACCACTCCTTGCGGTCAATTTCTGGCACCTTGGCTACTTTCACGCAGAAGTACTGCTCAGTGGCACACACCACTTCACCCGAGGGCATAAGCAGCGGGGCCCAGCGTTTCGCAATCACAGTGGGATCAAGTTTATCGGCAATTCCCGTTTCTTCCCTGAGCTCGCGCGCAGTGCACTCGTAGAATGATTCATTCTCTTCTTTTTTTCCACCGGGAGTCACAAAGTAGCTGCCTTTGCCTACCAATACATCACTTTTGCCATTGTTGTTTTTGGCCAAATGTTCATACTCGAAAATTAGTGTTCGGTTCTCAGGGTCCAAAACAAGGGCTCTTCCAGCATTGCGGGGTCGCAACTCGCTATACTTCAGCTTTCTTGTAGCATACGATTTAGAGAACATAAATTGGCTTACTTTTGTGCGTTGCAGTGTCGGCAAATACCTAATTCCAGGTCGGTACGCGCATCCTAATGCTGAAACCCGCAGCATAGTCGTTGACTTGATGCGCCCTCTCTCGCTCGCTCAACCACAGCTTATGGAAGAGTCAGGTGACCCGAACGTAAATGGCAGTGGAAATCTGGGGCAGCTGAACCGAACCCGGTACCCACTAGACATCGGTGTGCTTCAATTATGCAGTGTGTTATACCGAGAAATCGAAACCAACTAGAGCTTTTTAATTAAATATATATTTTTATCAGACTTATAGTATATGTTTTATACTCTACATATCTCATTACTTGTCTTTCATAGTGTTATTCACTTTACCCGCTTGTCCGCCATATATCACACCACCGACCCTAACTTCCGCCGCCCCTACCTGGTCCCGCCCTAATAGGCTCCCAACCACTTGCTGTCAACTCAACAACTGCTAAATATACACATATAGCTTCAATGACGAACGCCCGCATTCTCGCTTTGAACAAGGATCCCCTCACCGAAGAACTGGGTAAACTTGTTATGCAGGCCCAGAACAAGGCCTTGGCTAACAAGGAATTTTTCGACATTGGCATTTCTGGTGGAAGCCTCGCTCCTGCTTTGGCTGCCAGCTTGGTGGGCAACAAAGACGCCCAATGGAAGAAGTGGAGAGTTTGGCTCGTTGACGAGCGAATTGTTCCTTTGGACCACCCCGATTCTAACTGGGCTGGTTTCGTCGAGAACGTTCTTTCCAAGCTCTCGGGCGAGGACCACCCTCAGGGATTCCCTCTTAACGAGGAGCTCCTCAAGGGCGACTACGAGAAGGTGAGCAGCTCTGAGTTCGCTGCTGACTACCAGAAGCGTCTTGAGGAACACTTGGGCCCCAAGCCTGCTCTCGACATCGCCCTTTTGGGTATGGGCCCCGATGGCCACACCTGTTCGCTTTTCCCTGGCAAGGAGATGCTCAAGGAAGAGAAGCTTTATATTTCGAGCTTGGACGACTCTCCCAAGCCTCCTCCCAGAAGAATAAGTTTCACCAAGCCTGCGCTTGCGCTTGCTGACCAGATCGTGTTCTTCGCTGCTGGTGCGGCCAAGAAGGATGCCATCCACGCTATTTTCAAGGACGAGGACGACTCTTTGCCCTCGAAGCAGGTCATCGATGTGGCTAAGAACCAGGTCGTCTTCCTCACTGATCCTGCTGCCCTTGGCGAATAGCTATCTAAGTTCTAGATTTCTGTGTTAGATACATATAGATCACATATCATCAATATACATATTTTTTGATATACAAGTTCTGAACACAGATGTGAATACAATAGATGTTTTATTATAGTAAATTTCACTGACATTTATTTAATTCTGGTTCGTTGGGACTAACTTATATATACCCTAATATTCAAACTAACAGGTGAGGCCGAGATGGCCTAGTCGTTTACGCGTAGCTCGCGGTGTGACCGGAAATTGAACCGTACTCACATAACCACAACGTGGTTAGAGATTGCCCTCAAAATAGACTCTGTAAAAGCGACTAAACTTAAGGAGAAGTAGGTAGCCCCGAACTCTTTTTTGCTCAATAAGACAATAAATGCTCTTATTTTTTTGGTCTCTTCTTTATTCAAAAAAAATAGTGCGCATTGAATTCACAAGAAAATGAAACATAATAAGGAAAATTCATATATACATTATTTTATAATATAACTGCTTAGCGTTTTGACACCGAAGGCTCGGGAGTAGTCTCTGGCGTAGGAGTGTAAGCATGCGAAAGCAGCTTCGCATGCAGCACACTTATGGCATTAAGCACCTCGGATGCGTTGATAACGCACGAGATGTTGATCTCCGAGGATCCCTGAGAGATCATATCGATGTTCACGCCCGCTTCAGCGAGAGTGGAGAACATCTGAGCAGCAATACCAACGTACTGCTTCATTTTAGTACCGACAAGAGACACAATGCTCATCTTCTCCTTGACGGTAACGGTACCGTACTTCCTAATCTCGCGCACCGCACTAGCCAAGGGCGAGTCAAGAGCACCCTCGAGAGAGGACTCGTGAATAGCCATAGACACATGCACCTCAGAGGTGGAAATAAGGTCAACAACCAACCGGTACTTGTCAAGAACCTTGAAGATCTGGGCCAAGAAACCGTGAGACTGTCTGGTGCGGTTCGAGATGATGTTAAGTACGACAATGCCACCCTTCGAGGTGATGGCAGTGGGGCCAAGCTCCAAACCAAGCGACTCCGCGGCAGGGGCACTGTCCACCATGCTTTCGGCCTCAATGGGGAACACCTTGGTGCCCTTTCCTTGGGGCTTCATGACGTTCTTAATGCGAATAGGGATGTGCGCCTCGATGACCTGGCTCATGGTGAAGGGGTGGATGACCTCCGAACCGTAGTAAGTCAACTCAGCAGCCTCCTCAGGGGTAATCTGGTCAAGCAACCTAGCAGAGGGGATCTTACGGGGATCAGCCGTGAAGATACCGTCTACCTCCTTCCAGATTTGAAGCTCCTTGGCATGCAATCCGACCGCGCACAGCGCAGCACAAAGATCAGTGTAGCCACGACCAACCGAGTTAAGCAAACCACCGCTCACAAGGCCAAAGAAACCAGTAACAACGGGGATGCTACCATCGGCAGAAGCATGCTCCACAGAGTAGGTGATCTTCTCAGTGAGATCAGCATAGTCAATGTTCTCACTAGAGTCAGATTTGGGTTGAACACTGGACTGGCGCTCAGAGCCAACACGAGGAGTAGCACCAGGAGTTCCCTCCAAAACACGAGTAAGATCAACCAGCGCAGCCTTGTGGCCCAAAGACTTGATGATTGCGACCATGAACAAACAGGCCAAACGCTCACCAGCGCTAAGAACAAGATCAAGCGTGCGTGGACTGACCTCGTCCAAAATATTAGAAGCTTCCAAAATCTGAGTGACGTGGGTGCACTCGTGGTTGATGTTCTTTTCGAGCTCATCCAAGATATCCTTCTTGGAATCGCCAATTGCTGCTCTCGCACCAGTCAAATGGTCATCCCTGATGCCCTCAAGCACCTGGCGGAAATCCCTACCGGACAATGCGAAGTCAGCAGCCCTCAACAGACACGTAGTGGTGCCCTGGGCCTTGATGTTGTTGCTACGAGCAGAGCACACAACTACAGTGCGTGCCTCCTTTTCCCATTCAGTAACAATCTCATCGGCAATTTTAACTGGGAATTTTCCCACAGAAGTACCGCCGAACTTCTGTACAATCCACGGTCTAGTATCGCTCATGTATGTGAAATTTGTGGGTGTGTGTGCACTCGCTACCCTGAAACTTATAAAACAAGTGTTGGAAGTCACACCCACAGGTACACAAAACGATAAAGCGAGCACCAAAAAAATAAATTAAATACTATAAATACTAATAAAAAAGGATTGAAAAGCAGGGAAAAATAGAAAATTCAGGGAAAACTTCAATTATTATACATTAAATTCGATATTTTCATTAAAAATAATCTTGAATATTTTTCAATTCTAGTACAACTCAGCGGTTTTTTTTTCACTACGAATTCTCACGTGCTATATGACTCTTACTAGGAAGGAGGATCAGTAAGTAGCACTGTTCATCAGTAGGGTCTCTCTATCCTATCTATGTGTGTTGGGAGGAAAAAGAAAAAAAAAGAATGCGCCAGCCGGGAGTCGAACCCGGGGCCCAAGCTCTTTCTAAATGGGAAGCTTATATGTTACCGTTACACCACTAGCGCTATCTTGTCACTACCATTGCGCTTACGCCAGAGCAATAACACGTCGCAAATATTGTAAAATTCCCGTACTTGTATAGCACTACTCACGTCAGCGCCTTCCCCTCTGCAAGTTTTTTTTTTCACCTACCCTTTTCCCCTTTTCCTACCTGTGCGTCACATGCGCATGCACATGCAAGCCTTAACTCGGAATAGTGGAAGCACCGAAAACAAGCGGTAAGTCCAGCAACAAGCCGGATTATCACATATTTGGCACCCGAAAAATCAACCCGATCAGATCGGCGGTAATTACAAAATAGATTCGGCTTTTTCATACTTTTAACTCCCATAATATGTACATAATCTAGCGCTAGCAGCAAACTCCACCACCCCCACAACTCATTAGCCGTGCAGGTGCGTTTGGTTGCTAAGATAGTGGCGTTTCCCCCCACGAAATAGTCAGTCTGATATAATCTGGTGAGGAGATTCATGCCCCACCTAGGGTTTTGCAGCCTGTAGGGCGCACAATTTTTTTCACACAGATCAGGAGGGTGTGCAATCTGAGGTGTAGCCCTTGACCGCGACTGCCCTTGACCCCATAGACGCATTTTTTACCCCCCTAAAAAAGCACTACCGCACTGCGCTAGCACCGCATAATGTTCAAGCTAATTGCGCGATCTAGTGCGATTCCGCGCGCTGTATCTGGGGCGAAGCAATTCACCCCCAGATCCGCTGCCCCGAGGCTCACTGTCTCCAAGCTCGCTGCCCCTAAGCTGTACTCCACCGCCAGTGAGGGTGGCAGCAGCACTGAGGGCTCTTCTTCTTCTTCCCAAAAGAAGAAGAGTTCCTTTTTCAAGCAGTTCCTTCGTTTCACCGTGGTTGCTGGTTTGGGAACTGTGGGCTACTTCTGCTACAGCCTCTACGACGAGGTTGTTTTGCCCACCCAGGCCCCAATTCCTAAGTCGAAGCCGAAGTTGCTCGTGCTCGGCAGCGGTTGGGGTGCTGTTGGTTTGTTGAAGTCGCTTGATTTCGAGAACTACGACGTCACCGTCATCAGTTCGCGTAACTACTTCTTGTTCACCCCTCTTCTTCCCTCCACTGCCACTGGTTTGATTGAGCACCGCTCGATCATGGAGCCTACGCGTACCATTTTGCGTAAGAAGGCTGTTCAGTCCACCTTCGTCGAGGGTGAGGCCATCAAGGTCGATCCTTACGCAAAGACGGTTACTGTCAGAGTCAGCGGCAACAGCCACAAGAACCAGGAGGACCACGGTTTGCCCCAGCTCGTCGAGGATCTCCCTTACGACAAGCTTGTGATTGGAATTGGTGCTACCACCAACTCGTTCGGTATCAAGGGCGTCAAGGAGTTCGGTTGCTACCTCAAGGAGACCGAGGATGCTCAGAAGATCCGTAAGCGTATCATGGACTGCATCGAGGCTGCCTCGGTTCCTGGCTTGTCCAAGGAGGAGCGTCGTCGTCTCATGCACGCTGTTGTTGTTGGTGCCGGTCCCACCGGTGTTGAGTTCGCGGGTGAGCTCCACGACTTCGTTTACAACGATGTGCGCAGGTTCAACCCCGAGATCGTGAAGGATTTCAAGGTGTCGCTAATTGAGGGTATGCCCCAGATCTTGCCCGCTGGTTTCAACAAGAACCTCGTGAGCTACGCCATTGACACCTTGGAGCGCGAGCAGATCGACATTATGACCGAGACTTTGGTTACCGGTGCTGATGCTGACCACATCTACGCCAGCCGCAAGCTCTCCAACGGCCAGAAGGAGGAGATTCAGCTTCCTTACGGTTTGTTCGTGTGGGCTGGTGGTACCGGTGTCAGGCCCCTCATCAAGGATCTTTTCACTGTTATCCCCCAGCAGGCCTCGCAGCGTCGTGGTTTGAAGGTCGACGAGTTCTTGCGTGTTAAGGGTGTTGAGGACGTGTGGGCCGTCGGTGACTGTGCCGACGCTGGTCTCGCGCCTACTGCCCAGGTCGCCAGTCAGGAGGGTGTCTACGTTGGCCAGTTGCTTGACCGCTTGGCCAACATTCAGAACCTCAACAAGCAGCTCACCGTCGCCCAGGGCGATGAGGAGACCCGCATGGTTGAGAGACACTTGCGCCGTATTGCTGAACTCCCCACTTTCAAGTACTCTCACCAGGGTTCCCTCGCCTACATTGGTAGCGACAAGGCCTTGGCCGATGTCACTTGGTACGGCCAGAACTACGCTCTCAGTGGAACCATCACGTACATCTTCTGGCGTTCTGCTTACTTGAGTATGTGCTTCTCGCTCCGTAACAAGCTCCTTGTGGCTCTTGACTGGACCAAGGTTCTTCTCTTCGGCAGAGACATCTCCAGAGAGTAATTTGTTTTAATTTTTGTGTTATAGAATAATTGCTATAGACTTTCATGATTACTTAGAAATGTACTTTTATGAACTGTACTTTTATGAACTACACTCTTGATCTCACTTCATCTAACTCAATTTGCTCACAGTATATGTTCAGT